>CM057009.1:193066708-194266708 GCA_029891345.1 Dryococelus australis
CCTTTAATGCTTGCAGTGGTTGTCCTAGGCACGACGTAAAACTGTAAAACTGATAGTAGTGCTGGGAGCCTGTCTAAGTTGCAGGCGGTTGGTCTGATATAGATGATGTACTAGCCCCAATCATGTGGGGTGTAAGAAATAGCCCGGTGCATCCTCGGATTGCCAGCTTAGCATGCCTCATGGGCAGGATTAAAAGATTGCTGGGCCTCGGGGATGGGTAACACCCAGGGGCCTTTGCCCCCCCCTGGTAGGGGCGTAGTGATCTTGGAGGCTTATCCCTTGGCAGTGTCTAAGCCCCGGATGTAAGGTGATACCACCCGGTGACGATTAAACATTCTTAACCCCGAGGCAAACTGTCCTGTAGGGTCCCCGGAGGTGTGAAAAGAGTACATAATTCAGAGGCCCTGTGATCTGCCCAGTGTCCCCGAACGTCAATGTGAATAAGTTCAAGGAAGCAGTGGTAATGGCGGGCGTAACTATGCCTATTTTATCTGCCGTTGATCAATGTATTGCTGGCTAGGAGACCGCCATATGAAGTGGTGCGGCATATCTGGAAGGTTTATGCACAGGCCTCAACGGTGATACAGATGCCAGGAGTGGTCATTCCAGACATTGTTGTTCATCAAGGTGTTAGGCAGGGTGGTCCACTGTCCCCATTTCTATTTAATTTAGTTATGGACGAAGCCTTAAAACAACTGGTGGCATCAGTCGGATTCAAGTTGTGGCAGCACAACATCACGCATCTTGCCTTTGCAAATAACCTTGTCCTGTTTGCAAGTATGAAAGAAGGATTGCACATTAATTTGGATGCTGTTGAGACGGCGCTCAGGGGTTTTGGTGTAGTAATTTTGCCTGATCAGTTTCATTCCCTGGTGGTGGTCCCTGTTGGAAAGACTAGGAAAAACAAGGTGCTGACAGAGACACTCTTCAAGATTGGAGGACGTGACCTGGCCCCTGCTGGAGATGGAGGATTGCTGGAAATATCTGGGAATTTCCTTCAGCTCCAGGAGGGTTAGGCCATGTAAGCCTAGCCTTGAAGAGCCTCTTAGAAGAATTTCTGCAGCTCCTCTCAAGCCATATCAAAGGCTAGAGATACTAAGATTTCAGCTTTCCTTCGCCAGGGTGAACAGGGGCTTGATTAAGGCCCTTGACGTCCTAGTAAAGGCAGCGGTGAGGAGGTGGCGCCATCTGCTGAAGGATGTTTCAAAATGTGAAGAAGTCTGACTCTAGCTAGGACTCTTGATGAAATGCCCCTGTTCTCAAAATGGGTAGGGTGGGTGGTTGCAGTGACTACTACATACGGCAGTGTGTTGGACACCTCACCGATGATGAAAACATATTGGAGAACCAAATGGTTGGGCTCTGTAGATGGCTCTGACATGAAGGCCACATCTCCTTCGCTGAAGGTTTCAACCTCATTGTTGTCCCAGGGAGCCTCTGCAGTTCCCTCTGTGGATTTCATATCTTATGTCCAGCTGTTAATTAATAGCTTACCCAAAGCTGTGAGGACATCCAGAGGGAGAGGAGGTCTTTCGGGGCCTCTCCCAAGTACAGGGCTTGTTGCAGGGATGCGGAGACCACGTACCATGTGGTGAAGCAATGTCAGTGCACACATGAGATGCGTGTCTCACAACATGACTATCTGGTGAAGGTTTTGGCCAATCAGCTGGGGGAGCGTGGCTTCATGGTTAAAAGGGACCCTCGTTATATGACATCTGAGGGTCTGCTGAAGCCTGACCTGGTTGCCAAACATCCGTCACAGGAAGAGGTGTTCATTCTAGATTGACAGGTCATCCAAGCGAGAGGTATGAAGTGTACATATGAGAAGAAGGTAAGCAGGTATCAGAATAATTCTAATCTGATGGTTGCTATTAGTGAAGAGTTCAATATGACAGAGGAGAAGTTGCTCCCAATCACACTGTCATGGAAGGATACATGGTATCAGGACACTTTGTCTCCTCTACATGATCTTGTGAAGAGTGAGGCCCTCCTCCGGTCTATCCGGACTAGAGTTCTTTTCGGCTCCCTCGTGTTGGAGTAGGTTTTGTCGCACCACGAAGAAGGTTGATCGTAGTAAATAATTTTGGTTGTCCCCTGTGGGACTTTATTTCTTTGTGATTTACTGCCTTCTTGTGTTATACATGGTAAGGGGGAAATCACCAGCCCTGGTGTGTAGAGTTCATAGTTCTGGTGACAGGTGTGTTTATAATGTTTGTCTATTTATTTGTGATGTTTGGTGGGCTGTACTTCTGTTAGCAGTTGGTGTATGACAATCAGTGGGACTTTGATTTCCTCCCCCTGGGAGTTTGGGGAGGTGGGTGACAGCCACTTTTCGGGATATCTCATGGGCGAAAGTATAAACATATGTGATTTATGAGGGGGAGGGGGTGAAACACTCCTTGCAAGGGAGTGCCCCCTATCACAGGGTCCTCCATCCACGGTTGTTAGGAGATACATTCGGTCTGGTAGGTACTTCATTAAGACAGTTGAAGATGAAGAAGGAATGATTATCATACGACTACCAGATCCTTTGAGCCATCTCCACCTATTGACTCCAGTGAAGCCCTGGACCTCAGTAAACATTATATCCTTATCAACCTTTCATATCTGCAGACAGAAGTGTGGTTTTCTGTTATCTACTCCTTACTAAATCTAGCAACCACCAAAAGGTGAGAATCTCTTAAAATTGCCAAATGCCCGTCATCTAATTAGTGATGCCCATGAATGGATTAACGAGATTCCCTCTGTTCCTATCTACTGGGAGATATGGGTCTATGACTCTTTCAGGAGGAGGGTTCATGGGCATGAGATGTGGTGTTGAAGTACCATTCTCTAGAAGCTAAGTCCAGTTGCAACCGCATGTGACCCTAGAAAGGGTGGATGATGCATCTCAAATAGCCTCTCTCCACTCATTATGAACCGAGTCTCATTGTGCCATCCCTGGTTATACAAATTGGGCTCTGCTGCCTATATCCCTATGGAAACCAGTCTCCTAGTGGCTGGTAAGGGTTATCTGCCATGATGGCTTGGGCCGACAGATGGTACCTAGGCCAGACCACTTGGCGGGATGTTGGACCACTTGGCATTTAGGCCTTTGCAGCCAAATTCTGGAATTTCAAAGTGAAGAAATGCAAAGTATGGTACAGGGATGTGGCTGATGATGACTCCTCTGAACTGGGTCCCGCGTAAGTACCTTTATACGGCCGTGGAGATTGACGGTCCAGATGCAGTGATGAAAACCTGGAGGAGTGTCTTTAGGATTAAGATTGATGAAATTTATCCCCCATAATCAAAGCAAGGGCTGCTTTTCCTGGTGAACCACGACACCAGGAGATGTCAGCTCTGACTGCTTCCCGATCAACCGCGACATCGGGGAAACAGCAGTTCTAGACTGCGGTAAATCTGCCCTCTCTTTTGGCCAATGGGCTCAGGGTGGGAAGGGCAAGCAACGAGCCTGTAATGGGTGTAAAGCTTATGGCCAGTGAGGCATTAAAGTGTTCTCAACCACAACAGTGGAAGGGACTGCCTCTGTTCGCCTGACTTGTCATCGTTGGAGCGACCGGTCATGGATGACCCACTAGTGCCATGGAAAATAAGTAGGAGCACGGGTTGATCTGGTTGGCCCCACCAGGGTTTTTCTCTGGTGTCCGATCAATTGAGGTTGGAATTGTGCTTGGAGTGGTTAACTCTGTATGTTGGAGAAGGTCTGGAGAGATTCCCCCTCTAAAGAAAGGCTAGGCAATGAGCGGAAACATGCTCCGGTTGTGCCTTGGAGAGGCACTAGGTGCATGGACCAGACCACATACTTGGTATCTGAGGGCGAGGGTTTCAGAACCTTGTGGAAGGGAGGGCCCAGATGTGCGTACGCACCAAGTTGGGGCTTTGGATCTGATCAACGTAGGCATTTATCTGTAACCCCCCCCCCCCCCATGTTGATAGGGTGTGATCCTTCTCTGCCACCGATTGGGCAGTCATGGCGCAGAAAGGCCTTATGGCTAGGAGCACCACGTAAAAATACAAAAGTACGAAAGCTGAGAAGCCATATTTTTTGTCCCTATCTACTATCTAGCAAAACCACTGCAAAGAGAATGGGCTTGGGAATCTCAGCAGGGAAAGAAGAGCCTGTTGAGCGTGTTTCTGGTCTGGCACTGTAAGGAGACATGAGAGGTGTAGTATAAGTGGTGAGACGAGGATATCTCATCTTTTCAATGGATACGTATGAGCACATCCACATGTTCCTACTTGACCAACCTAGTTTCAGTGCCACCACATCATGTCGTCTGACGGCATGCTGCCTGCTCAAGTGTGCGATGAAATAAAAACGTTTTTACGGCAAAATTACAACAGAATCTACACACAAAAGACTTGTTGCAATTAAAGAATAAATGTTTCTTACCTTGTACATGATCTATCAGTATGATATCGACAAACGGCAACAATTACCTGCTGTCGCATAAAGTTCATCTGCAGAGACTGAACATGGACGCGCGAGCAGCATGATAGCTAGCACCAGACTGGGGAACATGGCTGTCATTCCTAGTTCGCCGTGTGCTGGCCTTGGAGCGTTTGTGTCGCCAAGCGCTCAGTAAGCGTGGCTGTAATTTTAATATGAAAAGATAGTGCTTCATATACAAAATTCAAATTCAACGAGGTTCAGAACATGCCATAAACTGTGATTGGTTAGGGTAAAAATGTAACCCCCTCTCAAGGCTTAAACCCTATGTTTGAATTTGTATATAAGTCCCCGCAGCAGCCTGAATAGGCAGACACTTGCCGCTGCTGGGAACAAGATCGGACTTAGGATAAGTGGTTTACATTTCAAAATGTAGGGCCCATACGACCAGTAATGCAGAAGTGTACATTGCCATCCAAAATTAATTGTGTAGAAGTAATTTATGTACACTTGAATTTTGATGCGAAACCAGTTATAAATTTAAATTGCCAAAATGTTGATTCTTAATTAGTTAAGGCTATTAACATCAACTTAGCTTTTTCAAGAAAGAAATGATAAAATGATAGAAAATTTCCCAGCTTTGCGAAATCATGTAAAAACCTTAGTAAATTATGTAGACCTAAATGTAATGTGAAGTAAAAGTTTAAACGAGAAATAGTAAAATTAAGGCTGTTGGAGAGTTTTTCATGTTTTTAACAGCCTGTAATTTTGGCACAGTTTTGGAAATGTAAAATCATACGCGTCATCAGAACGATAGCTTGTCCGAAATAAAGTAACCACAAATTTTAATGTGTCTCAAAAGGCCAAGATAAATTCTCATTAAAAAATGTCATTGAGACTTTTAATTATGAAATAGGTAATGCAAATTATAGGTTTTTGAATGTCATACTTTATGGCTGTTCTGCTCCGAAATGTAAATTTAAAAAATGCCAGCCTTTTAAGTGAAATGTTAGGAAATGTAAAGATTGTCATTTTACACATTTTTAAAGGAAACTGCAAATCATAATGTGTCTTTTAGGGACAGATATATCAGTATTTCTACCAATTATGTACCTGGTTTATATGAATTCAGAATTACTCCCTTTATGTTTAGTGTTGAATGTAGTATTGTATTTAAGTATTTCTTTGTTATTTTGCATGAGCTATAATGCTTGTAATTTTGAGCATCAAATATAATGACGTATTTCAAAGCGCTTGTGTATGCGTATTTTGGAGACTTGTACAACTCAACCAATGCTGTTTCAATTGGAGGTGTTTTTGATGTATGACAGTTTGGTCGTGGTTCTTTTGGAAAAGAGACCTTTGCCCTACAGCGTAGGACTAGGCAAGGGCCTCAGTAGTACACAGAATCACCCCATCGCCTGTGAAATACCACTACTTCCATTATTTCTTTACTTAATTGGTTGAGCAGAGTGTCTGATGTTGAGCCTCTCATGCTCCTCGTCACAGTTTTTTTGGTACCAAGAGCTCAAGGGAAATCGAAGCTGTTCCCTTGGCAGTGGTTTTGCTAGATCGCAGATGTCAACATGAAGTTCAAAGAAGCAGGGTAATGGCAGGCATAACTATGTCTTTATATCATATATGCAAACTACAAGTAACTCCCTCCCAGTGGCAGTCCAGACATCTAGAGGCTGCACACGTATTGGTCAATACCTCAAATGCAGAGCAGGACATATGGATACAGACACTACGTACCACTGTGTACAGCAGTAATCGAGAACCCGTGAAGCCAGATTGAAGAGGCATGACCATTTGGTGAAGGCAGTGCCTGAGTATTTGTAAAAATTCAAGTATGTGGTGATGAAGGAAAAGGTATTCAGAACCCAGGAAGGCAGGTGGAGGCTTGACCTGGTTGTGATGAAATTGAACAAAAATCGGGCTTATGTGATCGATGCTCAAGTCTTCCAACCCAAGGGGATGGATTGGTCTCATAAGAGGAAGAAAAGTTACTATGCGAGAAACACTGACATTGTCAGAAGTATCAAGGATGAATTTCAAGTGGAGGAGATGGAGTTTACTCCCTCACTTAAGCTCAAAGGGCATCTGGCACCCTCAGTCTCTGGAAGGTCTCCTTCCTGTTCTAAGGAACAAGGATTTTAGAAATTTGATAGAAACAAAAATGCTGATTGGTACATTGTTGTGTTGGTGGGAGTTTTAACTCCTCTAATAGTCATGCCAGGATGGAGTGAAATGGCTGTGTGAATGTGTTTTTAGATGTTGAGTTTTGATGTGTTTTAATTTTTAATTTTGTAGGAGGTTATCACCAACCTCGGAGGTTTTATTTGAGGTTTGAGCAGTACTTTTTAGCTATTGCTTGTCTCCAGAAAGAAGAAAGGGTACACATACCCAGAGGAAGTAACCCAAGGCCTGGGGTGGCAACCCAGGCCAAGAAGTGAATGATCCTTTATACACAGTAAGTGAGAGTTCCTGCAGCAGTAGATAGGGCTTTAACAGGGCCCCAATCCTACTTGATGAAGGTAGGCATACTCATTTTATTTGTGTTTGAGGGTGCGGTATTAGTATCTTTTTACGTGGCATATGGCCACAAACTTTTTTTAATTTTCTTCAGATTTTTTAGTGAGTGCTGAGTGCTCCAACGGCGAAAACATAGTACAAATAGCCAAATGCCTCATCATCTAATTAGTGATGCACATGAATGGATTAATGAGAGTCCCTCTGGGCCACGCAACATACCTATAATGGGTGTAAGGCGTGGCATGCTTGGGGGCAGGAGCTTGGGTGGGGCACCAGCCTGTAATAGGTATAAGGTTTTGCCTGGTAGATCTGTGTTGACTACAGGAAGCACGATCCCTCCTCACCTAGCTCTTGGTCACCGAGTGTGTCACTTTATTGCCTGGTTGAGATATGGCTAACAACATGCAGCCTATCCCCCAGCGGATTTGCTGGGATGTACAAGGCATAGTAGGAATTTTGTTGACAGTAAGTAAAGCTTGCTCCCTCTGTCATCTTGTCTTGCATCTGCCTTGTCGTGCATGGCTGAAATAAGGAGGTGTCAATAACAGGCAGCTGATCTGAGAAGTGTCGCAACTATTGCCAGCTCTAGTAATGGAGAGAAAGCTGTTGTGTGAAACCAGAAAGGGCTAGTAGTGATGTGTCTCATATAGCCTCTTCTAGCCAAAGGGAATCCACTGCCTCCTCGTGGTACCACTGGGTAAGCTTTTAATTGAGATTAGAAAAAGTGGGAAACACCCGAGTGTTCACTATACCCTGTTTACTAAAAGGGGAATCTGCCTCCCAGGCTAAGCTTGAATCATGGGCAATCATGATGGTGGTGCCTGGTGGCGGGCTGGTCAAATCCTTTACGGTCAGAGGGGCCCAAAGACTAGATTTCAAAGTAAAGAAATTCTAGTTATGGAAATGCAACCACATTACATGAGGTATTCAGGTAAACCTGCAATGTGGAAAACTCTCAGGTAAAAGGAAGGAGTAGCAATGGCTGACCTTGCTTACCCCTAGAGGTTGCCTCAGCTGAATGTGTTTGAGCTACTACTTATGATTGGGTTAGTGTCCAGTTCCACACCGACTTCATTCAGCGCCCAGAGGTCAGATTGAGGATGGACTCGTGCTGGCAGTGGGGAGTACCTGGGTTTTCTACCCGGGTATCCATTATGGTAATGGATGATTTTTCTCCTAATACCGGAGAAAGCTTTGGCAAGTGGCAGCGAGCCATAATAAGGAGAATTTTTCTGAGTGGCGGAAGCAGACATGGAGCTCTGAGGGCCAAGGACTGGAAGTAATGAGTTCATTGACTCAGTTCAAGGAGGCCTGTGCCTGTGGAAGCCGCAGCATGGAGATCTACTGAGAACGCAAAAAACCCCAGTAAGGCCTATATGGCTAAGAGGGGCTACAAAGTGCAAAATTATATCTTATATCCCTATATACTGGCGGGAGGATTCACCCACCTCTTGGCTACCCTCTGGATGTTAGAAACTTCTGCTCAGGGCAGTGGGACAAGCCTGTAATGGGTGTAAGGCGTGGGCTCCCCTGGCGGGTCTTGCCGGGGGTAGGGCCGGGCAACCAGCTTGCAATGGGAGTAAGGCGTGGCATGCTTGGGGGGCCGGACCTTGGGCAGGTGTCCAGCCTGTAATTAGTGTAAGGTTTTGCTTGGTAGGACATGTCTTGACTACGGGAAGCACGATTCCTCCTCACCATGCTCTTGGTTGCCTGGTGTGTCACTTTAGTGCCTGGTTGGGATATGGCTGACTATAGTGCCTGGTTGGGATATGGCTGACTACCGGAAGCCTATCCCTCGTCCGGCCCTGCTCCCGGTGGACTCGTTGGAAGGCTTGAAGCCTGGTGAGAGTTTTGTTGACCGAAAGGATAGCTTCCACCCTCTGTTCACCCTGTAAGGACGTGGCTGGCAAGCAGGGGGTGTCAATAAGAGAATGCTCATCTGAGAAGAGTCAGAGCTATTGCCAGCTCCAGTAGCAGAGAGAAAGCTGTTGTGTGAACCCAGAAAGGGCTAGTGATGCATCTCTTATAGCCTCTCCTACTCCAAGGGAACCTACTACCTTCTCGTGGTACAGCTTGATTGAGGTCTTAATTGAGGTTAGCAAAAGTGGGAGAGACTCCCAGGCGTTTCCTATTCATTGTTTACTAAGAGGTGTACCTGAATACCAGATTTAGCTTGAATAATGGGCAATCATGATGGTGGTTCCTGGTGGCAGACCGGTCGACTCCTTTACGGTTAGAGGGCCCAAATACCGGATTTCAATGTGAAGAATCTCTAAGTTATGGGAATGGACCAGAATTCATGGGGTATTCAGGTAACCCTGCAATGTGGAGAACCCAAAGGTAAAAGGAAGGAGTAGCACGGGCTGACCTCGCTTTCCTTTAGAGGTTCCCTATGCTGAATGCATCAGAGGTACTACTCAATGATTGGGTTAGTGTCCGGAGCCACACCAATTGCATTCAGCACCCAGAGGTCAGATTGAGGATGGACTAGTCCTGGCAGTGGTGAGTACTTGGGTTATATACCAAGGTATCCGTGATGGTGGTAGATAAATGTCTCCTATTTAGGAGAATGTCCAACTGAACATAGGCCAGGTGGCAGCTGGCCGTAAAAAGGGAATGTTCCTGAGCGGTGGAATAAGACACGGGGCTATGAGGGCCAGGGTTGATACCTGGGGGGTTGATACCTGGGGAGTGGATATCTCAGTCCAGGGAGACCTGTGCCTGTGGAAGCCGCAACATGGAGATTTACTGAGAACGCAAAACCCCAGTAAGGCTTATGGCTACGAGGTATCATGAAATGCAAAACTATATATACGTCCCTGTCTACTAGAGGCTCTAAAGGCCCAATTTCATAGTGAAGAAATTTGAGAGTATGGAAATGAGACCACTGTGGTACAGACAAGAGCTCTCCATAAAAAGGGAGCCCCGTTGGAGGCTGATGCCATGACGGAGATGCTTGAGGGTCTGATGTGGCCACAAACAGTATTAAAACCCTTTGAAAAGGAAGGAGTAGCACGGGCTGACCTCACTACCCTATAAAGGTTCCCTCAGCAGTGGGGTCAGGAGCCACAACTCCTGATGGAGTTATGTGCTGTATGCTGAACTCTACACTTCGGTGGGAAGAAATCTGCTGCCTGACTCTCCCTGTGCCCTAAGGTCAGATTGAGGATGGACTTGTGCTGGCATGGTTTGAAAATCACTGCTGCTGGTATCCCAATTGTCGAAAGATGAGCGGGATGCCATTAGTTGGTCGGATAGGAGGGGGACGAAAACTTTTGTAACAAATACTTCATTATAAGGGGTGACGGGAAACCGATCACCCCCAAATTATAATATCATATAATAGCAGTAAGGTAAACATCATAAACTCAGTAAAGGCCAACTGCTGCGAACTGGGTCAATATCAAACCCATGTTATGTCCCTACCTACTCCTCATTTAAAGAAAGGCTGAGCGGTGAGAGACAACCACTCCGGTTGTGCCCTGGAGAGGCACTAGGGGTATGGATAAAACCCTGGCCAGACCACACGCTTGGTATCTGAGGGCTCTGGTCTCAGAACCTTGTGAAGGGGGGGAGGGGGGCAGATGTGCGTGCGCACCAGGTTGGGGCTTTGGATCTGATCAACATAAGCATTAATCTG
The DNA here is from genome assembly GCA_029891345.1 of Dryococelus australis. Taxonomy (NCBI): domain Eukaryota; kingdom Metazoa; phylum Arthropoda; class Insecta; order Phasmatodea; family Phasmatidae; genus Dryococelus; species Dryococelus australis. Next base: position 193,077,277 of record CM057009.1, read on the forward strand.
TAACGGCCCCCGAGCGTTGAGGGTGTGATCCTTCTCACCTACCGATTGGGCGGTCATGGCGCAGAAAGGCCTTATGGCTAAGGGTGCCACATAAAAATACAAAAGTTCGATGGCTAGAAGCCATATTGTATTATCCCTATATACTATCTAGTGAAACCACTGCCAAGGGAATGGACTTGGGAATTTCAGCGGGGAAAGAAGATCTTGTTGAGCTTGAATCTAGTCTGGCACTGTAAGGAGACATGAGAGGTGTAGCATAAGTGGGAGACGGGTTCGCCCCATCGCTGGTGAAATACCACTACTTTCATTGTTTCTTTACTTACTACGTTGAGCAGAGAGCATGATGTTGAGCCTCTCGTACCCCTTGTCACAATTTTTCTGGTACAAAGCGTTCAAGGGAACCTGAGCCTAGACTTACGGAGCGCTGCCATGAAATGCAAATTCACATGCTAAGTGGCGAGAGAGTAAGTTATAAAGGTTGAGTAGCTGGAAAGATAATTTAATATTTTGGATTTTCGGTTTTGTACTTGTTTTAAGGTATTGAAAGGTATGTTTTACATTTGTTTAATTGAGTTTATTTTGATTTTGTGTCTTTTATGAGTTTTGTTGTTTTTGCAGGTTAGGTGTTTATAATGTATCGTAGGCATAGTCGTTCTTCTAGTTTTTTTTTCCCGGGAAGGTGTACCGTGGTATTTTGCCTGTTAGTTATGTCATTGACAAGAAAAATAAAGCATAGTGTGTTAAATATTTAGTTGTGAAGAGAGTTACATATTGCTGTCACTTTTGTTTTGTTTTGGTCTTTTAAGATATTACAGCTTAGGCTGGCAGTTGACTTTTAGTATTTTGTTTCTTCAGAAAAGCATATAATGCTAAGAATCCCAGTGCTAAGGATTTGTCTGAAGTTGATTTGTTAGATATAATTTGTTGGAAGTCTGTACATGTTCATGAAGGTGCTGTAAATCAGACTGCTATAAATACTACGTTCTCTATGCCTGTGCTCTTCTCTCGTAAGAAGATTAGGTTCAAGATTGGAGATCAAATTTGGTTGTTGTCGCTGGTTTGGAAATATTGAGGAGAGGGGGAAAGATGGTGCATTGCTGGCCGACAGTATCTACGTCACGGGTGGTTGATTGGCGTGCCGTGACTGGCTGAAGTGCTAGCGGCGGGGCAAATGAGACGTGGTGTTATTGAATTGCAGGTGGTTGTTTTCAAGAGAGATGCTTGGGTCTTCGAGGTAGGAAGAAATGTTCAGGTCCAGCTTGGAGGAGTTTGGCCCGACCTGGCACTATGTAGGTAAAGTATAAACAGTTTTGCTCTTAGCTTGTTTTCTAGATAAGTAACTATTTTTGAGAAGTGGAGTTGTTATCCTTTAGGTAGTTTTATTTTCTGGGTTGTCTAAAACACGGGATCAGTCACATAGCTACCGTCTGAGAGGTTATAACTCTGGCAGCACCCTTAGCTAAGAGACAAATCAACATGTCACATTCTGACGGAAATGTCCAAGGGACAATTAGGTGGCAACTTGAATTTAAGGGTGCTCATAAGAATAGAAAGAGTGATTGGTTAAATGTTTTAGGAACACCAAAATTTTTTTTGTAAGCTTCGTCATGGGTAATCGGGCAATATGTCAGCTGAGAAGAAATTTATCTCTCTTCATCATTTTGACCTTATTGGCATCAAAAGTAGGCTGAGATTTTTTGTTTTACTTGATTTAGTTACATCAGGGAGGATTTAACCTCCAATTATCTTCATATATTTCTCTAAAGATAATATCTGAAGACTATTACGTTTAATGTTTTTTTGTTTTGTTCTTTTGTAATTTGGATAGTTTGGTTTCGAGTTTATGGTAAACTAGGCTTAGAACTGTTTCTCAAATGTGTTTTTCTTTTAAATAGTTGTGGTCTCCTTAGAATAAAAGAAACAAACAGAAACAAATATGATTACACTCTACACTTTTTGGGTTTTGAGATGACTGTGAAGCTGGAGTTTGCAGATAGTTTGTAATCTTTATGTTTTTAAATTGTTTTTCTGTGTAATCTCATTCCAAACACAATATTGATTTTTTTTTCTCTAACTAGAGTTTATGTTGTCTACCAAGTCATTATTGGTAAATAATAAGGGTTGTATGTTTTTGGGCTGTTATTCGTAACCGAGGTTGTAGGCTGCCTGGAATTTTTAAGAGGACTAGCCAGTAACATGTTAGGTGAGGTGTAGGGTGAAGTATGCATCTTTAGACCGTAAATTTCCTCTTACCCATTAGGTCCTAGATACCTTAAAGAATCAAGAACCGCCATTAGAGAGAACCTAAGGTCTCTCTCTGGAGGAACAAATGAGTTGTAACCCCTTTTATTTGCCTTTTATTATTTCTTGCAGGGTGCATTCCCATAAGGAAAAATGAGCAACATTTTGAAGTAGGGGTCACAATGCTGGTAGAGGTGCTGCTGAGTAGGTAAAGACAGGTATCTTTGGGGACCTACGATACATTTAATGTTATGTAGTTGTCAAGTTTTAATTTATTTATAGTTATTTAATAATTTAATTTACTTAGTTGAATGATAATCTCTGTGGCAGAAATAATTTATTTATTTTTTTCTCTGAACTGGATTGTTTTTTGTTATGTTTTTGTGTCTTGTACATAGAAACTTGCTTTGTTTTAGTTATATTTATTGTTTTCACTTTCGTACAAGAGGGAAGGGAACAGCTAAAGTTACTGTGGAATTTGGCGAGCCACAGGATAGTGGGTCGGAATCAGAAGGGGTAGTTGAGGTTACTCCTAAAGAGTTACCATCGGAACCATTAGGACATTTAGAGTATTTAGGCTCAAATGGGTTAGGAACTGCTTCTGTGACATCAGGTATTATTTCAGATAACACTTTAGTTGATTCAGACATGGAAGCCAGTTAGTTTTTCATTCATCCTGGATTTTTTTTGAAGCAGCTTTGAAGATGAATCAAAGCACCTTTAGATTTTTTAGGGGGCAGCTGTGGTAAATCAATGGGTGACAAAAAGAATGTCATATTTTTACCAAGCTTTTTGAGAGGTGCGGTGGCTAGATCGTACAATGGTCTAAGAACACAAGCAGAGGAATTGAACACATTTGTAACCTTTGCAGTGGCCTTGAAAGGCACTTTTGTAATGATAGGTGAGGCAGAGGACCTGGAGATGCGACTGCGTATTCGAGTCCAGGATAACCAGGATTCTATTGGAGAATTCGCTTACGATATCCTTGGTATGTGACAGAAGCTGGATAGTGGCATGTCCGATGCCAATAAAATCAAATATATCCTGCAGAGACTAAGGCCAACAATCGTAGAGTTCCGTCATGCTCCTGGAAAATAAGTCTGTCTCACAACCGATACAGAACTTGCAGAACATTGAGGCAGGTAACTATTATACTAGGAAAAGTCTGGCATTGACACCAGATGTAGCTAATGGTAATGAGAGGGCAAAAGTGGCACAAGCGACACACTGGGAGGGAGCAGTGGGCTCTAGCGAGATAGTGCAACTAGGACAGATCTTAGCTGTCTTAGACAAAAAAATGCAAGACATGGAAGGGCAGATGAATATACTAAGTCACAGGCCACCACAGGATAGGTTTAAACAGAATCCTAGGGAGTGGACAAAATGTAAGTTCAAATAGCAGTCAGGGTCAGTCGTGAAACAATGCACATAATCACAGCTCAGGTGAATACAATATGGGAAGAACATCAGTTCCGGGACCCTAGGAGACTTCAGATGGAAGACCTATATGTTTTGGCTGTGGAAATCTTGGTCATATTAGGAGAGATTGCAAAACTAACCCTTGGGATGATAAAGATAATGGAAATAATAAGAGAAACTGTTAAAAGACCAATAAAGTTAGAGATAATGGTTCATCGGGTAAGCTCAAGGTATTCCTCTCATTAGATTCTGGGATTATGAGTTTGTACACCTTGGTTTATGGGTCTTCAAACATTATTTTTATAGATAACAGAGCGATAGTGTCCTTAATTGAAGATAGCATTGTGCCTAGACACCTTTGGAAGGAAGCAAAATCAAGGATGTTTACAGGGGTGTCCGTTCAAAGTCAGCCAATTTCATATATGATAAACTTAAGGTTTTGTATAAAACTGGAAATTGAAGGAAAAGACTTACCTTCTCAGGTAACTCCTTGAACATGTTTATGACAAACATTCAGCTTTGGTAGCCTGTAGCATTCTAGTGAGTGAAAAGGAAACTACAAAATGGTGGGTCACAAATATAACGAATCATGCAGTTACTTTACCTAAAAAATGAAGTTAGGAACACTATGGCATTTTGTTGATGTTTAGGAGAATGTACCCAAAATTCTATTCCCATTATGAGAACATGTGAAAGAAATGATTTTGATGACACCAAACTAAATATAAATCCAAACTTGCTACCTGAGCAAAAAACATAACTTACGAATTTATTGTTCAAGTACAGACAAGTGTTTTAGCTGGAAACTAGACCAGATAGGTAGAAGTCATGATGAGGTCGTAATACTGAATACTGACGACAACCCACCAGTCAGTTCTGTACTTTACTGAGTATCTGCAGGAGAACGCAGTCATACACAACATAGTACAGGAGCACATTAAAAATGGTATAACAAGTTGGTGCTCACCTGTATTCTTCGTATGGAAGAAAGGGGAGATTACAGGATGTGTGTAGACTACAGATGCATGAACTTGATCCTCAAGGATGATAACTATCCTTTAACTAGAATAGATTACTTCCTCAGCTATCTAACCGGTGCTAGGTATTTTAGTCACCTTGACATGAACTCTGGCTATCATCAGCTTAGAGTAGATGAGAAAGATCAGATAAAACATCCTTTATAACACCTGATGATACGTACCGTTTCAAAAAACTACCTTTTGGCTTAAAAACAACTCCTTTCATTATTCAGAGGTTTATGGACAAAATGCTAGCACAATTGAAGTGGGTATCATGTCTAGTTTTCCTTGACAATATTCTAGTGGCAAGCAGTACTTTTTACAAACATTCGGCTACGTTAGAACAAGTCCTAAGGCAATTCAAAAAGGAAAATTTGTCTTTGAAACTAGCAAAATTTTCATTTTGGTATGAGGAAACAGAGGTGCTAGGGCACCTAAACAGTAAAGGAATACAACCTCATCCCAACAAGGTGAAAGCAGTGAAGGCATTCCCTCCGCCTGTTGCTAGAGCAGTTAAATTTTTCTAGGTCTAGCATCGTTTTATCTAAATTTGTTCAAAATATTTCCTAAATTACCAAGCTATTATCCCCATTAATGGAAAACCAGAATTTTGTTTGTGACACTGAACAGGAAAACTCCTTTCAAGCACTGAATGAGAAATTAGTTTCTTCACCCTGGCTGGTACATTTTGTAACAGACCCCATTGCAATACAGACATATGCTAGCACTAATTCTAATGCAAATGAATGGATGGTAAGCTACACACAGTAGCCTAAGCTAGTAGGACTCTCACTCCAGCTGAGAGTAGGTACCCCATAACACACTTAATGCTTGGCTCTAGTGTATGCATTGAATCAGTTTCGACACTATATTTATTTGAAGCCTTTCTCTGTAGTTACAGACCACCATAGTCTGAGTTACAAGGATCAGTTAAAAATGAATGCACATACCAGTGGTAGAATCACTAGATGGGCTTTTAAAATGCTTTAGTATAATTTGAAGATAAAATACTCCAGTGGAAAGAATCACACACATGTGGATAGCTTGAGAAGAAATCCAGTTGATACTGGCACAGAGAAAGATGAGGAAAAAGCATTAGAGTTACTAGTGGTCTCATTGCCAGGTTTTGACAGCCCAGCGCAATGATCCTAATATGTTACCTTTGATTCACGAATTGGAAAAATCATTTAACATTAATTCTAAATTAAGCACACTAGCTAAGAATTTTTATCTAAAAAATTGAATTTTGTACAATATAAACACAAAACCTGAAGGCCGCCATAAGTTGTTGGTAATACCAGAGAGTTCGTGGGAGGATATTCTGAGCAAGTGCCATGACAACCCGTTAATAGGAGGGCATTTAGGGGTTGCTAGAACCTTGGACATAATACATAGGAATTAATTGGAAGGGTTTGTATAAGAAGGTTGAAGCTTATGTGAGGACGTGCAATAACTGTCTGCAGTATCCCCAAAAAGCAAAAACTGGTAATGATGGATACTGCGTTACTATTGGAAACAATAAATCAAGCCTCCGGAGAGGATTTAGCAGAAATTCAGTGTTCACAGCGAGTCAAACATGGTTTAACCTTTTTAGGCGAGGTAGCCAACTGGTGCTGTGACATTGCCACAACTCACCAGGATGTAATATTGTTTAAAAATTAGAAAAAAATTAACTGATCAGCTCTTAGATATGAACCAGGAAGTTTTAGTTAACCATGCTGCACTGGCTACCCTTTCGAATCAGATCAGAGTAGTTAAATAAAGCAGTCAAAAGTTTATTGAACAAAGTACAAACAAAATTGAATAATATTTCTAAATATTTGACTAAATGTAAAGAAGCCTTAGAGGATAGTGATTAAGAAATCATGCAAGACTTATCACAAGTTTATCAAACAAATTATTTGTTAAGAGCCCTTATAGCTAGTTAACTCATATGGTGTACGTAGTAGAAATCCTAGATCAATGTACGTCCCATAAATTACCAGCAGTTCTGATCACAGCAGAAAATTGAAAGTAAAATTATTACACTTGGCCCAGGTTATAGATAAAGATGGCTATCGTTTAGCTATATCTACAGTTGATGTACAGGTCCATTACTATTTACAGATTTGCACATCCCAAATTTTTGAGGTGAATTTATATATGAAAATCAAAATTCCTATTGTTCAAAAAGATGCCTATTGAAAATTTTTACATCTGTTTCTGCACATCAAATTATTTTAAAGTCTACGGAACCTATAAATGGAGTTTGTAAAAGTGTGGGCCATAAACATGGCTTACCTTTGATGCATTGGGGACCGTTTACTGACCAACTCGCCTCACGTCCAGTTGGCATAACTGCTGTTCTCCAAGTGCGGGCCGCGTGCTGCACGGTTGCCTGTGAAACCTTGCTGGCCACCACCACTCCCCCTGACCAACTTCATGATGATGTGATGCCGGCCAGCCCGCAATGCACTACCGAGGTATTTCCGGATGAAGAACATTTCTTAACCTTCTGGAAGCTTTTGAATTGTTATAAATATTAAGGTCTCACCCATGAACAGGGAGACAGACCAGGGTTCCATGACAGGGAAGAAATGCTGTTCCTAATATAACTTAAGAAAAAGGGGGTGGGGGAGGGGTTGCTGCTATTTAAAAGATATGTAATCGTTTTTAATATATTCATTTGATTAACTTTTATATATATATTGTGGGGAAAAGAAAAATATTTTAACCAAATCATATTTTTGAAACTATTTTGTATTCTGGGAAAAAGTTATAATAATGTTTGAAGTATTATAAAAAAAATTATCTATCTGTGCAAGAACCTTTTTCACTGAAGTAAACCCATCCTCTTTCGAACATATTGGGGAGGGTCTCGAGTCTTTTCAAATTTACCAACCACATTGAGGAGATATTGGGACACAAGACCTCATTCTGTGTGTATTGGCACAAACCGTCATATACAGGAAGAGAAAAATACACAATTCTGCTTCCTCAATGAAGAATAGTCGAAGGGGGAAGTCAGAATAGGAATTTTGAAAAGTTGTTAAAAGTTCTGTTGGGTTTGAAACAGTGGTCGTAGGGGTGACATTATTTGTGGTGCATTAAACTCAACCACAAGATGACTTCTACAGGTATAGCCCGCACCACCTGAATCCATAACCTGTCCAAGGAAAGTTTGCAAAAAGCAATCACCGATGCTGAGGTGAAGTTTAAGCCAGATGGGATTGAAACCTTACATCAGCTGATGAGGGAGCTGTTGAGGAAAGCAGACGCATAGCTGTTCAACAAGAGGGTGAGTTAGGCACAATCAGCATCATTAAAAATATTTAACAACTGCCGCAAAATCTAGTGGAAAATTTTGAAACAGTGCGTAGTTTAAACTTAAACGCAGTAGTGAAATTGCTATTTCAAATGGCTCAAGTTGTGTCACTGAACCTCTGTGAAATTGTCTTGTTATATGCGGCCATAATGTTCAAAGTGCCAGAGCCTTTGCAAGGTGTAGTACGGCACGCAATAAATGAATGTATTCCATTCAGCGATTTTAGTACGGCAATTTTGCAACACACAGGTATTCCAGTAGCCATAGCGCATCAGCACATGAAAATCCTGGAAATATTTCAAAGTCTGAGCGAAATGATTCAGCAATTCGTACCATTAGATGCGTAGATGTGTATGGATTTCAGAGCATGTAAACAGGTATGGTGGAAATGTTTTTTTAATTTGTTGCTGGAAAACAGCAAATATTTTACTTTTGCTTCAAAGCCGAAAACTTTAAAATTATTGATGTTAGTAATTCAAGTTGAATTAACGGTTGGCAATTGTAAGCAAAGAAAGCCAAAGGTTGTAACACCGAAATGAAAGTGTCAAATTTGTTTTCGAACAAACCATCCAATTTCTTAATCCTTCTATAAAATGCAACAAGGCAAAGGAAATTCCATTCAGGTGTAACCAAAGCAAAAACTTCAAGTTTGTTTTTGGAACAATCACCCACTGGAGAAATTTTTTATAAGAAAACTGAGTGTGACGGGAAAGACAAATAGCTAGAAAACAGGGCAAGTCAGACGTTAAGTTAAAGTCAAATATTACAGATAAGTCTGAAAGTCATAAACTGGTAAACAAAATAATTTGTTACAAATTCGGCAATCCTAGTCATGTGCAATTTAAATGTCAGTTTAGAGGAAAGCCTGTAGGAATAGTTGCTGTTACAAACACACATTTGTTTAATAAAAATGGTCTGCTGTATCTCTATGTCATAATTACTAATTTAACTGTCAGCATTGGTAGATTGGGGAACTTCTGAGTCGCTTATAAAGTGGGAAACTAAATAAAATCATGCGTGAAACACCAGTGGGAACAGTGCAGATGAAACAGAGCAAGTCAGTTACTTTTTCCTTAGCTGACAGAGAATTGATCAAGTCAAATATTATAGCAATTATGAAAATTAAAATTGAACATTATTTATGGAAATTAGCATTCCACATGTTTGAACATGTCACATGATGTGATACCGGGTATCAATTTTTTAAGCAGCACTTGTGTTTCCATTGACATAGCAAGGCACGTATTAAAATTTAGCTTTTCCTCTGAAACAGTTGTCAATTTGCAAAAGTAAAGTCTTCTTTACAAATGTCTTATTGGGTTTTGTGATGCTTGTCCTTCTGGTCATCATTTTCAGAAATCCATTAGTAATAGGCTTGGAAGCCATATCCTGGGTGGATGCTCTAAGCATAAAGATGCTATGGAACCTGGAATTGGGGACCTCTGTTTTGGTTGTGTTACTAACCATTGTATTTGTACTATGTGTGTGTATTGGAGACTTTGCAGATATCGAAAGAGAACGGGAGTGCCCCTTGACAGAGAGGCCCTCATCACCGCCCGTCCAGGGTCCTTCAGGTGATTATATCCTGAAACAAATTGGGTCCCAAGGTAGGATAAAAGCCAAGTTTTAAGACGAGCTAGGGTAGAAAGATTCCATTGTACATCACACCAACATTGAAAAAAGGGTTTTAATGTATTATGAATTTATGTTCCATGCTGCGGAAAGTGTAAAATGTTACATGTAGAATTGTTATAAAGATGATAATAAAATTAAAAAGGGGGGTGTGTTGCGTTGAAACTATGGATGAATTTGAGGAAAAGAGTGTTTCCTTCTTCTCGATAATGTATAGCACAAAAAAAAAGAAAGGAAGTGAAGGGAGACACCCAATAATGATTATGTTCTGGATAGGGACATGACAATCACTTTAAGGAATAAAAAGTAAGGTGAGAAAAAATTTTAAGGAGGGGGAATCCAGATTATCACTCTAAATAAGATATGTTAAGTAGACAGGGAAAAAGTAACCTAACTTTGTGTTGCGTTATAATTGAACATTGTAAGAAAGTTAATCTCTGTTTTTTTTTTTTTTGGGGGGGGGGGGGGGGACTACTATAAATTTGGGTTATCAACCAGGGGGCAGATCAGGTCAGGGCATTAGTTTTATTTCTTTTCTTTTAAGTGAAAACAACATCACAAGTTTTACACGAAGATAGTCTTCACAAGTCATTACTGCCGAGTCCATGGAAGACTCAACAGAAACTTTGTGGTAACTACTAGAAACACTTGAGAGACTGTGGGAGGGAAAGTGATGGGTGGCGCTGCCTTAAAAAGGGGGGAAAAGGGTCAATAGACAATTTGCTACCGGCTACCCATTGACAGTACTCCCAAATCATCGGTGGGTCCCTCTGACTGCTTTCAAGAACTTTGGGTTTGTTTAATGGAGTCCCTGACATATCTCCTGTGAGAGAAGTACTACTTCCACAGGAGGTCAGGCTACTCTTCCGGCATGCTGAGACACATATTTGGGGGTGTCATGTTTAAGGCCTTCTTCGCTCATCCGGATAATAGATGACAGTCCAGCCAAGGAAACGAAGCTGTGATCAGTTGCAGCACAAGACAGCTACACTTGGATGAGAAGGATGGATGTGGAGACGCCTACATCGCGAAGGAGCTGCTACTGCTGTCAAGATAGTCTTCCTGCCCATACGCTGTTGCAAACCAAAGGTTTGGGAACAGGGACATCTGTGAAGCTCAGTCCTAAAGTTCTATTTGGACTTAAGTGTGGTGTGAGCCCTTAATGGACTGCGAGTCTGTCTGTCCGTCCGTCCGTCCGTCTATCTGTCTGTCTGTCTCTGGCTCTCTATTTGTCTGTCTATCTGTCTGTCTGTCTGTCTGTCTGTGAGTCTCTGTCTGTCTGTCTGTGAGTCTCTGTCTGTCTGTCTGTCTGTGTGTCTCTGTCTGTCTGTTTGTCTGTGTGTGTAAGTGGCAGAGACTTCAACAAGATTGGAACTGTTCCCTGTACTAGTCTGGACACCAATTAAAGAAGCATGTGCCGATGATGAACAATAACTTTAACTGTGCAATACGTTAGGGCTTAAGTAATTTTTTTTGTCCTGTCTGACCTCTACTAGGTTTAAATTTTTGTTAAAGTAACTTACAACAGATTTGAACTGATAGGTGTTGGATGGGGGGTGTCTCAGTTAACCACCGAATTGAAAGGTAGGGTGTGGTACCATGATCCCCCCCCCCAGATACATGTGGAGAAAAAAAAGAAAGAAATCCTGTCTACAGGTAACTTTTATTTATGTCAAGGTTGTTTTTTTTTTTTTATGCACCTTGTTTTATCCATACAAAAGATGTTACCCCTACTGACCGGGGGAAAATTTTGTATTGAGTAATAAGAACCTCCAATGTTTGATGTTTGTGTTTTCAGATTCCTGATTCATCTAGAAATTGTGGATAGCTCGCATTGCAGAAGCTGGTGCGGTGCTCATGTGGTCCTAGAGACTCGCCCTGGTTTTCCAGATCGCTGGGATTAAGTTGCAAGTTACAGGATCTCTAAGACATCATGTCCCTCCCAAATGGCCGGGCCAGCAAGTCATCAAGATAACTTTTGTTGACTATAGCACATAATTTGGGTTTGTATAAACTCAAGACACATTGTGTTAAGATAAGTGAATTATTGAAAACAAAGGGTGGGGGTTAGGGCTAAACTCGAAAAGCCACCTGTACAGATTTGATGTCTCTATTTAGTTTTTGGAGATCACAAATCACCACGAGCGTGATAGTGTCATGCCCACGAAATTTTACATTTTTTAACAAGATCCATGTTTGAAAAGGGTTTTTTTATATACATGTTTCAAAGAATTTTCCCTTTACCCTATTATTACATGCACTGTTAAATTTTTTTCTTGCGAGCTGTAAGCAGTTACCCGTTTCCACACCCATGATAGAGAATGCTGAGTGCATAAGGTTCTAGTTAACTCGGGCCGAGATTGTCATGGATGGAAAAAAATAGCACATCATGTACATAGTCAGTGTTTGGTGTAGCAAAAAGCCCAGCAGCGAGAGAACTGTTTTGGAGAGGTAGTCAATAACAAAAATAGCAAGTCTGCAGTTTATCGATTAGCCGTCCAGCTGCGAGGAGCAGTTAAGTTATTTTCGTAGTTCTCCCCTTTTCCAGCAACTTGAGATGCTGTGGGGAGAGGGAAAGATGATGCAATGCTGACCGAAATAACTACGTCACAGGTGGCTGGCTGGCGAGCCGTGATTGGCTGAAGCGCTAGCGGTGGGGCAAATCAGGCATGGTGTTATTGAAGTGCAGGTGGTGGTTTTCCAGAGAGATATACTTGGGTCTTCAACGTAGGAAGACGTGTTCACTTCCAGCCTGGAGGAGACAGGCCCGACCTGGCACCATGTAGATGAATTTAAGTATAAACAGTTTTGCTCTTAGCTAGATTTCTAGATAGGTAACTTTTTTTTGAGAAGTGGAGTTATTGTTATCCTTAAGGTAGCTTTAAATTTGTAGGGTAGTCTAAAACAAGGGATGAGTCACATAACAACCGTCGGAAAGGTTACATCTATGGCAGCACCTTTAGGTACGAGACAAATCTACATGTACCATTCTGAAGGAACTGTCCAAGAGACAATTAGGTAATAACTTGAAATTAAGAGTACTTGTAAGAATAGGAAGAGTGATTGGCTAAATGTTTTAGGAACTTCAATTTTTTTATAAGCTCAGTCATGGTTAGTCAGGCAGTAGGTCAACCAAGAACAAATTTATTTCTCTTCATCATTTTGACCTTAGTAGCAACAAAAGTAGGCTTATATTTAATGTTTGATTTGATCTAGATATGTCAGGGAGGATTTACCCCCAAATATCTACCAATAATTCTCTAAAGATAAAATCTTTAGACTATTATGTTAAATGTTTTTTGGTTTGTAATTTGGATGGCTAGGTTTCAAGGTTATGGTAAATTTGAACCTGTTTCTCAAACATGTTTTTTCTTTTAAATAGTTGTGGTCTACTTAGAATAAAAGATATAAACCAAAACAAATATGATTACACTCTACACTTTTTTTATATGACTGTGAATAACAAGTTTACAGATTGTTTGTAATCTTTATGTTTTTAAATTGGTTTTCCGTGTAATCACATTCTAAACATAAAAGACAAGCATAAATAAAATAAGTATTTTTGAGTTCGGAAAAAAAACTTATGTGTATTAATTTTTACTAAGGTACATTTCAGTTTATTACTATCCTAATTTAAATATTTGTTTATTATAATTAATTAGAGTTTATGATATCTACCAACTCATTAGCAATAATTAATTAGGGTTGTATACTTTTGGGGTGTGGTGGACAACGAAGGTAGTAAATTGCCTGGAAGTTTTGTGCCATGCATGTGGATGCACGACATAATTGTGTGTAATAATGGATACCTGTGTGCACACATCAAGTGCTGCAAACGGTGTAGCATGCACCCTGCGTCAGCATAAGGCGATAGTGTGTACTATCCTGGCGGGAGAAACTGTTTGCCTGGCCGGCGATGAGGGTCACAGGGTGTGCTGATGGGAGTTGTAACCAAGCTGTCAGTCTGTCGTGAGTGGAGTCTCGAGCTAGCCAGCGCACGATGTGGGTGGATGTGTGTGTGTCCGCCCAGTGGTAGGGACATTTGAAAACCACTGATGCAGGCAACAATGACCGGGTGTGTGGTAGTAAAAACTAATGGGAGGCATGTTGTGTGAAGTCACCAGGTTAACTTGTTTCGTACGGTCTGGATAATCTCGGGTGTGCAACAGTGAAGGAGCAGTGGTCTCGCAATGTATGAGTGCATGATATTGGTTTAGAACACCAAATATAATGTGGGCTTCTAAGATTGTTGTCCAGTGAACAAGACTTGCATCCCGATACCGTCACTTTTATGGCCACACTCAGTGCAGGAATTGACGGGGTAAAAGGTGTAGCAAATTTTCCTGGAGATAAATATACTACATGGAAAATTACATCTGCAGCAAACCGACAGAGGTGACATCTGACATCACTGCCAATTGGATTGCGCAGTCCAATGAGGCCCATGAACACCTTTGTGGCAAAGGTGGTTTTCTGCAAAGAACTGCAGCATTATAAACCAGGTAACATCTAACTGATTCATTTGGTATGCACAGTGTGCGGGTGTGTTAAAATGCATATTTGGGATGTGCACGCAAGCCAGATGACTGATTCCCGTGACAACTTGCAAAGTGTTTTCAAGTTTCATGTACTGGTTGCAGTAAAGTTCATAAGCAAAAGCAAGTAACTTTGTGGAACAGGAGTGAATTAACTGTAGGCGCTGCATAATCGTGGTTGCTTTGCCATGCATGCACTTAATAATGTTTGAACTGTGGCTCCAAAATAGTTGAGGGAACGGCTGTGTTCTATGATTTGGAAATACAAATTGTAGTACATGAATTTTTAATGGAAAGTATGGATGAAGGGACAATCCACTATGGTTTGCTGCATGAACAGGAATAATTCTCTATTGAAGTCAAATGGTTTTGTCAGGTTATGTTGCATTAGAGAGTAAATGTAATTTTAATTGATGTGGCGTTTATCTATATTTTGAATGACCTTTTATTCAATTTTGCGGTGGTTACCAGTGGTTTTTATATTAATCATTGTGAGAGTCTAATTAACATTTTGTATTGTATAAATATATTTCAGATTGTCACTGATAACTGTCCAAATATGTGTGAGCTGCAGAGAAGAAGCAAATTTGAATTTGGTTTTTTGCTAAGTGTGCTTTGAATCTGAAATTACAGGAGCACATGACCCAGGATTGTTGGCAGTCAGGTATTGTAACCCAGTAGTATGAGTGTTGGTACCACTGACATCATTACCAGTTATGGTCACTCTATATTTATAGACTTTTATATGAGGCAAACAAATAGCGTATTACGAGCATTCTGTATGATAATACTACACTTGTGGGTTTTCATGAGTAACGAGTGTGTACTTTATTGTAGTCATACCGAGACGCAAGCGCTTCTCATCCATGTTGTGTTGGTGCATTTGATAGATTGTAGTGTCGAAATTATAAGTAGTAAACGGGCCATAAAGCTTCTCAGCGAGTTTAACTGGACCCTGAACGATTAAACAGTAAAGCCACATTCTAGAAAAAATAAAAATAAACTAACTGATCCCCACCACAACAGAGACGGGTCAGTTTCAAGAGGATTGGCCATTATCATGTTAGGTGAAGTATAGGGTGAAGTATATATCGTTAGACTGTAAGGTGCCTCCTATCCATAAGGTCTTAGATACCTTAAAAAAGCAAGAATAAGTGAGTTTCAAACCCCTTTATTTGACTTTCATTAATATTTGGATTATTTGGTAGGAAATTCAGGGTGCATTCCTGTATGGATAGTAGCACAACATTTTGAAGGAGAGGTTACAATATGTATATGGCTGAAATGTTGGAAATGTGTGCACAACCACGTAAATCATATACATATTGATGGACTACAAAACTATAAATTGCCTGATTTTGCTGGGAATCTGTTGAATGTTTCCTAAGTACAACATTAAAACCAATTTTTTTATTTGGTGCTATCTTACAAAATGATGGAGAAAAGAGGCTCTGCGTAGATAATTTTTATGGTTGTAATAAGATATTACCAGAATACAAAGTTACATTGAAATTGATTGCATTGGAATTTGTTGAAATTCTGCTATCTGGTTCAAAATTTAAGTGGGGACACACACTAAGACAGGAAAGTGATCTCATAAGCCTATCAATCCTATGGAAAGTAGGCTAAAAAAGCAGGGAAAAAAATCAGGTAACAAAAAATCCAGATTTCCGTTCGAGTACCTCCAAACTACACCAAGAAGTTAACTTCTATCAACAAGAAGTTCTGAGCTGAAATTGGCACCTACTTCCATCCCAAAATAAAACATAAATAAGTGGATATTGTAGACAATATTCTCAAGGGAGATGCAGATTAGTTTTTTCACTAGTTTCACTGAATAAGATCAGTTGTGTATTCATTCCTAAAACATTAGATATGCTGACCAGATGCAAGATGATTAGGTTTCCTATAGGAGTAATAAGAAATATAAAAAATATTTTAGAAAGAAAGATTCCCAAACTACGGACGAGATTGATTTCAATCCAAATCTAAATAAGACACAAATAATGATTAAGTTGATGCTGGAGGTAAGTCCAAGGACCTTGCCTCTCAGTTTGCTTAAGTGTCAACAATATAATGCCAATGTGTCACTGTTGGGTAAAGAAGGTCACATTGCATCCAATTATTGACTCTGAAAAAACTCAGCCACAGCAAGCACGAAAAGCGAGTAATCTTGCTTGCCAATCTCATTTGGGTAATGTTCAATAATAATGATGACTTACTACAGTCCATTAGACTGTCATCAGTCATTTCAACATCTTTTTGGGCCATTTGGCACACATATGTTAAAAACAGACTATTGTGTAACTAGGGTCCATTTTCCAAATGACAATGGTATTCAGAGAGTTACTGCTCCTCACATAAAAGGAGTTTTGGGGAATCATGTTGTTAATGCACTATAATTTCAACAAAACTTTTTGACAGTGTCTAAGGGTGGATTCCAAGGTACAGGAACCAAGTGTAAAATAACAAATTCCCTGATATGCTCTGCAAGTACAGATGAAGTGAAATCATCTTTTTATTAAATTCAAGACTTAATATGAAAAGTAGTCTGCAAAGACAGCTGTTGGTATTTTCATAATGGGGAAGAGCAAATAACAGCTTGGCAGCTAAACAAAAATTGTTATTTGTGTTTCACAGCATTGTTACGGAATTAAAAGTTCTATGCTGCATTTAACCATTCATAAACTTAACTTTACTATTATTTAGGTATAATAGGAGCTTAAATATTACATGTATAACAAAAAAGTTTTATTTATAAAATATAAATTTCTATTATTACTCTTTTCTTGAATATATCCACCGAAGGGCGAGAAAAATTGCTTCACTTGGTAGTGTGAGTTTCAAATAGTTGTAGGAACTGTAGTTGGCCAAGAAAAGCACTCCAGCTGACACTGATCCACAAGTTTTCTGCATTACAAACTTTTAGACATAGATCTGCTGTAACTCAAAACTGGGATCTTTTAAAATGAAGAGAGTTGACTAAAAATTTGTTCAGAAATACAATACCTTTATCGACCTCAAAGATGTAATTAATGCATCAAGAAATTTTCGCATCTCTTTACAAAGTACAAATTTAACAATATTTCAATATTTTTAGTTACAATAAATCACATTAATTTTACAGGAAATATAATGTCTAAGTATGTGCTTATTTAAATAATTACGTATCATGAGATCACAAGTGCTCATGCTGTCTAACACTAGACAAGTCTTTCATAGATAAATTGACCTTAAAAAAAATTCCTAAAATACCATTTACTTCAGTTTGTTGACGTGATTCTTGTAAATAAAGTTGTGTCTTCATGATTTACAAACAAAAATTACAATTATATCGCTGTAGAAACACTTTTTTCTGTCAAAGTAAACAGCAATTTTTGTTCATTTGAAAGTAGTACAATATTTGAGACTATCTTGTTTCTGGGAGTTTATAATGTATGTCTTGATTCTATTCAGTGTCGACAAAAGATTGTTCAACAGATGATCTTGTTGCTGGAATGGTGGCTATTAAAGAATACAATTTTTACAATTCAGGACAGCTGTCTACATTTAAATCAGATTGTTTCAGCAATTCCATTATCTCAATAACTGGTTTTGACCTAAACTCTGTAAAATTTAATTTTGCAACTAGTTCACTTCTAAGATGATGCATATCAAAGTGATTTCCATAGGACAATTTTAAACAGACAAAAGCTTCCTCTGAGAAAGTTTTATAATTTTCTCAGTTTTTATTTTGGTCCATTAGAGCCAGAATATTAAAGTTCTGAGTGTACTGAATCTAGTTCCAAGCTGCATCAAAATGTTGTCAATTATTTGTAAATATAAGATTCTTAAACTACCTTCGGGATAAGTTTCTTATTATTTTTGTTGATTTTTACTGGGAGAATCACCTTTAAATACAGACCAAATGATATTAAATGAGTCTCTCTTATTTTAATAATTGTTTCTGTTTCTTTCAATTTCTGTAGGCAATTAATAATGCTGAAAGTCTTAGCTCAAATTATCTGAAACAATGAATCCATAATGAAAAATAAATCAGAAAAACTATAAATAAAATAAAAATAAAACTCTTTTTAGTGCAGCTAGGAAACCACGTGCTGTAATATAAGTTTCATTATCCTATTCATCAGAATTTTCTGTTACGTTTTCAAAAAGGCAGATTAAAGCTGTTTTGTTCTCGAAAAATGTGTGAACCAAAGGGGAGCTGAAATTACATCATTTTGGGCAGACTTAGGAAAAATGTTTGCACACCAGTTTGTCAAGTACATTAATGTGCTTTGTACAGTAAGAAAAATGAGGCAAACCGACATAATCAATTTTTTAAAATACCATGTAATCTCTAATGTTAAGTAACTGTGAAAGCACAAGATTAAATTTATGAGTGCAACTGTGTATAAATATAGCACTGCCATACTTTCCCCGTACTTTTTTTATACCTGGGTTTGAAGAACTCTATTTTTCTGGCTTGGGAATGCAAGTTCTTATTGCCCAAGAAACACAGTCACATCTATAAGACATTTAAAATTTTCTCAGTTTCTGTGTTCAGTTTATTGTGTGTTTGAACATCAACACAAAGCTGCCAGTTTAAGTATAAATCTACTCGCATGAATCCGAACATCTAAGTTTACACACAGATGACAAATGCATCTGAAAGAGTTTGTATTTTTGAGCAGCTTTATTATTGTTCATGTTACTAAAACCACTTTTACTCCATACTCCTTTCTCCGATGTAAACACTAAACATGGCCAAAAATTTAATTTTTAATTATATTTAATCTTGTAAGCCATTTATTGGAGCTGTAAAATTAGCCCTTAAATATCTTCTGCACTGCACACCGCTTGTATTTAACCTTTGTTACAATGCACGTGTCTGGGGTCAGCCTACAACGTACGATTAAATCTCTTTCCTGTTCAAAACTCCTAGCACTGAAAGTAGAACTGAGCAATTCTTCTACCATGCAGAAGCATGTCTTCACTTGCTTGTCGCTGTTCTCCCTCCACCGAGCTACCCACTGACACGTCTTCTTCCCCATGCATCCCGCCCAAGCTCCCGGCATCGCCTCTTCCCACAGCGCCTGCAGAAATCACTATTGGTTCCCTTGGCCAGGCGAGTAGGATATGGCTTATAAGCTCAGCATGGCTATGTCGCCTGTCTACAAATTACCTTTGTCCTTTGTCACTGAAAAACTTGAAGTGACATGAAATATAACTGAGTGAAAGTAACAATTAAAAATATTACCAAAATGAATACTTTAAACTAGCTGTTTCTTTTACATAACAACTTGCACTCGCCATTCCTTGCAAAACACATGCCATGTTTTCGAAAATTCATTGATGGATCCACCAGTGGTTGATACACACGTCTACTTCCAGAAACATATTAATGCCATTATAAACATATTGTAAGTTTTGATCGTGCCATTTGTAAAGCTCGCCATACATTACCTTAGTATATTTTCGAAAGCTTGAAAATTACAAGTTGAGGGTGTTTTAACTTTTATTTTTCAGAAAAAGCATTCGAATATTCATCTGGTGATGTTTTGATCCACATGCACCAGATCCACTGAATTTTCAGGCCAGTTGAACTGGTGGATAAATCTGTTTAACCGTAACCAACTGAAACAGTAACTTTTGAACGTCCTACGGAACTGAGTGGCTGGTTCCATATTCCTGCTGCGTGATGCGCACGGAAATGCCAGATGGTGGAGGGGATAGGGGAGGCTGTGCAGGGAAAAGACTGAAGGTGAAGGGAGAAGCAAGCCCGAAAGTGATGGTGCTGGTCTCACGAGACGGCAGGAAGGAAGAGAAACTGTGTGGCTAAAACACAAGAGAGAGGGGTTAAGTCATCGTGAAGGAACAAGCAGTAAGAGAAATAATCCATTGCAGTGCAACTAGAAAGAAGTATAAGTGACAGGGCATCAGTTAGAACACGAGTCACAAAATTATTTGTTCTACATATTTGAGTAGGAAACCTACGGTTCCCTTGGTTCCATGGAATATTCGCCCCTGCTTTTTGAGAATAATAATTACTAAAAATTTGTGGAAACTAATGATCCTACCAAACTTAGATGTTAAACGAATTCTTGTGAGCCTTTGCCAATCTTGTGGTATGTTGTTATTAAGATAAAGATATCATGTTTTACCTGGATGTGTAAATGTATTGTGGCTGACAGCTTAAGTACTGAGTTTATTTTTGGAACTTATTTTATTGCTTTATGTGGTATTATTTTATATATGCAAAGATAGATTTTTCTAATATAAATGTTTAAACCTAATGCTACAATTCCATGCGTTAACAGCAAAGAAATAACTGTCTCTTTCTTCTGAATTAAACTCTTGAACCTGAATTCAAACATTCCTTCGGGATATTTGATTAGCAAACAAAGTTTGGCATCAAAATAGTTATGTGGACAGTTTTGTAAAGTACCTATCCTTGAACTTGAGAATACTAAATTAAGTTAATTGATAAACAATAAGAAATTTTACCCTTACAATTTGGCAGCCTTAAAAAAGGAGTTGTTCAGGCAATAGGGTCAGGATCTTTTAGATAAGGGTGTTATTTAACCCTCGACTTCACAGTATTTTATTTATGCTTTCCTTGTTCCGAAACCAAATGGTATGCAAATAATAGTAGGTAATTGATTATTGAAAAACTAACCAAAAGATATAAATTGAGTCTGTCACTTTGTCAGACCTACAGTCTGCAGTTCATTGGTTTGGAAACTACAAATTTAAATGCTGCATATCACCAAATTCCATTAAACACAGGGTCAAAACCAATCACACATTTTTGGATTCCTTGAAATTTTATAGAGTTTAATTTTTTGATTAATAAACCCTTAATTTTCTCTGGGAAGATCTTTTTTTTGTAATGATGATGCATTACGTTATTTTATTATTTTAGTTGGATTTTAGGATTCTTAAATTATGTTGATCTGGTTAGGTTGATTCTCACGTTGGAATGGATGCAAGTCTTTCTTTGTGGTGTTCTGGTAATGATTTAATTATTTTATTTTAATTTGGGATTTTTTGTTATAAATTTGGAAAGTTATTTCACCTTTGTTTTAGGGTTTGTATATTTAGGGTCTTTTGACCTCGGTATAGTAGTCATGGTTAGCTTGGATTTTAACTTGTAGTGCCTGTTTAAAATTTTAATTGTTAATTATTTTATTTTCTATACAGAAGCCTTAATTGTTTATTGGAGGTCATTTATAATTCTCTTTACCTTTGTGAGGTGTTCAGGTCTTATAAACATTATTTTGTTCATGATGGGTTTAAATTAATTTTAAAAGGGATTTAGAATATAAGATTCTTAGGTCGTTCACTTTGTCATCCCGGGAATTTTCCTTAGACTTACACTAGATAGTTCCAGAGAGCTGCTGCACGAGTTGTTTGCTGATAGTATCGGGCTGAGATCAGCCTTCACCCGTGTGTAGGCTGCAGCTGTGTTCCAATATTTTGTGTTCACTGCTGCGTCAGTAAAGAGCTGTCCATCTTTTCATTAAATGTTTTGTGTTGCACGTGTGCCCATAAGTTGTCAGTGCTGTCACTAACAGGGACTTTTTGAGTCAACAGCTGAGCGATTGGGGTCCTGCAAGGTGAAGAGAGGAGGATTGGTGCTGCGCACAGCAGAGCTAAGCGTAGGACCCCCAGGGGTTAAAGGGGGCTAATTTTGTGCTAAGATCATATGTGTGAGCAGCTGCACATGTGCACTGTGTGCTCGGATTGGCTGAAGGCCGGATGACATCGCCCAAGGCCAGATGTTGGGCGTGGTTGATGCAAGCCAGCTGTGAAGAGGTGACATGTTTTTAAAGAGTAGTCGTAGAGATGGCGCGAGGAGTGCAGGAGTAGTCTGGGGGGAGTTTATGCGAAAGGAGTCTAGGGGGAAGTCTGAGTCTAGAGTGTCAGTCAGTGAGTCAGTCGACGAGGGATGTCGAAGGCAGACTGGAGGAGAATGGGTTGGCCGTACACCAAGTAGGCCTAAAAAGATAATTACTCTTTGTTTCGTAGTTATAGTTCTTTTTTGTAGGGACTCCACTAGGCAGCATAAAGTTAAGTTTTATTATGACTGTTTGTTTTAAGAGTTAAAAGTTTAGAAGTCTTGGGCGAATTAGTAACTTCTATGAAGAGGAACTCTCTCTCTCTATATCTCTCTCTCTCTCTCTATATCTCTCTCTATCTCTCTCTATCTCTCTCTATCTCTCTCTCTCTCTCTATCTCTCTCTCTTTTAGTATGTGACGTCTTTAGTAGACGCCGATGTAAGTTTAGCGCTGTTGATTCGGTAAGTCAGGGCCTTTAATGTCGATAATGTGAGAGAAACTGTTGAGACTATTTATTTGAATTAAAATACGTTTTCCTCCCGTCGATAAATTTGTGAGCCAATAATCATAACTGGTAGATATGAATCTGTAGAAAATATAATACCTTTCTGGGGCAGAAAACAGTTGTGATCAGTTGCTAAAAACTATCAGGACCATAATTTGTGTCCCTGTAGATAGAGAAGTTTATTTGTGAAAATTTTAGTTCAAGCCAATTATGTTTACCAAACCTGATATGAAAGTGTAGAAATTGCATTTAAAATTTAAAAGAATTTATTAAAAGACAAAAGTCAGTTCTGATGTTTACAAAACTAGCCTTAGCTGTAAGCTGTTTTAAAGTTGTACTAGGTGCCCAAAACGACGTTTTAATAAATTGTATTATTTTGTTTTTCATATTTTATAAAAGAACAGAAGCTAAATTTGTTTATAAAGACTTTTACCCTTGTTTATTAACTTTTATTGTGAAAATCTTTTTGAAACTATTTTGTGGAAAATTTGTATACGGCAAAAAAGACGGAATTTGTAATGTTAAAATTGTTTTTTTTACTAAACTGATTACTTAAAACTTTTCTTCTTTCATTTGTAGTTTTAGAAATTTCCCTTTTAACTGGTAAAATTTAAAGTTGAGTATGTTGTTTTTCTATTTTCTTTATTGGAGCTGAGACAGTTTAATGTGAGCTAGAATCTCATTTGAATTTCATCATAATTAATTACTTTTTCTCCCTTAAATTATTCCTTGCCACCTACGTCCATGACACCCGTTCCCAAGTTCCCAACATTTATTTTCACCTCTCCCTATGAAGCGAGTGCAATAGCTGATCCGAGCGGTAGCAGTGAGTCAGACAAAGTTTTCCTGGTTTTTTAAGGGCATTTTAGGATGACCCCCTTCCTAAAAAATCCTGATAGTGGATGCCCCCCGGTACTTTAAGGGTTGGCCAACATAATCCCAGACATTCATTCATGTTCAAATCGCGAGGTTCTTTTGACACATAGAAGGAGTATTTGAGTAGTCGACCTTTGAAGTAACCACATGATTAATCAAGTAAGCAAAAGTTGCTGAATTAATTGATGATTGAAAAGTGAAGAATTTTTTTTTTTAGAGAGTCTTGTTATTCATCCCACCCTCCCTTCAGAGTTTGCCATCATTGCAGCTAGTTTTATATTTTCCCCTTCAATTTCATAATTTCACTATTCCCCTTCATTTTTTCCCCACTATTTTACATATCTTATATTCCTTCGATTCATAAGTTCAACACTCTTTTAATAATCCCCCCACACCCTTCCCATTATGATCTATCACAATATTAATATATTCAACTTAAATATGCTTATCGCTGTCTGGATGCTCTAGTAGTTTACTCTGAACATTTTGATCAACAGCTGCAGCATTTGAAATAAAGTAGATCTACTGTCTTGTCTGGAGAAGGCTGGGTTAAATTTTAACACTAATAAGGCAAATTCTGGAGTGTAGGAGATTTCCTTTCTAGGACATAACATTTTTTCCAAATGCAGTTCTATAGATCCGGACCGCACTAAAGCAATATGTAATTTTCCTCCAAACCCACTATATTAAGGGTTCCTTTTATTGGCATGTTTAAGTTTTTTGGTCAATTTATTCCCCACTTGGCTGATAATGCTGCACATTTGAATAACTTGGGAAAAAAGAATATGAACTTTGAATAGATGGATGCACAACCAAATGTATTTGACAATGTGAAAAATTATATAATCTATCCTCCAGTTAATCAGATGGTGGACCTTTCCAAAACTTTTATCCTCCAAATGGCTGCCTGCAGTTGGAGCTGTCCATATACATCAGCCCACTGCATTTGTGCCCTAATACTGAAACCTTCCAAGAAAGAGAAATCAACATTCTATTAGTTTGAATGTTTGATAGTTGTTTTCAAAATTGATAAATTTACACAATATTTGGAACACATTGAATTTTTGATGGAGACAGACAACCTAGCCTTGTCGTGGCTCTTGGTTCACCCACCATAGTTGGGCAAAATTGGCAATTGATTGTTGCATATTTTGTCTTTGAAAGTTAAAGTACAACATATTAAATGTACACAAAATATATCCACTGATACCCTTTCATGCATGTTTGAAGGCAAAAACATTGATGTGGATGGTACTCCTCTAAATATTTTAACAAAACTAGTTTTGGCTTTTACTAGTATTCAGCAAAAACCTTAATTTTGTTTTGTATTGTAAATCCAATTACATTAGAAAAACATTGTTTTGCCTGCCCATATATGACCTAAGGTTTTGGAATACTTAAATTTCTCTCCAGTGGATGATCATCTGGATATCTATGAGACAACTGAAGCAATAAAAAGGAAATTCACATGGATGGGAGTGCATACAAACATTGTCAAGTGAGTTAAGCTGTGTACTCTATGTGCCCTTAGCAAGATAGCATTTGTGGGGGAAAAATAAAGGAGCTGAATGAAAAGAGTTAGAAGCTTAAGAAGTGTAGTAGCACAATACATGCTGGGGAACCGGGAAGTAGGGGGGGATGAATTATCTTATAAGAAAGTAAGTGAAGTGGAACAGGACTTAACATGGTTGCTGAGGCAGATTAATGTGAAGTTCCCTAATGAAGTGTGGTGGTTAGTGGAGTATTAGTCAGGAAGGGGGTCAACAATGTTAAGGCAGTTGCTGTCAGTGAATTGTATGAGAAAATACACAAGAAAGGAAGAGCCATACTCATAGACAGCAGAAAGTGGGTAGGTAGTGAATGTGTAGGAAGGGACTATGTACATTTGGTGGACAGGGGAAAGAGAATATTAGGGGATCTGTTAGGCAGGGAGATAGCTGGCTGTTTGGAAAGGTATAGGACTGTTTAGGGAGGGCAGGAATGGCAACAAAAGCAAAGAGACAGGGGAATGGAAAGGGGCTTCAAAGTCGAATGTATAGGAAAAATTTTTACCACTGACACAGAGGTAGGAAAAGAAGTTCTGGGAATTAAAGGAAGGGAAAGAAACTCAGGGTGCGGATTGTATTAATTTAATGGTGGTTAATTGCAGAAGCTTATACAACAAGCTGGATAGCTTCTAGAGGTAGTGACTCAGAGTGAGCTTCGGTGGAAAAAGCAAGTGGAGAGAGTGATATCAAATGGAAGAAAGGCTTTGGGAATGCTGGGAAAGGTCTGAAGGAGGTTAATGGCAAGGTAAAGGAGAAGGCTTTTAAAACTATGATTAGGCCGATAATAGAATATGCAGCCGCAGTCTGGGAGATATGGGAGCTTAAGACGGTGCAAAGAAAGGCAACAAGGTGGGGGTTAGGCGATTTGAAAAGCGACTGGCGATTTGAAAAGCGACTGGAGAGTGAAAAGGGATGAAAGGAGCTGGCGCTTTCCACTGGGTAATATCCCAATTGCAAGCTGGAAAAAATAATATTTTTATTATTATTGTATTCAGTTTTGTGAAATTCAGTTCAAGTGTTCCATAAGACTGTTTTTCTTTCAAAATGTAGACTAAGAAAGGTAAACAAAAATTTATAGAACCAAAACAGAGAAAAAAGCTAAAATAGAGATACAATATATTTGTAGTCTAACTCCATGTTGAGTTATCAAGTTATACAAAAAATTAAACAAATTGAACTGAAGTTAGTTCTACCAAGGCATATGCATGAGACAAAACAGAGGGCTTACAACACAAAGGACATAAGTGCTTCCCCTGAACTATTAACAAGGTTATTGCACTGAATAGCATCTTAAAACTACATAAAATAGAAAACATTAACATTTCATACAACAATATACATTTCTGCATGTGCATACTTATTTTTTATGCTAGAAAAATATTACATGAAAGAAAATTCCAAACATACATTTTTGATGTTGCAGCACAAATTTCTCATTTTTTTACAAACAATAAAATAACCTGCAACAATAAAGTTGATGAATAGAGTTATTATTACGCATTTCTACTCAAATGCCATTATCACATGATTATATCTCAACAAAATTGCACCCAAACCTCAAAAATGATCAAAAGGGTGTGATTATAGTCATGCAAGGAGTATTTAATTTTAATTTAAAAAAAAAATAGGTAACAAAAAAGCTCATGCACCCTGTTGCTATATAACTACACTATGAATATATATTTGTAGAGTGATATATCAAGGAAATTGCACCTGATAAAAGGGTAAATGTTAAGAATAGAGAATAAAAAAAATCATGGAAAGTGGTATAATTCTACTCTACTAATTACACAGAACATAAATTTACTAGGGACATCAAGATGTTAAAAATACAAAAACCACAAAAACTATAGCGGGTAGGGCTATGAAGATCAGGGTGATTGTGGGGTAAAACATGCAAAAATATGTACATAATCATTATATTTTATCATGAAAAGGCATTAAATTACAAAAAGATCTAAATTCAGAATACTAACAACAAAAGCTACAAATATGATAGTAGTGAAGGCTATGAAGATCAGGGATATCATTGGGCACCAAATATATTGTAATATATCATGACAATACATTTGTTTGAGGATTAGAGGAAAAATCAGATTGTTTGCAGATGATTGTGTTGTATATGCTGAGGTGGGAGAGGGGGGCGGAAATTTGCAGGCGGACATTGATGAGATATGGTTGTAGACCAGAAAAAATAAAATGAAGATAATTGTAAGAAAAACTAAGGTAGTGAAGTTCACAAGGAAGAAGATGATAAGCAGGGACATGTACAGATGGGAGGGACAAGAGATAGAAGAAGCAGCAGAATATAAGTATCTAGGGATTGTACTGTAGGGAGACCTCAGATGGAAAAAACAAGTAGAGAGGGTGGTAGCAAAGGGAAGAAGGGCTCTGGGTATGCTGGGAAGGGTTCTGAATGGAGTCAGCTGTGAGGTGAAGGAGAAGGCGTATGGCACAATGGTACGGCCAATGTTAGAATATGCTGCAGCAGTATGGGACCCGTATGTGGAGGTGGAGGTGCAAGAACTGGAAAAGGTGCAGAGAAAGGCAGCAAGATGGGTGAAGGGTAGGTGGAGAAGGCAAGCGCAGGATGATGAGGAAGAAGGGAACTATAGGCCATCAGTGATGATGAAAGAAATGGGGTGGAGTTTATTGAAGGACAAAAGGAAAGTTGAATGGTTAATGAGGATGTACAGGGTGGTGAATGAAGAGGGAGGATGGGGAGGGCTACACTACAAGCTAAGTAAGGGGGTGTTTAGGGGAAGAGGAAACAACAGTGAGAAGCTTCAGAGGGTGTAGAGGAGAACGGAGCGGGGTAGGCAGTCCATGCTTGTGAGGTCTGTGAGGGAGTGGAATGTGTTGAGGAAGGAATTGGTATCTGTGAGAGGGGTTGGTAAATTCAGGAAGGGAGTGGAAAAGGAGTTGGTTAGGTGAAGGAGAGTTGAGAGAGCTCGCCACCAGGTGGTAGCCTAATTGCGAGTGTGTGTGTGTGTGTGTGTGTCTATATATATATATTACTAGTAATGAATTACGTAGTACAATCCTCTCATGAATATACACTAGGTAAGCCTTGAGTAATTCAACAGAATTACTTGATCTTCAACATTGTTTGATTGCTGTGTTTGTTACCTACATAACATTAATGCCTATGCATAAATATGCCCAGTGAATGACATTTTACACATTAAGGATTGGTTTAAAAAGGTATTCTCACGTTTAATACAATTTAAAGAGACCTAATATAAATATATTGGACATGCATTTTATGTGTTTTGCTGCATAAACACAGCAATCTTGATAACCCTCCTGACTATCAAATTTCATGGTATATACTAAAATTTGTATTAAGTGTGATTAGTAATAACCTTGTATAAAATTTTCAGGATTTATTTTCCCAATTTTCATAAAACCCACCATTCTTAACAATTACCGGTTATATATTACGGAAATTGTACCTAGAGCAAAAAAATGTGAACATCTAGAATTGCACCATTAATTTGACATGTATTACTTAAAAAAAGAATGGGTAGCAACAGAATAGATGCATCAGGTGAATAGACTACATATGTCTACTGCACTATAATCATTTTTATAGGTTTATACATTAAAGAAATTGCACCCTAGCAAACAATGTGTCCAAAGGTATACGATAATAAAGTCATACCTATAATTTTAATTTTGTTATACAAAGTACAGGTTGTGAGGTGCGCAGTACACATTCCTCACTGCATGAACATTTTCGGTCACCACTCCGCTCGTGATCAGGACTTGGTTCCCCTACCCCTTCTCTTCTCTTTGCTTCCTTGTTGTGGCTCCCATCTCTTTGTGCATGCGTGCTAGTCAGTTGTCACCACTATGGAAATTTATTTAAGCTCGTGTTCATACTACAGCTGGCTCCCTTTCTGTATATTTCTTGTTCTCATCTGCACCGCCTACTCCTTGTAACTTGGTCACTTCTCAAGCTCTGCACCTGTGATTTTGCGTCATGATCAATTAGGCGAATGCAACCATAGACCTACAGGCTTTAGGAAGGTGGATCACATTGTTGAAATGTTTTAGCTTATGTAGAAAGTTTTTAAATGTAATGTGTTGGGTTAGTTCTAGTGGGGTATTGGGTAACGACCGTCTGCTGCATTCAAAATTCCCTTTGGTAGCCCTACCTAAATTGTGCTTTGTTTAACTTGCTCGGTAGCAGTTGTGGATCCCTTAAACATGTTCCTTATTTCATGTAATGTATGTAATTTAGTGCTTTTACCATTTTTCAGGCTAGCCATGTGGCTATTGTTTGATACGTTAATGGATGAGTTGAAAGGGGCTGCACTTGCTTTTACATCGCCGGTTTTGAAATACGCTGTTATTGTCATGCCAGTTTCAATTTTTTTAAAAACATCATGGTAATACTCATACAATTTTATGCAAGGTTTTGCTATTTTTATTTCATTTTAATGTGTAATGTTTTTCATTCACATTGTAAGGGGCTTTGATTGGGTCTTACAAACCGCTCTCTCGTTATGTTTATGTTTTAAGGTAGTTTTTAAATTATGTATTGTTTGTTTTCTCAGGAGTCAGATACTGTGGTACACTCCCTCTTAGCACTCACTGCTCCCCACTGCCAATTGTTTTTATAAATATTTTAGTTATCTTTTTAATGTAACATTGTAATGACCAAAATGTGTTACATAATAACGAAATCTTCTTAGACCCTATGAATTTTGGTGAAGAATTCTTTAAGTAACTTAATTTTTAATGAGTATTATGACGTGATTAAAGTAATAATAACAATAAAGTTGATTTTCTTTTTTTATAAAACTTGTGGTTCTCCTCAAGTTAGTCTGTGCAAAGACTCTGCTTTTTGCTAATATATATATATATATATATATATATATATATATATATATTTGTTACATGCATCATGGCTGAGGGAGGTAAATTCCTATACAACCTTAAGAAGGAAGAATTAGTCTCCTTTTAAACCAACTACGAGGTGTCTCTTGCTCTCCAGAAGCTACAGTGGCAAATTTGCAAAATGCAGCTGTCGCCTTCTGGAAGAATCGCAGCCAGGAATCGAGCAGCACCAGGGACCAGGCCATCTTGATGAGTAGCAGTCCTTTTGCAAATAAATTGTTGTTTCAGTCCATACAGGCTTCTCCAGTCCTTTCTTGGTGGAGCCCTGCTCAGTGTTGCTTTTTTTCATTGCTGTCACTAAGATTATCTACCTGCATTTATGTGATGATAAGACCTTGTTGAATGCATTATCAGTTAAATATGAGGGGTATGCTTTACAACTTATTATCGAAGAGATTAATAGCACAAATGGTTCCTTTGGCAATTTTCATAATAAAATTTTAACTAATGCTTTGCTGCCCGTATTAAACATACTTGTGTGTGTGACCTTGTACATCATTTTCAAGGCCCTGCTGAACTGTTGAGAGAATTGATTAAATCAATAGTCACCTATCAGCGAACATTGTGTTTGGATTTACCAGAGACAGAAATTGTAACTATTGTATTGGAGAATTTAGCCCCTCATGTGTGCTCATTATTGACCTTGTTGCCCCTGCCATAAACAATATTTGAATGCAGAGCACTTGCAGTGGAATTAGAAGGGCAGCTAGTTGCTGCAGTGGAATATTGTTCAACTATTCCTCCGCTTTTGAATTCTATTCCCTTGCACGTGCAATCTGGTAACACGATGGTTGTGGGTGAAAGAATGGACAAAACCCATTGCATTAATTGTGCTAGGCGAGAGGAATAAGCCATTCTTGTATGCAGACACATGTTGCATTACAGCAGCGCAAGTGTTTTCACCATGGCCAAATTGGACACATGGACTGGATGTGCCCAGGAGAGAAAATGTATTATGGCTGGGAATTTGTGCTGTGTTTTCAGCCATTGTTCAAGTATGCAAAAATATCCACAGCTCCAAAAGAAATGCATTGTGCAGGTCACATGCAGTGGGGCATCATACCTGGCTTTGGTAGATACCAGCACGGCGCATTGCGTTGTCAGTTGGCAGTTCATAAAATCTGTATTGCATGCTAAGGTGCATTCACGGTCACACATCCACAGTGTTTCTAAATTACGTTTGTACATCGCGAACGGTGAAGTGCTGAAGGCCACTCGGGTAATGGATTTGCATTTCAAAATTGGTCGTTTTACCTGGACCTTCTGGTATTTAATTATGAAATAATTTTGTGCCTTTGAGTTGCTTGGCAGAGCTTGGGTAGCAGTAAATTTAGAATATTTTACTCTGTCTTTTGGTTTTGCACCCAATGTTAAAATCAGTTTGTATCATGGGGAAGGTGTTAAAGAGCAAGAGCCTTATATTGTTTATAGTTTGTCTGTAAATGCAGCTGATTGCTGGACGCATTTTCGGGAGGAATTCAGTGATGTCAATAAGAACCAGGATAGGGAAATGTGATACCCTATGAAACAAATTTTTCATTGTGGATGACATTCCAGTACACTATTACCATTTTTGTTGTTCCCCACCTAAATTGCAAGCAGTTCGCAAAACTATCCAAAAATTGTTGCAGGCCGGGTTTAATGTTCCGTCAACATTAGAATATTGTTCACCAGGCTTCTTGGGATAAAAACGGGACAGTGAGAAAGATAATCTTGTTATGAATCACATCTTGATAAACCGGAAAATACACAAGGATCTTTTTACCTTCCCACAGTTCATTGTGGGTTGCAGCATTTACATCACACAAAGGTGTATTCTGTTTTGGAAATCAACAACAGTTTTCATAAATATTTACTGGACCCCTCATGTCGGAAGTACACTTTTTCAGTATGTCTTGGAACCAGTAAAAATTCACTAGAATTCCCATGGGTACAAATTTTGAGAGTCAAGCATTATTGTGGGTATTGGACCATGTGTTTTCTGATTTTGAATATAAAGTTGTTTTTATTATATCGAAGATATACTTATTTATAGCGAGGGCATGGATTTGAATCTGATTCATTTGTGTCAAGTGCTGGAACGGTTCAGATAAGTTGGTTTGACTGTGAATCCCGACAAGGTAACTTAAGCTGTGAATGGGGTCAAATTTCTGGGCTACATTATCTGTGAAGGAAAGCTCTTGTTGGATCCAGACCAAGTAGACCCAGCAGCCCCGTACTTTTAAAGGAGTATAGGAGTTTTTGGGCCTAATGGGCTACTATGCGAGGTTTATCGAGCATTACTCTGAGAATGCTGTTCCGCTTAACCAGCTTAAAAGAGAAGAGGTAGAATTTTATTGGTGTCCAGAACAGGAGCAGGCCTTTGTGACACTGAAAAAGGTACTTAGCTCTCCCCCTGTTCTCTCCTTGCCGGATTTCAAGTGGCGTTTTGTGGTTCAGGTTGATGCTTCTTTGTTGGCATTGGGTATTGCGCTGGGTCATTGGATAGATGGATATACTGCCCTGGTAGCTATCGCGAGTAGATCCCTGATGGAGGATGAACACTCTTTAGGAATTTACGGAAAATAGACACTCGCATGTTTGTTTGGGTTAGAGAAGTTTGCTTTGTACATTGAATACAAGTGAGATTTATTCACTGACAATCATGCAGTGAGTTAGGTACACAATCACCTGCATCAATTGGGTAAACTAGGACAGAGGGTATTATGTTTCTTGCATTTCAGGTTTAATGTAAGTCATGTTCGCAGCCTGGACAACCCTGTCATTGATGCTTCATCAAGGATGTTCGATGCAAACAATTACAATACCACTACTGCCGAAGAACTGGCCTCCTCAAACATTATACAGGCTCTTCCCTAATGTTTTGTCCAACTCCATCAGGTGTAAGCTTCTGATGTGTGGTGTATGCAAATAAGAGCTGATATTGTGGCTGGGATCCAGTGTCCATATATTGAGAAGGGTGGTCTCGTTTATTTCACAGGAAAGACAGGGCAGGCCAAAAAATTGGTTGTGCCGGAGGTGTTGTGGCCCATGGTATTAAAATATAAAATACTTTTCTTCATATAGGGGTCATTTGGGAATTAACAAAACCTTTTTGAAAATCTCTTCACTTTTTGTGTGGCCCACTCTGAAGGTAGATGTCTCCAAGCATGTCTGTTCTTGGGATGAATGCTAATGCTGTAAATAGGCTCTGCAAATTAATTTTATTCATGCTAAAGTTCAGGTAGCTAAATGTCCATGGCACGTAGTGCACTTATATATTTTTGGCCCATTAGTTTGCTCTAAGGACAATACATGG
This sequence comes from Dryococelus australis, assembly GCA_029891345.1. Taxonomy (NCBI): domain Eukaryota; kingdom Metazoa; phylum Arthropoda; class Insecta; order Phasmatodea; family Phasmatidae; genus Dryococelus; species Dryococelus australis. Next base: position 193,110,379 of record CM057009.1, read on the forward strand.
TGGAACAGAATTCTACAGACAATCTTTGGCAGGTAATTAATTCCTCATAAAATACATAGGCCACAAATAAATATACTATCTATATCCTAAGTCTATTCCGAAGGGAGTAACTACCCCTGAAAGTGTTGCTGAAGATGTTTTTTTGCTAGTAACACAGCCAGAATGAAAGATAAACGCATGAGTTCTTGGATACTGCATTATCAAACAACAAAGGACAAAGCAGGAAAATATGGGCTTCAATATCAACTCCCTTCCATTAAAAGGAAAGGGTTGGCACCACATTTGTGCATTCAAAAATGTAACTTTACAAAATTGTTTGTTGTTTCTTGCGGATGTGTAATCTACCTATCATAGTGAACAAAATCTGCATCTTGTGTTTTTAATCTAAATGTAACCTTTTCGAGATTTTAATTCATAATGTTCCATCAAGTCACAATATCTGGCACATAAGCATTAATTTCTCAAAAATTGTGCCATGTGGTGTAAAAACAGAAGGTGAACTTTTTGTTTAGTATGTACAGTAGATTACAAATCCAAAGGGAACTATGCAATATTTTTGTAGTATAAGTGCTTGGTTAAATGTTCTCACTAAATCATAACGTCTTACACATAGGCTTTAATATCTCAAAACATTGATGTGTATTGTAAAAACACAAGGCGAGCGTTCTGTGTACCATTTACAGTGGATTACTAATCTGCAGGGAACAACTCAAAAATTTTGGTGTGTTAATGGATAATGTTCTCACTGAATCTGAAAATGTCTGGCACACAGGCATCAATTTCTTGAAAAGCTGTGGCGTTTAGCAAAAAAAACACAAGATGGCCTTTCTGTTAAACAGGTACAGTAGAGTCGTAATTTGCAGGAAACAACCAAACATATTGGACAGGTACATTTTAAAATGCAAAGCTGGGATTGATTTTTTAAAGAAGGTGGTTGATTTCCTAACTCAATTTTTTATGGTTTGCAGTTTGTCATTCAATGATGCATTATCCAGAAACTAGGACATTTATATTTTTCATTCTGGCTGTGCTACCAGCAAAAACTATCTGCTTCAACTGCACTCTCAAGGGCAATCAAATTGAACACTTTAACAAAAACATAAAAGCCTGTTTAACAATCTTTTACAACCATGATCATACTCTTTGGGAATGTGACTTTGGGTTTAATAGTACGGTGCATGATTCTACCAGCTCCCCTCCATCTTTGCAGTTCTTGGGCCGTAACCTAAGCCTTTCCCCTCCTCAATATTTGGAAAATTTCTGTGCCACTCTTTTTGGATGCTGCTGCCCGAGATTGCCACCTCTATAATGTGGCTCAACATCTTGAAGCGGTTAAGTGAGTGGTAGTAGCCAGCTTACATAAAGATAGGGTCTGTGTACCTTTTCTGTAGGATATATGATTATTATGCAAAAATTTTGTGTTAGGTGACAATGGCAAAGACATTAAATCTAAATTTTCACCAAAGTTTATTTTTAAATTTTTAGGAGTAAACATTATAATGTTAACTTTGCCAGAAATTTCAAGTGAATTCAGGAAGACTCATGTAAGCCATTTAAAAATGCATGTGCCCTGGACTTAGGCAATTGGTAAAAACCCAACTGATGTAATAATTGACTGTTAATGTCAGTATCCATGTTCCCTGTCCATTGTTTATTTTCAGTTTTTTCTTTGCCTGTGTCTGAAACGTTGTTTTTGTTTACACCTGTGTTCCTGCCTACTAAGTCGAGTGTGATATCATCGATCACATGCTGGATGCTGTCCGAGTAGAGCTGATGCCTCCAACCGCATTGATGCAATGCTCCTGTCACTGATGCCCGAGAAGTTGCCGGTCCGCCACGCACTGGAATATGCGGCATTGAGCATGTCTCTCTTCTGTGCTGTTGGTGCACTTTGAACTTTCCACTGTCCCCGGGGACTAATTTTAAGAACTACATTTAGGACTTTCCCTATCATCCATGTATCAAGAGTAACCATATGTGAAAAATTAATGAACGCACATGAAACTATTTGTATTGTATCTGTGTTGTTCAAACTAAATTTTCGTTCATCACTACTTCAAGATTTGTCTAATGTCACTTAGAACTTTCTTCATTCATACATACATATACATACACTCGCAATTAGGCTACCGCCCGGTGGCGAGCTCTCTCAACTCTCCTTCACCAAACCAACTCCTTTTTCACTCCCTTCCTGACTTTACCAACCCCTCTCACAGATACCAATTACTCCCTCAACACATTCCACTCCCTCACAGACCTCACAAGCATGGACTGCCTACCCCGCTCCGTTCTCCTCCACACCCTCTGAAGCTTCTCACTGTTGTCTCCTCTTCCCCTAAACACCCCCTTACTTAGCTTGTAGTGTAGCCCTCCCCATCCTCCCTCTTCATTCACCACCCTGTACATCCTCACAAACCGTTCAACTCCTGTCCTTCAATGAGCTCCACCCCATTTCTTTCATCATCACTGATGGCCTATAGTTCCCTTCTTCCTCATCATCCTGCCCTTGCCTTCTCCACCTACCCTTCACCCATCTTGCTGTCTTTCTCTGCACCTTTTCCAGTTCTTGCACCTCCACCTCCACATACGGGTCCCATACTGCTGCAGCATATTCTAACATTGGCCGTACCATTGTGCCATACGCCTTCACCTCACCGCTGACTCCATTCAGCACCCTTCCCAGCATACCCAGAGCCCTTCTTCCCTTTGCAACCACCCTCTCTACCTGTTTTTTCCATCTGAGGTCTCCCTGTAGTACAATCCCTAGATACTTATATTCTGCTGCTTCTTCTATCTCTTGTCCCTCCCATCTGTACATGCCCCTGCTTATCATCTTCTTCCTTGTGAACCTCACTAACTTAGTTTTTCTTACATTTATCTTCATTTTATTTTTTCTGGTCCACAACCATATCTTATCAATGTCCGCCTGCAAATTTCCGCCCCCTCACCAACCACAGCATATACAACACAATCGTCTGCAAACAATCTGATTTTTCCTCTACTCCCCAAACCCATGTCATTTACCATTATGGTAAAAAACAAAGGACCCAGCACACTTCCCTGTGGTACCCCTGATGTAACCTCCTCTTCCTCCGATATTTCCTCCCCCACTTTCACCCTCTGCCTTCGCACCCTGAGAAAGTCCCCTATCCATTCCACTACCCTCCTGTCTGGTATTAGCACCTCCACTTTCCTCATCAATGTTCCATGGGGCACCTTATCGAATGCCTTCTCAAAATCTATGAAGCAGGCATCCACCTGCTTCCCCTCATCAACTACCTGCACCAGATCCTCTAATAACCCAGCCAGCTGAGTCTCACATGAGTAACCCCTCCTGAAACCATGCTGGGACTCCTCCAACCAATTCCTATTGTTCATAACCCTCACCACATACTGCACCTCCAGCCTCTCCATTACTTTTCCCGTACTTGATGTGAGACTCACCGGTCTGTAGCTGCCAGGCCTCCCCCTATCCTCTCCCTGCTTGTGTATAGGTACCACCATAGCATCCTTCCAATCTTGTGGTAACTTACCCTCTCCTAAGGACTTTTTAAACAGCACTTCTAAATATTTCACTAACTCCTTACCACCAAACTTTAGTGCTGCGTTTCCTATCCCATCTGGTCCCCCTGCTTTACTGCTCTCCAAACCCTTAATTACCTTTTCTATCTCCCACTCCCTCATCTTAAACTCACTATACACCCCCCGAATCCTGTTTGTCCCCCTATTCCAACCCTCCTTTGCCTCAAACACTGACAAGTACTCTCCTTGCAGCAGCTCCGATTTTTCTTGATCATTTTTCGCATGCCTACCATACCTTCCTGTTAGCAGAGGGATCCCTTCCTCTCCTCCCCTTAACCGCCTAACATACCTAAACAATTTCCCCCATTCCTTGCCTTTTCCTTCTTCCACCATGTTCCCCAGAAATACATTCTTTGCCTGTTTGATCTTCCTTTCAAGCTCCCTACCCATTTGTTTCATCAATTATTTAGATCTTATCATCCCTTCATTTCTCCACTTCATCTTTGCATCAAGAGTGAAATGTATTTCTGTTGTGTACTTGTAGATTATTTTCTTGTTTCTATATATAACAAAGATTGTGTTGGGACTTGTACTTGATGAAATGTATTCCAGGGCACCAGTTTCTTTTATAGAGGAAGAGGTTGAGAGGTGCACAGCATGCGCTCCTCGCAGCATGAACATTTCCGGTCACCACTCCACTCACAGTCAGGAATTGGTTCCCCTACCCCTCCTCTGTCTTTGCTTCCTGGTTGTGGCTCCTCTCCCTTAGTACATGCATTAAAGTCTGTTGTCGCCCCTATGGCAGCACATTTAAGATTGTTCTCAGCTTTTAGCTAGCTCCCTTTATGTATACTTCTTGGTCTCATCTGCATCACCTACTCCTTGTAACTTGGTCACTTCTTTAGCTCTGCACTTGTGATTGTGTGCATCATGATCGATTAGGCAGATGCGGCCATAGGCCTAATGGCATAAGTAGGTTGGTCACATTGTTGAAATATTTTAGCTTTTGTAGAGTTTTTCAAATGTAATGTGTTGGGCTAGTTCTAGTATATTATAGGGTAATGACCGTCTACCGCATACTAAATTCCCTTTGGTAGGCCTACCTAAATTGTGTATGGATTAATTAGCTTAGTAGCAGTTATGGATCCCTTAACATGTTCCTTATTTCACATAATGTGAGTAATTTAGTGCTTTTATCATTTTCCATGGCTAGCTCTGTGGCTATTTTTTGATGCACTAATGTGTGTGTTGAAAGGGACCGCACTCACTTTTCCATAGTTGGTTTTTAAATATGCTGTCATTGATCCACCCATTTCCATTTTATTTAATTTTTCATGGTAATGCTCACATAATTTCATGTAAGTTTTTGATATTGGAATCTCATGTTAATGTGTAATATTTTTCAATCCCTTTGTGAAGTGCTTTGATTGGGGTAATCAGACCACCCCCTCATTATGTTTATATTTTAGGGTAATCTTTAAATAGGTATTGTTAGTGTTATCAAGGGACAGTGACTTTGGTAGGCTCATTCTGAGCACTCACTGTTCCCCATTGTCAATTGTTTTTATAAATATTTTAGTATTCTTTTCAATGTAATGTTTTTATGACTAAAGTGTATTTCATAGTTGTGAAATCTTCCTCATGCCTTATGCATTTTGGTGAAGACTCATTTGTTTAACTTAATTTTTGGTAAGTATTTTGAACTGATTAAAGTAATAACAACAATAAAGTTGATTTGTTTTATAAAACTAGTTAACGACAGAGCTGATATGTCTTGTAGTTGCTAAGCATTTCTCCTGTACTGTAATTATGTTTTTATGGGGTTACATGTTGAGCGAATCACATCCAAACTCCAAAAGTCATCAAAAGTATGCAATTATAGAACTGCATCATCAATTTAAAATTTTAAAATATATAAAGTGTATTGCACTATGATTATATTTTCATTTTTCATACTGTTATGGAGCAAGGTGGTGCAGTTATAAACCACTGGAGTTGTATTTGAGAGGACCCAGGTTCCATTCCCAGTCCAGCAGTCCTAATCTCAGTTTTCCATAGATTCTTGATATCATTCCAAGTGAATGCTGGGATAGTTCCTTACTACAAGCTATGGCTGATTCCTCCCCCATTCTTGCTTCCCTGAGAAACTTGCTCTATGTTTAACTACCTAAATGTTGACAAGACAATCCCTATTCACCTATCTATTTCCCTACCTACCAAGTAGCAGTGCATGAGGCTATGCTTTAATGTTCAAGCACTAACCAAATTTCACAAATTTTGCCAAATATTTTTATTTAATATACATATTAAATCTGAAGTATTATTGATTCAAAACTGAAGGTTTTTTTTATTTAACAATGCAATATTACCTGGTTAGAGTAAAATTTATTTCCCAGATATGATTACTTGCAGATTTACAATCTCTCCATTCCACTACATTCAATCTTGCATGAACCACCTCAATGCTTTACTTTGGCTGAGCATAGCTGCTGCTCCTTCACCCGGTCCCTCAGTCAGGCTGGCTGGAGCTGCAGATATACATGGGAATCTTACCATTATCTGTGTCTCCGTGTGCAAATAATTCCTGCTCATGATCAGGAATGCTGGACAGTGCAGTGTGCCCAACTTCCAAAATCATTTAAACTAAACTCACCATCACTCGAAAACTATCAACACAAATATTTTCAAAATTTTACTGACTAATAATTGATATTTTCTTTACTGAAAATAATCTCAATGTAAAAAATGGTAAAACAAGGGTGTGTTAATTATTTTTTTGAATGTATATAAGTAAACAGTTCCAAGCTAGAAAATTTTTTGTTTTTAGAAATAGATGGGTGTTATGTGTATGGAATGAAGAGGCAACACAAAAGTTTTTTTATATGCCCCTCCTAAAACATTACCCCTCATAATTTCCTTGCTACGATGTATATAACTTAAAAAATATTTCAGCTGTATAAGAGAGATACAAACATTCTGCTTTGGTTATCTTCATTCTTTACAATTCTTTAATTTTGTGTCTGCATACATTAAAAATAATGTTGCTAATTATCAATTAACAAATGTTCACTCTCTAGCATACATTATTATTATTAAATGCAAGACTTACATGTAAGACAAAGTAAGTATATTTCTCTACTGCTATTTGCTAGTTATATTAAATTTCAAATTATACTTGCCTCACTCAATCAAATTCACAATGTAGAAATGTTATCCATATGTATGTGGGAATAGGGAAACTTAAACCAGTTGATCAATGACGAGTGATGAAATAAGTTAATGTACTACGGTTTTGCATCCATCTATGACTTTGACCTGGTATACACAACTGTTTACATAACACGTACACGAAAGTTATTTTTGGCCAGTACTGTACACTGCGGGGCTCAATGTTCAAGGATCATCCATGTGTGTAAATTAATCATAAACCACACTTCTAGTCTAAGTTATAATGGTTCATATGGCTAGACTAACACAAAGCCTACAGTTATTTAGTTATGACAATTAAACAAATTATGTGTAGTAGGTTCAGAAATCTGAAACACTAATTGTAACTTATGTTCTGGAGTTAAACAAATGTCTATAAATAATTGAGCTCTTTTGCAGCATGTGATTGTAGTTTTATACTAATTAAGTTATACAGCTAATTCATTTTGTAAAAATATTCAATAGAATGTAGCTCATAAAAAATGTTAAACCATTAGGTTTACTTGTAGAGTAATATTATAGCGTTTATAACCCTTAAAACTATGTTTGTTTAATACACATAAAATATAATATACAAAAACTTAGAATTACATAACTGCCAGCAGATTTATTTATTTCTCACTGCTGCTAGATGTACTGAGAAAAGCAGAAGAATGTCATAGTTACAACAATCTTTTTCTATAGCTCTTAGTACAATTGTTTCAAATATGCTTTAGTTCAGGTTTGCATTTAAAATTTACGTACTGGAAAAGGTGCAAAGAAGGTCAGCACGATGGGTGAAGGGTAGGTGGAGAAGGCAGGGGTAGGATGATGAGGAAGAAGGGAATTATAGGTCATCAGTGATGATGAAAGAAATGGGGTAGAGCTCATTGAGGGCCAGGAGGAAAGTTGAACGGTTAGTCAGGATGTACAGGATGGTGAATGAAGAGAGAGGATGGGGAGGGCTACACTGCAAGCTAAGTAAGGGGGTGATTAGAGGAAGAGGAAACAACAGTGAGAAGCTTCAGAGGGTGTGGAGGAGAATGGAGTGAGGTAGGCAGTCCATGCTTGTGAGGTCTGTGAGGGAGTGGAATGTGTTGAGGAAGGAATTGGTATCTGTGAGAAGGGTTGGTATGTTCAGGAAGGGAGTGGAAAAGGAGTTGGTTGGGTGAAGGAAAGGTGAGAGAGCCGGACGGTAGCCTAATTGCGAATGTATGTATGTATGTCTTTGTTTTAGTGTTATCAGTTAATAGCATATTATATCCATTTCATAGCAAATAATGAACCTAGATTATCCTGCATACTCTTACTTCTTTGATAGGAAAAAGTAAATACATTTGTTTTAATTATAATTATTTAGTAGTGCTAGTCGCTTGCCAACAAACATTACAAAGTATTTCTTTAAATATATTTAAATGCAAAAATCCAGATTTGTATGTGATAATTATTAACACCTATTAACTTAGACTCAAAAAATATCCAAATATTATAAACACACATACAAAAATGGTATATGTATTTTACTACAAAAGGATTTTACTATTAAAATACTAGGAAATTTTAACGTTTAGCTTTACAGCATACTGCAATCCAATTTTGTATGTAGTATAAAGGCTTGAACCATGTACATTTTAAACATAAGTTAGATGAAAACTCTTGTCCTGACTTAGAATTGAAATAAAAACAAATTTTCATTGCCTGCCTGATGAAGTGAGACTATTGACTTGAAAAAAGGATATATGGCAAAATTAACAAGGCCAAATTCACACACATTTCACTGCATGTCTTGTTCCTCACACTACCAGCATTTAACTGTGACATGAAATAAGTAAAAAAATTGAACCAGAAGACCAAAATCACTGCGCATTTGTTTCCTGTCTGTGCATACTTGTTTAGCAAATGTATAATTGCGATACACATAAACTACAAAAAAACAACAGTTGGGAACATTTTGTGTATGATGTACTGTATATATTTGTTTTCTACTACTTATATCTTACGTAATGTAACCTTTTTGTGAATATAGACAAGGTAGGCCTTAAAAAACCTCAACAGAATTAAATGGTATTCCGACACTGCTTCATTACCGTGGTTTACATCTGCATAGGCCTAACCTTAGCGCATCAGCATAAACACACCCTGTGAATAGCGTTTTTTCAAATATATAAACTTTTACTCCCAGAGGCGTTCTCGCATGAAAGATGATTCACAAACCCCAAAACTATATATTTGACATAAATTTCACACATTTAAATGCAGAAACACCCACTTCTAAGCAACTGGAGTATGCCAACACCTATTTAATGTATAAAGGGGTGTACTCTGCATAATGCCATTTTGTGTGGTAACCTGCCTTGTAAATGTTTGCCTGTATGCCAATTTTCGTTGCTTAGTCACAAGTGGTTTCGAAATTATTGTTGTGTAACACATTTCCAACTGCAAAGTTCCAGGGATTCTACCACTATCAGAAATCACTTTACGCGCTATGTTGTGTGTATGTTTCCCCATTTATTTTTCCTAAGAATTCCACTCACACTGGGTTGCAACCAGAAAAGACTGCAGGGGGCCATAAAAATGGTTGAAGAATTAAAACAGTGTATCTCTACTTCTACTGCAGGATCTTCACATGACAACAATCCTGTGGAGCCATACAAACATCCACAATGTCTTGGAAAAGCCATATGGAGATCAGCTGGAGCACTTCCTAACTCATCCTAGAAACACAGGTAGTAATAACAGGGTTTGCAAAAGGTTCTCTCTTTAGACAATGAAATGATCTATCTCAGAAAGTTCCCTTCAGAAGGACTATGCTAAGTTGAAAAAATTATTTTTTTGACCTGGCATTGTATACACCTGCCCTAGAATGAAGGACTACATAATATTGTGGGAAAATGGAGAGAAGTTGAAACTACAAAAGCACTATCACACCACGTTTTTACAGGAAGGAGAAAAATCCAAACTACGAACTTGGATTTTCCAAACCTTGTTGTAACCTGCAACAAAAAATTTCCTCCTCATTAAAAATATGCCATTTGATCAATTTAAGTGCAGAATAAATGAAAATTTTATTCTTATGCTGCAAGGTCTGAAATAAACTTACTCAAACTCATGTTGGCAGAACATCTTATGTGACCCAAGTCTAACTATAATTGCTGACAAAACAAGTGTGAATCTTGTTGTAATGGAAAGCATATGCTAGTTCCAAGTCATATGGATGGTGAGGTTTCTTGGAAAGTTAGTATGTATTTTATTGGTACCTTCAGAAACATTATCGGCCTAAGTGTTCTATATTTCTCAAAATTAAATGGCTGATTTTGTATAGTAATTATTTTATGCAAGACCAAATTACATGTCACTATCATCTGCACCACATTTCTCAACCTCTCCAACTAGGATTAATTTGGGCGTCTCTCTTCCATAATAACCTGTTAGTGTAATTAAATAAATATTTCAAACAAAAATCGATTAAACCCTAATATACTGAGCTTATGAAACACAGTCCCACATGTGATACAGGTATCATAATGGTATGTCCTACATAATGTCCCGCATGTGAAAGGTATCATAATGGTATTATTTCTGGGTTATGAATGGATAAACTATTTTTTTAATTATTTATTACTTTTCTACCACATAAGTATAACTGAAAAATATATCACAAATATGTGTGTGAATGTCCCACACATGACGGTGGAATGCCCCATTAATCATAACCGCAGCAATTGACAAAATTGTTACTAAAGAGAGTTTCCTGTGAAGAGTATAGGTGTAAAAGTTGTGGTACCTTGGAGGAACATACTCCAAGAGTTCTATTAGTTTCTTCATCTTTGCTGGATTGAGCCTAGTGCTCTTCTGTATTGTAAAATTTTTTGGTAGTTAATAATAACAAAAATAATAATTTCAACTTGCAATTGGGCTCTTCCCACAACACATTCCACTCCCTCATAGTTCTCACCAGCATGGACTGCCTTCCCCTTTCCATTCACCTCCATAACCTCAAACTTTCTACTGATTATAAACTTAATTTCCTCCATCCTCCAACTCCATTCACCAGCCTGTACATCCTAATCAGACTATCTTCAATGTATTTCCTAATGCTCACTAAGTAATATTTGTTGTGTATGTAACAACGCGAGGAAGCTGAAAGATACACGTTGGCAGTAAGGAAGTGGCAATATAATAGAGCATGTTGGGTGTTGAACTAGAAATAAGAGAGTACTAACAGAGAATAAAGATATGGGAAGAAACCAAACGAAACATGGCGCAGTCAGAGAGAACTAACGTTCCTAGTCAATTACTGTATGAGTGCAGGTTGAATTGACTCGCACGGATACTATACTTGCTTTGCTCGTGAATGATGGCATACATGAACAAATCCAACGTTGTGAATCTGACAAGTAATCTCAGTGAAAACTGTAGAAGATTCATACATAACTTTGACACCTACATAACTGCATATGGAAAGTTGAAAAAAATTGTTTATAACCAAAGCAGCAATTCTACTTAATGGGGAAGTATCCTTGCTATCTTGGATTTATGTATAGGTGTGCATACGGACGAAATTGTGTGGGATTGTATTTTTATGGGTGTCAGGGACTCAGCATTACAATAGAAGATGTTACAAACACACATGACCTGATATTATAAAAAATGTGTGAGCTTGGCAGATTAGCTGAAACAAGCACACAACAACTGCAGTGTCTTCAAGGCGAGTTCAAAAAGATGGTAGTCTCGGAAACTGTTCCAGCATCAGTAAATGCTGTGTTCTCTTCCAAAAAAAATTATACGGGTCACAATAGACCAAATAAAAAGGAAATGGTAAGTGCAAACAGAGTAAGTACACACATTCCTGGAACAAATGCCCATCATATGGCAAACAGTGGCACAAATATGTAAAACTTAATCACTGTGCATCAATGTGCCAAATTTCTAAAGGAATTTAAAAAGTACGGACTTTAGAGAAAGAAGGCTTAGATAGTGATGAGTATTATGTGGTGAGTAGTATAAATGTGTTTCCAAGGGACATGAAGCAAGTAGAGAGCTTAGGAACACAAGATAATGGCATGAAATCATTGCAGCTGAAAACAGGAGAGTAAGGTTCAAGTTGGATACAGGGTCAGAGGTCATTATTATTCCATAAAACTATTTAGGAAAATTGACAATCAGCTGAAATAATTACAGAGTTGAGAACAGGAGAATAAGGTTCAAGTTGTATACATGCAGCTACAAACAATTTCCAACAAACTGAAAGATACACTTGCATCTTTGGTGAAAAAATTAATTATACAGAAAGTGGAGGAGCCAAACACTTGGGTTCATAACCTGATGGTTATGGAAAACCAATTGGCACCTTAAATATTTGTCTAGACCCATAATATTTGAACGATGCAATCAATAGGGAGTTCTATGAAATACCAACAATATAACAGTTGACACATAACCTAGCAGGAAAGTCACTTTCCTCAGCATTTAAACTCAAAAATGGATTTTGGCAACAAGAACTCTATAAACAGTAATGTGACTTAAGTATATATTCTACTCCATGGGGCTGCTACAAGTTATTACATCTTACAATTGGTATGTCTTCTATACCAGAAAAATTTTAGAAATTATATGAACATGTATTTGATAACACTGACAGTGTTGTCAAGTACTTTGATTATATTTTTGTAGCTGCATCAACACAAAAAGAACATGATAAAATTTTTGCAAAATTGCTACAAAGAGCAAGAGAAGAAACAAAACATCAAAGGGTAATTCCATGTGAAATCATCAAGGAGATTGACGATGCACTATTTTTTTTATCTTGATACAAATAAAATGATAAAAATATGTCATTCTATCCTCAAGGTGATATGAAAATATAAAAATATAAAAATATTAACTTAAGATTTTTACCAACAACAAGTGAATGAATGCAGCCATTTTTCATACACACGGCAAGCAAATTTCACAGAGTCCAGAGGATTATGCAACTACCCGTAACTTATTTAAAAAGTCACCTAGGCCTATTGTGGACCTTCTAATGTCATTTAAAAACTTACATAATATACTATTACACTGTATATTAATATTTTAAAATACATTTTGTATCTTCAAGATGGCTGCCATTTACTTTCAGCATTCAGATGACTGTTTTACCTAACTTTATACCTCACCCTGCTACACCAAAGTTTCATTTAGAGATCTGATTTATTGTGTGCTTAGTGTCTGCATGTAGAACAGTGTGCAGCATCAAAGTTATCCAGGTTGAAAACTTCCTTCCTACAAAAAATGGTCTCCAACTTGGGGGAAAAAAAAATTAAAATGTACTGTTTTCGAAGCCAAAAAAAATATGTGGGGGATGAAATAAATATTTGAGTTTCTTTTTATAAAATACTCTTGATGAATAGCTATAGGGCACAGGTTAACCCATTCTGTTATATTCACCCATGTTGAGTACACTGACCTTTGTAAAACATAAAAAGTCAATTTTTAAATATAAACTATTATGCATTATATAATCCCACTTTATTCTGAATGTGATTAATTATAGCATATCAAAGGAATGCAAATGTGAATTACCTTTGCTTTAGTTTATGAGTGTGCCAGTATAAGTTTTCTTTGTGCTGACAAGTAGCTTCAAAACATCAAAAACTGCTTAAGCATATCAAATAACCTAATCACTGCACAAGTTAATTCATTTTAGCTGTGATACCAATAAATTCTATTCTTATTTTCTATATTCATAATTCAATTTTCACTCTAATTTGAAGTCACTGTTTGTACACTTACACTAACATTTACAAACTCCGTGTTTATGTAGCAATGCTACTGTGTAGTACCGGTATGTGCCATTCTCTCTATGAAAATCACTGATAACATTTCACTCAGTTTGTTGCTTATGTTGTGTGTTCTCCCAATGTAAGTTACTACCTCAAGTGGTGACAACGTTCTTAAAATATTCATTTGTTTCACCCATACCAATTCCTTTGTAAGTTTGAAGTAAGTGCTTGGGCCTTTAGGATGAAAAAATATGACCTAGTATCCTCCTTCTCCCTCCAGTTTCTTTGTCTGTAACAATTCCAATCCACCAGCCACCATCATAAATAAAACACACATAATTGTCCAGGTATGGCAAAACTGCTTGTTGTGGTTTGGTGATAGCAAGATTATCTCCATCTAACTGAAACAAAACAAAGATACTGTCTTGTATGTGGAATGGTTTCAAGTTCTTGAACTTTTCTTTCAATCAACTTCTCTTCACAAATAACACCTTCTGACAGCACAAAGAAAAATGTTAGCCCAGAAATTTTGTTTGAACATAATTTGAACATTTCTTGTGGCGATACAATGAGGTTTTCTGTGGTTCTTTGTAAACTAACCTTTGTCACAAGATGTCATTTAACTGTACCTTTGGCAACATCAAACAGACTTTTGACATGTGATGTGGCAAATAAATGCCATTCAGCAGACAGACCAAAATCAACTTTGTGGTTAGCCAGGTTAACAAAGATTTTTTTGCTTTTGTATTGAGCAGCTGAACCATCACTACAATAGAACACTTTTGTCCAGTTGGAAAATCTGTCTTTCAAATGTTGAAGCAGACCTTTCTGAAAGGTGTGAACAGCTACAGTGTTGTGAGTAAAATAGTTGCTGAAAACACAAAAGGTTTCACACTTTGTGGAATAAATTTCTGTGTAATATAAAACAAATGGGTGTAATGTGGCTTTTGCGTTAACCCAATGACGTGGCCAAAGAAATACAATAGGATGGCAAAATGTAACGCCAGAAAGAGAGAGAATGTGGAAATGTGGGAAGGGTATTTGAGAAAAGATTGAGAAAGAGACAAAAATAACCACGAAAAAGAAACAACTAGATATCAAGATGATAAAAGATTGCTACTACAGCGAAGAGAGAAGGTTACAGAGTGCAAGCATGGAGCAGAAAGAAAGCAGAATAAAATGCCAAAAATGAGGTAACATCTGATAAAGCACTGTCTCATGTTGTGGCATTTTTTTCTCTCTCTCTTACCTAATCTTTTTTCTTAGATGGCTTTGGCAGTTTACCTTTTCTTGCGAAGCCCTGTTGTCTTTCCTTAATTTTTTTGGGAGATTCTAATCATTTTTTAATCACAACTTGGTTTATTTTTAATTTGCTGTCATGTTAAAAGTAAACAATTAATGTTATCTTATTTAGAGAAAACATAAACATTGATGTAATCTATATTCATGTGATTGTATATGCCATTAACGGCAGTAAAATATTGCATTGTTATAATTTTCTCTGTTCATGGCTCTTCAAGCAACAGATATTTCTTTTTTCGACTCTCTACAATACCTGTGCTTTGTGTTCATTTCTGTGACACCAGATGGCAGAGTATGTACCATTGTAACTTAATCGCTTCGTGACATTTGTATTATTGTACACCTGTATGAATTTATTTATTTACATGCCTGCATATGTGTGCAATAATTAACAAAAACAAATTGTGTAAGGATACTGCTACATGATAGAAAAGTGCTGTTTTACGTGTCTTTGAACAATTTAGTGTTTTCACCCTTGATGCTCCTTCCACATCCCACAACCAAAATCAAAATTTAGGCTTACCCAATACAGTTACCTATCCAATTTTGACAACCAGTCCTCAACTCACAAATATTGGCATTGGTTGGTACTTCTGCTACTATTCCTTCGACAGTGCAAACTTTTGGCCCCACTTACAATTCTGTTTTTGTATGAAGAATAAACATGACTCCTGCTGTTTACCCAAGTATGTATCCAATACCCTCACCGTTTTTGGAGATATTCCTCACACTCTTGAGCATATGTTAAGAGATTTGCCTATTACAGATGGTCTAGATGTGCCACAATTTTTAGAGTTTTTAAAAATGATTGTTTGCTTACATTAAAGTAATTCTGTACCTGAACCTTAGTTGTTGAGGGTTATTACCCCTTCTACTCAAGGACCACTTAGTGAAGGAATCCAACAGGCCATTGCCCAAGGTTTAAGTTTTGATGCTTATCATCAAGGTATTTTACATTTTTTTAAATCCATACCAGGCTTTTGACAGAGTTAGGTCTGAAACATTTTAACCGTTTGCAAGGTCCTTATGAACCATTGTCAGTGTATATCAGTAGCATTAAAGAAGCCGCTACAGTACTTAGATTGTCACTTACCGAACAAGAAGTGGTTGATGATATTTTGGAAGGACTTGCTCCTCAAGAATGCACCTGTCTTGTATTTCATGAAAAACTAGCCGATTTTACAGGTTAGATAGATTATGTATCCATTCACAAAACATTCATTATGTTGACCAGAGGCGTGAAAAGCCAGATTTTTCTTTTAAAAGAAACATGTTTCAAAAATGCCAACAGGAAAAATCAGGTGCCTATTCTGTACATGATAAATCACGTGGTGCTAAGTCAAAGGATAAAGATTCTAGGAACCAGGGGAGAGACTCTAAAGACGAGAATAAATATGTAAAACCAGATGAGGCAGGTAAACCACCCTCTGCTACTCGGAAACATGACCAGCCTGTGTTTCTTTTATAAAAATGTAGGACACATTGCTGTCAATTGTTTCCACCTAAAAAAACGTGGGCAGCGAGGAGTACAAGTGAGCGACAATCCTAGCTTTTACTGTAAAGTCAATTACGTCTCATACAATGGTCACATATCATCCAGAGTGGACATTTGTAATCCTTTTCAATGATTGTTTGGACAATCGGAGGATGACAGTGAGCATAAGCATTCTAGTGTTTTGAACATATGCCGTGTCCATTTTCCCAATGTTGTTGGTATTCAAAGAGCAAGTACCCCTTGTGTCAAATTAAGTCTAGGTTCAGTGAGTGTTACCGCACTAGTTGATTCAGGTTCTGCACGCATCATTATTCCTAGAAATCTTTTCTAGCAATTGCAGGAATTAAATTTAATAAAATCTGTTGAAGACAATTATTTCAAATGTTTTACAGCTTCAAATGCTCCATTGCCAATTTCTTGTTGCACAATGATAAAGGTAAAGATGTCAGATTTTACATGGATAGTAAAATGTCTCATTGATGATGAGCTAAGTTTAGATTTTATTATTGGAGCAGATTTTATGGGGAAGACCAGTCTGGTCTTAGATGTTCAAGAGAAACATTTTTTTTTTAAATATACACCAAAAGATAATATTATTTTTGTAGGTAACAATGCTAGAAATACCACAATGGAAATAACTGTTGAATGTGAAAAGAAAACTTCAGCAAACCCTTTTGGTCATTTGTCTGCACAAGAGCAGAATAAGATTCAGAAACTTTGTAACAAGTTTCCTAGTGTGTTAACTCCAAACTGCTGTATGAAATTACGTTGCTTGATAAAGCACCGGTTAAAAGTCAACCATATTGTTTGGCCCCTCCTAAGATGGAGCTATTAAGACTCCAGGTTCAAGACCTAATTGATAAAGGTGTCATAGAACAGTCCACGTGACAGTATGCTAGTCCAGCTTTCCTTGTACCCAAGCATAATGGAAAACGCATGGTTATTGATTATCATAAAGTAAACAAGAAAGTTGAAATTGAATCTGTGCCATTATCTGATTTGCATTCTGCTTTTCATTGATTCAGTAATGCAAACATTTTCACCACTATTGACATAAATGCTACTTACCACCAGATACCTTTGAGCAATGAATCTAAACCCATAACCAGTTTTTGTGTGCCATGGAACTTATCAGTTTGCCCATGTCCCTTTTGGTCTGGCAACGAGAACACAAGTTTTTACTAGGCTTTTCAACCAAATTTTCCATGATATCAAATTTAAGTTTGTGTATAATTACCTCGATGACCTGGTGGCTTATTCTGAAAATTCTGAACAACATTTAAAACATTCAGAGGATGTGTTCTCAAGTCTGAAAAAGGCAGGACTGACTGTAAATCCAGCTAAAGTTAAGTTTTCTACATCTGAAATTTCCTGTCAAGTCCACAAAATTTCTAGTCAAGGCATTTCCATTAACCCAGAAAGAACTGAAGCAGTTAGGAATTTTCCTCAACCTAGGGATGCAAAGGGCATAGCCCGTTTCATTGGTATGGTCCAATTTTTTGGCAAGTTCATTTCCCAGTTGGCAGTTGCACCTCTCAACCAGTTACCTAATAAAAATACTAAATTTGAGTGGGGTGTAAACCAACAGAAATCTTTCAAAACTTTAACGCATGACATTACAAATCCTCCAGTATTGCACATGGCAGGTATTTCCAAACAATTCATATTGCAGACTGACACCTCCAGCCTGGCTGCTGGGGCTGTGCTTTTGCATGAAATAGATGGAGTGTACCAGACCATAGCATTTGCATCACGAACCTTGACCTCTCAGGAAAGTAAGTCATCTACCGTCTGTGAGTTAGTGCTTGGCCACCGTATTCGATATTGACAAATTCCATGAACATCTTAAGCATGCTGAATTTTTGTTGGAAACTAATAACAAGGCATTATCTTGACTGTTAGCACATCCATGGCAATTAGGCAAAATAGGCTGTTAGGTGATGAGAATTTCCTCTTTAAAATTTAAGGTTCACACATTAAAGGTACCCAAAATGTTGTAACTGATGCATTCTTGCGCATGTTTGAAGGAACTGAATTGTTAGACAAACCTAAAAGTTCACCAAATTGCAACCTTTTGACCGAATTCCTTTTGGCTATCAGGAACAAGATCAAGAATTAAAAATTATTATTCAAAATTTAGAGGCTGGTATTAAACAAAAACCATATTCCTTGTCTAAAGGTGTCCTATTTTGTAAATCTCGGAACAACAGAAAATGCATTGTTTTGCCTAATGTTTTCAAACCTATGGTAGTTGAATATTTTCATTCTTCTCCTTGAGGCAGACATCTTGGAATTTACACAACTATTGAGGCCATCAGAAAATATTTTATTTGGCAAGGAATGAATGTGTACCTCATATATACATACACTCGCAATTAGGCTACGGCCCGGTGGCGAGCTCTCTCACCTCTCCTTCACCAACCAACTCCTTTTCCACTCCCTTCCTGAACTTAACAACCCCTCTCACAGATACCAATTTCTCCCTCAACACATTCCACTCCCTCACAGACCTCACAAGCATGGACTATCTACCCCGCTCCGTTCTCTGCCACACCCTTTGAAACTTCTCACTATTGTTTCCTCTTCCTATAAACACCCCCTTACTTAGCTTGCAGTGTAGCCCTCCCCATTCTCCCTCTTCATTCACCACCCTGTACATCCTTACGAACCGTTCAACTTTCCTCCTTTCCTTCAATGAGCTCCACCCCATTTCTTTCATCATCATTGATGGCCTATAATTCCCTTCTTCCTCACCATCCTGCCCCTGCCTTCTCCACCTACCCTTCACCCATCTTGCTGCCTTTCTCTGCACCTTTTCCAGTTCTCGCACCTCCACCTCCCATACTGCTGCAGCATATTCTAACATTGACCGTACCATTGTGCCATACGCCTTCTCCTTCACCTAACCGCTGACTCCATTCAGCACCCTTCCCAGCATACCCAGAGCCCTTCTTCCCTTTGCAACCACCCTCTCTACCTGTTTTTTCTATCTGAGGTCTCCCTACAGTACAATCCCTTGATACTTATATTCTGCTGCTTCTTCTATCTCTTTTCCCTCCCATCTGTACATGTCCCTGCTTATCATCTTCTTCCTTGTAAACCTCACTACCTAAGTTTTTCTTTCATTTATCTTCATTTTATTTTTTCTGGTCCACAACCATATCTTATCAATGTCCGCCTGCAAATTTCCGCCTCCCTCTCCCACCACAGCATATACAACACAATCGTCTGCAAACAATCTGATTTTTCCCCATATCCCCAAACCCATGACATTTACCATTATGGTAAATAACAAAGGACCCAGCACGCTTCCCTGTGGTACCCCTGACGTAACCTCCTCTTCCTCCGATATTGCCTCCCCCACTTTAACCCTCTGCCTTCGCACCCTGAGAAAGTCCCCTATCCATTCCACTACCCTCCTGTCTGGTATCAGCGCCTCCACTTTCCTCATCAATGTCCTATGGGGCACCTTATAAAATGCCTTCTCAAATCTATGAAGCAGGCATCCACCTGCTTCCCCTCATCAACTACCTGCACCAGATCCTCTAATAACCCAGCCAGCTGAGTCTCACATGAGTAACCCCTCCTGAAACCATGCTGGAACTCCTCCAACTAATTCCTATTGTTCATAACCCTCACCACACACTGCACCACCAGCCTCTCCATTACTTTTCCTCTGTACTTGATGTGAGACTCACCGGTCTGTAGCTGCCAGGCCTCCCCCTATCCTCTCCCTGCTTGTGTATAGGTACCACCATAGCATCCTTCCAATCTTGTGGTAACTTACCCTCTCCTAAGGACTTATTAAACAGCACTTCTAAATATTTCGCCAACTCCTTGCCACCAAACTTTAGTGCTGCGTTTCCTATCCCATTTGGTCCCCCTACCTTACTGCTCTCTAAACCCCTAATTACCTTTTCTATCTCCCACTCCCTCATCTTAAACTCACTAAACACCCCCCGAACCTTGTTTGTCCCCCTATTCCAACCCTCCTTTGCCTCAAACACTGACAAGTACTGTCCTTGCAGCATCTCCGATTTTTCTTGGTCATTTGTCACATGCCTACCATCCCTTCCTGTTAGCAGAGGGATCCCTTCCTCTCCTCCCCTTAACCGCCTAATATACCTAAACAATTTCCCCCATTCCTTGCCTTTTCCTTCTTCCACCATGTTCCCCAGAAATACATTCTTTGCCTGTTTGATCTTCCTTTCAAGCTCTGTACCCATTTGTTTCATCATTTCTTTAGATCTTATCATTCCTTCATTTCTCCACTTGGCATGTAATTTTCTGCATTTCTTCTTCATTTTCAAAATCTCCTGTCCATAATATGGCGGATCCCACCCAGTCCGTAACCTTTTCATTGGCACAAATTTCTCCAACATAACCTCCATTAATCCTCTTAACTCCCTCCTCCATAGACCATTTTTTAAACCTGTCGCTCAGGAAGATTTCTGCCCCCTTCTTGTCTCCTCTCCCATACTGCCACACCAACCTTTCTGTCATTCGCACTTCCCTCATCCTGCCAATCCCAATTTCCACAACCGGGATATGATGGTCGCCTATACCATCCAATACTATTGCACCAAATACAGCATTCCTAGGTCTGACCAACACCACATCAAGCACTGACCCAACACCCTTCTCATTCCATCTCGTAGATGTTTCTACTACCTGGACTAAACCTCTGTTAACTAACTGTGCTGCCATTCTCTGCATCATGCTACCCATTCCTTGTGCACCCTCTACCTATTTCACCACTGGCATATTCAAATCCCCTGCTACAACAACCTACTGCCTGTCCTTTAGTCTATTGACCCTCTCCATGATCATCTCAATTGCCTGCCATCCCTGTCTTGGTGGTCTATACACTGCCCGCAAAGTGATTTTCCTATTACTACCACAATTCAATTTAATTTCCATTACCTTGACATCCTCACTAATCCATTCTACTGCCCCGTTTAGCCCTTTCCTTACACACACCATTATTCCTCCTCCTCTCCCATCCCTGTCTCTTCTGAAGATGGTGAACTTATCCTGCCTTCACTCAATGTCCAGTACTTCCTCAGTCAACCAAGCCTCCACAGCTACCACTATATCCACCCCATATCCTTCAACCTTTCCCCAGAAGCCCTCCAGCTTGTTGTACACACGCCTACAGTTCACCACCATTATCTTTATACTAGTACTCTGCTTTACCATCCAACATTGCTTACCTCCTATCTCCACCCCTGCGGTCTCATCAATGCTATCCTCTCCATTTCTCTCCCTTTCCATTTCCTTGCTTCTAACTGATTGCTATTTCAACAACTGCTGCTATGCCCTGACCCTCTCCATGTAGCCAGCTAATTCACTACCTAGCAGATCACCTAGAATCCTCTTTCCCTGTTCTGTCAGATGAACCTGGTCACTCCCTACACTTTCCCAGCCTACCCATTTCCTACTGTCTATAAATGTAGCCCCCAAATCCCTACACACCCTCTCATATACCTCACTCGCAGCCACTGCCTTCCTATAGGATACCCCTTTCCTAACCAGCATGCCACTGACTACTGCCCTATCTCCAGGGAACTTCTCCCGCACTTTCCTCAGCAATCCCCTGAGGTCCCACTCTATCTCCTGCCCCACCTCCCTATGAGCCAGGTCATTTCCCCCTACATGAATGAGAACGACCTTTGCCATGCTGCTACCTTTCATACCAATAACCCTTTCCTCCAAATCCCTGGTATTTGCCCCCCCCCCCAAAAGCTGCTTTATATGTAATTTCCTTCCTGATATTCCTCACCTCCAACCCCTTTACAATAGAGCTGCCTAGAAAAACTACCCCTGGCTCCCTTCCTACATCCTGGTCCTGCTTGTGGCTCTTCCAACCACCTGCCTACCCTTGTCTCCGGCCTCCTGCAGCACCCTTGTTTCCCTCCCTTTGGCCAGCCCTCCTCTCTCCCCTCTGGCCCTGAACTATCCATTTTCTCCTGCTTGCTGGTCTTTGCTAATCGCACACTTGCAAGCCTCAGCATACTGCTTCCTACCTTCTACCACTGCCTGTTCCCTGCTTTCTGATTCCCGTTCCTCTATTCCTGATTGCTTCCTGCCTACTACTATCACCTTATCCCTTGCTACTATTTCTTGCTCCTCTAACCTTAGTTGCTCTCTTATGTCTCCTACTGCCTTATCCCTTTCTACTGCCTCCAACTCATCTATCCTCCTCCTTAATCTTACCACCTCTATCTCTGCCTCCCTCCTTCTCTGCCTTTCCTCCTGCAGTTCCTTCTGTAGCCCTACTTGCATTCTGCCTAACTCTTTATCTCTACTCAGCTTTTCCTCCTGTGGACTGGCTTTCATTTTCCTTAGCACCCCCTTTACATCTTCCAACTCCTTTTCTAACTTATCCCACCTCGTTTCTACTCTACTCTTACCCATCTCATTCCTGACCTGTTCCTCCATCCTCTCAATCCTATGCATCATTTCCCTCTCTTTCCTGCTCATCAAATCTACCATCTCCCCTTTCCATCTCTCCTCCTTAGTAACTCCCATTGGCACTGGCACACTCTCTACAAAGCTTCCCCTCAGCATATCCCAAATCCAGTTTCCACCTTCTCCACTTATTTGTGTTTCCTTCTCTACCCTTAATTTGTTCCCTACCACTGCCACTAAACACTTTCCCTTAGCACATTCCTCACACTTCCACTCATTTTCCTGTAATGATCCCAGTTCCTCCTCCCTGATCCCTATACAGCCAACATGGTACCAGCCACCACACTGGTCGCACTGCACACCACTATCTAACATTCTCCACACCTCTCTACCATTTCTTTTTTTACCCTCTCTTAAAAAAAAATTATAATAAAAATTACTTAAAACTAAAACTACTCTCCCTTATAAAATACACCAAATACCTATGTATACTAACACACTTTCTTAACTAGCCTAACTTACACCATACACTCTTTACCCTCGTACAATAACAAAGGCCTCGGCCTCGTACACACAATCTGACACTACTCCCTCCTTATAACTAATTACCACATAAAACACTAATCTTAAATCTAATTGTACCTCAAACTACTACTCCACCTATATTTAAACCTATTGCTAGAACTAATCATAAGTCAAAACAACCATAAATACGGAACAACGCAACCTGTAGTCCGTCTGTGGCGGCCATCTTGTCCTTGTGGTATGAGTAAACCAGCACAAAATACTCATTTGGGTTTTTTTACTTCAGACGTAGCCGAAAGACCCATGCAGAAGTTATTTACTGATTTTGTTGGACCTTTTCCCCGTAGCAAATCTGGTAATAACATTTTATTCATATGTGTAGATGCTTTTTCAAAATTTGTGAGGTTAATTACCTTTAAGGAAAGCTACTGCATTGACTATCATACATTCCCTTCAGGCTAATATTTTTTCAAAGTTTTTAAACAGATATGTTTCTCTTTTGGAATTAAACATATTACTCTGTCCCCATATAATCCCCCTCCCACATGCTGAGTATTTTAACATAAACCTCCATTCAGCTCTGATTGCTTTCCATGTGAAGGACCAGACGAACTGGGACAGAAATTTGCATTGGCTCCAGATGGCATTTAATTATGCTCGGCATAAAGCTCACAATTCAACCCCTTTCAAGTTAATGTTCATGTACATACCAAACAACCCATTGTCTAATTTGTGGTAATTGAGTGATTTCCTTCCTGATGAAGTAGGTAACATTAGGGAAGTTTAGGCATCAGTCCTTAAGAATTTGAAAGCAGCTCAAAAGAGGACACGTGAGCGATACAATGTAAATAGTAAACAAAATCTGTATTAGTATTGTTGAGAACTCATCCTACTAGTAAGGCCATAGATAAGAGAATGCCAAAGTTGTCATTTCATTGAGCTGGTCCATATCAGATACAGCAGTTTTTGATCCCCGTGACAGCCAGACTTACTGACCCTAAAACTGGAACTTGTGTTACACATGCACACATCTCCCATTTAAAGAAATTCATTCCCAAGTTTCGACTTAGCTTGTTTTGACAGTTTTAGGGTACTGCAGGCCCTACCTGCCATTTATTGTTTAATTTCTTGGAGTACTTAACACATGCAACATTTGTAAAATTTTGTGTTGTACCCTAACTCGATCTCGGTAGCAGACATGCCAGAGTCTTCATAGGGTCTTCTACTTATTCTTGTGTTTATGTGTGTTGCTTTATACACCTAAATATAAAAAAAAATCCATGGTACTAGTTTAATAAGAACTTTATTGTGCAAAATTAATTTTTTTTTTTTACTGAGGTTATGTGGGTTTTTTTTTTAAAGGGAATTATAAATGTTACTTTATTGGGGATATTTCTTAGCAGTTTTAGGATAGCTAGTACTGGGTTAACGTGGTTATTAGTTCATTTGGATTTTATGATGTTAGCAGCTTTTTTAATGGTGTAAGTTGGTTACTTCTTTGGGAGGTCTCACCTCCTCTGTTTCAGTGTGTCTCTCTTGTTCCCAGTCTCATTGGTGCATTGTACCTTACTTTGTGTTTATGGTTTGTTTTCAAGTTCTACTACAGAACACACTCAACTCCTTCCCATCCTTCTTGTCTCCTCCACTGAGTTAACTGAGAACTGTGGTGGTGACCCTGCCTCCTCGGCCAGCAGAATCTACTGGCTAGGTAGTGACTTTAGGATGTGTTTGTTTGTTTGATAAGTGTATGTAAAGATAGGTATAACATTTTTCTTTTCTTTTTAGGTATGTAACATGATTTTTTGTTTCTGAAAATAGTTCACCATCACAGGGGTAGTTCTGCTTTGAGGAATGGCGTGTTGTGCCATGTTGTGGCATTTTTTTCTTTCGCTCTCTCTCTTTTACCTAATTTTTTTCTTAAATAACTTTGGCAGCAATTTACCTTTTCTGGCGAAGCCCTGTCGTCTTTCCTTAATTTTTTTGGGCGATATTAATCTTTTTTTAATCACAAGTTGGTTTATTTTTCATTTGGTGTTATGTTAAAAGTAAAGAATTAATATTATCTTATTACGAGAAAGCATAAACATTGATGTAATCTATATTCTTGTATTTTTGTGATTGCATCCCATTAACGGTGGTAAAATAATGCATTGTTATAATTTTCTCTGTTTGTGGCTCTTCAAGCAACAAATCTCTCTTTTGTCGACTCTCTATAATACCTGTGCTTTGTGTTCATTGCTATCATACCAGATGGAAGAGTATGTACAATTGTAGCTTAATCACTTTGTGACATTTGTATTACTGTACACCTGTACAAATTCATTTATTTACATGCCTGCATGTGTGTGTAATAATTAACAAAAACCAATTTTGTACGTTAAAATACATTTGCAACCTAAAAACTGTAAAGTATAAATTTGAAGTATATATTTTGTTTTCATGATTTTTGTGACAGCACAGGGTCATTTGAGAATTATTGGTTGGTCACGTTATATGTTACAGAAGTGAAAAAGTTGTTTTTTTTAGGTGGCAGAAAAATCTGATGATTTGACCTTCTTCCATCTCTTACCTTCATAATGAATAAACTTCATTTTTTCGGCCGCTGAATTTTTCTCACAACTTCATCTTGTGATTGATTCATTTACTGCCTTAGAGCAGTTCCACTGTATCCTGGAGTGCTGGCGCTGACCATGAATTGAATTAGCCCCTTGGGCTTGGTGCCTTTTGTGCCATGGCCTATCTGAGTCAGGACCATGAGCGGTGTGCCGCAGTCGGCGTCTGGACGACCAACATTTATTTTGGTCAGCTAAGAATTTCTTAAATACTCTCTGCATGGTTTTTTAGCATGAAAATTTTTAACATGGCAGCATGGTAGCGCATCATCTTCTTCCCACCTAAAGAAAACTTCCTATTGTGTGAAATGTAAAGAAAGAATCTTTTTCCATCTCGAATGCTGTCTCAAGACATTTTGCACAAACAAAAAACAAACCAGTGCTAAATTTAAATTATAACATTCAAGGACGATGTCCTTGAACACTTGATTAAATGTAAAGATTAATGGTGTAAAATTTTTTTTTTCAAGGGTGCATCCGAGTTTAAAACAAAAACATATTATGCCGTTACAAAGTGTTTTTTTAATATATATTATATATTGGTTTTGTTCTTTCTCTTGAGGGATTTGTGTTCCTATTGGTGTTCATGTTCGACATATGTAAAAAAATTTAAAAAAATTATAAAATAAAGATGGTATTAATTTACATTTTGCCCCTTTGTCTTAATGTATTAATTACTTGGTGAATATGAGATGAGAACATAATTATTCACAGTAATATTTGAAATAATTTTGCAATTGAAATATCTTTTTATTTACATTCTGCCAAGTGATGTGTTATTGCAGAAAATGCCATTAGATGGTAAATAGTCATTGGTCTATATATATATATATATTTATGTGGGTAATGCCTGTGTGCCAAAAAAAACAAATGTGAGTCTCCATTTAAAAAAAAAGGTAGGTAAGGCAACTAACGAGGGGCTTGTTTTTAAATCAATTTTGTTGTTGGGGCTCAAGCGATTACACTGCAGCACATTTCGGTCCTTGTTCTCCTCTGGAGCAACTTGGTGCTCGGATTGGTGACCTTTCAGTACATTATCTCCTTTGTGGGGATTTCACCACTTTTCTGGATTCTGACCTTGAGCGCCATGGGGTGGCTCAGCACTTGGCCCACATGCATGCTCAAGTACTTTACAGAAGGCAATTTCTAAAGTTCTTGTTTGTCTTCCACAAAGTCCCTATAAGAAAGAAGATGTAGTAGATCAGCTAGTTAAATGAAACCTTCACTAATGACTTATTTCATAGAAAAGAACATTCCCCGAAACCTAAAATGTCATCAGATACTGTGGATAATGTTAAATTTTATGAAAGTGAGATTAGTTGGCAGGCCCCAGGAAAGCATGAATATTTCAGTGAAGGATAATGAAAGTGGCAAAATAATCACAAACAAAAACAATACCTTGTAATGAAAATAAACAAAGTTCATGCTCTATTTCAAGATAAGTTCAAAATCTGTGTATCAAGATCCAAAATTTTTAACTGCAGCCACTGGCAAAATCCTGCTTTACAGTAATAACCCACACAATGTGTGTGTATGTGTATTACATGCAGACTTTTCATTTCTTACATAAACTATTGCAGAGTTTTGTAATTTTACAAGGTGATATTAAACGGGCTACAGTTGTATAGTGTGTGTATTTCTAAATGTATGATCATTTCAAACAGAAATTATTAAATGCCAATGTAGGGTACGTAAATAGCCCTACATACATACACTCGTAATTAGGCTACTGCCCGGTGGCGAGATCTCTCACCTTTCCTTCACCCAACCAACTCCTTTTCCACTCCCTTCCTGAATTTACCAACCCCTCTCACAGATACCAATTTCTCCCTCAACACACTCCACTCCCTAACAGACCTCACAAGCATGGACTGCCTACCCTGCTCCGTTCTCCTCCACACCCTCTGAAGCTTCTCACTGTTGTTTCCTCTTCCTATAAACACCCCCTTACTTAGCTTGCAGTGTAGCCCTCCCCAGCCTCCCTCTTCATTCACCACCTGTACATCCTGACTAACCGTTCAACTTTCCTCCTGTCCTTCAATGAGCTCCACCCCATTTCTTTCATCATCACTGATGGCCTATAGTTCCCTTCTTCCTCACCATCTTGCCCTTGCCTTCTCCACCTTCCCTTCACCCATCTTGCTGCCTTCCTCTGTACCTTTTCCAGTTCTCGCACCTCCACCTCCACATACGTGTCCCATACTGCTGCAGCATATTCTAACATAGGCCATACGCCTTCTCCTTCACCTCACAGCTGACTCTATTCAGCACCCTACCCAGCATACCCAGAACCCTTCATCCCTTTGCAACCACCTTCTCTAACTACAAGAGCTCCAGTAACTCATAAATTGTTTTACACCAGCATTGTGCTGTAATGTGGATAGTGAGTACTGTACATCAAACAAATGTGAAGTATGTCACAATAATGTTTCTGTTCTGCTGAAAAAATATTTTCATTTCACAAAAGTATTAAAATGGAAGATAAGGGTAAATAAACATGGTGTATTGCAAGTTACTCAACAGATATCCTCTCTTGTAGATGTGGTGCAAAGATTCAACAAGTCCCTTCCATCATTCTTATATCATGTATTTGTGAAATCAGAGCAGTCATAGTATTTTGATGAAAGGAAGAATAGTCTACACAAGGGTGAGGCAGTTGTTCAGGTGGACTATGCCCAAAACTACAACATATACATCCTACGAGGGATATCAGCTGGGTTATTCAACATACCTGTCTATGCCTCCATTCGGCACTTGACAGCGTTGAGAGACAGTGCCGCAGTTAGCTGGCGGACTGGACGATGACGACAGGAGGGGTCTCCCCCTCCATGGTACTTGGTCGGTGTTGCCGGGTGATAGTGCAAATCTTCCACTACGTCATCGGGTTGTGAATTCGCCGGAAAGAGAATCAGCACTACGTTTACGGAGTTTCCTCCACACCTACTGGCATGAACTCTTTGGGAGTTAGGGGGGGGGGGGGAGGCTGGCTAGAATAAGTATACTCTGGCCTGAGCATTGCTAAAGAGAGAACATGGGGTGGGCTTCATAGAGGGAACACTATACAGGGTGAGTAGCCCATGCCTATTTGTACATATCTATGCAACCCGCAAAAAATACTCCCCATCTAACAAAACACCAATCATAGCAGAACACTAAGTGCACATTGATTTGTTGTCGTCTGTACAGTAAGCAAAGAACGGATGGTGTCATGCCAGCAATGCGTTGAAAAGCAATCCCTTTTCAATGAATGCATATCCGTTTGTGTTGAAACATATTACAGTATTGCTATGTTTGCCGAAGATGTTGGTACATGATGATTGCATCCTTAGTAACACACATCTGCCTCGTTTTAAGCCAATGTGTTTCTTTATGTGACATAAAAATTCAGTCCCCACCGCTTACTGTACTGGCAAAAAGAAATTAACGCACACATACTGTTATGCAGTGATTCTCTATTTACGTGCCGCTGATTAGTGCAAGCTGACAACTGCGTTGAATGTTCAGATAACAGATGAGGTGCTGTAATGGGTGCGTACATAGCACGGGACTCGGGCTACACAAGAGACATATTATACAGCAGAGGAGATGTATTTTAGATGGGTAGTAATGTGCGAAGGTTGCATGGATACGAAAAAATGGATTGGGTGACTCCCCGGTATAAGATATATATTTTAATGGGCATTTAATATTTTCTGGTCATTTAATTGTAATTTTATTTAAACCCAAGATTATTCGATTTTATAAATTCAATCTTAATGATTTCAATCTGTTGAAAATTTTTTAAATAATCTTTTAGACTTTTGTAGTGGAAACTTTATGGCATTTTGCACGAAAAATAATATACTAGCCCACAATTATATGATTAAAACTGAAATTAGCGTCCATTGTTCATTTCTCATAATTGAGGATAGTTTATCTTGTCATTTGTTCCTATGGTATGGTTTCTTTTACTTCAGTTTCCAAGTATTTGATATCTATGCAAGGTTTTAAAGAGTTTATTAGTTTAATATATTGATATGGAAGTTATGGATGGATGAAGATGCATTGGTCATTGTCATGAGGTGGACAGGTTTCCTCCGAGTGCTCCCACCTCATGACAGGTGATTACTGCACAACTCTGCTGTCCATCTCATTCAGGTAAATTGAAAGTGAGGAATTGGAAAATAGTGTTGTGAGAAGTGTAAAACAATGAAAAGTGGGGATTTTTATTATTTTGTGCAATTATATACTAATAAAAGATAACTTCTGCAGATACTGTGCATACAAGGTGGATCTATCACCTGTCAAAAGAAACATTGCAAAGCACCTTGACTGATGCGAAGGTGAAGTTCACTGAGAGCGACAGCATTTAAGTGTTACGTAGAATATTACGTGGAGTGGTATTGAAAAAGGGCACAGCCGAAACAGAAAACAAGTTTGATGAGTCAGTTCCATTATTTAAAGTTCTGAAATCAATGCCTCCTGGAATTGAGAGTAGAATTCCCAGTGTGAAATTCCGTATTTTAAAGGAAATTGAAAATTTTTTGGTATAATTGTCTAGACTAGTACAGTTGCATTTGTATGAACCAATTGTTATCTATAGTACTGCACTGCTTAAAGTTCCCGAGAATTTACAGCCAGTTTTAAGTCAGGCCACAGCACGTAAATGGGAGATTGCTTTACTTTGTCCGAATTTGTTACAACAGGTTGGATCTCCTGTAGCTATTACGTGGATGCATTTAAAGATATTAGAGTGACATCAAAGTCCTACTCAAACAATGAAAGCTTTTGTGCATGAAATAATTCAATTAATACAAGTGCTAGGTAGCCTATGTGATGAGGCATATTCAAGAGAAGTTAATTTTTTTTTTTCAATCCTTTACCCAGCAATCAGAGATATTTTTTTCTTTAGCCGTGAAGCCGCAACTTTGAAAAGCTTTGTTAGAGTTAGTATATCAGGTAGAGTTAACTATAGGAGATTGCCACCAAAGGCATGATGTGGTTACAAAAGTTAAGCGATATTGTAAATATTGTTTTCGTACAAATCATGTTAGCGAAAAGTGTTTTGTTTTTTAAAGATGGGTCAAGTAAAGGTAAAGTGATGAGTTTTGTGCGAGACAGGCAAAAAAGTCACCAATCTGGTAAACGGTTAAACGAGGGACAACATACAGGCGATGTCTGTATGCAAACGGACATGGATCACTAAGTGAAGCTAATGATAAAGTCAAACAACGTCTTGTTGTACATTATTTTTATGGTAACGAAGGCTATTTGCAGTTTTCCTGCCCACTTAAGAAACAACCCACACATTTTGTGGTTTAGATTATTTCACTTCTAGTAAACATAAACCATGTTTGCTGTTTGTTCCTTCGCAAACTGCGAGTTTCTAGAGTGAATACATTAGTAGATCCAAGCACTTCGGCATCATTGATGAGTCATGAAATGTGCAATTAGTTAATGCATTCTATAGTTTAGTTGGTGTTATTACACTGTCACAAATCTGTACCGCTGTATTTTCCCTTGCTGATGGAGGTTTAGTTAAATATCACGCAGTAGCTACCATGAAAGTTAAAATTAAGAATTTTTCATAGAAACTGCAGTTTCAGTTATTTAAGGAGTTGTCATACTCTACTATTATGGGTATTGATTTTCTTGGAAAAACTCAAGTGTTGTGTGGACGTAAAGAATAAGTGCTTACATTTTACATTTTCTCCAGAATCTATGGTACCCTTGGAAAAAAAGTCGTATTGTCAACAAATTCAAATGATTCAGTTAGACAAACAGTTACAGGTGGAAATTAGTAGATTAAAGTCTGAATTTGCTGACGTTATAACTACTAAATTGGGTCACTATACAAAATGTCCTATTGATTTAAAGTTGAAAAACCATGAGCCTGTATTTCCAGTCCTATATTGTGTGCCACCACCCAAAGTTCCTATTTTTAAGAAATAATAGCTGAATTAAAAGAGGAAGGTATTATAGAAAATTTGTGTAATGCATATGAGAGACCCTCATTTCTCATTCCCAAGAAATAACCAGGGAAATACTGTTTAATTAATGATTATGGGTTAGTGAATCATAGGATTTATATTGATCCATACCCTGTACCTGTGTTAGAGGTGTTTTCCAGTATTTATGTAGGGCAGTTTTTCACAATTTTGGACATTAACTCTGCATTTTTGCAGTGTGAACTTCAACCTAACTCACAAGAAACTTATGAGGACTATATCAACGGACTCGTTTACCAATGGGAGTAAACTCCATGCTGCCAAGAACGTCAAGGGTTTTATTTCAAGTGTTAGGTAAATACGCACATGATTTTGTGTTCACGTATATAGACAATGTGTATATATAGTAACACTATCGAGGAACATCCTGAACACATTCGTCTCGTAGCCCCTGCTACAGGCTTTACAAGAAGCAGGTTTGACTGTTAATCCTGTTTAAAATACGTTGGGTAAAACAACACGTCACATATTAAGTTTTTATTATAGCTGATGCTCAATTAGCACGAACCTGGAAAAAATTAAAGCCATTGTAAATTTTTCCCTGCCAAAAAACAATTGGCCAGTCCCCGTTTTTTGGGCATGGTTGCATTTTATGGTAAGTTCACACTGAATTTTTCCCTTACCACAGAAGCTTCAAATTTTTTGTGAGGATCAGAGCATCAAAAAGATTTTCAAACTTTCAAAGACAAGTTGACTCAGCCACCAGTTTTGCAATTACCTAATTTTCAGGAAAAATATTATTTGCATTGTGATGCCAGTTTAATTGCGCTAGGAGCCGTACTTAGTCAGAAAAAAGACAGAGAATGTGTTCCTATTGCTTATGGCAGTAAATAATTTACAGCTGCAGAATGAAAATATACCATATATGAAAAAGAATGCTTAGCTTGTATTTGGGAAATGGAATATTTCTCAGACTACCTAGACCATGCGCCTTTTGAGTTATTTACTGACAACGAAGCTTTAGGTCAGTTTTTCAAATCTATTAAACCACGTTGGTTAGTGAGAATAACCCGGCTCAAGTTTGAGGTTCACCATATAAAAGAAATGAAAACTCAGTTGCCAATGACCTTTTGCAAATATTTTGTAATGATGAATTTGAAATGGATAAAGGCATCCCAAGTGATTCTTATGAAATAAATGTACTCTGGAAAATTACAGTTGAAAAAAAAAGACGTATTAAATAATTTGAAAAAATTTCCTGACTTTTTGTTGACATTAAAGAACATCAGAAAACAGGTGTAGAATGCCAGCAAATCATGTAAAATTTAGGCACAACAGATTATGCTGTACATTAATGTTTTGCTGGTGAATGGACAAAAAAGGCAACTTTTGTAAAATTAAGACCCATGATTTACAAATATTATCATGAGTCATTTTTTGTAGGTCATGTGGGTGGAGATAAAACTATTTCCCATATTTTGGAAACTTTTATCTGGCCTGGTATGGGAAATAAAATTTAAAAAATGGGTAAAAGAATGTGAGATGTGATAACATGGTAAATCAAAAACAAGAAGGGAAAGTTTTGTTTCTTTTCCGTTACGCACTATCAAAGTAGTTGAAATCTGTAAAGCAATTTTACACAGTTTATTTTGTATTTTTGGGTCACAAGTTTTTGTTGTCGCCGGTAACACAATATATATTTTCTTTCAAAGGAATTCTGAAATTTAATGTTCACGTGGGAAGTAAAAATGGTAAATATTTCACTGTATTACCAGCAAGCTAACTTGGTTTAAAGAGTCAACTGTAATATCAAGGTTACTTTGCCTTGTTTCCATTTGGGGACACAAAGAGAATGGGATGTGATTTTGTATAATCTGGGGCTTTGTTTTAATGATGTTATACACAGTGCTCATAAACACCTGCCTGCAGAGGTTTTCTTTGGTAGGAAGTTATTACATCCCCTACTTAATGCTTGGGCATTCTTTTGTGTGGAAAATGTAGCTAATAAATATTTGGGAGGAAGAAGTTCACGTAATTATTTATACACCATAAAAAAATGGAAGTGAAGGTTAATGCGCAACATAAATACTCCACATTACGCAGTGGTGATTTGGTTATGGTTCACTTACACTTTTTGAGTTATAAGGTAGATTATTTTAGCTCAAATTTGGCGCAGCAGTAGAACGGGCCCTTTAAGATACCTATTGCATTGTGTAACACCAGTTACACTTCTGGTTGTGCAACTGCAATTTCCACATAAGGAATTTAAAGTACATATAAGCCATGTTAAAAGGTTTTACTGTAAAATAAAAGTGAGTCCTGCCCCAGTTCTCTATTCTTACGAGGATATTTGTTGCTATCATGTAATTTTATTGATTTTAAATGTATAAAAGAAAGGATGTATAAAAATGAATAATTTCATGAGGTTATTTCAAGAGTTATAAAATGAAATTATTGAGATTAGGCCTACTTAAAATGGTGCTCTTTTATGAAATGTTTTTAATAGTAATACTATGATGTAAACGTTTTACTGCCCTAAGTTATGAATTGCCCCGTTCTTTACTGACTGTAGTTAGACCTTGGTGTGTGTGGTCTGGTTATGTTCCTAAGAGTTCTGGTCTGGTGTGTTGAGGGGTTATTTAATTATGAAGAACAGAAAATCTAAGTTTGAAGTGAGTCCTAGCAGCAGACGGGATGACGATGACGGCCTGACCACCCGAAATCACTAGCTGCTGACTTTGGCTGAGGCTGCTGCATGTGTTTTGAGGAGAGTATGTGAAGGTGTGGCTGAAATACTGCACAATTTCACTTACTACACTGCTGAGTTACGCATCCTACGAGGAGCATTGGCTGGGTTATTCAACATACCTACCTATGCTGCCGTTCGACACTTGCCGGTGGTGAGGGAAGGCAGGATGAGGTCCAGCTTCCTCGCCGTGGTCGGTTGGTAGACTGGACGATGACAGAAGGGGTCTCCCCCCTCCGCCCGTCTATGGTCCCTCCTTGGCACTTGATCGACGTTGCCAGGCAACGGTACAACACTACCACTATGTCACCGGGTTGTGAATTCACCAGCAAGAGGAGAATCAGCGCTACCTTTACGGAGCTTCCTCAACACCTAATATCGTGAACTCTAGGGGGGCTGGCTACACTACATATACCCTGGCCAGAGGACTGTTCAAAAGAGAACATGGGGTGGGCTGCATAGACCGAACATTATATAATATGTATTTTAATAGGTATTTAATACTTTTGGACTTTTAATTGTAATTTTATTTAAACCCAAGATTATTCAATTTTGTAAATTCAATCTTAATCTGGCTTTAATTGTAATTTTATTTAAACCCAAGATTATTTGATTTTGTACATTAAATCTTAATCATTTCAAACTGTTTAAAATTGTTTTGATAATCTTTTATAGGGCATTTTGCAAGAAAAAATATAACCTCATAATTATATTATTAAAAATAAATTTAGCATCCATTGTTGATTCCTTATAACTGGAAATAGTTTCTTTTCATTTGTTCCTATGGGATGGTTTCTTTTACTTGAGTTTCCAACAGATTTGGTAGGTATAGTGCAAGGTTTAAAAGGGTTAGTTCATTACACTGATATGGATCTTATGGATGGAGGAAGAAGCATTATTGGTCACTGTCATAAGGTGGATGAGTTATGGGTTTCCTCCAGGTACTCCCACCTTGTGACAATGTAGGCCCTATAGATTTACAAATAGTGGAATATTAAATATTATGCTATACAATATCATACATGAAGATTTGTTTATAACTTGATAACAAGCTGTCCCCTAAACTATAAAGTTTGGATTAGGCCTACTTGTAACATCTCTTACAAAACTGGTGTAACATCCATAACAATGTTATAAGATTTTTAAATTACTGGCTAGTTATTATTTCTATAAAATTGCTATGTCTTATTGTTGTACAAGTCTCCATAAAATATTTTTAAATATCTTAATTTTTTGTAAAATTATAAAATCCAACAGCTGAATGAAGCAAGAGTAACCTGCAAACTTGTCCCCAAAAATTGTAACATCCATTACACTACTACCCATTCCAATTTATTCTGATATTTTTTAATGAACTCTTGTAATGTAAATGTTTGTCTCTATGTTTATTGTTAGACATCTCGGAAGTGAATAAAACATTATTTCCTTAGATAACATTGCACTCCAAATGTGTAAATTTATAACATCCGTTACAACTGGACTGGAATTGAAAGTGTTTCCAAAGTACAGAATAGTTCAAATTGAAGGTGAACGTGTCTGTTATTTGTTATCATGTATTTATGAACAAGTGAGCTATAGCCACTGCTACATCGGTAATATCAGTGGTATTAGGTTAGGGCTACTGAGTTTGGTGGGCTGTACTAAATTCAGTGATTACCAGTATCTGTTAATCAATTTTGTGTGTTGTATAGCATTATGGTGTGGAAATGAATTCAATTTAGTGTGTTGTGCTATGCAGTATTGCATTTTAGCAAGAAAATTGTGGTGCTTGTATACCATTGGTGCATAAACAAGGTAAATTCAATAAGACTTAACCTAACTTCATGGTAAGTGAATCACTGGAATTGGGTGTGCCAGAAAATTATTACAGGCACACCCACCCCCTATGATTAACTTATTGTGAAGTTAGGTAACATTAGGTTGGGTCTTCTTGGATTTACCACGGCCTACATAGATGAGTAATAGCAGTAATGATAGGTTATTCAATTCAGTTGGCAGTAGTTGTGTGTTAATTGCATCCAGTTTCGAGAGTGTGTGAAGAGATTTGGATGGCTCTTAACATT
The DNA here is from genome assembly GCA_029891345.1 of Dryococelus australis. Classification (NCBI taxonomy): domain Eukaryota; kingdom Metazoa; phylum Arthropoda; class Insecta; order Phasmatodea; family Phasmatidae; genus Dryococelus; species Dryococelus australis. Next base: position 193,146,932 of record CM057009.1, read on the forward strand.
GCGGTTTTTAGAGCTGATGAGGATAAAGCAAGGTGAGTATGGAGCAGCATTGGAATGAAGGGGAGGGTAAACTGGAAATCCCCGAGAAATCATCCAGCACAATTTCCATGTGAGAATCAAGTTTTGTGGGTGGTAATAAGTAATATTACATGTTAGCACTGGAATTGGAAATCTCGTGTTCTGTTGATGCTTAACTGTACTAAGTGCAATACTGAACCTTACTTATGGTACCATAACTCGGCGATACATAAACTGCATGGTTGGATGTGTCAAAAAATTACAACCAACCCCTATTATTAATAGTGAAGTCACTACCCTATCACATTCCTGAGCTTTTCTACCATATTCCCAGACTTTTCTACCACGTTCCCAGTACACCCTAGTTGGGTTAAGTAAAGTTAGGTCGTCTTGCATATACTGCAGCTATGCACCCAATTTTGGTTTTATTAGTTACTATTTTTATGTGTTACCCACCAATTTCCCTGATCTTTATAGCACTCCCTACTATTGTGATTCATAGATGTACTGTGAAAATCACAATACCGCCCCTGAAAATCATATTGTGTGTTATTAGAACTGCTGATAAGTACAATTTTCTGGATATTTTTTCCAAGTTTTTTTGGAAGAATTCTGATTTTAACAGTTACCTGCTAAAGTTTTTTCTGCAGTTTTCAGAAAAGCCCCTATTCTTCATAATTACCATGAGGATAATGATGAAAATGATATAACTTAGTAGTCATTATTATAAAGTACAAAGTTAAAAAAAACAAGCACTGTGACATTAACTAGTTAGTCCTAACATGACAAACACAATGAACTGATGTACATCTTGTGTAAATTACCTATTTTATTTGTAACTTCAACAAAAACACTCATTTACACTAAGAAATATTCCACAACTTATTTATTTTCATAGCCTCTATAATTTCTAGTGCATACTACAAGAAGACTGTCAATGTTAATGATTCCTTAGAAAACAGTAATCTTACAGGACTAAATCTCACCTTCGGGGGAGAGTAAAATTCTAGCATGTAGCCACCAACCGTCTTGACTAAACAAAGACGACATTTCTCCCACTTCTGAGTCCCGTCAATGTTTTCGCCCATCAAGTAATTAACAAGCCCTTCTTTCCTACACTCAACAACAATTTTCGCCAACTTTGTTTTAGAGTGCTTGTCATGTTTAGAATGTTTGATACGATGGGAAGATAATTCTACTTCATCAGAGTGCTGTTTGTGAAAAAAACCTTTACCCTTTGTAAGCCCCTTAAATGAAAGTCTCCGAAAAAATGTTTTCTGGTGTATTTTCGGAGAAGGAGAATCACCTTCGTGTTCTGAATAATCACTAAATTCATCGTTACTATTACGACGTGCAGTACGACTAGAATTCACACTTTCTTGAATACCATTCACTATTTTGCCGTTTTCATGATTGCACTGGTGTATTTTTGAATATTCGGCTTCAAAATGTTCAACAAAATTGTCAACAAATTTTCTGACAAAATCACTGCGGGTGACTGTTGTTCTTACACTTTCTGATGGATTACCATTTATATATGCACAAAACGCTTTCGCAAAGTCAGAAGCTGCAATTTTTGAATACTTTTCACAAAATTCAACCCAATTTAGCAAATCATCTGTATTCGCATTCCCTGCTGCCATCATACCAAAATAACAGAACGATTCATTTAAAGGGCACGCAACCATAAGTTCGTCTAAATGTAAACAAAAACATTCTGATAAAAAAAAACTCAGATTATGTTCCAAAACATTCCCTAAATAAAGTAATATATGCTTTGTTTTACTCATCTGCCCAAGCTGCACAAACCGACACAAACACCCAAATATACACAAAGCTGCACCGCATCTTCCGGATGGATGTTTGTTTGTTTTATTGCGTCCATCATATCTTTTTTTCAGTACATAGCTATACAAAGATATTGTAGTAGTCAAATTACAGTGCACAGAGTCTAAACACTGGACAAAGTAAACTCAAAAATATATATGTCAATTTCAAGTAAACACAAATTTCATAGGCTTTATAATGTGACTAAGAATCTTACACAATTTAAAACTTTAACGTTTGACTTTACGTTTGCTTTCCGGCATGTTGTTTCTTACAGAGATTTGGTTGTGGACCAGGAAAAATAAAATAAAAATAAATTTAAGAAAAACTAAGGTAGTGAGGTTTACAAGAAAGAAGGTGATAAGCAGGGACATGTACAGATGGAAGGGATAAGATATAAAAGAATCAGCAGAATATAAGTATCTAGGGATTGAACTGCAAGGAGACCACAGATGGGAAAAAAACCGGTAGAGAGGGTGGTTGCAAAGGGAAGAAGGGATCTGGGTATGCTGGGAAGCCTGCTACAGGGAGTCAACTGTGAGGTGAAGTAGAAGGCGTATGACACAATGGTACGGCCAATGTTAGAAAATACTGCAGCAATTTGAGACCAGTATGTGGAGGTTGGGGTGCGAGAACTGGAAAAGGTGCAGAGAAGGGCAGCAAGATTTGTGAAGGGTAGCTGGAGAAGGCAGGGCAGGGTGATGAGTAAGAATGGAAATATAGGCCATCAGTGATGATGAAAGAAATGGGGTGGAGCTCGTTGAAGGACAGGAGGAAAGTTGAATGGTTAGTCAGGATGTACAGGGTGGTGAATGAAGAGGCAGGATGGGGTGGGCTACACTGCAAGCTAAATAAGGGGGTGTTTAGAGGAAGAGGAAACAACAGTCAGAAGCTTCAGAGGGTGTGGCAGAGAACGGAGTGGGGTAGACAGTCCATGCTTGTGAGGTCTGTGAAGGAGTGGAATGTGTTGAGTGAGGAATTGGTATATTTGAAAGAGGTTGGTAAGTTCAGGAAGGGAGTGGAAAAGGAATTGGTTGTGAGAATGAGAGGTGTGAGAACTCGCCACTGGGCGGTAGCCTAATTTCGAGTGTATGTATGTATGGGTATGTGTTTACATTTTTTATTGTAGTAGTACCAACACATAATACGAATATATTTCTTTTTTTTTTTTTACTTTTAACTGTAAAAAAATGATTGCTGCTTATAGGTTAGGTAAGGTAGAGTACGGAAGTATATGAAGGTCAAAGGTAAAGTCAAGCACTTTACGATTACAAAAAGGTGACATTTAAATTTAAAGTCAACCAGCCATTTTGCCAATTATCTAACAGAGGTTATGTGGAAAGTGCGTTATTTTATCATAAGGTGGGTTTAATCTCAGTTTATTAAACAAAGCTCGTCTTAAATATAATAAATGGCAAATTAATATGTGATTTAAAATATATGAATTTAATTATAAAATAAAATAAACAAATTAGTTTTTTGTTTGAAACAAACTTTTAATACCAAGTGTAAACCTATTTTTAAAAAAAGTTACTTAAAATGCTTACCTGGATAATATCATAATTATTTACATAACAAGATATACATTTTTACGAAGCTCGAGGAACCGATATTCAATTGTCAGAACTCTGACTTTACAATTATATTGTGTAAGAAGCTTTAAGTTCTTCCAACATGATGTGGGGCATCATCTTTTACTGAAACAGAAGAAAAGCGAATGAGAAAAACCATAGCAAAAAAGGTGTGAAAAGAAATGTTATACAGTGATTTCTTAATTTTTATAGTTTAGATATTCATCTACATTGTGGACATTCAATAAAAATTATTTATTCAGTTTTTTTAAAGAGTTTTTGGTTATAGAAGCAAATTTCTTGAAGGTGTTGTGCTAATTTATTGAAAGATTGGCTACCAAGGTAGGATGGCCCTTTCTGGACTAGTTTAAGTTAACTGAATCCATTTGTAAGTGTTCTTTTATTTTAATGGCATGTTTATGAAAATACTGGTTATTATTCCTCATTGCATATCCAAATCGCTCAAAAATCACTGTATTAAGTATTCAATGATACAAAAGGTCGACCTAAAAGTCACACAGTTAGTATCCGACCGCGACCCGGAGAAGGCCAAATCAGATGCAGCTTTTCCCCCTTGCAAATTCAACCCACCCACACAAAAAGCTGGTTATAACCAAAAGGTTCTCTTGGCGTATCCTGGTGACAAAACACATAGGACCGAGAAGGACGGAATCGCATTACAAAACCATAAGGGGGAGGGGGGAATTGGTGCCACACACCTTCTGCCAAACTGCATATCCAACCGAGTCGGGGGGAAATTTCGACCTACACCCGATTATTTCGTATGGCGTATCCAAACCAAAAATGGAATATACAATGTAAGACCCCATTTGTTTCCCATGCCATATCCAGGGGCCTGAATTAAACTATTACTAAAAATTACCTGTTGCAAATCAAAAACAAATTTTATGCCCTCTATTGACCCCATACAACTATATGAGATTAATAATTTTTATTTTTTTATTTTAAGAGGAATGTTTAATCATTATTCATTTTTTATTCGTTAACTATTTATTTTGTAGTGTTTCGTATACATACCATCACTAAAGGATGTACTAAAACTAAAAAATATTTTTTTTATATATAACTATTTAATATATAAGTGTCATATAAATACCATCACTAAAGGCTGTACTAAAACTACTGACCTTTAAAATTTCAATTTTTAAAGTACATTAAACTTCTTAATGTATAGTGTTTCAAATACACAATCACTAAATGGTACACAATGATGGCAGATCTTTAAAAATTAAATGTTTTCATTTATTTAACCAAATAACCTATGTTGTTTGACATGTGCAGCTCAGTGCTAGCCCGTTCAACAGGTCTCTATTCCTGCACCATGATTCAACACTTCGATTTTAGGGGACAGCAATGCCATGTAGTGCCACAAGACGAGCATGTATGCACTAGTACATAGTGTAAATAAATGTTCAATGTTCGTTTTCCTTTGCAATAGACATTTAGTATGAGAGAGAACAATGTTAATTCTTGTTTTGTATGTTATTCGATAAGTGCTTTGTGTTTGTTTAAAGTGTTGTGCTACGATTACACATGTGACATTGTGCACCAAGTGCACCAATGCTGACTATGCATATGCCACATGCTATAGTGTTTACATGTGGCTTGTCAGTGGTGTGTATATTTAATAATAATTTTCAGGGCTATATCGTGTTGTCCGAGGGCATGGTCCACATGTTAGTGTTTACAGCTTGTGTTGCTAGTGAAATGATTTCAGGGTTATGGTGTGTTGTTATTTTTCCAGTGTAAATGTCATGTGTTTATTTGTACCAATGATTTCCCCCTCCTATTGACACAGGCATTAGAAAGTGCTTGGCTTAAAGTCTTTTTTAATTTAATATGTATAATTTTAAGATGTCTAATTATTATGATCCAGGTTTATTGTGTTTATGCACTGAAGATGCAAGTGCCAATTCTTTAGTTAATAGATGAACTTTGAAATTATGGACAGCACAGTGTACAGAATATTTATTTAAGTTTTCTGAACTATTAAATTATATTCTGGTCTGTACATTGAATACAGACACTTTCTCCCAAGCTTGTTTGCCCGCAGTCGCCGGCAGCCGCTACAGAAATCATCACTCCACCAGACGCTAGTGCGCACCAGTTGGGCAGTGCACCACAGTGGATACATTGGAGAAACGACAGTTACGAGTGTGGCCACAGGGCCTGTAAAATAGGACATAATTAAAAAGGCAATATTTATTAAACACTCATGAAAGCCAGTCCATGTGACTATAATATATGGAACCCTGGACCACTTTAATGCCCTATGGGCTCCAGTGCATTTGTTTGTTATTGTTTGTAATGTACCATTTTCGTGCTTTTCACCCCCATCTCATCACATCACTGTAATATATGTTTTGAAGGGTTTCATTGTACAAGGTAATTATTTATGTAAGCATCGCAAGTGTCAGAGTAATGTGGATGTGGTTTTGCACAGTTGTGGTGCATAATAAAATAGTCTGCATTGCCTGCATGCCTGCCAAAAACCGGCCAGCATACCGCGAGGGTGATAAGTTACAGTTGATCATACATGTGTGTCTTGGGGAGGCAGATGTGCAGACCAACTGGGTCGCGTTTCGCACACTTGGGCGGCACTCCATCTTTTGTGAATTGATCATGTTAACATGCAGTAGACTTTAATTATACTGGAACATTTGTATTCTTCTGCGGCCCAAGATCCTTCACCTCCTCCCTCCCGACAATTAGCATTGCCTAGGGAGGTTGAATAATTTTACCGTAAGTTCTTTGTGGCCGAGTGCCATTTCACAGTGTTACCCTGCCAGCAGGTAAAACCCGAGACATAAATGTATACTGTTTCTTGAGGGAATGATAATAAAACCCCTGGTAACCAACGTGTAATATGTGTTCTCATTCGGGTTTTTTTACGGCCTTTAGGGGCGTAGGCCCGCACCTTTCCCGCCAAATATTCAAAGTGTTTATGGAAAGTTTCTCAAGTATTTTGCATTGTTTTTATGTCTTCATTTACCTAAATATGGGTGTGTGAGTCACCCTAAGACCTCACTGCGTAGGTTGGTAAAGTATGTTAATTCTTCACTTATGGGGTAGTCAAAGAAGGAGCGACATCCTTCTTTGAATACCCCATGACCTTCGGCACACGACCCAGAGAAAGCAGTCTGCTCTACCGAGAATTGACACTGCACACCAACCTTTTCTGGCGCCCAACCAATACTACAGAAGTTTGGTGAGAAAATGCCAAAAGATACCTTAAAGCTTCTCAACCTCTAGTTTAACCCCTTTTGCTCCAACCACCCGCCATCAGCATGTAAATATTCCAAGCTAATAACAGTACAACTAGTAGTTGGATACTGGACTTTGCCAGTAGCCCAGCTCAACTCAACTCGATCCAATCTGTTCACATTGCAACGTGGCTAGGCATGTGGCCAGCTTACCTAGAAACATGCTATTTTGAGGTAAGAAGTGTTTTCATGTCTCTATTGTATTTTTTAATGAATTTCCCAGGGGTTTTATATGTATTAGGTTAATAAGTTTGGTACGGGAAGTTTCCCAGAGCACTCCAGCTCTATTTGAAGCCACACCATAAGTGACATTTTTTTGTGGCATCAATGCTAATGATAAGTGCTTTTCAATTTTTTATATTTATGTAAAACATAAAATAATTTAGCTTAGCAAAATATTTTTTTTTCATCCGCCACTTACATCACAATCATCTTCATTAAATACTATTAGAATTTTTATATTTTTAATTAGTTAGTCATGTGACCTGTGGAGGAAATCTCAATCTCAGCTAACCAGCAAGCTCGGCATCAACGTGATGTTAGTAGCATCTTTGCCATCTTGTAGAGTGGACGTGCATATGTCTTCCTCATTGGACCTTCAACTTTTGCCACCAAACATGTAGTTTTCAATAGTTTTGATGTAATTGTTGTACCATTATTGTGTTGTTTTATTTGTGGAGTGGGCTACTCTGCACCCAGCTTATGTTGTACATAACCAGGATGTAACTTTTCAACCTGATAATGTATGCTTAGTGCAATTTTTCTGTATAAGTGGTCGCCCTTTGCAACGGCGAACCCTGTGTGTAATTGCCTCCTTTAGAGTGTCTCAGTAAATTAAATGAGCTGTTTAGAAATCTACTCTTTTATTTATCTGGTCGCATCTCGACCGCTTTACCATAAGAAGTGTAACCATGTAATAGTTTAAGGCATCAGGTGGCCTAAACAACTTGCTGTGAGTGAGTACAAGCATTTCTGGGAAGCTCGGATAGCCCTCACTAGTCTAGGCATGTTTGGATACAGTGAGTATGTATTTCATCGAATTCTGCAACAACTACAGTGACACGGGGACATCAACTGGGCCACTTAAGGCCACCGGCCACACAACCCATTCATCACTCATTCTCTGAGAGAGAGAGAGAGAGAGAGAGAGAGAGAGAGAGAGAGAGAGAGAGAGATGGCGTCCTCCCGAAAGATGTATAGCATTTTAATTTCCTATCCACATAACCTTTTTCCTCGATGGCTCAGCCTAAAAGTACAAGTGTCAAGATAGCTTTCCCAACCTATGTATCTTTCTCACCAGTGAACTGGCTGCAAGTGTAGCATTCCTTCCCACCAGAATTTCCAGAATTTTACTGGACATCAATCCAGCCTCATTTCCCCCACAATATTTCCAAAATGTATCCCGTGTCTTGTGCGCAATGTGTGATCATGTGTTCCTACATTGATAGGTCCTTCGAGCATTTCCTCTTTCATCTTGCTACTGGCGTACCTTCAACAAGAAACTTAAGTCAGTTTGGGTCAGCATGCAACAGAAGTGGACACAGAAATGGACCTAATGCAACAAAAGGGAAGTTTGGGGCCAAATCGGCATTGGTAACCAAGAAGCATGCTAATTCCACTATCTTGAGCTCAGGAGACACCCGTGATATCAGCGGCACCACCAATTTGGATGAGTCCAGCGCTGAGGGGTGTGAAGCACCTGCTACCTCCCCTTCAAACCCGACATGTCGAGCCAGCCAGACTACCCTACCATTATGCGCACATGGGTGACAGCCACAAGCCACGAATCTACATAGACTAGCAAAAAACATAATCACAGATATGAACATGAACTTCTTGTGTCAACCATGTGGCGCCCCAGAACAGGAATAGCTAGAATGGCAAACCACCAATGGCAAAAACTCATTCTTGTGCAACAAATGCTTATGCCTTGCACCTAGCTTGGGCCCATTTTCACTGAATTTTCTTAAGGGAAAAACGAGTGTGTGTAACGAGCCTGTCAATCCGCACCAACTGAAAAGGGACACTGAAAACATCAACACTGCAATATGTCGAGGCACTCTCGCAAAAACAGTGGCTGGGAAACCCAGGATAATCTGCATCAGTTGTATGACACTGTCAGCAGAACAGGGGTTCATCAACCTCGTGTGCACAATAGTGATGTGCATGTGAATAAAATCAACAACCGGAACTAAACAGCCACCATCTCAACTTATGCGCACATCGCGAAAATGTGAAAATGGAAGTACATGTGATGGCACAGAAATAGCAGTAGTTGCTTGTGAACAGTGCCATCGCACTTATCACTGGTACTGCCTATCACCGGAGGAGCAAGTAACTTGGTGAGAGCCAAATTTCATCAGTTGCGCTCTATGCCGACCTGTACAAACAATGCACAATGTTATGAGGGCTTTGGACATCAAAGCAGAAACATCAGACGAGAATCCAAAGATGTTTGCACCACTACAGTAAATTAATAAAGTTGTTCAAGAAATTTGTCAGAGCCAAGAACAGCTGCACACTTACATAATGCAACCAACATGTCAATACCCATGGTCTACCACAGGAGTGTGAGTGTCGACTGGCACCCCAGCCCCAGCATAGTTCAAGCCAGTGTTACAGCAAATGTGCTACGCAATGGAAGACATTCCAATGGCAATCTCCAAGCAATGCATGACAGACAAACAAGGTAAGTGTCAACATGTGAATGCGATGCCTACTAGGTTTCGGTCAGTACCCACGTGTTCGGGAGCGATAAGTGAATACTTGCTTGGATTTCTCAAGGACTGTAAAGACAGCCTGCGCTGGTACTGTTTAGATAAGGCCGACTGGCCAAATTGCATCTGGGACCACTTCTCAGGTGATGCAAAATCCTGGTGGCGTGGGGTAGCACACTGTGGTATCATGTGGGACTAATTCTCCAATTCATTTACCTGCAGATTCGCAAAAACCTTCGTCTCCTTATGCACAAGAAGTAAAAGCATCCTCGAAGAGCAAGGAGAGGAGAACCTGTACGAATTCACTATTGGCAAGATCAGCCTACTGAGAACATACCATCCCATGTTACCTTTGAGGGACTTTTATAAGTGATTGCCAGTACTGTGCATGCCGGAAACCAGACCACACTCACCCCAGTGATTCATGTCGCTGAAAAGGATTTCATTCAAACTGTTATGTTGCTGGGTGCTGGCATATAGCACCAAAATACCCCACTGCAACAGAATGATGAGAGGAAATGTCGGAACACCAAATCAGATAAGCAAGCGCCGAAAAACTACGCCTGCGACAGCAACCTGCCTGACACATACTACTGCAACAGCTGGGCTGGCCATAGCAGAGAGTGGCTCGTGCTGCCAACGGCCAGGGAGTATGCAACTCCCTCGCCCTTGACAGCAGTGCAGTGGACTCCTCTTTAGCCGAACACTGCATTCCCCTCAATATGGACACGCCTGTCTATGAACCACCTCGATGTCATTACCCCCATCAATGTCGTGTAATCAAAGAGAAAATAATTTTCTGATGATGAAGGAGGGTGTCATAGAACCGTTCAAAAATGGGTTTAATTCAACAATCACATTAGGCCGAAACAAGGATGTATATTGTAGATTCTGTGTAGAGATCCGCTGCTTGAACTTGGTGATCAAGAGTGCCCTCCCCCGGCCCCTCTACATATGTGTCAAGGACACCCTGAAATGCTGGGACTTGACAAGGTAATGATCAAGATCGATCTTTGGAACGGATATTGGCAGGTATCTGTCAAGCTGGAAGACCGCCATAAAACGACATTCACCGCACCAGATGGACGATGGTTCCATTTTTGTGCCATGCCCTTTGGCCTGAAGTGTGCATCATCTATATTCCAGGCCATAATAGTGCGGGTCCTGGACGGATTTATTGGGGAATTTGCATTGCCATACTTGGATGAATCATTGTTTGGTCGGAATCCTGGGATAAGCACATTAAAAAACTCTCGCTGGTACTGGAACCCCTGGCCATCAACAAGCTCATGCGCTCGAACAGGAAATGCCATTTGGGAAATTCTTACATACAGTTTTTGGGGCACATCATCGATGAAAAGGGCAGCCGGCCAACATAGGATCAACTCCAATTCATCAAAGAATACCATGCACCAACAGCCAGGAAGCAACTTCGAATATTCTTTGGGTTAGTTAAATGACTGCCCGAATACAATGCTGAGTTCGCAACCATGACCGTGCCACTAACAGAGCTCATGTTCCCAAACATCTAGTTCAAATGGACCACCACACAGCAGATCAGTTTTGAAGACCTGAAGCGGAGTATCTGGGAGTGCCTCACACATGCAAGGTCTGACTCTACGAAGCATTTATACGTACGAACTGATGTGGGCGAGAAGGGACTGGGTGTAGTGCTGTTTAAATGTCCGACGATGGGACACGTCACATTGTGGATTTCAGCAGCGCAAAATTCAACAACACAGCGATAAGATACATTGTCAATGCGCATTAATGCTTAACTGTGGTATGGAGATCGAAAAAGTACTGGCAACTCCTTGAATACCAGTGGTTCATGCTCTGCAGTGACAATCGTTGTCTTTTATGGCTGCACAACATCTAAGAAAGCCGCAGCAAGCTCACCTGTTGGGCTATCTTTTTACAGTCATTCGACTTCGATCTGCAGCACATCACAGGTCAAGACATTCAGCTAGCAGATTACATCATGTGCGCCGGGAGAAGAGGCTGCATGAGATGAGGAAGAGTGGGACGATATTCTTGAGATAACTTCTGATCCCAATTTTGAGGGGAGAGGGGTGATAACAAAATAATTCTCACTCTGACACCAAGCCTGACACCAAGCCAAATTCACTCCCAACCCAACTCTTGGAACAAGCAAGATGTAATCGATTTCACACACCCATCTGTAAAATAACCCCATCCGTAATATAGTATCAGACCATAACCAAAACACAGCAGAGAGTTACTAAATAGCTAAGTGGGTATTCAACACCCATACATGATAAAAGTTTGCAAAGTCACATCTCATGTGGCAACAAAATATTTCTTACGTTAATTACTCTGCTAACTCTCAACTAGCAAATTCTCACATGGTATTACCAATCAAGTGTGTTATTACCAATCAGTTTCTGGTCGATATATTAAAATTATGGAATATGCTTTCAAAATATCTGACACACTTTAATCCAATTTACATTGTATTTATTTAAAGGGACAGCCAGTTCAAACCTTTCATGTTCCAAATCGTTCATTCTCAGTTTACGTTTCACTACATCCCAATAACATTCATTTACAATTTTAAGGGCATCAAAAATCTATGCCAAAATTAAATGCCGCCTTAGAGACACTACAAAGTCGTCGCAGTCTCACGAGGCACATCTTGTTAACTGCATCACACTACAGGAGCGATAGAAGGAAACCATACAGATGCAGTACCTTATCAGTGGCCTTACTACAGACCCGACGATGTGACGAACCAAACCCGACGACTCAGACGACAACACAACAAAAGTTGCCAGGGAGCCCCTACCACGACGTCGTTACGTCAAATGTGTCGCCTCAGGATCCCGGCCAGCTGTTTCGCCGCGCTGACAAACTCCTCGTTCCAAAAAGCACTTTACTCTGGCACTCCACTCTTCTAAGAAACACTCGCTCATTTATTACGTGGGCTGCGAGTGATGTAACACGAGAATTCAAGTTAGAAGTAAACTCCAGCTTGTGGACAAAAATTAACTTTGCACAATTCCGGCCCGACCATTACTAGGGTAACCTTACAATAAGACAGGCAGCTAACCTTGAGATGCACATCTTTATCAAAAAGTCAAAGTTTACCGCGGGCCTTTTCAGTACACCAGAATACTAGTATTTTTCCCATGACTTTCGTAATTAATATCAGATGTGTGGTCTGGCAATCTCAAACAGTTTCATGTAGTAGCAAAATCCAGCACATCTTTAAGTCACAGTGGGAAAAGTGAATATCCATTCAGTCCCGTGCCAATGCTAATGTTGCACGAAATATTAATATGACGCTTCTATTTTATACTGAAATTCCCAGGGTATGTCACACCTCGTACAATGTTTAACACAAGGAAAAGTCTGATTACTTGCAGGCCAATTTCACAGACTCTGCTTGTGCTCGACACTGCCCTAGTTCAAGTAATCATTTTATCAGAATCTGTCGAGACACTTACGGCTATCAACCCAACATTACGGGAACAAATTCTACGCCGTAGGACAGTGGTGGAGCACCTTTCGCAACCCAACATTATGTATATGCAGGCCAATTCCATTAACCCGATGGGAACTCGCGACAATCTCGCGCAGTCTGACAAACTGTTATGGTTACCCCTCTAGACCGACACTGGTCAGCATCACACATTCTACGCCAATCGGTGTGGTGGCTTTCACGCCGACGAAAACACTGTTCCTGCTGTGCGATCATGCTGAACACCTGCTACACAATGCCACATACAGCTACTGAACACGGCTTGCGCATGCCACCAGCACCTACGCTCTCTGACACCACACACACTGTGCCAGTTGCAATACGTAGCAGTCACTCTTTACATTAAGGCAGTTAACATGTTAAATCATATATCCAATAAAAAGTGCTAATCCTAGATTATTAATATTGTATAAAACAGATAGTAAAAAGTAATCACATTGATTACACGTTGTAATACATAGATATAGACAAGATTAAATGATTAAATGACTTAATGAAAGGAATGTATGACTAAACGAATATATGACCGACCATTATAAAAATATGAGTACACACTAAAAGGTGTCAAGAGATAATGCCAACCATTACCTATATACACTAAAAATATTTACGCAAAATACTATGGCGATAACCATATTGTCACATTCTTTCCCACCCTCCACCCTGCCCTGTGAACCACAGATTACACACGCAACACATCAACCATGCAATGAAACAACATCACTGTGCCTGCAGAGATAATCACCTTATCCGCCCTGGGAGAGTTCATAATCAATGAACAAGCCATATAACCAATAGCAAGTAAGTAGAAACCGACATATGTGTAACAATCAGTTGAGAAATTGCACATCATTGATGATTGTGTAGAGTCACGCACGGGTGAGAACAGTGAAAAATGGCATGTTTACATGTCCACAATGGCACTGGACACAGTTCTGAACTATGCACTTGCGAGTGAAGTCGTAGGACATCCAGAGTTGCTCAATCAAAAATATATATTTTAAAGCATTTTCATTGGCCGTCGCTAGCCATGCAGCAAGAGCATTCGTGCTCACATGTGTACAATTTAACTGCTATAAAAGTGGCTACCAAGGCAGGAATCAACAGCAGTAGCCCAGAGAGCCGACTGAACCTTTCGAAACAGTTGCTATTGACCTCATGGGTCGGCACCTGCGAACACCTAACGGGAAACGATTTATTTTGGTGGCAACAGACATGTTCTCATGCTGGATTGAACCATATCCACTATCGAGTGCACCTGTGCAGAAAATTGAGAAAACGATGCAAAATGAATTATTTTCCCATTGGGGATATCCCCACATGTTACTAAACAATAATGTAACTCAATTCACTTAGAAAGTGTGGCAGTACTTGTGCAAATGCTGGTGTGTTAGACATCACACCAATGCCATATATCATCAACGTTCAAATCCTACTGAATGCAGAAATCAAGACTTGAAGACACAATTGCTTTTTTGGGTGGGTGATAAACATATATCCTGTGTCGAACACCTTCCAGCGGCATTGTTTACATTAAGAACATGTGTAAACCAGGCAACATTTTGACACATAACCAACTGCTACTTGACCACGACCTTCCCCTCCCTGGAGAGTTCACCAATGGGACGAGGATAGGCGCCACCAGCAAGGAAGAAAGCAGAGAGGAGAAGGGAGAAAGGGATCTAAAAGAAGTGATATTGAAATTAACGCAACACATAACAGTGGCGGACAATCTCCACCTGTGCACGACCTCCCCTCCAGGCAGGTCAACTGGTCTACGTGTGAGCACATCCACAATCTACCAGGCAAAATGCATTTTGTGCATGATTCACAGCACTGTGGAAAGGACATCATGTTGTAAGCTCGAAGGGCGATGCCTGCTACGTCATAAGATTGAGCTGATGCCGCACGGCCGTCTTCCACAGGGATGCCATATGCATTGAAAGAGATAGCATTGCGATGTCAGATGCTCAGTCTCCCCCACCAATGCCTCTGGGGAATACATCGCTTACCGCTCTAACAATATTTTCACCAAGCAACCTAACAACATAACCTGACGAAGCAGAGCAACACGTGCGCACAACTGTTATGCCGGGCACAACCATGTCTAAAGCTGCTACAGCTGCTGTCATCACACACATGCCAGCAGTAAACAGCAACAAACGACCCACCAATATCTCATGTTGTCACAACTGACAAGCCAGAGGGGCAACCTGAGGATGGCCAGGATCGCCAGATGTCGATCCCACCTGAGGGCGTCGTGACGCCATTGAGATACCAGGTGTCTCCAGCAAGCAGTTCATGAAAGGAATCTTCTGCGAAATTGAGGGGCACAGATACACAGCGTGCCGGGGACGCCCACCACCTCGATATACATTGTGTGCATTCGGCTGAGAGAATTGATTGCAGCGAGGACAAGGTAGGAGAAACAGAATTCTCTTCTCCCTCACGCCGCTCAAAGAGGGTTAGTCGCATACAGCATATTATGTTTGTGGTCTGTGGGCACTCTTCAGTGCCTAGCGAAACTGCCCGAACATCAGCACCACCAGCAAGGGAGTACCAGCCGCCTTGCCCATTAACACCGAAGCGGCAGCGCTATGGACTGCGGCCACAAGGAAGACTTCGACTGCTGGCCTGCTGCTGCAGCTGAACCACGGGGGAGCAACATAAGCGAGTGAACGGCCCTCCGGAGAGGGGAGGGGGGTCTTTTTACATGTGCAGCTCAGCACTAGCCCATTCACCATGCCTCTGTTGCTGTACCACGAGTCAACCATTCGAATTCAGAGGGCAGCAGCACCACACAGTGCCATGAGGCGAGACTGTGTGCTCTAGTGCAAAGTGTAAATAAATGTTTAATGCTTGTTTTCTTTTACCATGGCCATTTATTACTACAGTACAGTATTAATTTTTGTTTTATATGTGCCATTCGATACAGTGCTTCGGTTGAATTACAGTGTTGTGCTATGATTACACGTGCGACATTGTGCACAAAGAGCACCAATGCAGGCTTTGCAGATGCCACAGTGTATTAGTAAATATAACACACACACAGTTACTATGTTTTGTGTTGTAACATTACAATCAGCTCTGATGGTCAAGTTAGCATGGCACAGAAGGTTAACCCGTCCCCCTCCTCATCCTCATCGATCTTTCCATTTCCAGCATCACATTGTTGCGCATGTGCAACTGTTCACCCTCTTCCTTCGACCTTAATCCATACCCCCTTCTCTTCTTTCTGTTTCTCATTCTGGCATCACATAATTACACTGAATACAGCAGAGAACTCTACAGTTATTTGGTTTTAGCATCTGTTCAACACCCTTTCATGCTGACATTCATCGATATTGTTTACAACAATCCTTCAAAAGTATCAGTAACAGCGGTTAGTCATTTTGAAAAAGGTCAGTAGCTGCCAGTGTTTGTGTTTCCATCATCCGATCTTTCAGCTAGATTTTCAGAAGCATTTCTAGAGTCTTTAAACCTAAGACTTCTGATGCCAAGTAGTATTTCAAAAGAGAATACATCAAAAGAATGCATGGAGCAAGAAATAAAGTCACTTGCAAAACAATTCCAATTTCTTTTTACAACAAGATTCTGCATCAACAGTAGATGAGATTTATCTTCTTGCGGTATTTAAACTATGGGAAGTCAAATGGAGAAGAGACCAAAATACCTTTTAAATACCAGAGACAGTGCTTGAATTATTGGAAAACTGTGACACTGGCATATTCCTTACAATTTGTGTGCTACTGTAAATTGTGCGTACTATTCCAGCCAGTGTTGCTACAGCCAATTGACTGAGGAGCAGTTGAATTGTATGTACATAGAAACTTGAAAATTGACCCTGGAAAAGTTATAGACAGATTTGCTAGATCGGAAGTGCGGCGCCTTGAATTTGCAATGTAACTGGATTATTTTGCGGCATGTCATAAATCAATTAAAATAATTTGGATGGCTTTTATATAAAAGGAACCAAGCAAATTTTTTTTATTTACCTACACCAAATGCATAAGAAACCTGTAAAGTTTGTTTATATAAATAGAACCAAGCTCCTTGTAATCTGTGCTGCCATCGGCAATGCACTGAACCAATAATTATCTTGCAAGTAAACCTAAGTTTAAAAGTATAAAGAGAATTAACTCCAATAGCACTTGGCTGTACAATGAAACATTGTATAAATTAAACCATCTCCATGTGGTGGTTGGTTCGAAACCTATTTGTTTTTATAATGAAACCATTGCCATCTGGTGGTTGGTTAGAAACCTATTTGTTTTTATAATGAAACCATCGCCATCTGGTGTTTGGTTGTGGAAACAGATGGTAGATTTTCTTTTGGATAATATAGTATGCCATTTTCCCTCTATGTACACTAGGTGCGAAACAAACAAACCGTATTAAATGGGGCAATTTATATGTCAAGAGGGAGATATTTAGTGGAACTTAAATGTAGTGGATAATAAATCAAAAGTAGATCATCAGAAAGAGATCCTATGTTAATAGAAAATGTATTGTTTGAAGTTAAAGAACCTCACATACCAGTTCAAAGTAATGAAGTTGTACTAAGTGATGACTGTTTTGAGGTTTGTGTAATAATAATGAAATACAAAGTATGACTATTATAAACCTTTTTAATGAGAATATATAAAAAAAATTTCTTTACATTCATATTGTAAGTGAGATAATCGTGAATATATGATCCAGAACCAACAAGGTTGGCTACCTTGGAAATTACATCTGGAATGGTGAGCAGTGGATCCTATCGCAATATATATTTATACAAAAAAAGGTTTAAAATACAAATAATATATTAGGCCACTGAAACAGTTATGTGACACTACTATTACCAATACGTTAATCTGCCACCCATTAAGACTGAGAACATCAGAATAAGTTGAAGTCTATCTACTGGGATATGTTGGAACTTACTTGTGTATGTCGTATTGTAAGCAACTATGTTGTTCAAGAAATTTCAGATTTCTATTTTTATAGAGTGAATTTACAACTTTACGACATATTCTATCACTGTCATATCCCAACAATGCAGATGTTCTCAGTTATGAAGATGTTCCCATCAATGTAGATCTTCCCAAAACTTGAGATATTCCCATTACTGCACCAGCTAAAATGCCTACAGATGGAACAATACTCCAGGAGGTATTGTGTTTTAAATATGAAAAATGTTCGTATATTTATGTGTATGCAAAGTAAAATAACATGTACAATACCAAAATTCTCTATTATGGTACCTTCCCGAATCTAACTGAATAAATTCTAAGAGGCAATACGAATCACTTTTTTTTAAACTGCTAACCTAGGGGTTTTCATTGAATAACTTTTTTCCATGCTGACCGTTATACTTTATGTCCTCTTTTTCCATTCTTAATTTTTCACTTATCTGACCTAACTTAATTGAACAAAGTCCCAAGGGTCGTATAATCTTTTTTTTTTAACTACTCAATTACCAAAATGTGTTTTGCCAGCAATATTGCAGTGACTGTGTATATAGTTTTATATAGGCTTCAACATCACAGACAGGCCTACCTTATGGCAGTCCAGCCAGTTTCAACGAATTTGATGACTGTGATGGTGACCCAAACTTCATTCCTGGTTCCGACCAAAGTAATGAAAATTCCAGTAATAATACTGACAAAATGCACACTGGAAGAAGGGAACCACATTGGGAGGGAAGATCGAAACGTGGTAGGAAATGAAAATATGGGATGCAAACATTTGTTTCATGTAAAAAATTGAAAGACAGCAATAAAACAAATTTCACTGTGAAATGTAGATAGTCTACACAAAAACAATTTAACAATTTCAAAAGTAAATGTCTACGTAAATGCTTTGAAAAAGTGTCTTCAGATGCTAGAGGAAAGATTTTCTCAAAGTTCTGGGAATTTGGATCTTATGATTGTCAGACGACTTTCATAGCTGCACTCATTCAAGAGGATAAAGTGAAATGTAAACTGTCAGCTTCAGAGAAAAAAAAAATACAAGAATGTATATGTTAGAGCAACACAAAGTATGCCGAGGCATGTTTGTGCAGACACTTGTTATTTCTACAAAGCTAGTCAATACTGCATTAAACAAATTACGATCAGCTAGCATAAGAGATAAACATGGAGTTCACAGAAGAAGAGCATCTCCTACACATGCTCATGTCATCCAAAACATGAAAGATCACATAAGAAGGTTTCCACGGTATAAGTCTCATTACTGACGCAACAAAAGTGGCGATGCTGAATGACTACCTACCAAAATTACGGAAACAAAGATGTATGACCTGTGCAAGGGCAAAATGAGGGAAGCCAAGTTATAAGATTCAGCTGCTACCAGAACATACTTCACACATGCTTTTATATAAAAATAATTTTTTTTAAATACGTGTTCCAAATGCGATAAATGGAATACACAAATTGAGAACTGTACTGATCCCAAAGAAAAGAAAGACTTGAACTAGCAACTCAACAATCGCCACACTGAAGCAGAAAATGCCGGGAATGTATGAAAAATCATTTTCATCATGCAAAGGAAGATAGTACCACTGAGACTTTATCTTACGACATGAAAAAAACGCTACCATTGCCAAGAATTCCCACAAACATAATATACTACAAGAGAAACATTCGGACGTTCAACACTGGAATCTACTCTGGAAAAAAATACAGGAGCAAATTTTACATTTTGAATTAAGGTACTGCTGGAAGAGGTGCATAGGAAGTAGGCTCATGCATGAGAGAACATGTTCCTGATGTCCATGTATCCCTTGTGCCCATTTGTTTCATCGCAGATGCATCAACCACACAGCAACACTCGACCGATCGACATTAGGTCGCAGTCTCGATCAGTGCAGGTCGACAAAAACTGCATTGTACTTTTCTTGCCAACCTGTAACTCATGGCTGTGGGTCATAATATTTAACATTCACCACTAGACGTAACTCTCGTGATGAATGGATATGTGACATAAACGAGTGTATCACATGAAGTCAGGACCGCTAGACTCAACAGCCATTGGAGGGAACACTGTGGTAAGCGGCGCCGCTTATTCCCACGCCATTCCAATGTGAGTGATGTCGACGGGCCCCATGGCCGAATCCGGAGTGTGACGTGGCTCTGAGTGGTTTCAAAAGACAGGGAATCAAATTCCCGCAGGAAGTGTGAAGTGGCGAGTGGGTCCTTAGTAGCAATAATTAATAGGAGCATTTTAAAGAATAACAAATTTTGATTACACCATAACTCACTAGGGAAACTGCCTGCTCCATCATAGAGAGTCGATAACATTCCATAGAAACAGGGTGTAACTCTGCCTTTAGTTACGAAATCCATGTGTCATCACATCTATACACATTCCTGAAATTAATTACATAATGACACACCGATTCTAAAATGATAATTATAATAGTGTACATGTAATTATCTATCGAGAATCAGCCACCTGAGGCACCTCAGTCACCTGAGGCACCATTTCTTTTAATATCACCCTTCAAGTCAGGTGACATTCTCGTGAATCCACATTCTCCGGCGTTCACGAGTATGTCGCCAATGTGTTTTAGTTTAGCAATCTTAATTATGTACAACATAAATTTCACTTATCATGTTATTCATTAAGTTAATTTTCTTTTAACGTTTTCATTTTGGCACTGGATTCGCCGGACGTGCTGCGAAACTGTTGCCATGTCGTTATTCAGACTTCAGCACTCAAGACATCCGGCAGGGCAGACGGTAAGCTCTGCGTACCCTCGTCGGCAATTCAATATAGGCTGCATTTTTCTTCATATCCATAGTTAACAAAATTCAAGAAACTTTTAGTAAATTTATTTAGCCCGAGGAGAGGTATCCCTACATCCTGATGTAACATACTAGGACTTTATGCGCGGGACGCGTTTCACATAATTACAATCTAAGTCCCACACCTTATTTTCCAGTATTAGCTACTACCGGCAGGTCCAAAGGTCCAGGTCCACTTAACTAAGGTATGCATTTACAAGCGCAGTAACATTCCATTGTAGTTTTATGGTAATAAAACAGTAATTCTATACTTAGATGTGTTTAATTGCATTTAACTCTCATAAGTTCATCAGGTACTGCGCCCTAACAGCAGTCTTCAAATTTACAAGTGTATTTCAGTGTATGTTTTGCATTTACGGGGCCTGCCTCTGTCAAGCACGGTAAATTCAGTTGTAATATAGGCATGCGAAGAGGCCAACAGCTTCGCCCACAGGCAATATTTTACCTTTACATAATATAATGGACAAATTCACTCAGCTCTACTTCATATTGGCTGCGTATCCAGAGTCACCATAGGCCATCGGCAGTACGACCCCCATCAACAATCGTTCTCTACACCGAATGTGGCGCCGGGCAAATCATCATTTCCTGTTCCCCACCGGCTCTTAGGCAGGACACGAACACACCTCCAGCACCTCTGGTGGCCCAACGAATCAATATTATGAATAAGATGGGAACATATGTAAAAGAGTTGATATTGTGGTTGGACTCAAGCTGCGGCCAAAATAGGAATATAAAGATTGTACTCCTATTGCAGACATTGTTTGATGATGTTGAAACACTAGAATGTGTGAGATTCTAATACCTGATGTCAGGTCAGAGCTATTTTAAGAATGATTCTAATTTCTGGAATGTCGAATGTGCATTAAAAAATCAGCAGCATGTCTACACAATGCAAGAATATGTGAATTGACGTTTGTCTAATGCACAGAAGGCTGGCAACTAGTGCCAAGGTGTTGGTCAATAAGGATATTGGTTCGGTGAGGAGCGGTGAATATAGTTTTGGAATCTCGGTAGAGATAATTACCTGGGGCACCAGATATTGTCGGGTAGTCAATATCGTGAAGCCGGAGAGCAGCTGTTGACTTGTTCCTCAGGGTCATTTGGCCGACGACCACGGCAAATCCTCCAAGTGCAGTTGTCTCCTCGTAGAGTGCCATTAATGCTGATTTAATAACTCCCTTACTTGTTGCGTTGTGGGATATCTGGGCTCCCCATACACCCATACGAAACACTGTTACATATTATGCCGATTCGTAACCATTTCAATCATACTTGCACAGTAAATAACACACTGAGAAAATTGGTGGGAGAAGCCCATACCTCAGATGCCTTGCGGCGAACTGGAAATAACCACAAGTGGTAACTCGCCACTGCTGCGATTTATTCAGTTACATGATTACATTCCCATCGGGAAAAGATTACATTTGGTGGTGCTTACAAACCTGTCAGCTCGGGCAATACTGTGAAAAGACACATGGTTACATAAAATAAATCAAGTACAATTTAGGCCTACCCAGGCAATGCAAGCACTGGGTAGGTGCAAGGGGCGGTAAAGTTTCGGGCAGCTGAAATACGAAAAATGTTCTGGTATGCAAAATAACTATTACTGTGAAATGATTAGTTCAACATGGTGATGGCTGCTCGAGTAAGCGAAACACGAGCCCCGATGGGATGTGGCACACCCCTCGCAAAGACAAACAACTACTGATCTTTCTCCATGCTGCGTGCCGGCCAGATTGGTGGGCTAGCACCCTGCACTGCACTACTTCCTTGCACACAACATTTTCCAATCGGACACGTACTCTGCATGTCGGTTGTTACTCATTTCTTCTCAAATTAATCCTGTAGATAATGCCCATTATACCAAAACATTACACTGTGTGGATGATATGGAGATGAAAGACATGTGAATGAAAATTATATAAAGATGCTTTGAAGACACGGAAGGCTAGCGTCTTTATTAGTTGCATCCCCTTGCATAAACTTAACTTGCCCTTTAATTGCATACTTTGCTCTGCACCTGTGTCGTTTCTTGCCACACTACATTGCACTTATGCACGTAGAGCACGCACAGACACTGTGTTACGGAACCTGGTGTAGTGGGCAAACAGGCTAAGGGGAAGTGGCCAATGTGGGCACATGTCAAGCTTCCCCCCCCTTCCCTTGCGAGACTGTTTGCAGTCGCACCTTGTCACTAATGACAGACACACCTTCTTGTGTCCGCCATCATGGACATAGAGCGTAGGTGTAACTTGCCAGCCCTATACGTTCTGGAACTACCGGCTGCTGCTGTCATTCCGCATGTTCTCACCATCGCCGTGGTGTTCTCGAACTCATGCATGTGCGGTGCAGGTAGCCCATATCGGTGTGCTGAGTGACGGACCTCATATGAGTCGCACGATCCTCCATTGTCTCTGCCACTTCTGCTGTCCTCGTGCACAACCCCTCGTCGCTGAAGGTAGCTAGTCGGACTAGGGACTACTGGGGGGTTGGAGTGACCCTCGGGTGATTCCCCAGCTGGTGTTGGCACCGTTGCATCCTCCATTATGCTGACCTCCTGGACGATCAGCATCCCGTTGACAAGTGTCACATCGTCTCCTGAGCGACCACTTACCAATGGTGTCACCATTGGTTGCAGTTCCAGATCTCTTCGGGTTGCGCTGGTAGCTGCTGCACTCTCGATCTCCACGGTCCCAGCTGTCGGATGCGCCCTGACTGGCGCCAATGCACCGAGCGATAACGTGCCCTGGGCACCCACTGCTGGCAGTCCTGGAGCATGTACTGATCCACCTTCCATGCTTGTTGTTCCCCCTTGAGCTCTTACTCTATGGTGTCATCGTGAGCCTCCAGGTCTTGTGCGCCTCCTCTAATCTGTGCATGCATCTCCCCTCTTTCTTGCTGGTCACTGTTTCTATTGGATGTTGAGTTGGCGGCGGCTCTTAGTGTGACGCGCCCTCCGTCATCCAGGCCTTTGTCATCCTGGAACATTGGGGACATGTCCACGTCCGGCATCGGCGACATGGAGGCATCTATTGGGAGACCTCTGGTGGGAGGGGCCACCCCAATCTCCTCCTATCTCCCTTGCTCTGCAGGCTCGGCATGTGTTGCGCCGTCGTGGGTGATGTTGTCATCGGCCTTGTCGCCACGGGCGTTGTACCATTTCCAGACACATTTTTGATTAGGTAATTCTGTATTCCCCTTTTGGAGAATATTTTTCTCCTCTGTGGCAAAACATTGCGGGCACCTAACTGTGTTTATTTTTATGTGTAATGCTAAATGTATCTGCAAATCAAAGATAATTTCCTCTAATCATTGTGTCTGTGACTATAGCCTCGTGCATATGCCTGTTTCTGTAATTTAGTAAGATTTCAATTTTGTTTATGTGGTGTAATTCGTTTGCAGTACCTTAATTGTGTCTTCGCTTTATGCTTGGTTTTCAAGATATGAATTTCTGATTTTTTTTCTACAAGTTAATATATTTGTGAGTTTATTATTGTCTAGTTCGCCCTAGATGTTAGCTATGAGACCATTTATCTGCTTTCAATATTATTAAATAATAAAAAGGAAAAAGTGATATATTTATTGGTAAAATAATATTTAAAATTTGTCAATTATGTTCATGGTTTTTATAATTTTGCATTGAGCAAACTGTCATATCAGTTAGTATTTATTTGGTGTTATCTAAATACTGATCTTTGTTTCGATTGGCGACTCTCCGGATCGATTATCGTTAAAGCTCTCCTTCGTCAAGGTCACTTTCGTCCTCCAAGAAACAAATAGCATGAACACTTTTCTTCAAATGTAGCTACGGCTCTTCTGTTTTATTTAATGTGGTATCCTTCCATTCACCGCTGCAGCGGTTCCCCGCTCGGTTCCTCGTGGCTTGGCAATGGCTTTTATGAAAGTGCGATTCTTGTGCCCGATGGCCCTGGTGTGACATTGAAAATGTCGCGAAACTTCATCACATGATGTCCTTCTTGCTTTAACTGCTGTATGCACCGGATCATCCCATCATGGGCTACCTTTCGACAATAAGGCCATGAAAATTTATTTTTGTAGTTAGAAAATTTATGTGCATGTGTTGTTTCCAGGCCTTCACGAATTCTTGAAATATTAACCTTTAAACATTTAACACCATGAAAATTTGGTTTCAAGACAAAACCTAACGGACAGTTTCCAATTCTTAAATATTTGAGTATCAGGGAATATGTTAATAAAAAAACGTTAAACTATTTGACAAAGGGATTATCATCGAGTTGACTTTATAGGCAAGGTCAGCTATCCATCTTTTTTTCAGTCGTAACAATTTATTAGTGAAGAATATTTTTTTATAATTAAGGAGATCCCCAAGAAATGATTTTGCCAAGAAACTCAATTTTTTTAATGGAAAACTTTCTGTTTAATCTATTTAAAACTAAATTGTATGTAAGAAATGGAGTGTAATAGTACATGAAGTGATATTATTAACTTTTTATTGAGTTTTTCTCTTGTATAATATCCGAGCTTTTATCAATATTAATTTTTGAAATACAATAAAAGTGTTAGTCATGCCTCCGAAACATTTTTTTTAATTATGTACCTACATTCAAGTGAACCTCAGAATCGGGCAGTTTAGAAAGAATGCTTAATATATCTGGAAATTAGATGTTTTGTATTAACCTTTTTTTTTACTGAAGTCACATAGTACCTCATTTATATAATTTTTGGCACACACACCATGAACACCTGTATATCCTGTATATTGGATTTAGGACTTTAATACCTGTGAATGTGTGGGAGCAGCAACTTTAGCATGTAACTGATATTGGAAGTTATGCCACAAACACTGTATTTTGCAGCAGGAACGTGCTATGTTACGCGATGTGTGTTACATCAACTGTTATCGGTGCCAACCTGCTAATTCAATTGCGGATCACCGAATACAGCCTGTGCAGAGATTTACCATGTTACAGAAACTGCTACTACCCAGAACGGATTAAATAAATAGTGAGTTATATGGCATTCTTCGCCAAGAGCAATCTGTATGCACATAGGAGTTGCCCCCCCCCCCCTTTACGTGCTCAATGTCGTTCCTTCAAGCTATGTCTGTCCTAGAGACAGAAGCTTCCCATATGCCGTTTATTTCGAACAGCAGATTCCAACAGGCAGGGGCGAACACTTTTACCATTACTCCCGCCCGATTTCAATCACTACCACACAACGACAGAGCAGCCAACGAACACTCGTTAGAGTTTCTGAATGCTTGGAAGAGCCAACTTAGCTGTTATGAAGTTGACCCGGAAGACTGGGAGTCATTCAATGGCGAACGCCTGGGAGGTGATGCGAAGACGTGGTGAAGAGAAGTATATTACTATTGCATGATGTGGGCAGAGTTTAGCCACATGTTTACCTTGCAGGTTTGCTAATACATTTGTGTCACTCCTAGCAAGAAGCCCCATCATTCTAGAGGAGCAAGGCGAGGAGTCCCTCTACTACTACAAAGAAAATTAGTCTTGTACGCACCTACAACCCAGAGTTGGAATTGAAAGACATCCTGGAAGTGATTGTCAGTCCAGCCCATTAGGAGTACCAAGCCGGGCTCGCACCGGTAATCCATTCCACCGAGAAAGATTTTATACAGACCATCATGCTGTTGGATGCAAGTATTCAAGCAGAACCGTGCCGCTAACACGACCATGAACAACTGTGCTGCATGAGTGGACAATCTAGGAACCAAGGCGGAATATCCGGTGAAACAGTGTCAAAGTCCAGTTCCGGGAGCACTACAACAGGTTACCCTACTGTGTCAATAATGCAAGCTAATATCCGAACAGCCCAGACCTGTGTTGTATTTCAAAGTCATATTCTTGCAGGTGCTGTATGCACCAGCCTATTTGACCTTCGGGGTTCTTGAAATTTAGCAGCCAGCGTAATGAAGCATGATCAGTTCTTAGGATGAAGTGCCTGCCATAAAGATATGGATGAAAATATGCAATCGCCTTCACCACAGCCAAAAGCTCCCTGCGTGCCACGCAGTAGTTCCTCTCGGGCTTGTGTAACACCTTACTGAAGTATTCTAATGGTCGCTCTTTTCCATCATGAATCTGAGATAACACAGCACCGATTCCGACATCGCTAGCATCAGTACCCAGAATAAATTCACCCTATCTACTCGGAAGCCCTGTACTGTGGGAGATAGCAGAATAATCTTTAGTCTATTGAAAGCAATTTTGCACTCTGGGGTCCAATAAAATTTTCTTTTTGCCTCAGTCAATTCATGCAGAGGTTTGGCAATAGTGGCGAACCTAGGCACAAATCGATGGTAGTAAGCACATAAGCCCAGGAAACTTCGAATTTCTGTTTTATCCTTTGGTAGGGGCCAGTCTCTTATTTCTCTGGAATTCTCAGGGTCTGTTTCAATCCCGAGGGTCGATACATGGCCCAAGAAATTAATTTTTTTTTTAAAGGTGGCATTTCTTGGGAACTAATTTCAGATTGGCCACAGTCATTTTCTGAAACACATAATCTAAGTGTGTCATGTGCTCTTCAAAAGTTCTTCCTGTGACCACAATGTCGTCTAGGTACACCTGACAAATCTGTAAGGGCCGAACTTTCTCCATTAGTCGTTTGAAGGTGGCAGGGGCATTGCATATCCCAAAGGGCATAACCTTTAATAGCTAGGTTCCTTTCCCTTAGACACAAAGGCAGTATTTTCGTTGTTTTCCCAGGCCACCTCGCACTGCCAATACCTGCTATTCATGTCTAGGGCAGAAAACCACTGTGAGCCTGCTAGGTTATTCAGGGCGTCGCCTATCCTAGGGATCGTGTAAGAGTCTTTCTTGGTCACATTATTACGTTGGCGGTAATCAACACAAACTCTAATAGCACCATCTTTCGTTTAATAAGCACAATGGGAGAAGACCAAGGGCTGACTGATGGCTCTATCACATCTTAATCCCTCATCTCGTTCAGAATACCGTCAACGATCTCATACAAAGCCAGCGGTAGTCGCCTTGGTGGCTGCTTTATGGGTCTGGCATCACCTGTGTCGATGTGGTGGCATGCGACATTAGTTCTGCCAAGGTCATTGGGCTCGCAGGAGAAAGAACCTCTATTTATTTGTTACAATTCTGCAACTGCCCTCTCCTGTTGCCAGTTGAGTTTTCTCTTGTTCTTGTCAGCAGTTCCGAGAATCTGGAAGAGAACATTCAGTAGGCAGTGGCCTTGAAGCTTCTGGGACATTTGGAAGTACCTGTGAGATGTGCTTGCAAAATCCTATTGTAGACCCCTCTTCAAGGCGGATAGCATGGTCAGACAAATTAATAATCCTAACAGGCAAACTATGTGATTTTGAAGAAATTAACATCCTGGCTACAATGACACCATCTGGTAAAATGTCACCTTTCTGGGCTGGTTCGGTTATGCCCAAAGGCCTGACAAATTTTTCCTGGCATCTGCCTGGAATAACAACTTCGCTAGAAGCAGGAATGGCACATGACTGATAACACACTACTGGGCAGCTCATTGGTGAAGATAAATCTCGTCGTGTTGACACTACCAACTCAGTATTACCTACCCGTAACACCTCCAGTTGGGTATCAATAGAGCCTTCTAACTTACGTAATACATCAAGACCCAAAATACATTCGTTCTATATTTCTGCTAGGTATATATCATGCTCTATCTCAAGGTTACCAAACTGTAAGAGTACCCTTCTCTTTCCTTCGATTGGTGTGGTCTTGCCCATTACTGTAGTTAAATAGCAGTGATCCATGCTCTTATCGAATGATCGCTGGAGGGAAGGCCCAAGAATGTCGGGTCTTAGCACTGTTGTAGTCACAACTGTGTCAACAACCATCTGGTAAGAAAGATAACCTATGCTCCCCTCCATCAATATAGCATTGAAGTCTTGTTTCATTGAATGCACTTGCAAAAACATCGGGGTTTCTCTCCAGCTATCACCGAACTTTGTCCCTCAAGACCAGTGTTTACAAGTTTCCCGAAGACATTGAACTCTCACCTACACCTTGGTGCTTGTCCCCTGGCTGTTGTTGCTGCTGCTACTGTTGCTGGTGTTTCTGCTGCTGAGGACAGTTGGCTCTCAGGTGCCACGGCTGTCCACATGTCCAACATTCCGGCCATTTGGGTGGGGGCGGTGAGTCTCCATAGTGCGCACCCTGGAGGCGATATCCCTCATGGTCGTCTGCAAGTCCTTCAACATCCTCTTGACACTGCCGTCGTCCCCTTCATAAAGCATCACTGCCCACACTGGACATCGGGGCACTGATGACTGTCGCGCTGATTTCATTTCCAGTGCTTGAGCCAAGGCATCCTGCATGGTGTGAGGCGCAGCTAACCGCACAAGTTGCCGCACGTCGGTGTTAGCTATAGCGTCGACGAAGAAGCCGATGGCGATGACATCTCGTGCCTCTTACGAGTTTCCCTCCAGAGACAGGTACGACAGCCTCACAATGTCTTGCCACAGCTCCTGCAGTGGTTCGTCGGGTCGCTGCATGTGGCTTCGCAATTGGGCATGGTGGCGTGCCGCAGGTACCGGTTGCCAAATCGCAGCTCCAAAGCCGACACCAATGTGGAGTATTCTAGACGATGTCGTTCTGGCGGCGACTGCAGTATGCTCAATGCTGGTCCCCTCAGTACAGCCAACAGGTAGCATGTCCACTGCTCTTCATTCCAGCCATTCAGGGTGGCTACGATCTCGAATTGGTACTGGTACTCGCGCCAAGGTGTCTATCAATCGTACGAGGCTGGCTTAGTTGTAATCCCTTGTACCCCTGGTTGGGGTGTTCCCACACTGCAGAACTGCTGGGCCTCCCTTGTAATAACTCCATGGGCGACGACCCCTACCTTCTTCTCACAGTCTGCACTCGTCGTCTCGGTGGTGACTTGGTTCCTCTTCCGCCCCTGCACGTCATCTCCTCTGCTGGTGCAAGAACTCCTGCTACTCCTTCTTGAGGACGGTCACTTCCTGTTTAATTTCTTGCTCAACAATGTCCATCCTATAATCCACACAGTCCATTCTCTCGCTCATACTGCAGATCTTCTTATCCACACAGGCTATTTTATTGTTCACCAACTCTCTCACACCTTCTGTCTTTCTGTCCACATTCTCATTCACACTGTCTATTTTTCTATCTACATTTTTGTTTACACTGTCTATTTTCTTGTCTACCAGTTCACCCACACAAATAATTTGGCTTTTTACACATTCACTAACACCACTAATTTGACTATTCTCATTACTAATTTGACTATTTCCACTACTAATTTGACTATTAACAGATTCCCTAACATTTCTATTTTACTATTTACATTACTAATTTGGCAGCTTAGTGCTTCAATTAAAGAGCGAAGTGCTTCCATGTCTGCCGACATTTTTCTAGTTAGCATTCAAAATTTGCATAACAATTCCTCGGCCTATTGCTCAAATATAGTGATATTTACAAAACGTAAATACAATTGTTTTATTATTTAATTTTTATAAAATGCCTCCATCCCATTTCTGACATCAGTATTACAATTTCTCTCTCTAGAAATTAAGTGGACAATACCAAGTTTGTTAAGGGATGGAGGTCTTAATAAAAAAAAAGGATTAATTATAATTTCCTTATTTTATTTACAATAACTACAGCAAAATTCTCTGAACTCAAGATCTCACAATAAATTGATTTCACTTACTGTTCAGAACTAATTACTCCAATGTAATACAATTTATAATTAAAGATCAGTCCCAATAGACAGTTTATCAACCTATTTATATATTCTGTAAAATATGTGCCCAATTGACAGTTCGAATATATACAGTAAAATCCGTATTACACTTCCATTCAGTCCCAACTCAGTTCAGTCCATGTCCCACTAGTCGCAATGTTCTAGAGTCCTCCAAGCGCCCTCATGCACAGCAGGCTTCACTCGTCCATTCAAGCGGGCTCGCCCTCTCGTCCATTCAAGCCACGAACTCCTCACTCGCCATCGTCCTGCAATCTCCTGTCTTCGTCTACACTTCTCTTCGCTCTCGCAAATTCGGCCAAGTGGCCTCCATCAAAGACTGCCAGCCGCTGGGTCGTGGCAGTATATGTATATTGTCTAGGCCGTCACCCATAACCTTCCGCAACTCGCGAGGCAGGAAACTAACTGGCTGCAAGCGCATCATTCCAGGAAGAGGGGAGTTCAAGGTGGGTCACCTCCCATGGCGCCGGACAGTGCAGCCTGCACTAGCTGTAGTACATAACAATATGGTAATGTATCTATATTATTTTCTAGTATTATCCTTTAGTCATCACAATGACTTAATGCAATTTTATTAACTTCTACAGAATATATTTCACGTTTTTCACTACGTATTTAAATCATTGTTCTATATTCTATTTTCTCTTTAAACAGACAATTCTAACAGTCCTCAAATGAAATTATCTTGTCAACAACACACTTCTTTACTCCTTTTGTTATTTTATTTTCTTTATTATCAACTCTATATGCATACATTTTTACTCTTAACACAATAAACCCTTTCATTATTTTCCCATTACATCCGTCTTTCATTGTACCTATAACTTTGTTATTTATTTGGGGCATGTTATAGATATTGTCATTTGAATAATCACTTGTACCAAATTTTTCTACCATCGTCTTCATGTCTTCATAAAAATCTTCCGTTTTTATATTGTAAATGTATGATCAGTATCTTGATAGCACATTTATATTTTATCACCATATTTTGGTTTCATTACTCTATAATGAAAATTATTACACTAATTCTTTTGATAGATCTAAAATTGACATACCAACATAAATAGGCTTACTAATTTTACATTTGTCTTGTTCATATGTATATCCACAAGATTCTCATAAAATATAGTACTTCTTTTGAAATTTGGTTTTGCTACTAATTTTTTGTAAACTTTTCCATTTGATATTAGTCTTATATCTTCTCTATTCCTACTATTTTCCATAGTTTTACCAAACCCAGAATTATTCATCAGTTAATAAGAATCTTTTTCAAAGTTATTTTTAGCATTAGTTCTCATTGCTGTACTTAATCTATATATACTCCTTAACCAATCAGATTGATTAAAATTCAATTTTCTATGTATTTTAGTAGACTTTAATTCATTATTTAGGCACTGTTTTAAAATATGATGGTGAATTACATACTTTTGTTTACTTTCTAAAGTTGTTAATAATTTATACTGATTTGTTCCTGGAACTACCTTATTTTATGGACAAAATGGAAGATATTTATGTAATTTATGTAGATCTTGTGGATACTCGAAATGTACTTCTATAATGTAACCATGATCAGAATCATCCTTAAGAATTAATATATAATTTTGCCAAAAACCTAATTTAAATTCTGGATAATCAACCCATTCGAAACCACCATGTGGTTAATATTGAGACATTGTCCAACCATATAAATTATTTTCATCCAGATATGCTAAATAATTAGATTCTTGATTAGAGTTAAAATCTTCTAAATATTTGTTATTGGCTTTAACATATCGCTTACAACATTGCGATATTCCACATCTAATACTTTTCTACCATTAAAATAATATCATAATCTTGTAATAAATCTGATGGTTGTTTAGTCATTGCATTGCATATGCATTGATACATGTATTTCTAAAATTTTCAAACACACCCGCTAACAATAGTATGTCACTTTTTATATATAAGTCATTATATTCTCCTAGATTTTTCATATTGAATTGGTTCCATACAAGTTTTGCATGCTCAAAATCGGCAGCAGTTATATCAGATACATTTAATTTTTTGTAAAATACACTCTTTGGTGGACGTTCAGTTTCTTCCAACTATCCATATAATCGTATGGATAAACATCCTTTCTTATAACTAAATCAACTTGATCTTTTGGAAAATGCTTTTGGGTGTGCTTCATTTGTTCTTTAGTTAAATTAGGTGTTAATTTATCTAAACTACTGGCCATAAATTTATACGTGTCTATAAACCTAATTTTTAAATCTTCTGTTTCTTTCCCAAAAGTAATAAAATTTTCTTCATTATTTGCAATTGAATCTATATTTTTATCATCATATCCTAGCTCTTTAATAAATAAATGAGCATCATAACCAGCTAAATTATGAAAATTTATTGGACAAAATTGGTTAATTTTAATTGTAGATTGCATTTATTTTAACGAATTTTCCTGTTATGTGATCATGATGATGTACTTTTCTATTGTCCTTCGTATATTCACATTCACATACAGTAAATATTCCTGATTTACTATGTAATTTTTCTTCTTCTTTTGTTAGTGGATTAATTGGTTCAATTTGTGAATATATTTCTCCAATTTCTTTTACTTCCCTGTTTATTCATTGTATAATCATCTTATGTGCATTTAGACCTCGATATGCTACTGGAGGCTTATAATCATCATAACTAGATACAATATAATAACAAAAACCAGAAGCTTCATGTATTTGATATTTCTTTGTATATGATTCTCCATTCAACTATAAATCAATGGCATTTATTTGTTCATTAGCAAGATTATATCTTTCTTTAAGTATCTCTTATAAAAGACATTTTGAATATCGCCCTCTGTTAAAACTGGATTTTTTGACTAAGTTAAATTTATTTTGCTCTCTTTGGTTTGTTTAGTGGGTGATATTTTCTTTAGAATTGATTAAAAATCGCATACATTGCAGAAGGAACATTCATTGTATTTTTGTAATTTTAAATTTTATTTGCTCTCCTTTCGAAAGTAAATTTATTATTACTGATTCATTTTTAGAGCAGTCATCTGTATGTTTATTTTATCTTTCTTGAAAATAAAAGAATTGAAAACACATATCACATACGTAAGTTTTACTTTTATGATTTTTTTTTCACTGTAAGCATCTTCGATAATTTTTTTATTCAACATTAATGTGATTTTTATCATCTTTGAAATGAAGTAGATTTGTGTGCTTATCCTTTTCATTTTTGGCTAGTTTAAGTTGATATACTGTGGATTTATCTTCAATAGAGTATACATTTATAGATGTATCAATTTTATTTTGTATTTTTGGTATAATCGTCAATTTTAATAGGATATTCATAATTATCTAATACCTTGTCAATATTAAGCCCCACATGTCTATATTTAGATACTCTATCTGAATGATTGTCTGCTGGAAATAATACAGATTTTATTGCCAAAAGAAAACTTTTTTGATCTTCATTTTTAACATTTATGCATGCTTTTTTATTCTCAATCACTTCTGGTAGTTCGCTATATGGTGATCCTGTTAATGGATTATACTTATTTATAGCTAATTGTTTTCCAATTACTCTATCTAAAGTCCACCCTGAATCTCTTCTTCTTTGAAATTCAGATAATTGTGTAATTATTTCTTGCTGTATGAATGTATAAATCGTTTTAATATCTCGTTCATTCAACATTGTATAGTCTGGTGATTGAAATGTAAATAATTCTACTTGATTATTCTCTTGCTTACGACATTTGGTATATAATTTATTACTGGTTTTCAACCCTATAAATGTGCTAAAATTATTGTGTACTATCTCAAATACCTTATTTTTTACTGAAGTGAACAAATGATTAGGTTATATTTAATGAAAGGAATTTTCAGTGTTATATTTTGATATCATACTTTTCAAAGCTTTATTAATTAAGTAATTTTATTGGTTCTTCTATTTCTTTTGTTAACGAAACCATCAGCAGAATAAGAAAATATTAATTTTAATTTGTTTTTATATTGTTTATTTAATTAATTGATATTAACATCAGATAAAGGTAAATTTGGTAACATATTCTTTGTTATCCATTCTGTTACCCACTTACTTTTATTTTTAGGTTGTACAAATAGATTATTAGAGAAAGGAAATATTTAAAAAAAATTCTTTTTAGTATCTGAATATGGTTCTTTGATATTGGCATTTGAATATCGAACATTTGCATAGTTTCTTTTCTTTCTTCGTTTATAATAAATTGTATAATAGTTGTAATTAAATCAGCTTTCCTTAAATTAAAATCTCTACCTATAATTCTTAATACTCTCACTCTCTTCTTGCCCAATTCAACTGCAAGATTGTTCGCTGGCATTTTAACTTTATTTAGTGAGAAAAGTTTTTTAGTTATAAAATGAAAAATACGAGAATAATAAAAATAAGGGAATAAAATAGAACAAGCGATTAAATTATTAATAATAGTGATGTCGTTTTTAATTTGCCAACTTCTTGTTAAGATGATAATTCTTAAGA
Source organism: Dryococelus australis (assembly GCA_029891345.1). NCBI lineage: Eukaryota > Metazoa > Arthropoda > Insecta > Phasmatodea > Phasmatidae > Dryococelus > Dryococelus australis. The sequence continues at coordinate 193,181,873 of CM057009.1, forward strand.
TATTCACTAAAACGTTTTTTACATATAGTCGTTTGTTTGTCCTTGCAAGTTTTATTATAAGAAAATAATTTTATATATTTATTGTCATTACATACTCTGCATGTCTTTGTTAGGTAATTATCGTGTTGAATTTCATTTAGAATACCTAGTACTGTATTGTGTGATTTACTGTTTTGATGCTTTTCGAGTTGAGTATTATAAAGATATTTTCCACATTCGCATAGTATTTTCTCTTTTGAAGGCATAGTGATTTTGATCATATTCACTAAAACAATTTTTACATTTTGTTGTAAGTTTGTCTAATGTAGCCTTGTGAGGATAAAATGAATCAATAGGTTTTTTATCTTTACATACTATACCTGTCTTGGTTAAATAATCGTGTTAAATTTAATTTAGAAAATCTAAAGCTGTGTTGTGTAATTTAGAATTTTTATGCCTTTTTAGATATTCATTTAAAACATATTTACCACATTCACATAATACTTTTTGATACTTTTAACTCATATGGTTTCCTAGGATATAAACTAATACAATTTTTGCTAGTGTTAATATGCTTATCTTTTTTATATTTATGTGGTGAAAAACTTTCCATATTTAATACTTCGCCACACTGTTTACATTGATTTTCTTGATTTTCCATTTTTTTTTAAATAATTTATGCAAGATATTTTTAAAAATATTTCGTAATGTTTTTTCTTTATAAATCAAAATATAATCTCTGCTCAACAAGTTGAACAGTTCGTTTGAATTGACTAAACTACAAGATCTAGAAAAAAAAATGGCATTCTGCTACAGTTTTTCAAATTTTTAAATCTAAATTAGGATAAAAAGTAATTGTATTCTAGATGATAGGTATAGAAATACTTTACCTGATTGCTATATAAATATATTTGATAAAAATACTTTAAAATTAATAAATGAGAAAATGTTTTTATAATGTATAAAGGTTTTAAATATCTGAAAAATAAAAAATCTGTGCATGATATTGAATTCTCTTAAATATATAAAAATTCCATTAATTTGAATCTTTTTAATAGATAATTTGATTGTAGCTTAAATTTACTTGAGTTTAGCTTAAATTTACTTGATTTTAGCTTGAATTTGCTTGATTTTGATAATGAAAAATCCCAAACATCTATTTTGGAAAAATGGTAAATTAGCTTGATTTTGGAGTAAAATTGCTTGATTTTAGATGAAAATTGTTAATTTTTATAGTATGAAAAATCCTGCACTGCCATTTGATGATATATTGGACGATTTGCTGGATTTTGAGCTTAAATTGCTTGATTTTAGATTCAAATTGTGGTCAAATTAGGCTTATAGGAAGTTGAAAAAGTAACTCGCAAACAATAAAATTAGTTAATTTTGAGCTTAAATTTGCTTGTTTTTATCTTAAATTTACTTGATTTTGGCTGAAATTTGCTGTTTTTAAATTGACACAAATCCTACATGGCTGTTTTTTATTTCAAAATTGAAAAATTGCTTGGTTTATGGTGCATTTTGTTTGATTTTTGATGAAAATTGAGGTCGAATGATGTTACTATAAAGTAGAAAGAATAGCTTGAAAACGATAAAATTGCTTGATTTTTGGTTTAAATTTGTTTTCTTTTAGCTTAAATTTGCTTGATTTTGGCTTAATTTTACTTGTTTTTAAGAGTTGAAAATTGAGGGCAAATGAGGTTTCTAGAAGGTAGAAAAAGTAGCTTGAAAGAAGAAGAAATTATTTTATTTTTGGGTAAAAATGCATGGTTTTTGATGAAAATAGCTTGTTTTTGATGAAAATCGATGAGAAATGGAGCTTCTATAAAAAAGAAAAAGTGGCTTAAAATCGATAAAATTGCTTGATTTTTGGGTTAGAAAGCGTGATTTTGGGATGAAAATATGACGTAGTATTGCCATTCCACAACGTAATCGGGTATTCGTCCTATAGGTGGTAATTGCGGGTCCTTGACCTCGTACTGATTTGTTCCGTTAACCAATTCCGGGATGCTGTATTCGATCATCTTGTACGGGTAATTCCCGATGAAAAAACTTATAATTTTATCATCTAAATTTTCTGTACATTTGTTACATTCAAAAGACATTATAAAATTGTCGCAATAAGACGAGTTTAGACGAAAGTGTATTGTTTTGTTACCTGTCAATAAAATTGGTAACGATGAATGGAAACCCAGCAAACACAAACAGTCGGCAAAGTGTCGGCAAATTGTCGGCCCAATACCTGTACTCTCTGCAACTGTCGTTTCAGTGCCAGAAGATAGCCACCTGACAACGGTGTGATGTCTTTTTTGAAACATATTGCTAGCTGTTAGAAAAAGACAACAGCCGACTGAATTTTTTAGGATAACAGATGGATATCACCGAAAATATGTCGGCATGATATCGCAGAGCAAACATGCTGCAAGCATCTTACAAATGTTTCTGGGCCGATTCCCATAAAAATTTTTGTCTTTTCGGTTAGCTGTGCATTATCTTATTTATTCCGGCCCGGCAACGTTTTCGAGACACTGCTCTTTATCACAATTATGATACATGTATGATGTCTTTTTGCTGACAAACTTTTGGAAAGTGTTTTGAATAGGCAAGATGTTAGCTAGCTGAAATGGCATGATGTCTTTTTTGAGACATAATGTTTGTTGTTAGTAAAAAGACAAATGCCCGCTGTATCTTTTATGATAACAGAAAATTGTCACCTAAAATATGTCGGCATAATATCGCAGAGGAAACCTGTTGCAAGCATCTTAAAAATGTTTCTGGACCAATTCCCATACAGCCTCTTTTTATTTTTAGTAAGCTGGCCATTTTCTTATTTGTTCCGGCCCGGTAACGTTTTCGAGACAAGGCTCTTTATCACGATAAAGTTGGGTCTATAAATATGATTTTTTTGCCGACAAATTTTTGGAACGTGTTTTGAATATGCAAGATTGTTATCTAGTTCTTAATGGCATGATGTCTTTTTTTGAGACTGTATGTTAACCATTAGCATTTTTTTCGATATTATATTTTTCATGTGGTAGCCCATGGCATTTGTTTTTTTCACCCAAACAAATAAAAAAATAATAATTTCAAACACATTTTATGTGCCGGTCTCTCGTACTTTTCTATACTCGAATTTACGTAAACTTTGTAGATTTCATTTTCCCATTACTTTTACAATATATAAGTTAAACAGTGGCGATAATCAGTCCAATCAATTGATGATGGATTACAAACGCGAAGGTGACAATGTGTGATTCATTACAGTTATCCAGTACATAATGATTTGAAAAAACTCGAGTAGGGAGTTAACCCAAAGCAAGGCAAAACTCACGGAGTGATGTGCTTTCTATCTGGGACCTGTAGATGCTTGTCATTGCCGGACATGACATGAAGTGAGACCCTAGGATTGAGTGACACTGGAATGCAAGAGCAGGGAAACTGGAGTACCCGAGAAAACCCACTCGCAAACGGCATCGTCCAGCATGGTTCCCACGTGCGAAAGTCCGGGAGTGAAGCCGACGGGTATCGAGCCCGGATCGCCTCGGTGGGAGGCGAGCGCCCTAGCCACTGCGCCACAGCTCCCCCTTACATAATATATATAAGATGAATAATAAAAACCAAATATATCTTTCGACCAGTTTTGGCGCCATTTTAATATTAGGGGTTCTGGCATTTGTGATTTGGAAATTAAAAGATAAACTCAAGGCTGCCATAACTATGCGTTTTGGAATAAGTGGCATATCATTAAAAACAACAACTTCTGCTGCAGGAACTGCTAATCAACCACAACAATTTTCATCGGGTACTAATCCACAGCATTAAAGAAATGACTAATCAATAACCCTCTTTGAGTAGTAATCAAACACGAAACCCACCATACAGTTAAGGCACTGGTGAAAAAAAAAGTAAAATAAGAAATCAGTATGGAATTCTTGTCATTTTGGGGTGATGCCAAGTACAACAAATATATACTTTGGTTTAGTATTCCGATATTTGCTTACGAATATATCATCAAAACATTGTATATTTTGTGTAGCCTATATTGTTATGCCCATAAATTTTCATGATTAATTTTTTTTTGGTAGATCTATATTTTTTGCTCGAACGCATGTTAGGTTTGGAGGTTCAGTTTAACAGTTTTTGGGATAGGACATGTTTTAGTGGGTTAAATCAATTCTTTTGTTAAGAGGGAATACATTCTTGGTCTTTAGACTCAATATTTTCTCTTCACTTCACCATTAGGGACTTCTAGATTTTTCTCTCTTGCTCGACTGGTTAGGAATTTGCTTCTTGTGTCGGCTAGGAATTTACTGTTCTTAGTATCGAACCTTCTCGGACGAAGTGAAGCTGCAATTTTCTTCCCTTCTAATTGTTTCTGTTATGGCGAGCTTTAGGAACTTGGTATGCGAGAAATGGAGGCTTCAGCACATACCAGCTGAGTCTCGCAAATTTTTGTGAGCGCGATGAAGTGTCTTTAGAAGTTTCCAGACGTACTATGGCACCGTGTTTTTGCGGCGGTGGCCAGCCAGAATAATGGTCCCACCAGGGGTAAGGGGAGTGTTTCCTGCTGAGCCCATCTCGGGAAGGTGTGGCTGGCCAGGGAAAAAAGGAAGTTAGTCCCCTGCCTCTTTCAAGGTCTGACTTTGACCAGAGGAGATTTCGCCCGCTGATTGGCTGGAGGCCGAGGCTGGCGAGAGAACTTTAAGCATGGTCAGAGCGAAAAAGGGAGGGGGAGTGCGGCCAGTGATGCAGTGAGCGACAGTCGGGTGTGTGTGTCAAGGCTGTGTTCGCGATATGGAGGATGCCACCCAGAACTCTCCACTATGAGATAAGTTGTTTCTTTTAGTTTTTTTTTTTGCTTAAGTTAGTGATTGATCGGGACATTCTTTCCTGGGGTCAAGAAGAATGGCCTCTGTCAATCTTATAAATTTAAGTCATAGGGTAGGTTTAAGTTTAGAGTGTACGAGAGGTAGCTAATGTGTGTAGCAGCGGGCCGAGAAGATCAGCTACTGTTGTCGTTGACGTGTCTGAATCATTGTATAAGGTGAAATCATTTTCTTGGTGTATTGGGTGTTCTTTCAGAAGGAAGTAGTCCTTTATGTGTTTGTAAGGAGTCGTTGTTGTTGGTTGGGGGAGTCTTTTTTTTTTTTGTTTCCGAGGCATGCAGGTGGTACGACTTTAAGATGTGGGAATGTTTTGTTCTATAGTCGCAAGGTAAAGTTTTTATTATTTGTTTTCTAGGAAGTATTTATTTATTTTTCTTAACTTACGAATTAAGTTATTTTAACATAGAATAATTTTATTTCGGATAGTACTTTATACTCCTGCCAATCCCTTATACTTGTAGCGAATTTATAGGCTGTGGCAAAAGATAATTTGTCCTTGGTAACGAATGTAAGCACTATAAGGTTAATCAAGTTGTAGCGAATATTCGTGACTGTGTTAACCACTGCAGTTTGTTCACGATCATGCTGTAAAACTAAAAGTCCTTTTTTCACAGTTACCTATTTGAATTTTTGTAATGACTTAAAAAATGTTTTGGATGTTATTTGTTTGTCTACTAATTTATAGTCTTCAGAGTTTTTATGTAGTCCCCAGAAACATGTTCTATTTTTCCTTTATAATTCATATAAATACTCACTGAAGCCAAAAGCATATTATTTTCCATTTGATGTTATTGTTTACCAGTTTGTTGGTTAAAAATAAACTGTAAAATTTATTTGAAACTTGTGAGTGCCATTCTTATATGAACCTATACCGAATATTTCTTTTTGAATAAATTTTCATTTGTTGAGATTGGAACAAAGACATTTATAAATTTTTATTAGGTTTTACTTAGCACACCAAATAATAGAATATTTTAATAGAGGGATAATATTGAAGAATACCAGCTCATACACCCTAAGTAGTGAACTTGTATAACCAACAAAGAGAGTCACTAAACGATCCCCCCACACCCTCTTCACCTTCGTCCTTTTTTCATATTCCTTCCATACCTCACTGGATCCAAAGCTAGTGAACTTACCCCCAGGTTTCCACACAGTTGAGGTGGTTCTGAATTCTGCTGTTGACTGGGACTTTACTCAGTGATATCACTAGTGAGCATAGGGTCTTTGTAGGCACCCTGAAGACCTCTATTTTAAGGTGACTCATCTAATTTAAGCTGTAAGGCGGAGTTTTGTGATATATAGGAATTATAGGTGAAGCTACTGCCATTAGTGTGTGGATTTATAGTCGACTCCTCCTTATTTCTTCTACCTCCTTCTCCTATTGACCTTACTCCTCTCCTTCTTCTCCTTCCCTTATTTTCGCCCTTTTCCTTCGTTTTTCCCCTTTATCAAAGTCCATTTTCTTTCCCCCTTTTTCCACTTCCTCCCCACCACACCACAACTGGTGTTTGGAGCCGTTTAGTCGGTGCTGTGAGAGAGTTGGGTGTGTTGGGAAATACTATTTTCACCCCTGCTACATTTGTGGGTAAGTGGCTCTGTAGGTTGTTGGCTGGTTTTGTGGTTGGTTACGTTGTTTCATTTTCTTGTGTTGTGTGTGTGTTGCTCAGGAGGTGTGCTCCAGTGAAATGTTGGTTAGTAATAGATTACTAGTTTATTAAGCTTTAGTTTAAGTCGTTAACATAGATATTGATATTTAACTAGATAGTTAAGTTTTTATTATTATTTTTAAGTACAAGCAATAGTTTAGTAGTTTAAATTGCCTGCTTGCTTTTTTTTTAGTGGTGTGTTTTACAGGTACACTGTCTGAAACCATAATTCGTAGGTGGTAATTAATTTGTTTGTATATTTGGGATACTAAGCCTATTATTTTTATTATTTTTCTATTATTCCTGGGTAAGTTTTTTTTTTTTTTTTTTTTTTTTTTTTTTTTTTTTTTTTTTTTTTTCAATTTTTAAACTGCGAGAGTTCCTAGAATTGAACAATGGCAACTGGTATTTGATATGTTTCCAGAACGAAAATTGTGTAGTACCACACAAAAAGCAGTTAGAGACACATAAGGGCGAACTATGATTAGGATTCAAAAGGTAGATGAGTCACAAGAAATTAATTCCGATTCAGAACAAAGCACACCAGTATTTCAAGGGGATAGCCTAATTCAGCTGGGAGTTAAGGAATTTTAACTTCTGACAATTGTAATAATTTGGCAGGCATGGATAGCTGCAGTAGATTTTTCATTGACCCCGGCTATTATTTTGGCAAGAAAATGGAGGATTTGTCCGAATATCTGAAAAATTTTAAGTATACAGCTGTTGTTAACAATTGGGACAAGAAGTGTCTAGTGTACCTCCTTAGATTTCTAAAAGGCGCAGTGGCGCACTGGTATGATAGTTTTGGTGGCCGCGCCGATGAGTTTACGTAATTTGGGGCCCTTGCGAACGAACTTAGGACATTTTTTACCCGAGTTGGCAAGACAGAAGACCTGAAAATACACCTTAGTATTCGGGTGCAGGGTGTTGACGATTCCATTGAAGAGTTCGTGTACAATGTGATTAGTTTGTGTAACAAACTCGACAGTCAGATTTCCGAAGAACACAAAATTAGATACATTCTGAGGGATTTGAAGCCGACCCTCGTGGAGAAGGTTTTGATGTTGGAAAATCAGTCGGTGTCACAGTTGATTAAAAATTTAAGGAATATTGAGGCAGGTAGCTACAATGCGAACAATAGGCAAGAAGTGGCTCCAGATTGGCCAGAGATTAATTAAGATAGGATTCCCAAGGTGGCACAGTTCATGAACACTAGAGGAGCTGTAGGTGATAGGGAGATTGCCCACCTACAGAAAGTGGTCGACCTCTTGAGTAAATACATGAGGGAAATGGTGAACGAAGTTCTTGCGGAAGGGAGAAAACAAATTCAATTCTTACAAAGGGGACAGAGGTGTATCAGGAGATCATGGTACCCTCTCAGGTAGAGAGACTAATAGGCACAAGCAACAAATAGTGATAGGCCACAGAGAACCCCGGATGGATGACCTATTTTTTTTTAGCTATTGGGAAGCAGGGCATGTCCGAAAGTGCTGCAGGAAAAATACCTGGCCTCGCACAACACACGATAAGAAGGTAGGAAACTAATGAGGACGAATCAGGATAGGGGACTGGTTCGCCAGTTTATTACAGCCGATACCTATGGGAGAACCTTTTAATAGAGTTGGCATCAATTTATTGCGCCCTTTCCATAAGACCAACCGCAGTAATAAGTATGTCACTGCATTGATTATGTCACTAGGTAGGCTGAAACATGAGCAGTACCTCCAGGAACTGTAGAGGAGGTAGCACAGTTTCTGTTAGAGAATGTTATTTGTAGACATTCTTCCCCTGGTTCTAATTTGAATGATAGAGGGCAAGTCTTTAGCTCAGTAGTGGTGCGTGAATTATTGAAGTTTATGGATATACAGGCCACCATTAAATCAGGATACTGTCCACAATGCAATGGGGCAGTAGAACATTTGCATACTACACTTAGCACCATGATGTCCCAGTATGTCTCTAGTAACCAAAAGGACTGGGATCAGTGCTTGCCTCTGGTTACTTTGGCATACAATATAATTCGTCAGGAAGGCACTGGGTTCAGTCCATTCCTGTTAGTGAATGGGCGGGAACCAGTGTTGCCTTCTGAGGTATGTCTGAATCAAGGAGTTGCAGAAGCAGAGAGCACGCAACTGCAACAACAATGGAAGAAGCTCCTCAGGCAGGCTGCTGAGAACCTTCGGCAGCAACAGGAGAAGGCAAAGCAGCTGTATGACCACCGCCACATGGCTGTTCAATGTCAGCCAGGTCAAGAGGTGCTGATCTATACTGCTACAAGAAAGAAGGGCCTAACACTGAAGTTCCTACACCACTGGAATGGCCCAGCTGTGGTAGTGAAAAAGGTGTCTCAAAATCTGCACTACTTGAAAAAGAAAATGAAGGGACTACCATGATTAGAAGTAGTGAATGTTGAATGCATGAAACCAGTTTTATAAGTAGAAGTGTACACGTGAATGTGTTTGTTATTTCTGCTTGATGTTGTATCGATTCATTTGTTGTCTTTTCTGTTAGTTGGTAAGATTTGAGAGAGTAAGTGAGTTTTGCTTTGAGATGTTTCAGCTCTATTGGATATTAGGTAGCCGAAGAAAGCCGGGAGACATATATGTCGTACCTGGTCTGGACCAATCGAGGAGGCGATTAGCCAGAGGGGTGTGATGTTAGAGAGCCCCCCTTCATCCTGCCCTGGTGAGGGGACTGCTTTCTGTCGAGCCAGGTGGAAGCAGGTAGCGATGATTGTGAAGTTAGGGGTAGCAGTCATATTCCCTACCAAAGATGCCCAGGATGTGTGTGTGTGTGTGTGTGTGGTAGATGTAGGCCACACTTTATGTTGCGAGAGGTGGTTGCGTAGAGATTACTGTTGCTGGAGTGATATATTTTATAGTGTTTACTGAGTGGATGTGTTCATCTTGTTTGTGTGGGTGATGTCTAGGATATTGTAAATTTATGGACCCTTAATTTAGGATAGTCTATGATAATAATGCCCCTTCAATTTTCTCTTTTGGTGTATTAGCACAGTGAAAATGTGGTTTTAGAATAACATAAATCCTTTTGGGGTGGAGTCCAGTTTCATCGCAGGATGGCTAGTGGACCACTAGGAAGATGACCGTCAGGACCTTCCTGGGGTGTTTCCTAACAATGAACACATGGATGCTGTCAGATGCGCCACAACCTGTCCCAGTGGGAGTGGTTATGGGGGCACATTTTCATCCATTGACTCAGGTAACAGTCTACACATCTGCAATACCTATCAGTTTTCAAACAGCTTAGCCCCAACCAACAAGTTAACTGCTAATCTTACCTGTGTGAACCATGGATTTAAAGAAATCTGCCACCTTCATAAGGAGCAGAAAAGTTTGTTATTAATGGCTGAGACATTGTTGGAGCAGATAAATACTGCAGCAGGAGAGTACCTTGTAGAGGAGGATGGTTTGAGTCGAACCAATTGAGGGCCTACCTTTTTGGGAGAGCTCTCTAACTGCTGTTGTGCTATTGTAACTGAGAATCAGGTGGAATGTCTGTTAAAGAATGAGAAACAATTAGCTGATCATCTTGCAAGCATGAATAGGCAAGTGTTAGCTAACCACATAGCTTTGGCAAATATATCTTATCAGGTATCTGTGGTTGATGAAGGTATTGCAAACATTTTTGCAAGGTGCAAACCAAATTAACAATTTAACAAAATATTTAGATACCTTTAGGAAAGCTTTGGAAAGTGGAGGAGCTGGAATGATGCTGGGACTTTCTAATGTTAACTAGAGACAACTTTTATTGGCAGCTCTTATGGCAAAACAAACCCATATAGTATTAAGAATTGAAATTTTATATCAGTGTAGGTCAAATAAGCTACTAGCTGTTTTGGTGTCACCTGAGAACTTAAATAAGCATTTAGATAAACTAGCACAAGTCATTAGTAAAGATGGTTATAGGCTTGCCATCCCTACACACAAGGCACAAGTTTATTATCATTTGAAAATAAGCTCGTCAAATTTTCGAGAATAATTTGTATGTAAGAATGAAAGTGCCGATTGTTAAAAAAAATGCTGATTGGAAATTATATGATTTTGTTGCCATTCCATATAAATTTAAAAACTCAGTCTGTATTCTACACCATGAAACCACATTTCTCACTGTTTACAGAGAGTAAATTACCACAATAGGAGGTAGGGCATTGCAGGATTGCAGACCCTTCCAGGACCATTTGGGCTTTAAACCAAGGTTTTCGGGCGATACAATGACGGGGCCCTTATGTCACAAATAAGTGTTTAGTGGATCAACAGCTGAACGACTAGGAGAAATGTGTGCATTTCAGTGCCAATCAGTCACATTTAATTATTACATAGGTAGGACCAGAGAGTTATTTTCTAACTAATGCTAGAGGAAAATGTGAATTGAATTGCTCAATCAGTAAAAACGAAACAAGGATGTTGAACACTAGTGAGCACTCAGGTGCTATAGACATTGCCATGCCATGTGACTGTAAGCTTTTGTTAAATGGAGATGTTATAATTAATGAAAACTACCCATGCCATTACAACTCTAAAACCGAATTTCACATCATTCATGTAATCCTAGTAGCTTGGTCTAAGTTTAAGAAGTTGCACTTTCTCACACATATCATGTCTACCTACACAGTTTTCCCTTAGTTTAAAGACTGTCTAGAAGAGAACTGGCCTAATGCAATTCCACACTTGAATGTCACTTTAGATACCAGCACAGGTAATACACCTCGTATCATTCTTGAAAACCCTGTTCGTAATGAAGATTTTTCGATTCGGAATATACAAAGTATTTCCTTAGGTCTTGTTATCGGGATGTTGTTGGTAACACTATTTAGGAACCCCTATTTGATAGGAATAGTCATGTTACCTAGAGCTTAAGTCACCAGTTTAGACATTATATTTGGGTTAGAGATAAGCTCTACTGTGATTATTTTATTGCTTACTGTGGTGTTTGTACTATGTTTGCTATTGAGATTTTTCAGCCTTAGAAGACTGAAGAAAGGGAGTTCGACCCCCGAGGAGCAGAGTTGTTCCCCTGAGGGAAACATAGGGGAACACATTAGAACAAGTGGTAAGGTTAGGGCTACCATACGTGATGCTGAAGGACGTAAAATTGCTTTGTGGTTATCAATGGATGATGATTCTGACGCCTAAATATGAATAGGATAGTTTTTGTTGACTGTTGTGTTTTTCATGAGAGGTTATGGTTTATTTAATAAGTCTTCATTAGGTTTAATGTGTATTTTTTTTTGTTGAGGGAGTTTTAAACCCTTCTAATAGGTGATGTAACTACAGATTATGCAGAGAATTTAGCAAACTGAGAAAAGTATATGTTATGTGTATACTAATACCACCATTGTTAAACTTAGAGGAAATTGTTTAACTTGATAGTGACAGACTTGAAAAGAGGCAGATATGTTATGAATAGATAAAAGAATCTCATGTAAATGAAGAATTAAAAACGTTATTTTGTGAGAGGCATAGGTGAATTGTATAAGTAGTCAAGCCACTTTAATTTTTGTAAACAAGATCAGTAGATGTAAATATCTTGTTTTCAATATGGTTTTTGAATGAAGGAAAAGATGAAGCCTTAAGCATTTTGGGGGAGCAATGATGTTATTATTGGTTCATAGGAAATTACAGCCCCAGTTAAGTCAATGACCTAATCGAGAGTAAAGGCAAGGGTGCCACTATGTAAAATTTTAGGTGTAATCGTATTACTCTGAACATTCAGTATCTTTTGATATCGATAACTTGAAGCTTGCTTTTGTTGGTTGGGGAGGGGGGATTAACACTTTGGTACAGTCTTAGTGGGTGGGAAAGATCAGGTGACATACTTTTTCTTTCATCCCCAAGCAGTACTTGATGTGAAGTAACGGACACGTTTATTAAAGTGAACCTCAGATTTGCTAGTGCTAGTGTGACTGACAACAAAAACTGTAATTGTAGTGCGGACCTGAAAAGGACTTCGAGGTGAAGATGGTGATCCTGTAAGAAAAACAGTTAGTGTGTGTGGACCGTCTTTTTTTGTTGGACATGAACTGTTTGTATGCCACATACTTTGGTTCCTATGAAGAATACAACACCTTTCACCATCCACAGTGAGGGCATCAAGCATGAGAGTCACTCAGTCTGGGAGTGTAAGTTACCTGGTGTCTCCCTTGGCACCATCAGCCTTCAAGAGGCTAGGTTTCGACAACCTTTAAGGGGAGACTTCCCCTCATTTCATCTGACTGCTGAGTTTGAGACTCTCTAATATGCCAAGTGTCTTTGTCTTCGAATAAGAGACAATATTTTGACGACCCCTATTTTGGCCTTAGCTGATGACCCGGGACTCCTGTGCTGAAGTTGGCTTCGGTGGGGCAGCCTTCTGGCAGTTGCTGCAAACCAGCTCTGGCGGATGTGGTTAACCTCTACCCTTGGCCAGTATGTGGATCCGGAAGAGGCGAGCTAGTGGTGTGGATGTTTGAATCACCAGGATAAGGATATACTACTACACATTGGTGTGTTTGTGTAAAAGTATTTCGTTGTTGGTTGTGAGCGTCCCATGCCGACTAGAGGAACGATCAGCTATGAAGAAGATGTTGTGTGCATGTGATTGCCTGAACTGTTGACTAGGTTTATTTGCTACTTTTGTTAGTTTTGCTCAGTTGTGAAGCGTTGGGAGGGTAATTTGTTTCTTTTGTCCGAACTTGATTGCTTTATGTGTAAGGTTAGTGGTAGCTGGCACCTTGCTCCTCCTTAAGATTACAAGCAGGTCGGATGCGAATAAAAGTTGGTCTAGCTAAATAAGTTAAGGTTGTTAATTGTATTATCATGTTGTGTTGTCGCTAAACCTCAGAGTGATCTGTGTATACGATTGTGTGATGTCATGTCTAATAGCACTTAAATATTGATTCAGTGCCATAAAATATGAGAGGGGTGAATATAAAAAAATAGACCAATGCAAACATCTAGTCGTGAGCAGCTGACCAATGCAAGCAGTCTAGGAGAACCCTGAAGTTGTGGGACGTTACTCATGGACTTCTCTTACTTTAGAGAGTGAAGTGGACGACAGAGGTTCGTCGAAGGTTGCAAGTGGACAGTTGCGCAGTACGACACCCTTACAATCAAGTCAGTCTCTACAATTTGTATTACCTTGTGCAATAATCCAAACGGACACCAGAAAAACAAATCTATAAGTAATGTTTCACGAATTCTTTTTTTTTTTTTTGTAATAATCAGCCAGTAATGGTATTCACATTTTAAAACAATGTGCATCTAGATAAGGGTCGTGCATGAACAAACATATAAGATAAGGATTGGCCACAGCTGTTTGTTAACATACATCCCTATTTGAAGGCCCTCACCCATCAACCAATCATAATATATTTTAATGAAACAGAACTAAATTTATTGCTGTCGATGTTATTGTCATTTATTAACCATAAACTGGTCATCATTCTTGTGTAAATAAAAATATTTATTTGTGGGTGTCCACACATCGTCGAGCGGGGGCAAATATTACACCCTGTAGTGTCTCCCCATTCCTAACTCCTATTCTAACTATTGAACCAATAACATCTCATTCAATCTGTTATCAAGATTAGGATGGGTTGTACTTGTTTAGGGAACTAGTTCTATTAGTTCACTAACAACTTCAGCAAGTTCATAACACAACTACTTTATTGAGCATTAGACATATATATATAATAGGGAATGATACAACATGCTACAATAAATGATTAAATAAATAAGTATTCAGTTAACACATACTCACTGGCGGCTCGTGCAGTTTAAGTCTCACTATTCTCAACGTACCTAACCTTGCCAGTTAATATTAATTAGCGCTTAAGGGGACAATGGGGTCTCGAATGATAATGTTATGCCCTAACTGCTTACTCGAGTTATGCTCATCAAATAACACATGAGAGCGACCCAGAGCTTCTCTAGGCCTCGGTGTCGTGATGCTCTTAAAAAAAACCGTCATGCAGGCAGTAAATGTGATGCATAGAAAATGTCCTTGCCATGTGTGGAATTCTTAAGTTAATGCAATATTACAGTAGTGATTGCAATGAAAATTTAACCTAAACAATATGTAACAAGTAGTGTTGAATTAAATATAATAATAAATATCAACTAACAGTATTAATATTCATAAAGAGTGGAAAGAGGTATACAATAACCTCTGAATAGACACGTGTGGCATGTTGTTAATAGTTCAGAAAAATGTCGTGGATCACTGATAGTTCAGGTACTAGTGTTCACTTTCCGATGAACTTTTCGTATATACCAGAGTGCAGTATGGAAATAACTCGCACACAGGCAGAGCCTGAGTCCGATCAATAGTTTGCAATAGCTTGTGATCATCAGAGTCTAGTATATTAAGAGCTCGCACACAGGCAGAGCATGAGTCCGATTAACAGTCTACACTTTTGGTTATTTTTAAGCGTGTCTGTGGTTAATTACTAGCCTTAGGATATGTAGTTGGCTGTGGTGCTATTTGCACACTTTAACACACAGGATATATATAAATATATATGAAATTATTGGTTGTTAAGAGTTGCAGTATACATGCACGTAGGCATGAATTTAAAATACATAAAAACACATAATATTAATTTGATTAGTAATGATTAACACACATATATGAATAGTGAACAAAACTATATCCCTGAGAGCATAGAATTTAAATACACAAAAACACTTGGCAATGAATTGCTCTGTAATGATTAATACAAATAGAAAGTAATTGTAGACACTAATTCTATGATACTTAAACTGTAAGAGTTTACATTCATTCCCTATAGGTATTTGGTTTCAAAACATATTTATTCACCATATGTACATGCAATAAAACTTGTGCATAGAAATGTCGTTGTAAGGTAAACAAGTAGGAGTAATGGTTGTAACACCTGTGGTGGTGTATTAATCATATTTACAATCCTGTGAGAAATAGGCGATAAGATACTTCTTATCAATGCCAGGAACTCCATATGAGAGTGATACACTCGTAATTGGAGGTAGACACTTCGATGGATAGAAAATTTGGAACACTATCTGGTAAACATCATAAGCATGATTGTAACTAGTAAGGGGGGTGTTGATACATGCTAGAAGTTAAATATCATTACCAGTTTCACATCCAATGTAATGACGGCAAAAACAAGTAGTAAAAGAATAGCCATAGAGGCATAATAAAAGTGAGCGGGTTCCAAAAATATAGTCGTTACGTAAGAATCCCTTGTGGGGGTTTGCATCAACAGCTTGCAACACTGGTAAGTTTGGTAAATGCAAATGCCAGCTAGTAACAAGTGTATAGGTGTATTAATCG
Source organism: Dryococelus australis (assembly GCA_029891345.1). NCBI lineage: Eukaryota > Metazoa > Arthropoda > Insecta > Phasmatodea > Phasmatidae > Dryococelus > Dryococelus australis. The sequence continues at coordinate 193,197,699 of CM057009.1, forward strand.
TATGACAAGGCATTCTCAGAGTACACCATTGGCGATAATCACAGTAACTCAATATTTTTCCATCCATGTATCTTTCTTAAATTCGGGTCGTTACTACCAACATTTATGTGTTTTGTATTGAAAATAAGTGTGGCCGTAAAATTTAATAGGCTGGCATCGCTCATGTAAGTGGCGGAACAGCGAGTGTGTGTGCGATCAAAGCAAGGCACATTATGGCCATGACCTTGATAAAGCGGCGAGCTCAGCTGGCCTCTCACTCCTGGGAAGCAGCTCACCCCATGGTTGGTGTTGTCCTTGCAAGACTGGTGCTCATGCGTAGGGTGCAACTGTCACCTGCACAGTGGCGTCAACAGAAACTGGCTGCAAGACTCGTTCAGATCTGCTACCTGCAGAATGTGACACACAGGCAATTGGTGGCAGCAGTGCCCCCTCCCCTCTCCTTGGCTCGGCAAGGCTATTGATTGGTGTCGCCATGGCGATGGGTTGTGTATGTGCCTGGTGTATCTCGCACCGGCGCAGTGTTGCCAACAGCGACTGACGATTAAGGCAGTGTCTTGTAGCTGTCATAGTGAAGTCGCCGGGAGTGTGAAGATTAGCACATGTGGAGACCTCACTCTGCCGTCGCCAGAGCTGCAGTGGTCGGCTGGTAGAGAAGTTGGCGAGCACCGTGTGCTGGTTGGCTCTGGGCTGTGGTAAGCCATGCCGATTCGTGTCTGTATTGAGCACACTTCAAAATGCAGCGTGAGCAGGCTGCACAGGTGGCAGTTCATGCAACAGACCCCTCATGAAAACACTTTTTACTCCCCATGGGTGAATTACATTAACTGTAACACATTTATGATGCATATTAAACATGGAACAATAGAACACTGACAATACACTTGCATATATACTAGGTTGACGCATGTAGGCAGGTTTGGTGTGGCAGGTATGTACTGTATCAAACCTGGGCAGCCCAGATTTATTGGTCTGGATGCAACAGTAGAATTGCCTAATATGTTGATCACCCTGAAGGGGCCGCGATATCAGTGCTTTAAGGCCTTCTGCCTTAGCCGTTTTGCAGTCCTGTAAAAGTTTCTCACACCCAATTATGGACACATGGCGAATGTTGTGCAGTGGCTACTTGTGCCGGAAGAGCAGCTTCCACACCTTGTAACAAATAGAAGGGAGTAAATTTTGTTGCAGAATGGACACTTGTATTATAATTAAATTGTATGAACTCTAAGTACAAATCCTAATTGGCCTGATCAGCATTAGCACAGGCTGTAAGTTGGTCACCAATGACATGATTCTGGGCTTCAACAAGACCGTTACACCTAATGTTGTAGGCCATAGTAGTTAATTTCGTTATGCCTAGGGATTTCAAAAGATTGCTAATGAGCTCATTCTGAAAACTTGTGCCTTGCTCAGTTAAAATTTTTTGAGGACAGCCATATTGGAGTACTACATGTTTAATAAATTCTGCACATGTGGCTGCATCAAAAGAAGGGACAGCTTTTGCTACTATGTAACTGGTCGTGTACTCCATCATAATTAGAATGTACTTGTTCTTACATACTGTAACAGGCAGGGGACCCTTGGCATCTAAAGCCCACATAGCTAATATAAGTTGTGGAGGTATAGAAGTTAAGGTACCCCTAGGCTTATCGTTAGTAGCTTTAGTTTTTTTTTCAAATGGGACGTGATTTTACATACTGTTTGACATCTGTGTGCATTGTATCCCAATGATAGGTTTGTTTGATTTTCTGTAATGTCTTATGGGTGCCAATTTGACCACTTCCAGATATTGCATCATGGTGAGCTAAAATAATTTCTAGAACATATAATTTGGTTACAAGAGTGAGTTTAGAAATGTCCTGGGGTGTATTTTATTTGAAAAATATTTCACTATTCATTGCTATGTCATATTGGCGACTCAATCTGCAATACTTGTTATCTGCCTGATCAGGATGAAGTAAGGCAAATTTTAACTGTTTAATATACGGATCATTATCATATTCTCCAACAAAAGGAGAGGTTTTCAATACAAGTGGACATAACTGGAAAATTTTGCCATTGTCGATTTTTATGTATTCTTGGGCATGTGTATTCACTGGGAAAAAGTGATATTTGCCTGCTTTAAGAATAATAAGAATTTTACATTTCAATAGAGGATCAATACAAGTGGGTTATAAACATGGGGCACTATCTTGTTTAATGATTTGAATATTTATCCGATATAAGTCGGTAAGAATTCTACAGATACCATGCATTGAAAAAATATCTTCATTGGCGAGTGCTTTGGCTATGTGGTCGCGATCTTGTGCTTGGTATTGGGACACGAAATAATGTTTGATGTCATCCCAATGACGTTTGGTGTACTTGGCATTTGTGTTACGAATCTCGCCTGCTTTACTTGTATCCTTCAAAAATTGTTTCTATGAAGGCTGTGTAAAGGGAAGTGCATGTCAGCATGTTTTATTTGACTTGGTAAAGTGTGGTGTTGACTGTTATGGTACATGTTGGCATGTGAGGGTAGGAACAATTTTGCTGAGGGCATCTGGGAGAGTGTTTAATTTACCTTGCACCTTGGTAGGTTCAAAATCATATTCACTTACCGCTATTGCCATTTTTTGAATATTGAAATTGTGCTCAAACATAGAGCATAGGTAGCGCAAACTAACATGGTCAGTTTAATTTTTGAAGGGTCTACTGTATAAATACTGACGGAAATGGCCACACAAGTACTGAATAGTGCCATGCTCTCTTTCTGTGGTATTCCAACAACACTGTTGGATAGAGAGCTTTCTGGAGGCAAAGGCTATGATTGTGCTCTATTTGGAATGCGGCTCCTCCTGTAGGAGGGCTCTGCCAATTGTGTCATGACTCGCGTCGCAAGATAGTATGATTGATTTTTCCTTATCAAATTTCTTTATTACTGGTGCTTGTAAAATGTAAAATGTGCTGTCTCAAGTTAAGGAATGCTTTAGCCTGGTCATCTTGCCACTTTGAGGGTACCGATAAGTGGCTGTGTTATGGTGGTGTAGTTTTTAATGTAATGACAAAGATATGATGTCATGCCGAGTAAGGTATGTAATTGTTTTAAGTTGGTAGGGGGCGACATCTGCTCTATGGCAGAAATATTATCTAGGTTGGTAGAAATGCCGCCGGGGGTGATGATATGACCTAAAACATTGATGGTCTGCTCAGCAAAAGAACATTCCTTAGTGTTTGCTTTATCATTAAACATTCTCAACCTATCAAAAACTATATGAATGTTGTTTAAATATTCTTCGAAAGAATTTCCCAGTATAAAAATATCATCAATATAAGCAATTGCTGCCGTCCATTGGAGTGGACCTAAAAGGGTGTTTATAAACATCTGAAAGTACTGAGAGGATGTTGAAAGTCCCATTGGCATCCTTTTATACTGGAATAAGCCCACACCATCTATTGTAAATGCGAGCTTATGGTGTTCTTGTTGTCTGACAGGTATGCTATAAAACCCTTAAAAGAGATCTAGGCTAGTAATATATAGGGAGATATGCAGAGCTGTTAGAATATCCTCCATACATGGTAAAGCATTATGAACCCTAGTGAGATATTGGTTTAACTTACGAAAATCAGTTAAAAATCTTGAACTTCCATTTTTTTTAAACGACCCGGGCTGGGCACAGAATAACGAGAGTCCGCTGGATCTATAATATTTACTTGGAGCATATCATCAATCTGAACTAAGAGTTTGTCTCTAAATTTAGGAGTAATGCAATATGGCCTTGTAGAAATTGACTTGTCGGTTGTTAAGTCGAACTTAATTTCCACATTGCAGGCCTTGGTTAGACCAAAATATAATCTGCAAATATGTCTTTATGAGAGTTTATGATGTTGATAATAGCATCCTTTTGTTTAGTATTGAGCTTGTGGTTGATATGAAATATTGTAGGATGTGGTAATTCAAAGGAATCCAGGTGGCTAAGGAGTGCTCAACAGTCATAGTAGTAAATTGTGGGGAGAATCCAGAATGGAGTGTTACTTTTACGAACTTGCTGGGATTGTGGCAATGTATACGCATTATGTTGTCTTTTAGGATTGGGATGGCATATTTGGAAGTAAAGTCCATACCTAAAGTAATGTCTTGTTGAAGATGGTCCACCATTAAAAATTCCTGAGGATAAGTGTGCCCTGATATTCCTAGTTTAATAAAAACTTAAAATTTAGGGGGCGCTAATATAGAAGTAGCCGCAATCAGTGTGATGTGTTCTTGCAATGGGAAAATCTGCTGGTTGGTGACCAAGGTAGTAGCTATGCTGCTGTGCGATCAGCCAGTGTCAAGTAATGCAAGGTATTTTTTTCCTTTAATGGAAACAATGACATGCAGGGTCGCAGTTTGTATGCTAGCTTGCTGACAGGCACCAGTGGATGTGGGGCGTACATGTTTATTTAACTTGCTTCGAAAGACAGGTTTGCTCAGCATATCTTGTGATGTGGTTTCATCATTGTGGCCTGCAGACATAGTGTTTTGAAAACCAATATAATAGTCCACTCTGCTTTTATGCTTCAGGTGCTCTAAATAAACTGTCTTTTGCATCAGCCGGAATGTATGCTTAAATCTTTTGGAACGGTCACAAATGTCCATAAAAATTTAAATTTTTGGTTGGGGAAAAGATTACATTGCCGACTTTTATTTCCCACATAAAAACAGAGGGTGCAGGTGTCTTGGGCGAGCCTGGATGGGTATGCTAGCTTTGGCTGCACTGTGGCAATTTGCTGCAGTTTGGCAATGCTGCAATCTGGGGTGCACAATTGGGTGGTGTTGCAATGCTGCAAGCTTGCTGTGGGCAGTGGGGATTGATGTGCATGCGATTCTTGTCAGGGACCGGCTGCATACATGCATCAGCACTCGTGTTGACAATTCACGTGACTTACTTGGAATTGCTGGCCTCTCCAGCAGTTTACTTGCACTTTGCTGAGGGGGAAATTTATCTGACCTGTATGTGCTCGTGGGTGTTGTGTGGGGTGCAATTTGTGCTGCGAGGTGAGAATACTGGTTGTTGTTGACAATCATTTTGTTTTCAATAACATGGCTAGGTGTTGAAACACTGTGTGGTGGCAGGTCACTGTAGGTATCAAATTTTGCAATGTGTGCCTACGACCGCATAGGGACGACTTTGTTGAAAAATTCACTACATCTCTCTCGAACTCGGATCTGCTGTTCCTGGGGGATACATGTTTGTCCCTTTAGTTTTCCTCATGAACGTACCCCTGTAAATGCATGTTGTGTGTCGGTTCTGCCCTGAAAGGGCCTACCTGGTGGTGTGCGATATGTTTATAGTGTCCTGTATGTCTGCATATGCCCCTTCTCTGTGACTACTCTATTTCCATGGGATACCATGTAGGGCGGTACCTGGGCTGAATTTGCATGTCTGTGTGGATCGTGGGTGGGTGTGTAAATGTAGGAGTTTGGATGTGTCGTCCTGGACATGGGGGTGGTGCGATATATTTGTGTGTGTGTTTGAGCATCTGTATTTCAAAGTAGCAATTTCTTCATGTGGTTTAGCATAGTGTGGATTTAGTGAGTTCTGTTCAATGTTTTGAGAATATCTATACATAGCACGCTCGATGTTTTGTATGTCGTGCAACAGCTGGTCTTCTGTTGTGTTTTCAAATGTCACAAGTTTTTCAGCAAGGGGTGTTGATAGAGAGGTCCAAATTATTTTGACAAATTCTGACTCGGGCAATTGGGGGTCACACTTGTTTTTGTAGAATGTCAGATTTTCTATGTGTGCTTGTGTATTCTGGCCTGTGTGTTTTTTGGTTTAGTTTAGGGGATGTCTGTAGTGGTTTTGTGTGTCAAGTTTTCGGAATGTGTGTAATAATTTGTCTGCAATTTGTTCCCAAGTGATATCATTCGCTCCAGCATAATATAGGTTCTCATAGGTTCTCTTTGCAACTCCTACAAGATAAAACTTTAGACGGCATCGTTTGTCAAGTTCTGACCAACCGTTAACTTCACTGGTGGCGTTGAATGTGTCTAAAAATTCCTCTACATTTTCCTTACTTTCCCCTGAGAAAGTGGAGATATTTTGTGGCTGTAGTTGAGTAGGGTGTGGAATGTTGGGTAGATTTACAGTGTTGTCAGTGGCGTTTACAGACTTTTGTACTATTGTATAATTTATGGTTGCATATTCTTGTTGCAGAATGTCAGTATTTGTGCTGGGAATTGAAATTAAAAAACCGGTTTGTTGTTTGTAGTGACGAAAGTGGGCAGGGTCTCGAATAATAGCCACTTGTACTAGGTTTGTTAAATGTAGCTAGGTGTTGGTGTTGTTATGTGTTATCACTGTCTAACTGGGATCTCAGTTGTTCATGTAATTCAACTGCACCCTTACAATCGCCTAAATAAATCAGCAGATTTTTAACAAGATTTCTAATGTTTTGTGTAGTAGATGGATTTTCGGTATTCATGTCGACATGTTAGCAATAATGTATGTATGTTAGTGTACTTGGTGCCACACACTTTGAGTAACTTATAATTAAAGCAAACTACAAGAAAAGAAGAATTTGGAAAGCACTCAGTAGTCACACAAAAACAAATGGTGTGTTTCACGCCAATAAAAAGGAACAGATTGTTCCATGTGCATTAAAAGCTGTACACATGCATCATGCTAAGCTACATAAATATACAAGCAGTTCTGGGGAATGGGAGGGCGACAAAGCTGGCCTGGCAAGGAGTACTTCGCAAGCAACTGACGTGCGCGTGTGGCAGACTGACATACCCTATACTGACACGTACTGCACATGTGAGGATAACAGCTGGGTGGGTTGAAAAGAAGTAACAGAAGTATGAATATCTGTAATAGAACGACGAGAGAGGTTTATATGAACTGAAATTACTAGTTGACGTGAACAGCTGTGAGTAAAGTAAAAGTACAAAATACAAGATAGTCGTAAAAATAATTACGCCTATGCGCAATGTGGCGACGTGATGTGCAACCATGTGTCTTTCATACTGCAAACATATTCTATGTGCTGCACAAGGAAAAATGTCAAAGTAAGTTTGAAGCTAACTCATCTAAGCACGAGGTGGGATGTTAGGTGCTCCACCAGTGTAGTGTCTCCCTTTTCCTAATTCCTATTCAAACTACTGGACCAATAATATGCCATTCAATCTGTTATCAATGCTAGGATGGTGTACACATACTTGTTTAGGGATGCAGCTCTACTAGTTCACTATCAACTTCAGCAAGTTCATAACCCAACTATTTTATTGAACACTAGACACACACATATATATAATAAGTATTCAGTTAACAATTACTCACAGGCAGCTCGGTGCCATTTAAGTCATACTATTCTCAAAGTACCTAACCTTGCCAGTTAATACTAATTCACGATTATGGGGACAACAGGGTCTCGAAGGATAATGCTACGCCCTATCTACTCATTCGAGTTATTCTCGCCAAATAATACAGAAGAGGAACCCAGAGCTTCTCTAGGCCTCGGTGTCGTGATGCTTTCGTTGCTAGCTCTGGGAACTGACATCATGGTACCTCAAGCATCGTCAAGTCACTGGGGGGAGGGGGTAGAGTTCATGGCTTTTTTATACGCCTCGTCCAGTAGGTCAGCATCGTGTGTTTATAAAATTTTCTCAATCCATACCTCGTCATAGTTTAGGAGCTAAAATGTTATGTGGCCATCGTAGCTTAGGTGGTAATTTTCGTGAGCGGCCCTTCCTGCCTGCCACAACCCCTAAATTTTCATGACTAATTTTTTTTGGTAAGTTTTAATTTTTGTTTGGACACATGTTAGGTTTGGAGGTTCAGTTTATTAGTTTTTGGGATAGGATTTGTTTTAGTGGGTTAGATTTATTTTTGATCAAGAGGGAATACATTTTTGGTGATTAGACTCAATAATTTTCTCTTCACTTCACCATTAGGGACTTATAGATTTTTCTGTCTTGGTCGGCTGGTTAGGAATTTGCTTGATGTGTCGGCTAGGAATTTACTGTTCTCAGTATCGAACCTTCTTGGACGAAGTGAAGCTGCAATGTTGTTCCCTTATAGTTGTTTCTGTGATGACGACTTTCATGAACTTGGTATGCGAGAAATGGAGATGTCAGCAGATTCCAGTTGAGCCTCGCACATTTTTGTGAGTGCAATGTAGTGTCTTTAGAAGTTTCCAGATGTGATATGGCGCCGTATTTTTGCGGCAGTGGCCAGTCAGAGTAATGGTCCCGCCAGGGGCAAGGGCAGTGTTTCTTGCTGAGCCCAGCCCAGGAAGGTGTGACTGGCCATGAGAAAGGGTATTGTAGTCCCCTGTCTTTTGCAAGTTCTGACTGATACCAGAATAGAGATGCCACCCTCCGATTAGCTGGAGGCCGAGGCGTCACGAGAGAACTTTAAGCATGGTCAGGGCGAAAAAAGGAGGGGGAGTGCGACTAGTGATGTTAATTAGCGACAGTCGGGTGTGTGTGTCAAGACTGTGTTCGCGATATGGAGGATGCTGCCCAGAACTCTCCACTATGAGATAAGTTGGTTCTTTTAGTTTTTTTTGCTTAAGTTAGTGATTGATTGGGGCATTCTTTCATGAGCTATGGATGAATGGCCCCAGTCAATCTTATAAATTTAAGTCATATGGTAGGTTCAAGTTTAATGTACATTTAGAGTACATGAGAAGAAGCTGGAATGTGTAGCAGCGGGTCGAGATGATCAGCTACTGTTGTCGTTGTCGTGTCTGAAGCATTGTACAAGGTGAGACACTTTTCTTGGCGTATTAGGTGTTATTTTAGAAAGAAGTAGTCCTTTATTTATTTGTAAGGAGTCGTTGTTGTTGGTTGGGTGAGTCGTTTGTTTTGTTTCCGAGGCTTGCAGGTGGTACGACTTTAAGTTGTGGGAGTGTTTTGTTCTCTAGTCGCAAGGTGAAGTTGATGTAATTATTTGTTTTCTTGGAAGTATTAATTATTTTTCTTAACTTAAGACTTAAGTTATTTTAACATAGAATAATTTTATTTAAGAAAATACTTTATATTCCTGCCAATCCCTTATACTTGTAGCGAATTTATAGGATGTGGTAAAAGATAATTTGTCCTTGGTAAATAATGTAAATACTATAAGGTTAGTCACGTTGTAGACTATATTCGTGACTGTGTTAACCACTGCAGTTCGTTCACGATCCTGCTGTCAAACTGAATGTTCTTTTTTATTATAGTTACCTATTTGAATTTTTGTAATGACTTAAAAACATTTTTGGAAGTTATTTGTTTGTTTACGAATCTATAGTTCGTTGAGATTTAGTTCCCAGAAACATATTTTATTTTTCCTTTATAATCCATATAAATACTCACTGAAGCCAAAAAAATATTATTTTCCATTTGATGTTATTGTTTACCAGTTTGTCGGTTAAAAATAAATGGTAAAATGTATTTTAAACTTGTATGTTTCATTCTTATACGAACCTAGCCGAATTTTTTTAAAATCTGTTTTTTGAATAACTTTTCATTTGTTGAGATTGGAAATAAGATATTTCTAAAATTTTATTACGTTTTACTCAGCACACCAAATAATTTAATATCTCAATAGAGGGACAATACTTAAGAATACCAGCTCATATACCGTAAGCGATAAACAACCTGCATAACTTTTCACCTTGAACAACATCACCATCACCAAAACATTAGTCATCACCTCTACTGTGCGAAACACACTGAAAACAGACGAATACACATGTAATTGAGATTTTTACAAGAATTATGTATTGATTGATAATGTAGAGATGCTGATGCTGGAAAAAACAACCAAACTCGAATAAATTTACTAAACATTTTTTCTATCAAATCGAGTTTTATACTATAATATAGCTAAATTATTTATATATTAATTATTTTTTTTACAAAAAGGGGAAGAGGGTATATAAAAAAATTTCTTTTGTAAATAATCATTAATGTTTTCTTTAAATTATTTTTAAACCCAAAATGTAATAATAGTAAACAACTAAATTATATGTACATTGGTAGTAGTACTAATTATGAACACCAGGTTGTTGATTATTTTAAATTGTATCTTGGCAGCTTATCTTACCATTGTCGCCATCAAACATCCCAAACCTTTAACTTGTGATATACGTATAGTGAAAAAATATGAGCATTACCCATACCCATGTTGAAGGCTCTCGTCCAATTCGCCGATAATGTTGACAAGGCGGGTGAAGTTATATAGATTCGACACTCGCTGGTCACCAATTTGCCAAAAATTCAGTTTTCAAAAATATTTTTGCAACCAATCATTACATGGCTTGAAAATGATAGCTAATGGCAAAAAATATTACGAGTTGGCAACACTACAATTGGTGAGTTCATGAACAAGATCAAGAAAGGCCAGTTTGATGATGCTTTCGGTCCAATCGATCCGAGAATCCATCTCGACGAAAATATTAGTCAAGTTTTATGGTACGAAATTTAAAATGTACCAGGTTATGCACTGCATAAACTTCAGCTTGGATCCAAACAACTAAACTTATTGAATTCAGCATAGAATAAAGCCGATAATGCTAACGATGTTGTGAAACTGATCAAGACTGATCCTAAGCTCATCAAAGTAAAAAAAAAAACACTTTCTCTCTCGGAAAACAAAACTCGTTGGCTACACCACTCTTTTCGTCGTTGGGGATTTGAGTCTGGCTGCCTACATTGATCAGTACAGGAAAGCTGATGCATACACTATGAAAACGATAATGGAACACTCAAAGTGTGTAAAATCAATAATCTCAGTTGTCGAATGTTTTCCAACGATAGTTACTTGTGTTTATGTGACGACAAAGTTTCATTCATTGAGGTAAACGATGCACGGTGTTCGGATGCCAATGGGGTGGTTAGTGACGTGTGCATTGATTGTGACAGTGGCCAAAATGATCCTCCCATGACTGATATCAATGTGGAATATCGTTGTGTCGATGCCTCCTGGACGGATGCGATCGCCGATATATTGGGTAAAGATGTGGAGAATGTGGCAGTGATGTATTCGACTATATGAAAAACATATTTCGTTATTTGTATTCTGGATTAATTTTTGTGGGTGGAGTCATTATTTTGGGATTCTCCATTTATCTAACAAATTTCTCTCTGTTGTGGTTAAATGGCAAAAGAGAAATAAGTGAAAATGACGAGTGTGGGCAATGGGAATACCATACTCAAACTGTTTGATGTGTATGAAATCTTGTCACAGATACCCAATATAACCTATCGGCATTTCAAATTACTTGGGGACATTTTAGCAACTTATCGTATAATTGATCACCCACTGAATTCCCTCACCGATCTTTTATTAACCGACTATTTAACTATCTATTTTTCATATAATTTCCCACATGATTTGAAAAATAAAAAATAGTTTACCATCGATGCTCAAAACCAAACTCGAGTAGTTGCGGTTGCCGTGAACAAAAAAATAAACAATTCTGCATTAAACAAACAGTTGGATCTTATCTCACAAGCATATAGCAAGTACTGTAATTTTTTTGCTGAATTTCGTGCACCCCCATATATTCTTTTGAATTGAATTCAGAGTTGGATTCTCTGCTCGGAGGAATCTATTATTTCAACGAGCGGTTTTAACGCATAATGCCAAATGGCAAACCGATACTCTCGCTCTTCACCAAGATGGATTGCAGGATATTAAATCCCATTAATGTAAATTTATTGACCAATCTCGCACTGGACACACCAGACTTCCAGAACGTTGCTGATATCTCGTACTCAATTCTTGTTGACTAATATGCATATTCTCGTGTTTTTGTCTGTGACTTCGTCCCTGAGCTGCGTCATCAACATTCAATCAAAATTAAAAACTTGTGCAGTTTATCACCAAAATAATCGTTACTGATCTCGTCGAATCTCTGAAGGTAAACACTCATCAATTTAAATAACAATTTCGTCCAGCTATCCACGATATTGACATAATTAACATATTTGTGTGAGATGTGTTGAATATCTGCTTGCTTCGAATAAAGTTGTCCGTCGTGAAGAACGACTTACGCCGTCGCGATTTGTCATTCACGCAAGTTTTCGGAAGTTCGGCGCATTCGACTTTATCATATTCAAAGTATTCTTCTTCGAAATTTAACGAACATATTTGTCCCATTTTTAAAATAATTTCTTATCAATATTAGTAATTTTAGGAATTACAATTCGAATTCTATAGACCGCATTTATTACGAGTATCAAGATATTGTGCGTAGAAAGATTTTAGACTATTTTATTCGAAAGAAGCAGTATTACGATGAGACCCGATTGGACCAATTCCTCGATTAAGAAAAGAGAGAATTGTTATTCTATTAAAAAAATCGACCAGACGTCCGATAGATACAACATGGTCTTAAAAAAAGTCAACGATCTGTACACTTTCAATTTAAAATCAAAGTTAATCTCGTTTTAAAAACAGTTCGAAATTTACGAAAGTGTTCAAAGACCAATTTATTTGGCACTACGACTGAACAATGTTTGGTGTTCGTTGCAAATGGAGATTGTGGAAACTTTTAAACAGTTTAATATTTTCCCGCATTCCTTTGTAAACGAGGAAAAATATATTGTTAATGAATTTTTGCGAAAAAAAAAATTTTTCTTATATACTACAACAATTTTGGGTATAAAATGACGAGAGCACCTATTTGATTCGCATTAGTGGTTTTCCTTCGCGAGAGAATAACAATGTTAGGGCGTATAGAATTGGGAGGTTTGTACGATTTGGTATCTCTAGAGGACAAAACTCGCTAAAGTATTCGGTGCACAACGATCAGCGCAAATACTTTATCACTTGTTTTATATCGATCTGAGTTTATCGACTCATTTAAAACTCGAAAACAATAATGAAGAGGTTACGTTTGTGTTTAATCCCACAGAGAAAAACCAAGCTTATCAAAATTATGTTAAAGTACTTTATGCATAATTTGCATTTTCGCAAATATTCATTAAAAAAATTCTGTTTGCATTACAATCTCATCAATACCCACCGAGACCCCAACTCCAACCCAATCATCACCCAGAGGCCCACAATCGCCATATTCCCATCTAAAACATACACTGGGCCCTTAGATCACATTTCCCGATATTCCCGCACCCTACATGCACTCGCAATCCCCTCATCATCATCGTGCCTCGACAACGAACGAGTTCGAGTCTGTTCCACAAACTCCAATTGACGAAGAGTCGGATCACGGTGATGGCGATGATGGCGGTGAGGCTGATGACGAAACTAGAAGGAACGAGGGCAATTGCTTACCATCTGAGAATTTCGATAAAGGAGACAAAGAGAGAGCAGAACTAACTTTAATCGATCGTCAAATACCACCATTTTCCAAAACCATCGACTGCAACTGGAAAAATAATTTCATCCAACCCTTCAAATACAATTCTATGGTAAAATAAATCAAACAAAAACTCAGAGAGGAATACAAAGAAAGTAGATGATTACGTCGTCGAATTTTGCTCAGCGACATTGATAGTTACCACAGCGATGAGATGTCTACATCTCCCGAAATGGCAATGCCTAAAATAAGTGGTGACGATGATCAAGCACCCGACGATCAAAACGTTCCCAAAATCGGCGTCGAAAATGAGGAAAATCACATTTTAAATGATAACTTTGTGGATAAGATGCCGACTTCGAATTCTTGTGCCACCGGACCTATATCTACTCTAGGTTCGAGTATTTATCGGGGTTAGCGGGATTTGTCAATTATGCCAAGTGGTAAGACGGACATGATGGCATTTAATCACGACTTATTTCCCGATACTTTAATCGCCCAACTCGGTTATCCAGAGAAAAGGGAGTCTGGAATTTTCGCAGATAATTTATTTCTCGAAGATCAAAATAGGAGACCTGGCGTATATGGCAAATATTTAAATTTTTTGAAACTCTACCTATATCCCGACCAAAATGACAGAGTTTTGGAAAAGATTCAAGAAAATATTTTTAATTCCCTGAGCTCCGAGCATTATCTACAAGAACTAAACATGTTGTGTAATGTTTACATAAAACAAAGTAAATTTTTCTCAAACATCCTTGATAAATACAAATACACTCTCGCAGTTTGAATTTTGGGTAATATAATCGAACATTTGCTACATAAACAATTTCAAAAATCACACACACACACACACACTCACACACACACACACACACACACACACACACACACATATATATATATATATATATATATATATATATATATATATATATATATATATATATATATATATATATATATATATATATATATATAAGAACCTTATGCCAAAACAAAGGAGATGAAGACGATGTAGCCGTAGTAGGAGTAGGTATCTGAGTCCTTTCATAGATCATCGTCAGCTATTCGATGTTGACGAAGGAAGCGACGTTCTATTTTGAGTTATAAGTTAAAACAAGTTTAAAAAACATAGAGTGGGCCAAGTAGTTGGAAATGGCTACTACATATGAGTAAAGTAATTTAAGTAAAGAAAGAAAAATTAATAACAATACAAAAATTATAAAATATTTAGATTACTATTTTTTATTTATTTTTTCTTTACAACCAAAAAAATAAAAATTTACATACTTATATACTTCATTTTTCTATATTACCTATTTGAATCAATATTTTATTTTCTGTAAATTCAACTTTTTTGATCAAGAAGTAATTCTTCAAAGATTCCAGGTGTGCTCTCAGTGTGTTCTTGACACGACTGTACATGTTTTGAAATAGTGAATTATGCTCGAAATGCAGCAATTCCTTGCAGTAGGGATGATTCTTTCGAGGCAAGTTGAGTTGCATTTTCAAGTTTCTTTTTTGTACGCGAACTACATAATACGGAAAAACGATATAGCCTGCATTTAATTTCAGTACAAAGAAATTTTGTTTCAAGCTGTTGCTTATTTTTTCTGTACTTTCTTTTGCGGTATTGTCGACGAAAGCCTCTTTCGCAGCTCGAGTCAATAATTGTCTCTTCATAACTTCCACGTCTTTAGTTCTTTTTTGGAGTTGTTTAGTCAAATAATCGATGTGATTCTGAAACATGTGCTGTTTACAAACCCAAATGCACCGCAGAAAGTGTTCGTAAATCAGATCTTGGAAATTTTTCGCAAAAGGCACTTTGGAATACATGATCAGTCTGTAAATAACGGGTTCGTTCATGAAGATGGCACGGGGCTGCTCGTTCACATTTACAACTGAAGCTGGATTTGTTGCCAGTTTGATTAAAGTTTCCTATGTTTCTCTTTCACATTATCCGTAATAGCTTTCCTGTTGTTTTCATATCCCAGTAAGTCAGCAACACTTTTTTCCTTAAAAGATATATAATTTTTTCTATCCAAAAATAAACAATTTTGTAGTTGTACAATAAATGATGATTTTTCACATCCAATATCTTATCCATTTTTTTTTGTTCTCTTTGGCAATAGCACACAGTGACTTTATAGATGCACTGTTTGTCGCGAGTTCTCGCATTCTGATATCCGTTCGAAATGTAGTCACATATATATTAAACTACATCCCTTCTCCTTTTTTCTCACTAAAAAAAAAAAAATTAAAAATAAAACGAGTCTATATATATATATATATATATATATATATATATATATATATATATTATATATATATATATATATATATATATATATCTTAATTATTTAATGGATACATTGGAATAACACTGCCCAAATATTTTCTTTTATTGTCGAATAAACCCGGCATATGACATAATTCGTGAATGAGTATGTGTTGGTAAAAAGGTAGAACCATTTATTATTTTTGTTAAAACATATCCTTTTTTAGGGAGGTAAGGATGCATGGGCGCATATTTTACCTCCGCCATAGAACGGGTCTCCATCTCCGTGATCGCGGCTGATGAATTGAATAATGCCGACATTGGAATCGTTTCTATCCGTGTAAATAAAGATTTCTGTTCAAATTGCCGATTTAACACTTGGCAAATTAATAGCGTGCATATCAAAATTGATTGTTTATTGAGATACGGTGGTATACTGGATAATTATTTTAGAAATTTGATAGGAAATTCGCTTTTGCTCCTCTTGTATATTTTCGGTACGAAGTATCAGATCTCCATGGGAAAATAAATTACCACTACAATGACCCCACTTTTCCATAACAAATATTGAAAAAGTCTAAATGCATGCATCTTCTGAATTATTAACAATTTAAATTTCATGAAACATTGTCAGGAAATTAACGCGGGTTGATGGAAAACACCTCGGTACATGTGGTTGAAATTCGAAAATCCCCAATATCGTATCGACCCTGCATTTACAATCGTTTAGTTTAAAATTGGACTTTGTCAGATGGCTCATGACGATACCATCTTTTAGGCGTACGGTGTCTGAGTCCCGTCATCGTTTTACACAAGTGGATAAGTCGAGATACACGACCATTCAATTTCTAAAGGATTGGTACTTTTCAATACTCGGACTATTCTGTGTTTGGAATCGCATGGAACGATGCTTGCATGATGGGAAGAGGTCGTGGAGTGCATTTGTTTTCATAGCAATCGAAATTTAACTTTGATAGGTCGCATAAAACTTGGCAATCTGACGAATCGATGCAACGAAACGGCAGCGATAGCCAATAAATCATCTTATGAAAAATACCATTATTTGAAAAATGTTTATGCTCGATTCGATAGCCATAATTTTCGGGAATCATCCGAGTTGTTGCAGGTATGCAAAGCATAGTAGTCACAGTAAGAGAAATGCAAACACAACAAATTTAAATATTGTTTTTTCATTATATCTTATTTATTTCACTCTGTCAAAGAAGTCGTTTTCCGTTAAACATACTAAATATAGCGGAAATGTACCACTATGTACTTTCTGACTATTATTTCCTCCTTTTCGAAAAGTTTGATTTCGGTTTTAATTTCGACGGGATCCGTTTCTAACCCTGTCGAGTCATTAGGTTCTTTGAAAATGATTTTCATTTCATTCAAAGATTCTTGAAAACCCATTGCCATATTTTCAAACTCTTTTAATTTAATCACAGATTCATCTAAATTAATTTCACCAAAAGATTGCAGTGCTACTATTTCCCCAGATTCCTCGTGTTCGATTTTGGTTACCGATTCGTTTACACAGAAATATATTTCGGCAGGTGTGCTTGCTGGCTTTTCAGTTCCGAAGAATGTGGTTTTGGGTTTCACTTCTGTAGGAATTCAGTGCCACCGGTACTGCTGTGGATTCATCATCATTTACAAGTTTGATTTCGGTTTCTGCTTGGTTTTCACGGAAATTTAAATCACTCATTGTTATAACCGGTTCGTCACATTTGGAAAGAATAGTTTCGATTTCACACACATTTATTTCGCTTATTTAAAGCAGCTCGTTCTCATCGACGTGATCTTCGTGGTGAACAATGGCCGATACTGTGCATTTGTTAAAATTCTACTAATTGTTATCTACATTGCATAAGTTGCATTCATCCTCGCTATCGTTATCATCATCGCCATCTTTACCATTGCCATCATTCACATTTGCTTCTATGGCGGCAGTTTTTGGGTCAAGCTGATCCACCACTTGGTCATTTTTCACGTTAAACTCGTCTCGAGTTTTGTCGCCGTTAACCTCGCCGATCGTAGCAGTGTTTTTCGAAATTTCGAAATAATCTTCCGGATTGACCATCTTGTCCAACAGTCTCAATTTTTCCACATCGTCAAAAGTTTCGTCAATTTTCTTTAAACCTTGTATAAACACTTCAAGAATGAATTTTGTAAAGTGATAAACAATAAGCACATAAAATGGCGAATTATTCGAAATGTCGTCAAATAAGTTTAAATCTCCTCCACCACGACGGTTTATCGGCGTTTGTCGAAACAATGTTCCTGTCCTTGGGAAATTTTCATGAAATTGAGTCACTACTAAAATAAATAGGTTCATTATGAGTGGGCATTTATCCCGCTCATCGAGAACCACTTGGTCTATAATTTCACGCAAGAAAAAGGACGAAATCTATAAACGAGTACTGATTGATTACCTCGTTTTAAATCAAGCATATTCCATGTGGTTTTTACATTGAATATACACTTTTTTTTCTCGATATTGGTATGTAACGACTATTGAATATTTCTCCAACTGGCATAAGATGTAAAAATTTGTTACATATTTGAGTTGAATAGGAATCATCATACAAGTGGGTTTTTTTTTCTGAGAATCCAAAATAGTATCAATGTATTTGTTAATTGTTTCTTTATTTAGGGTCATGATAAAACCTTATGTATAAAAATCCTATTTTACAGAATTGCATACAAAAATAAATTACAAAATTATATTTATTTCAGATAAAACCCTTTCAAAAATACACACATTTTCCATGGCACAAAACCCACGAGGGTGATACATCGTGTGAGTACTGCCGAGTCAACTACATCTTTCATCTCCTCTAGAAAATTCGGTATATAATCTTCGAATTGTGGTTCAAGTTGGTAAATAGGTATGGGGCATACATTGACTGCACAAAATCTTGTACTTTTCTTTCCTTATTAAATGTAGATGTGTTTATAATTCCTCAATTGTTATTGCTTTATGCTCAACACACACCTGTAAGGTACCCAGGCTTCATACCAGTTTATGCCATGTATATGCAAAAGCGAATTTTGGATAGTTGATTTGGTCTTGTCACTGAAACAAGTTAGTTTACACGGAGGTCCAAAGATGTAGTGTTGTATGCGATTTGTATCAATGTCGAAAATAGCCAAGTCCTTTATGTAACATGTTTGTATAATTTCGAAACCTTGATATCGATGGTACAGATCGAGTGAACTTTAACATCTGCAATAGGAACAGGAACATTGATGGCAGTAGCTGCAGCATCACCATCTTTGCCCACTCGCCATCTGCAGATTTCCATTGAAGAATTTGGCAAAGATCATCTCTCCATCACTAATGCATTCGAAGGTAAAACATATGCACTGGTACACAGAGAGTCGTATCCACAAATACAACATTGGTACAAGGCAGGGTCGTGGGCACATGCTTTGTGTGTAGCACACCTCGTCGACATGATTCTCTTCTCGACGATGAAGACTCGTTGATGGGGTTCGGTGCGTTCCTGCAGTCATGTCCCATTGAGTTGCCAGTAAGTAAAAATTTTTATTTTTTCTATTTTTTTAAATATATTTTTTATATTGTACATGTGTTGGTTGAGTAAAATTAGCTGCATGTCTGTATCATTCAACATTTGTTTGTTTATGTAATTCAATGTGGAAATTTTACCATGCCAAGTGCGTTTTGATCTAATCTTGGATCGACCTCACTCGCACACACCGAAAAATTATTTCACCAGGCATGAAAGACCACTCCTTGATCGGACCTCACTCCCACTATTTTTTTGTACAAGGTGATGTAAATCAAACTGAGTTTTTCGTATCGGGTGATGAAGAGTCTATGTAAGTTTTTAAAAATAGAACATGGTGGATGATTCAAGAATCTGACTGAGAAGGATTACACATTATTGTTGTTATGGTTATTGTTTAAATTTCGGGTTTTTTTTATTACAATCAGTTTGTTAACTTGACTTATCATCAGGGACAAAATTTCGTCTTTTCGTCTACCTGTCTTACACAGGAAATAAATTAAAAACATCGATTCCACTTCCGATGAGTAGGGTATGCTCGAGTCATTTAGAAACTTGGCAAGCACATTTTCCTCATATTTGTGATTTTTTTTTGCATTTTTACAAGGTAAGCCTTTGGGGCTTTGGTCGATTTGAAGATTATTGTAGTTGGTCTTTTTTCCTTCCACTGTGATGGGACTTCCATCACTTAAATACAAGATCTGCACATCTTAGCATTTCAATTTAGCTGCTCGCCGATAATCTGAAGTGATCATGTATATTTTAAAGGGTTTTTGGAAGGAGGGATCAAGACATTTCAGTTCGCTCAACGACGTGTTGCAAACAGCGGTGTTGTATGCTCGAATTTTGGGTAAGTGCCTGAAAATTAAATATGAAATTAAATCTTAGATATCTACCATAGTATCGCATTTTTTCATGAAATACATGTATTTTAAATGGGGTCTGATGTATGGTTCTCATCCCCTTTCGTGAGTCTTGAATGAAATTAATGAATTAATGCATTGGAATTGATTAACATTCTTATCATAGAATGATTGCAAAATAATACCTTTTTATTAGTGTATGAATAATTTTTTGGGGTAGACTACAGTAGTATCGATTAATTCACAACCACAAAATGTTTCTCAGACCAAATTTAGACTAGTATTGTTGGAAATGTAATAAAATTGGCATGTTTTCGGTCGATATCTGTAATTTTATCATAATCGACGAAATAGACACATTTCTTCAGTTCTTTGTTCATCGAAAAGGTCGTGCATACTGTTAAAATATTTGGTTTTTTTGTTTTTGTTGTTCGCGATACACTTGTTGACCTGATTGGGACACGAACTCCACAGTTTTCCCAAATAGTTGGTAATTGCGGATGAAAGTATGGTGTCCGTGTACGAATGACACATGAACATGTGAAACGTTTTGAAATTATTCTTCAGTTGTATAGTTTCTTCATATATGCATTTCCCCAGAGATAAGGATGAAATGTATTCGTTACCTTCATGGACATCATCCGAATCGGATCTGTCGACATCGCAAAGGTAGTGGTCGGTGATCTAAAGTTCGTTTGAAATATCGCAGTTTAAAAACTGATTAAAAAATCAAACACCCCTTTATACCGGTCGTGAGTTTCCATTTGAAGCAGCGGTTCCTTGATTGCTATATTTTTCTTTGCATTTCCAATCGTTGCAAAACTAAGAGCCTTTATATTGCAGGAAGATGAAACGAGAGAGGTTTTGCCCATTTACAAGACTTTGGGTGTGATCATATTTTCACAGATATTCCGATATCGAGTCAGTTATCCTTATTTCGCCTGCATTGTATTTCACAAAGAGTTTCTGGATGCGCAAATCTTGCAAGTTGACTGAAAAGTCAATGTAAAGTATATTGAATCCCGTGTTCAAAATAGAATACTTTAAAGTTAGTGGAAACAGATGTATGTGGTTGGCCATATTTGTCCAAATGTCACCAATGTTGTTTTGAATGTTGCTGAGGTATTTGTCTATAGCTGCATTTCGTTGGAAAAACTGCTGATGCAACACATATGATCCAAATTCTTGCAAACTAAATAGATTATAGCATGTTATTTCATGGTATTACATTGTGGAAGTCATTGGACTGTTTGGATTTTAAAATTCAGCTAGAAAAGATAGTCTCGGAATGAAGATGTGTCAAGCGAATGGTGAAAGGAGATTTTCGGTCAGATTAGAACGAAGCAAGTGAGAGAACTATGCAATAACTGCACAGCCCCTTCCACATCGAAGTTCAACACTAAATTCTGATCATTCAAATAGGGCACAATTACAAAATCGCTTGTAATATACCTTTCGATGATGTCATAAGATTTGACACACCCTTTTATTTTACTCGGTAAATATTTTTGTTTAATTGTAAAAAAATTGTTACAGATGCTGTTTATAATGTTATGCAGATCAATGCATAAAAAACTGTCCTATATAATTAATCTCTGAAGCCTTTGGCGAATTATATATGATTGAAATTATCCTAGTCAAATCATTGTAAGTTTCCATCACATCATTTTCTCATTTCATATTCAAACACTCTTTGGGAGCATCTTGCAAAAAAGCAAAGCTTTTGGCAAAGGTTGCCATTATTTATTACTTAGTAAAATTTGCATGCAATTCGGATATATGTATACATTTTTTTCGTATGTTAGTCATTTACTTATAATTATATTGGTCAATATTTTCAAAATGACTATGTATACCAATACCAATAAGACTTGAAAAAGAAAAAATTGTTCCTTTTCCATTTCACAACATATAATGAGTGACAGTTAGAAAAAAATTTGTAATGGAGAAAACTATCACATTAAAAAAAAATAAATACGAAAATAATGGCGATACTTTTGAAAAGTCTATTGATTTTGTAATTTTGTGAAACACAATTAATAAAAACATACAAAAGATAGACAATGTAAAAAAATCATCGATTTGTTACAGACTTTGGACCAAAATCCTTGAAATTATTAACAGTTTGGTTAACAACTTGAATAATTTCGAAATTTGACAAACGAACTTGTTTCAATTAAATTTTCCAGCTGCAAATTATCACGTTAATTTCACAAATTCACCCATAAATGGTAACTTTGGCAAACTGGAGAAAAAAGACATGAAAAAACAATGGTAATTGTAAATACATTACCCAGTTTTGCGGAAACCATAAACATTTTATTATCCGCAACCTACTCCCAACAATTGTACGTGGAAATTTTTTATCAAGCTATAAATACAATGCATAAAAGGCAAATCAGCGTCGAGTGTTTCTGGTATGGCTCGAGTAAATTTCGGCTCATGAGGGAACATGTTCTTGATGAGAAACTCGTTGGTTTGATGATCAAATACCAAGATCTCGAACATGAGAATCGAGAAGGTGAATAATTGTAATAAAGGGAAAAGAGGGAAAGAACAAAGGTTAAGGATATCTAATATACATTATTTTTTAACAATAACTTATTTATTTGATGTATTGGCATACAATATAATGCAGTATACTCTTTCCCCCTTTCAAGTGTTGTGGCAGCAATCTTGGCAGCTACATGATGAACGAACCTTTGGAATTGGATAAAGAAAAGCTCGTTTATTGTTTTGGCAAGTTTTTTTTTTCAATCACTATCCAGGTAATTCTTTAAATCTCTTACTATTTGCTCAATTTTCTTCAGCAAAGCATCCTTTGAGTGTAAGTAGTTATAAGATTTCATTTCCATTTGCAAAAAAAAAAAAAGCTTTTCAATATTACACTTGTCTCTGTACACAAAATAAATGTCGACAAAGATGACAAACATCTTTTCTTTGGTAATTATAAGGACTTTCTTGACATTCTTGAGAATATTTAAATATCTTACATGCCATGAACGCCAATGTTCCTGCTGCCATTACTCCCATAGCACCATATTTTCAATTTCGAAAGCAGTTATTTGATTAGGTGGATGCACGTGATTGAAGTAATACCAATCTTTGAAACTGTGTTTCATATACAAAAATGTCATACAGTTTTCGAAATATTCAACTCCTATGTAAAGCTAAAGTCGAAAACATACCACTAAACCATAATATGTATCTTCTGCAAGTTTAACCATTATATAGAAAAAAAAGGTTTTTTTATATTCCACAATATATTATGTGTTTGTAAATTTGGAAACATATGACTTTTTTACTATCTGGATACAGACATTTAATTATTCATGATAAATGGAAACCAGAGCTAATCTGCTAGTTATGATAGTGATTTGAGTTGTTATATATATACTAATTTATAATCGTAACAATTTTTTAATTGTGAAGGTAGCTTCAATAATAATATTTTGTTTGTAAAATTGTTGGTTCCCAATTACAGAAGCAGAAATTAAATTGTGTAGTCTGATGGGTTGTTCAAAGAGAAAGTTGGTTAGGGAATCAGTTGCCATACAAGCTATTCAACCCAACTCGTCCAAATAAAATACAGCATTCTTATTCCTTTCACATGTACAAGACGATCTTTGAATACTAATTACTTGTATAGGGACATTTGGATAAGTTAGTCTAGTTCTGCAAGATTTCGCCAGAGTGCTCTACGATCAACATTCCTTCCCCTGCAACTTTATTCAACAACCAATCAGAGTACACCACAAACTTGCCTACATACACATCACCAAATCTGGCCTATAAAATAATGAAATCTGTTAAGACACTTCAGTCGGTGAAGAGCAGTCGAAGGTTCATCAATTCACCTCCCCCTGGGAGCAGAAGAAGAGGAGTGAGGTAAGAATAAAGACATAAGTTATCTAATAAATATACATTAATACATATAAATAGTAATATTTAATAAGATTATATATACATATATATACCTTATAAAATATAGATTTTTATAATGTATATTTATTAGATAACTTACCTTCTATGCCATTGCTTTTTTCCTTTTGATCTGGGTGGGTATATTGTTTTTTGTTCCACTCTCATCCTCGACTGAAGTCTTTTTTCCAGATTTCACTCCCATACAGGCCAAAATTTGGTTGTGTGTATGGAAGCATGATCATGATGTACTCTGATTGGTTGTTGCACAACTTGAAAAGGGGGGGATGTCGATCATGGAGCACTCTAGCAAAATCTCATTTATATAACATACTTAACCTCTGGTCTTTATACATCTAATTAGCACCTATTCAAATTTAGTCTTGCAAATGTGAAGTGAATAAAAATAATGAAACTTTGGGCGAGTTGGGGGTATTCTTTCTGATATTACACAATGGTTACACTCGTTTGTCGACTTAAATTATGACATCACATGGAGGTTATATTTGTTTTTGTTAATTATGGGTCCATATAATAAAATACACCTTTTCCTTCATTACCTTTTTATTTTATAAAATTTTACAATTATTATCATATTATTTACATATGCACTTCTTTATTTCAATGCAAAAAATGTGTAACTAATGACAAATTCCTATTATCATAATAGCCATCACCTTTATCAAATGTCATCATTATCATTGTTAATAGTATTAACATTCCCACCATGACAACTGCAGGTTTTGCCATTATAATCATTGTTGTTTGTATTGTCACCACCACAACTATTGTTAACATCATTTTCATTGTTGTTGTAATAAACACTATTGTTAGGTATCATCATTACTAATGTAATTGCCATTGCCATCATTGCTACCATAATGATGAATAACATTGTCAGTGGAATTCACTTTGTGAAGAATGTCGATTTTAGAGCACTTGAGTGAGTTTTCTCTACTTTAAAAACATAACCAAGGAAGTAATAAAAAAATAATTTAATCATCAAAAAGTTAAAAAACTAAGCTATAAATAACTGATGTCAGATTCTTATCATTCCCTGTTCGAGTAGCCTGTTGATGATTTGCACTGCCAAATACTGTGTGGGTGTTTAGTAATTTTAACAGAGCTGAGGGTTTAAGATTTAGAATTTTTTTCCTGAAAACTTTGTCCAATGGGTTTATCAACGATTTCCACTACTTGAGCTGTGTTTGTTTTATTGGATTTCTGTGAGTAGAATTACTAGTTTCCCATTATAATTCACGATCATTGTGTTGTAGGGTAAAAATCAAGTATCGAATATCTCCTACCTCGGCCCATTTGACACATTGCCCTAAAGAAAAATTGTGTATAAATTCCATTAAGTCTCGAAACATTATCTATGCATTTTTTGTTCCTTTTATCATATATTCGATCAATATCACTGAAAATATTCATGGTGGTTTTTCTAGTTTACCAATGTATGTTTCAGTGTTACAGGCATTGAGAAAAAATAATAAACGGCATTGGGTGGTTGCTGACCTGAATTTTCATACTATTTTCTTTACCTGCTGCATTGGAATAAATATTAAATACATTTTCGAAGATTATTGCATATTTAAAAACAAATTTCGTGGGAAAATTATCTATTTGGTCGACTTTTCAATACCATTTCGTAAACTGGACGTATGCCATTATGGAAAAATAACTCACATGATAAACATCCAGCTGATTTTCGATGCAGATTCCTCAAATTCTTCGATATCAAATATAAAAGAACTGGATATTGCCTCAGCTGCTACATTCATGGTGGATGCCCTGGAATAGTAAGATAGCATTGATGCCGATACAGGGTGCTTTTCTTCAACACCATCCATTCGCATCACGGGTCGAGTCACAAAACTAAGTGAGTGTATGAGTCTAATCAAAGGCAATGAGAAGAGGAAGTTGAGGCACCCTCAAATTTACATCTCAAAGTTGTTAGGTCCCTTTAGGGTGTAGCAGTGCTAAAGGAAGGCAAGGAGAAGGATGCACGCAATTAAAAAATCAAGAAAGCATGTGTACAAAATATTCAAAATCAATACAACTAATTTCAAGCCCATTCCTACATTATCACCAAGAACCACAACTTTTCAACTTGATTGGAAA
Source organism: Dryococelus australis (assembly GCA_029891345.1). Taxonomy (NCBI): domain Eukaryota; kingdom Metazoa; phylum Arthropoda; class Insecta; order Phasmatodea; family Phasmatidae; genus Dryococelus; species Dryococelus australis. The sequence goes on from CM057009.1 coordinate 193,223,696, forward strand.
AAATATATAAATTGTATCTGTAAATTTCTGTTGCTTGCTTCCAATCAGTGAACTAGGCGAAGGAGAGAACACACATGCACTGGACAAAAACAGAAAAACAACAATACTAATAAATCTTAATAAATCATCCAACCTGAATAAACACTTCTGAAATCCCATTAAAAAAGGTTAAATGACTCCCTGATTACAGCAAGCACCAATACAGCTTTAAAAGTAAAGTATGCCTGATGATTCACTAAAAAGCACGACATGGAATACTAATTTCAAGAACACCATTGGGAAGGAGCAAAACCCTCATTAAATTTAACCATGAGCATAAAGGCATGCCATAAAATATCCGCTAAACTCATTGGCAGTGAAATTCTATTGGCAAATCGTAGTCCAGGAGACCAATCCTACAGCATGCCAAAAAAGGAAGAACCCACCTCTTACAAACATTTCCTTAAAATACCATATTGAAAATTCACACAAGCAAAACAGAGAAGAAACACTTCCTACAAAAATCCATATTCAGAAAAATCAGTAGAAAACACTACTAAAATAGAAACTCTACCCCCAGCATAACAATAACTACGTTCATTGCAATACTTAACTAGATTATTACTCATATTATACAAAAATGCATCTAGCATGGTGAAGTCCCGAAGTACGAAGTGGTGTACACATGATCTAGCATCGACCAGCCCGTGCAACTTGAAGAGGAACACTGCACAATTGCTTGGGCTGGGGACGAACATTTATATGCGAAAATGCAGCTCGGAAGGTTAAGGAGGCAGCTGGAATAGGGGAGAGGCATATGGGAGGTGCCAGAGTGTGCGAGGCTGAACTCGTTGCCTGTAGTAGCTACCAGACAGTGCTTGGCCACGCCAGGAGTGCCGCATGCCTCATTTCAATATAATTCAGCATTTGGAAGCATTCAGATGTGCACCACCCCAGGGGGTTGGGGGGTGCAAAGAAAACAAAGTACATTTTTCTTCAGCAAAAATATTGCCTGTTCAAATAGTAACCCTTCTTCGAACAAAATAACAGTTTATTAATCTGGGATACCAAATACAGACGTGGCTAATAACCAAACAGTCTTGTTAAACAAGTTCATTAACATCATGTAGTTCTGTAAATACACCAACCTCATAATGGCAGCATTTAATCATACTCCAGAAAATTGTAGGCATCACACCTTTCACCAGCTGACAGGACGAAAAATAAATCATACAGGCAGGACAGTCTTTTGGCAGGAAAGTGGTACTCACATAGAATTGCTTGAGTTTGCTGATTGACATACATGTCAGACTTGAAACAAGGCTTCAATCCTCCTGCACACTGGAAGAGAGTTGCAGGGGTCTCGTCTCCAAACCTGGAGAAGCTGATGGATGAGGCCCACAGTAGAAAACAGCCGATTATGAAGGAGTGGCCAGTTCCTCCCATGTATCTTCTGCTCTTGAACTCCAGTTACTGGCAGGGTGGAAAGGAATACAGAAAACAGAAAAAGGACTAGAGCGGCGGTGTCCGACTAAACTAACCTACTGAAACTTCTAATAAACTTGTGTTTCTTCACCATAAAAATTCATGAAGTGGATATTCTTTGCCTACTAATCCATAAAAACAACTACTGCTTGTAGCTTTACTCATTTTGGGACTAATTAAAAATAACACATATATTAAATAACCTCTTACAAAAAGGACATTTTAACAACAATATTTGAAGTACTTTACTTCCAAAATACATTACCATACAGTATGAACCCTCCCCTAGTGGTGACAGTGCTCCTCTTCAGGGCACGGGGCTGGCCAATCTTCCAACAGCTGATGAAAAATCTTAATATTAGAGACATGGCTTTTTAAAAACTTGTTCATTGCTGGGTCCTGTAACAACAATGACATTGGGGTAAGGCCTAATTTTGCTGAGAAGGAATCAACCTTTCTAGATAAATGATGAGTCTTTACACGAACTAAATCACCAACCTTGCAAGAAACAGGATCATATTGCTCGTCCTGCGCCCTACGCATATGGCGATAGTATTCCTTGATATGCTTGATAATATAATCCCAGTATTCATTTAGCTCCCCTACATCTACATCAAAATGTAAGCCCCAGGCATTAAGAAGAGGATGCAATAATCTCCGACCAAAGAATACTTCTTGCGACGTCAACCCTGTAGCAGCATTTACACAAGAATTCTAGGACAACATTATGATATGGATCTCTTTTTCCCAATATGTGTGAACATCATCATGAAAGGCAACAAGTGCAGCCTTAATGGTACTATTATACCACTCTGCCATATTAGCTTGAGGGTGATAAGGGGTTTTATGAACCAAAAAAATCCCCAAGAAAAAGCCAGATTTAATAACTCAGTAGAAGTAAAGTTTCTCTCATTATCAGCAACAACTTGGGCAGGTGAACCAAAATAACAAAAAACTTGTTCCTGAATGATCTTATAAACAGTAGTTACCTTCTGGTGTCTAATGGGTAATAACAAAACAAACTTTGAAAATCCAGCAACCAGAACCAATAAATAATTAAAATCCTTCTTATATCTAGGGAGTGGGCCAAAGACATCCATATAGACTCTTTCCCAGACAAAACTAGGTGGTGAACTACTGAACTGTCTTGGGCTATACAATTAGGAGCCTCTACCTGCTGGCACAAATTACCCAGTTTTACCCAATCTCTAATTTCAGATTGCATTTTTTGCCAAAAAATGTTCAATATTCTGCAAAGTGCATTCTGCCCCTGATGAGCACCCAAATAAGAGTTATGGAAATAATCAAACAGTATTGGCCTCACTGCCTTGGGTACATAGGTCTTTTAAATGCCCTTACGTGAAGCTTTGCCAATAATCCCTTTCTTCGCAATAAAACCAGTGAGTTTACCTAGCTGGATTTTATGCCACAACTCCGCACATTCATCATACTTTTGCTGCCAAACCTTAATGTTCAAATAAACCGCCAGAACTTGCTTCAGAATATTTACCTGCTCCTGAATTTCTCCATCACACACAAACTTGTCAGGGTCAAAAATTCTAGACATACTGTCCGCTACACAATTGTCTTTTCCCTTTACATAAACTATATAAAATGAAAAATTACTAAGGTGTTCGATCCAATGGCCTAATGTACACAAAGGTTTCTTGGAATTCCAAAACCACGTTAAGGCTTGGTTGTCTGTACACAGCTTAAAACGAGTATACTCCAGTTAATCAGAAAATTTCTCAACCCCAAATACACAACTTTTCATAGACCAAGTTCTTTCTTTCGGCGGATGGTAATAGCCGACTAGTAAAAGCAATGGGGAAAACACCATCCTCATATTCTTGTGACAAAGAGGTGCCAAATGCCAGGGAGATTGCATCTACATGCAGTACAAACTTACAGTCAAAATCAGACAATCTTAACACTGGTGGAGAGGTCAAACAAGTTTTTATTTTCACCAAAGCCGCCTCTTGCTCATCTACCCACAAAAACTCTTGGTCCTTATGTTTCAAAAGATTAAGGGGTTCGGTCAATTTGGCAAGGGATGGTATAAATCTAGCATAGTAGCCTATCATGCCCAAAAAACGCCTTACAACACATAAGTTATTCGTACGAGGAAAGGAAAGCACACTGCTAATACGATCAGAGTCTAAGAGCAAATGTCCTTTACTCAGAATAAATCCCCAACATCCTCACATGCCGGCTACACCAGCTGATTTTTTCTGGATTCACGGTCAATCCCGCTTCCAAAAGCTTCTGTAGGACTAATGTGACATGTTCCCGGTGCAACTCCTTAGTCTCACTGTAGATGACTATATCATCCAGATAGTTGAAAACAAATTCAGCTTTATATGGCAACAAGATAGTCTCTAAAGCACGAGAAAGTGCCTGGGCCGCAAACGAAACACCAAATGGGACTCTGGTCTGTTCAAAAAATCCCCAAGGAGTAACAAATGCAAGAAATTTCCATGCACCTTAGTGCAACAAAATTTGGTGAACTACCTGATTCAGATCTAACACTGTAAAATACCTAGCCTTCCCTAATAACTGAAGAACATGGTCTAATTTAGGTAAATGGTAAGGATCTAGTTCAATTTTTTTATTGATATGTCGATGGTTTATCACTAACCGAAATTTACCAGGCTCTTTTTTGTTTACTAAATATGCTGGGCTCGTATAACGACTAGTAGAACACCTAATAACATCCTCATCAAGCAAGTGGTCCAGCACTTTTTTAAAAGCTTGTCTCTTAGCTGGACCTACATTATAAGGATGGCACCTAACCGGGGTGTTGTCGGTCAGTACCAAATAATGCACATATAAGTTATATATACCCAAATAGTCTATTATTACAGATGGGAACTTCTCTCGCATTTCTTGCGCAAAATCACAATCAATGCCATTTACATGCTTACATTACTCCTGCCCCATCAGCTTTACCACTTCCTTACAAAAAGGAAAACTCAGTGTACCTTCATGAAAATTTTAATAGGCACGAGTGCTGTGGAGGATATCTACGCCCATAATTATATTGTGGGTTAAGTGTGGCAAAATGAAAAATTCCCTCTGCCAGGATAAATTACATATGTTCATACTTATTGTCAAAAGAGCAGATGATTGCATCAAACCTCAATTTGTTAGACTGAAAACAGTTTTCTAACTGTGTTAAACAGTCATAACGCCAATGGGATGTTCTCTAAACAACTTATTACAAAAGCCTGACCGATCAAGGACACTGAACAACCACTATCAAACGGGCGGGTTTTTCAACTGAACCTACCTTCACTAGGACAAATGGTAAGTTAATTTTTCCTTGGTTTTGCATTTTCTTAATTTTCTTCTTTTCCTTTGGGCAGTTACTCCTTCGGTATTCGTATGGAAATTATCCTCTATTCTAGTCACTTTGTTACAACTCACACTTTGGACATGCAAAATCTTAGTTTGATCTTGATTAGGACATTGGGCTTTAAATGGCTGGACTTGCCGCAGCAAAAACACGTCACAGCAGATCTATTCTTATCCACTGACTTAGTCTGAGAATTATCTGCCGGAACCATACACACTTTACATTGGTACACTTTGTGATTAGGTTTGCCACATTTAAAACCAACAAACACTTTTTTGTGGACTTGAGGAAACTTTTTTCCTGAACATGAGCCCTACTAATCGCAGCTCCTTCACAATCTTTCACATGCATGCACACATCTATATTGTGGAACAACTGTCTCAGCGAGCTCAAGGTTTTCAGACTATCAGCTGATAATACATAAGGCAGATACTGCAGCAGCACATGATCGATAATGCTCTCTACTAACTCAGATTCTCTTTATAGCAAACCTAAGAACTCTACCAGACATTCTATTTTGCCTAAATATGTCAACAAGGTATCTCCTGGCTGTTGATTTTGTTGGAGAAACAAGCATAGTTAGTAGTCATTAATACGCTCACTATAAAAAAATTTAAATACTTCTTTAACTACAGTTCCCAAGGTGAACCCAATTCTCTAGCCCTAATGATAGGGTGTATATAACTAGGAATATGAACCACTAAAACTCCCAAAACATCTCGCAAACAAAATACCTGCGATTTTACTATTAAAGTAACTTGTAGAATCTTTACCACTTCGACCGCAGCGCAACTACTAACAGTAGGAATATCACCCAAAATTTTTCCTTCTACATTATCACCAAGAACCATAACTTTACAACTTGAATGGAAAAATATAAATTGCATCTGTAAATTTCTGTTGCTTGCTACCAATCGGTGAACTACGGGAAGGAGAGAACACACATGTACTGGAACAAACAGGAAAACAATAATATTAATATATCCTAAGAAATCACCCAACATGAATAAACACTTCTGAAATCACATTAAAAAAGTTAAAATGACTTCCTGAGTAAAGCAAGTGCCAACACAACTTTAAAAGTAAAGCATGACTGATGATTCACTAAAAAGTACAAACTTGGAATAATAATTTCAAGAACACCATTGGGAAGGAGCAAAAACACTCATTAAATTTAACCATGAGCATAAAGGCATGCCATAAAATATCCACTAAACTCATTGGCAGTAAAATTCTTTTGGCAAATTGTAGTCCAAGAGACCATTCCTACCGCATACCAAAAAAGGAAGAACCCACCTCTTACAAACATTTCCTTAAAATACCATATCGAAAATTCACACAAGCAAAACAGAGATGAAACATTTCCCTACAAAAATCCATATACAGAAAAATCGGTAACAACACTACTAAAATAGAAACTCTACCCCCAGCATAACAATAACTACGTTCATTGCAATACTTAACTAGAGTATTACTTATATTATGCGAAAAAATGTCTAGCATGCTGAAGTCCGGAAGTACGAAGTGGTGTACACATGATCTATCGTCGGCCAGCCCGTGCAACTCAAAGAGGTACACTGCACACTTGCTTGGGCTGGAGATGAACATTTATACATTAAACTGCGGCTCTGGGAGGTTAAAGAGGCGGGGGGAATAGCAGAGAGGCGTATGGGAGTTACCAGAGTGTGCGAGGCTGAACTCGTTGCCATTAGTAGCCACCAGACAGCGCTCGGCCATACCAGATGCGCCACACGCTTCTCTTCAGTATAGCTCAGCACTTGGAAGCTTTCAGATGTGCACCACAACCCATGATGATGTGGAAATACGGAAAGGGGGGGGGTGGTAGAGCAACAAAATACCTTTTTCTGCAGCAAAAATATTGCCTCAACAATAGTAACCTCATTTCAAACAAAATAACAGTTTACTAATCTTGGCTACCAAATACAAACATGGCAAATAACCAAGCAGACTTACTAACCAAATTCATTATCATCATGCAGTTCTCTAAATACAGGAACCCCATAATAGCAGCATTTAATCATACTCCAGAAAATTGTAGGCATCACGCAATTCACTAGCTAGCAAGACGAAAAATAAATCCTACAGGCAGGATAGTCTTTTGGCAGGAAAAGTGTACTCTAATAACATTGCTTGAGTTTGCTGATTGACACGCATGTCATACTTGAAGCAGCGCTTCATAATTCTCGAGGCAATCCTGAGAATGCCACAACTTTGCCTCAAGATTATGGCATAATATAATAAAAAGTCAAGGGATAATCTTGAGGCAAAGTTGAGGCAATTTGCAAGTTTGCACGAATATTATGTCATCATATTTACTTCATTTCCATCAACTTTGCCTCATGTGATAATTTTTACTTGTTGCAGTTTTTGTTTGAATTTTTTTTGGGTCCCAAGTGAGTCTCACATGATGGATGAAAAAAAATAAAAATAACGAAATAGGGCATAGAAGCCTTGTTTCTCGGGACAAACTCACATACAATAAAATGATGTAAAAGTGTTGGACAATACCCTGGAATGAGCAAAAAAAAAACAAAACTGGTCAACAGTTGGTGGTTCACGAAAAATTCAAAGAATCGTGCTTTATTCGATGTGCAAAACAATATTGGTATTTACATCTTACAAACAATATTTCCATACATATACCATGGGTCGAATCGCAATGAAATTCAACAATTAAAAAACAATTCTGATGATTTATGCTGTTGTGTTATTCCCAACTTGAAAATGCAATCGAAAGAATCAATTAGAATGTTTAAAAACATTCTGGAAACTGACTAAATGTCCGAATTTGTCACCCTTTTCAAGATAATTGTGAATGACCAGTACTTTTCGAGAAAAAAAATTACACTCCATCCTGAATTTGTTCATTACATGATCGCATCATTTTCCAGAATCCTCTGGAAAACGTTCAGTGATTTAACAGATCTATTAAAGATGCAGCAATACAGTCGAATTTATGCCAACTGGAAGAAAATATATACATTTTTTATTTCTTGTTAGAAACATGCGAGGTTAGTGGGTCGTGCACAGTTGTCGAATAAGCTATTTATGCCTTGGAAGAGCAAGTTTCTCATTGCATCAAGCAAACCTTTGTCGCGATTCAAAAGTTTTTTGATATTCCAATTTGTTACAGGTCGATAAAGATGATGTTGCAAGGCACCAAGAGCCAGATGCACCAGAATTTACTGTCTCCACGAATAAAATGTTTGTGCAGTCAAATTTTTTACGAGCCGATCTTCGACCAAACGACATCATCGTTCCTCATATGTGGATGACGTGGCTAGGCATCTAACTGAACGTCTCTCGAATCGTCATCTTCGACATCACCAACATCGTGGATAGACAAAATGAGAAATTAATCGATCTGAGGTGGGATACCATAATTTTACTCAAACGAGATCCGCTGATACATCCCGGCTCGATCATCGTCAATGATAGAGTGGCTATTGTGACTACAGATTTACTGTTCATCTGATCCTGAAGAATCAGAATTTTCCGACATCAATGGAGATACAGAACTATTGTATGTGGTTTCGGATGCGGTCACCATCAAGGAAGCGATAATCAACATGTCTCCCATTTTCTGCATTTTGTAAAATGAGGTTGAAATTTAACTAAGCTCATATTCTCTACATGCATAAGCGAAGACTACCCAAAACACATGAGTTTTGACAATTATACGAATTGTTTTGCAACATTTACACCCAGAAATGGTTCGATCACGAGACGAATCACGAAGCATTGGACAAACTGATTGTCGACATGCCCCACGTTTACGACTTGGTCAAACCGACAGAGGATACTGTAGAAAATGTTTGTCTCTTTGTTTATTTCAAGTAAGGCTCGAGAAAAACATACGATTTCTTTTGCGAGGTGAACCAGAAGTTGGCAAATGGTATCATTAATGAATTTCACAACGAATCTCTCCCATTTCTCTACTCATTAAAATCACCGAGTTTATTCGATGGAAATTTAATTCACATTGTTTTGAGTGGTATCAAGGGAAACATCCATCACTATCTAGGAATCGTGGATAAATTGGTTTTGCTCGACGGTATGTTCGAATATAAAGACATTATCAATTGCTCGAAACTCTCCTTGAACGAAATCGTGGCCAAAATCGATAAGGAAATGTACCAAATGGGTATAAATACGCACATGGTTCCCCGACTCGATTATAATTCGTTTATTTCGGCCATCGAATGGAATGGTTTAAACTTGGGAGATAATTGTTTGTGGCGAAATGAAAAACGAATTCTAAATAAATCAAAGACCTTGTTATTTACCAGGTAATGCTTCATCAGCGAATCACCCATGTGGTACTTTGAGCATACTTTGTGATTTTTTCATATATATATATAAGGAGACTCATCATAAAAAACTTTTGAGGAAGAGAGAGAGGGGGATAATCATGGTTAACGTTGAGTACGCTTTTCACAAACATGGGCGACGGCCCTCCATTACCATGCAATCTGCATTTATAGGATTGCGAATGGCGTGTTTTGAAGAGGCGGGTATCATTGACTATATAGGTTCGAAGTATCCCGAATATTATTTGTTCGAATCGCGGTTTGTAACAAACGAGTTTTATCCCAAGGCGATAAAACAACGACGGAAACAACATAGCCGAACTCGTTTCTTTTATGTGGGAGACAATGATGCAGTTATTTGCTTTTATTGCAGTTGCAATTATTATCACTGGAGGAGGGAGATTATCCTTGGTATAACATGTTTACGATTACTCGGTGATATAATATATGTACATAAAGTTGGTAAACGATTTTATATATCTGGAACCTATTGTGACTGTGAATTTCGAGGATGGTAGAAATGTTTGTAAAAACATCATGGACAATTATGTTGATGCTGATGCTATATCTCAACTCTTTGCAAAACAGCAAAGAACGACACTCCTATTCTGAATACAATGCGTGTGAAGCACGAATGAAAACATTCAAAATAAAACAATTGTCTCCATCACTTGTTCAAGACCTGAACCAGCTAAGTTGTGTGGAGTTCTTTTACACCGCATTTGGTAATCGAGTGACTTGTTTTCATTGCGGTAAAAGCATCGTACATTGGTAAGATGAAGACTATCCTTGAATAGAACACGGTTTTTGGTATCCCGAATATAAATGTTTCCTTTTGGCAAAAGGAGAAGGTTTCTTCCACAAAATTCGAGTGGAAAAGTATACAATGGCTTCAACAAAAAGAGAACTAGGTGGAAGTTAATTCCACTAACAACGATTTAGAGAAATGTGTGAGTGGCAGTAGCAGCGATAATGAAGATGAACAACAAAATCCATTTTTATGTATGATTTGTCACTAAAGAAAATTGAAGGTTATTTTTCTGTCTTGTGGTCATTGGTTTTCATGAATCGAATGTCTATTTACACATTACAAATGTGCAATATGTCGTAATAAAATCATTGCTGTAATTAAAATATGCCTGTAGTAAATAAATAATTATGTATTTAAAAAAAACAATTTATATTATTTATACTTTAATTTTTGTTTACTAATTTGATTCAAAAATTTTTTTTACAAACAAATTGTCTTTATCAAATAGGGAAGCAAACAAAGCAAAGAAGAAATTTTGATTAGCAATGTAGTTTTCCAAGTCGAACTTACTGGCGACTTCAAACGTGTTTCTTCTCTTGATCAGTGCCACAGTAAATGGAATGTCGGAGGCGATGCACAATTTCATTTCGATTTTGCAACCTAAAAGCGAAAATTTATGCAGGAACCTTTTGTGTACGTGAAGTAAACGTTCGGCACAAAGTTGTAAGATGGGCAACATACCTTGTTTGAATGTATGTAAGTCGGTATGTTGGCCATTTTAGTTTAATAACAACCCATACATGAACTGCGTGTATGGAGACTGGTCTAGAAACAATTTTTTTTAGTGTTTGGACGTAGCACATTAGTTCGTTTTCCAAGTTGATGATATACATCGACTGGAGTAAGGCATTCTCAGTTTTGTTCTTGTATGCGGGATATTTGTCCAGAAACCTGAGAAAATCAAACGATCGAGTAGACACTGTAGTCTTCCCCACACCCGAAGTTCCTTCGAGAAAAGCAACTTGTCTTTGTTAGGTGAAAACTCGCGAAGTTATGAACATCAGGCTACTGCAAGTCAAACTGAATGTCGTCGGGATTATTGCATACATAATTTCATTTCCAAATATGAAATGTTCGTAGAGTTGTAATATTAGTAATTCCAAGCACCTGGTGCATAATACGATCAAGTAGATTGGAGACAGTAGTTGTCTTCACCAAACAATCAATTTATGGTTTAAATGATCGAACTCAAAATGATTGTCAGTCCTGCTATGGGGACGAAAATGTTGTCTAAGTATTCTTCGCCTAAAAATCTATTGCTGATTACCATCAATATCGAAGCAATCAGCCACATGATATATGATGTGGCGAAACAGTTTTCGAGACCATCCTATTTTCCCAACATTGTTGACGATGATCTTCTGATAAGTTGGGGGGGGGGGGGACTTGGACTTGTTCAGATATATATACACACACATGCATGTTTAAAAAAAAAAAAAAAAAAAAAAACCTCTACCAAAAAAAAAAAAAAGTTATATATTCGGGGATTTCAATTTATTTTTCTCAAGTCTCAAATCGGTCTTCTGGGGGCTAAAAACATGCTATGTAAGCTAATCAATTTCGCAGGAAAGAATATGTTTATATTCGGAGTTCCTCACAGTCCCTGCCTTAAAAACTATTAAATTTGTTTGAAGATAAACAGTCCGCTGAAAAATGGTGAGTTGGAACCATACATTTTAGTAAAGATAATTGGTGATCAACTTCGAATTGATTATATTCTGATCTATTCCACCAAACTTTTCTTTTTCCACAATTTTCAAAAAGTATATGAGTGTAATGTAAATTTCGAAATGGCATATTTACTGGCAAAGGAAAGGTTCGTACATTATCCGACAAGCGAATTCGAGACAGAATTTTACCACTTGATGAATTGCCATCTCCCCTAAGACTGAATGTCAATAGGATTGGATCCGATCTTAACGGAACAATTTCTCATGCTGTTGACGACCATGTACGATAATCAATGTGATGGCGAAGAATTTAAAGAGAAAAAACAGCAGAGTTTGCAGCCGAAATAATTCGACGGGGGGACGATCCGATCGTGCGAAGTTATGATCAATGGATGTGTTCAATTCTAAACCTGTCCATGGCAAACCCAGCGAGATTTGGACAAAATCGCCGACAAGTTTGTGAACGCGGATGAAAACTAGGTTCGGATGACCAATCAGTATTACTTGCTGTCCTACATCGACCGGAGTTCGTCTCTAAACATCATCGTCGCCAATTACTTGGAGCCGAGGCAACAGGGAGCAGTCAACATTAAACATTCAAACATGATAATTTCTGAATATACTAACGCAATTGAACTGTTCGACTGGACGGCCGAGGATTTGGTTTTCACACGCAATTCAATGTACATTAATGCAACTGCTTCATATACATGTTGAAACGTGTACAAATTTCTCCATCGGCAAGATATCATGGCCTATGAGTTGGACTCGAACTGTACTTCCAGCTCGGTGTCGGCCATGATTTATGTATACTACGACTGCAATCATGCTTTACTCGAAAATATGTCCGAGATGCGATAAAAGGACGAGGCTGATGAGATATCTGTCAATGGGTCGGAAAAGATGACGACGGTAAAGAGGCTGAGATCGCGTCGCGTTACATATAATATAAATACAGCGGTGTTAAGGATGTGTATGCTGTCGTTTCAGAAAGTGCATTATTGGACATTTTTAGAAACATTAAATTTCAATTCTCTGTTGTGGCAAACACTTTCTTCAGCGACCGATCCATTTTCTATGTTCATTTTTACGTACGGAATTTCCTCGAATCGAGATTGAACAAGATCTTACATAAATGGTTGGAAATCCCATCCATGTGGCCTGATCCGAAATCGGTCTGGGCAAAATGGCCATAGGCCCAGTTGATATAAGCGAGCAACACCAAACTGTTGTACTCACACGGAGATTTGTACTTGTACAATCCCTTAGCTTTGCTCTTTGTGCGAAATTACAAGATTATCCCATTCTCGAAGATTTACACGAAGATACCTTTTGCATCGTCACCTTTGCCAGATTATTGAAATCATACATGTCTTATGAAATAACAAAAAAAAAAATGGGATTTATTTCACATATCTTCGAAAATTTCGGGTCGTCTGGTCAACGTCATTAGCGAAAGTGAAATTAAATCCATGGCAGATACGAGAATAACTGATCAAGAGTTTCAGACGACTTATGCATCGGGTTTGGCCACAATATTAATCACTCCCTTATTCAGCGGGACCAAAGCCGAACACAGTGGCATAGAAATTGAGTAATAATTATGTCATCACCAGCCAGTTCAATCATTAAATTATGTGGCATCTTAGAGTTAGGAATTCGGGTAGAATTTCAACAGTTTTCTCCAGGTAGAATGGTCTAGGGCGACTCTCTTCCAGTTAACTCCAGCAACCCTGCTCATGTCTTTGTCCCAATGGTCTGGTGGTCTTCCTCTTGGTCTTCAATTATTTCTTGGACTCCATTCCAACACGTTTTTGTCAATCTTTCATATTTTGTCCGAGCAACATGACTGGCCCATTGCCACTTCAAGGTGGCTGTCATCTACAAGATGTCTTTGACTTCAATAACTGATCTGATGTCTGTTGCTTTTTCTTGTCTTTTCTAGTAAAACCCAGCATTGACCTTTCCATAGCTTTTCCTTCTGCAAATTCATTGAGTGTCCAGATCTCACAGTCATAAGTCAACACTAGAAGAATGCACTGGTCGTAAACGGTTTTCTTTAGATTTATAGGCATATTTGATTTGAGCATAATAGCATGTTGTCCAAATGCTTGCCATCCAACTTGATGCGATGGGAAATTTCTGGTCTTACATCTTCCATATTTACAAGCTGGCCTAAATAAATATACTCACTGATGTTTTCTAAAGATATATTATTTATTTTTATGTTCCCACTCTGGACCATTTATTGGACATAACTTTTGTTTTTGAAATATTTATGCTCAGGCCAACTACTTTACACTCAGAGGCAAGATCAGGAACCAAGATTTGGAGTTCCTTAATGCTGTTGGCCAAGAGTGTAATGTCATCTGCGAATGTCAAGGTATTAAATCTTCTGCAATTAATTATAATTCATTTTTCTGCCCATTCTAATTTTGATATCGCCATCTCCACCACAGTTGAAGATAACTTTGGAGAGCTGGGCTCACCTTGCTTAACACCTCCTTCAATTCGGAAGTCTGTAGTTGGCTCACTAACACTGACAAAGGCTGAGTAAGTGTCATAGATATAATGGAGCATTCTGATATAGGCAATGGCCACACCCTGCTCAGTTAAAGATTGCAAGACAGCCTTGTGAGTTACTGAATCGAATGCCTTCTCGAAATCCACAAAAGCTACACAAGGAGACATCTGGTATTCGTTTGTTCGGCTAATTTGTTCTCATAGGGCAAGAATATGGTCGATTGTGATAAAGCCACTGCGGAATCCTGCTTACTCAATGGGCTGGGCTGAATCAAGGATGGAACTTATTCGGTTTATTAAGGTCTTTGTAAACACTTTGTACAGCACAGACAACAAGCATACAGGACAATAGTTTTTAATGTTATGAATACTTCCTTTTTTGTCTAGAAGAATGATCTTAGCTTTATTCCATGCTGATGGGATTGATGCATTGTGTATGCAAGAAGAGAAGAATTTAGTCAAGTGATTGATAGTTCCCTCACCAACTAGCATCAGAATTTCAACTGAAAGGCCATTGTTGCCAGTAGCGGTTCCTTTTTTCATGTTATCTATAGCATATTTTACTTCATAGGGAAGAATATCTGGCATTTTGGATACATTAGAGAGGTCAGAGTAAATTGGAGTTTCTTCTATACTGCCATATATGTAACCATAAAAATTTCTGATGATGTCTAAAATTTCCTCTCTGTTAGTAATTCTGCCAATTTTCCATAAATTGCTATTATCATGTTTTTACCAACTATGAGCATTTACTTTGCTCTCTTTAAACTCGTTTTCTTCTCTAAACTGTTTCTTATGACGTCCTTATTGTACTTTCTTACACCAGCCATCATTTCTTTCCTCAAAGTTTTGCACAACTCAGAAAAATCTATCATATCATAATTAGATCGAATCTTCATTTCCCTCCTCTTTTATGATAGGTCTCTAATTTTATCACTGAATAATCTTTGTTGGATGTAGTTATGATAGATGCCGCCCCGCCGACTTCTTGCGCACTCGTGACCAAAATTGTTGCCAGATCTTCTGCATTTGTTTCTGGAAGCTTCCTCTGGAGCAACTGTTGAAACTGATCTCTATTTTGCTCCAAGTTTTTAAGATTAATAACTTTGGTCTTATTTCTTATGAGCTTATTTCTTTCTGATCTTACATTTATTTCAATCTTTGCTCTTACCAGTCGGTGTTCGCTGCCAATGTTGAACTTGTTCTGAACTGAGACATCTTTAACAACATGAGGTGTATTCGAAAGAACAAAGTCTAACGCATTTTAAATGTTGAAGTTAGGGCTTCTCCATGTTCATTTTCGGGAAGGATGCTTCTTAAAAAATGTACTTACTATATGCATTTCCGACTGTTCAGCGAATTACACCAGTTTCTCTCCTCTGTCATTTCTCTAATCAATCCCATAGTTGCCCGCCAACGAGTCACACTGCTTACAGGTGCCAATCTTGGCATTAAAGTCACCAATAATCAGTTGTAAGTGACAGTCACTTCCTTTCTCACGATACTGCTGTATAGATATCGAAAAATTGCAAACACTGTTGGGATTTCATCCTGGCATTTACATCCAGTTTCTAAACCAGCAGGATCCATGATGTTATGATTTAAAAAACTTACCTTTTTTTCTGGGATAGTAGGACAGAATATCTTTGTTTTGGTTCTATCAATTGGTCGACATGTTCCATTTCTGCTTCTTCCACTGTCGAAAAAGTGTATTGGATCACCTTGTCTGTGATCAAGTACCACGTATTGAAACTTCCTCCACTATGATTTTGGCAAACAATTTTTTAAATAAAATTGCGATCGATCGTGTAAAAGACATATTTTCTCAATGGCTCGCTTCCAACAAATAGAATTTGAGAGTTTATCTTCATGTCATCGACATCATTCAAATTGACGAGGTTAATGTTCGAAGCGAGTAGGTTGAACAACTGAAAATATTTCGCCAATAGTCGGATAAAAGTTGGTAATTTCATCATCTTTGTGACAATAACTACTCGTATTCACCAAAATTTGATCATTGCAATAAAACATGAAGCAGTTGCCATCTATTTCGCCCAACATTGAAACAAACTTCATTTCAAAATTATCCACGTCTGTGCACAATGGAGATGTTTTGTTCTCGACCCGTTGATATTTCACAGCCGCTTTACCATCCAGCTGTTGGTTGATTGGTGCCTGAATAAATGATCCAATGTCTTGAGCTTCTTCGTCATCGTCACAACATTCGTAATTTTTTCACTTGACTGATTTGTGATCTTCCACCATCAGATTAGTAGGAGTATTATCGCTATTGTTGAGCTGACACTGCTTTGGTTCAGGTTGCTGCTGTTGTTATTATTCAGTAGCTTTACTAGGGGCGTCTATCGTGCAGAGTTTCTTTTGACCGATTGGTGAACTAACAACGATTCACCGAATGTTTTTATAATAGCATTCTCAAATATAAACATTTTAATGTTTTATTTTTTTATGAATTCATTTCAAATTTTTTATTTTTTCGTATGTTTAATTCAACATACTTTCTGATACTAATGAGCTATACATATTAGTCTCAAGTTAAATTGCATGTTCACATGAATTTTTTGCAGGGTTTTTAATCGTGTCAAAAGAGCAAGGTATTTATATTTTTTGGTACATAGAATTATCAGTATTTAGGTTTATACATGGAGGTGCTATAATGAATGCATAATTGGCTCCTGGTGTGGTCAGGTCACTTCCAGCACATTTCGTGCACAGAAGCTTGAGGTCGGAATTCAAGTTTAAAATTTGTGGGCCACAGTTAAATTTACCAGTGGAGTGATCGGTGGCATCATGTCATCCGGCCATTGAATATTAGCAAAGCGCATTTATTTGGCATGTTATCGAACCATAATCCATTATTGAACGAAATCAATCAATTTTGCAATGTGTTGATTGTTTAGTGCACATGATCTGGTAATCGTAAAAACTCCAACTTCTCATCCATATCCTCGATCAAAACGTGCTGTGTAACATATCGATGTACATTGTATTCGTCGCTCTATCCACTATCGATCCATTACAACCGTTACAATCAGATTACAACCGTTACATCCATTACAATCAGATTGGAGCCGATCGCACCAAATAAGTGTGGATAGCGCAGAAGGCAAATGTATTTGTCATCTGTGAAAACAATCTTACCCAGATAGTGATTACAAGTGGTCGCTTCCAAAGGCATACATTAGGCACCTCGATACGACATATAATTGATGATATTTCAGTTGGAAAATAACTTGTATTCGAATTCGCCATTGTTGTAACATATCGATATGCAAGAAATCGGCTCGTTTTTCTCACCTAGGTAATGGCCGAATCGGTATTTGCATTGTAGAAACAACTCGTCGCCTTTTTAACCATCATCTACACTCACATTCTCCTTCAACACGATGTGGGAATATGAAGACACTCCTTGTATAGAACATGGTTTTTGGTATCCCGAATGTAAATGCCGGATTATAGGTATGTTTGCTAGAAATTGGATCGCCTATTCACCAACGATATGTGAATGGAAACTTAAAAATTGAATACAACGAAAGCAAATAAAAAATATATATACTGACATTATATTTCTTTGCATACCTTTGCGAAAGACTTATGATTATGTATATTTATGATTATGTATATTTTTTCTCCAATTGCAAACATTTTTCCTTTTCAAACTGAAGTTCTTTTGTCAGTCGTCTGATTTCACCCTCTAATCGTTCGCAATCGTTTTTTGTTTCTTCTACAACTCATTTCGAGATCGGTGATTGTAGCATAATACGAATTTGTAATGACTACATATCAACCGAATATTCAACCATTTAGTGCAATTATACAATCTTTCAACCATCCAGTAATATTTGTTTACAGATGTTGACGACTTGGGATTTATTTATCAAAGTTGTTGTAAAATATTTGTAAGGTAACAACAACACGAAATTCTTTCTTATTAGCCTGTAGTGCATGTTGTTCTATCCTGTTTTGCAAGAGTTGAGATATAGCAGCAGCATCAACATCATCGTCCGTGATGTTTTTTTTTACAAACATTTCTACCGTCCTCGAAATTGGTAGTCATAATAGATTCCATATATATTTTATCGTTTATCAAGTTAACTTACATACATTCTATCACCAAGTAATTGTAAATGTTTTCTATCCAAGTATCATCTCCCTCCTTCCAGAGATAATACTTACAACCACAATAACAGCAAATAACCACATTGTTGTCCCCCATATAAAAGAAATCAGCTCGGTTAAGTTGTTTCGGTTGTTGTTTCATCGCATTGGGCCAAAACTCGTATGTTACCAACCATAATTCGAACAAATTATATTCGGGCCCTAGATAGTGATGGATGTTTACTTTGGCGCCACTCAAAACAATGTGAATTAAATTTCCATCGAATAAATTCGGTGATTTTAACGAGTAGAGAAATGGGAGAGATTCGTTGTGAAAATCATTTTTTATAACATTTGCCAACTTGAAAGTTATCTGGTTCACCTCGCAAAAGAAATCGTATGTTTTCCTCGAGCCATACTTGAAATATACAAAGAGACCAACATTTTCCACAATATCCACTGTCAGTTTGACCAAGTTGTAAACGTGGGGCACGTCGACAGTCAGTTTGTCCAATGCTTCGCGATTCGTCTCATGATCGAACCATTTCTGGGTGTAAATGTTGCGAAACAATTCGTATAATTGGTCAAACTCTGTGACAAATCGACACTTTTTTTACATTGTCTATATTTTGTATGGTTTTATTAATCGTGTTGTATAAATTTACAAAATTAATACACTTTCCAAAAACATAGCCATAATTTTCATATTTAATTTTTTTACGTTATTATTTTATCCATTACACATTTTTTATCTTATCTTCACTCATAATATGTTGTGAAATGGAAAAGTAATCATTAGTTTTATTTTCAAGTCTTATTGGTATTGGTATATGTTCTCATTTTGAAAATATTGGTTAATATAATTGTATGTAAATGACTAATGTGCGAAAAAAAGTATGGATAATTCCGAATTGCATGCAAATTCTATTAAATAATAAAAAATCGCAAACTTTGTCTGTGCTGCTTCAATTGCATCAAACAATTTGCCAATTATATATACATAAATTTCCCCCTTTGCTTTTTTGCAAGATACTCCCGAATAATATTTGAATATGAAACGAGAAAATAATGCGGTGAAAACTTACAATGATATGACAAGAATAATTTATATCATATATAATTCGCCAAAGGCCTCTGCGACTCATTAATGGGGTGGTTTTTTTATGCACCGAACTGCAAATCATTCCAAACAGCATCTGTAACAATTTTTCGTTAATTACACAAAAATATTTCGCAATTAAAATAAAAGGGTGTGTCAAATCTTATCACATCATCGAAAGGTATATAAGTGGTTTTGTAATTGTGTCTTATTTGAATGACTAGAATTTAGTGTTGAACTTCGATGTGGAAGGGGCTGTGCAGTTATTGCGTAGTTATCTCACTTGCTTCGTTCTAATCTGACCGATAATCTCCTTTCACCATTCGTTGGACACATCTTCATTCCGAGACAATTTTTCTACCTGAATTTTAAAATCCAAACAGTTCCATGATATCCATGATGTAATGCCATGAAATATCATGCTATAATCTATTAAGTTGCATGAATTTGGATCATATGTGTTAAAGCAGCAGTGTTTCCATCGAAATGCAGCTATAGACAAATAACTCAGCAACATTCAAAACATCGGTGACATTTGGACGAATATGGCCAACCACATACATCTGTTCCCACTAACTTTAACCTATTCGATTTTGAACACAAGATTCAATATCCTTTGCGTGGACTTCTCAGTCAACTCGCAAGATTTGTGCATCAAGAAATTCTTTGTGAAATACAATGCACGCGACATAAGGATTGACCCGATATCGGAATATCTGTGAAAATATGAACATCACACCCAAAGTCTTGCAAAGGGGCAAAACCTCTCCCGTTTCATCTTCCCACGATAAAAAGGCTCTTAGTTTTGCAGCGATTGGAAATGCAAAGAATAATATAGCAATCAAGGAATAGCTGTTCCAAATGGAAACTCACGACCGGTATAAAGGGGTGTTCAATTTTTTAATCAGATTTTAAATAGCGATATTTCAAACGAACGTAATATCACCGACCACTACCTCTGCGATGTCGACAGATCCGATTCGGATGATGCCGATGAAGGTAATGACTACATTTAATCCTTATCGATGGGGAAAACCACATACGAAGAAACTATACAACAACTGAAGAATAATTTCAACATGTTTCACAGGATCATGGGTCATTTACAGACACCGTACATTCATCCACAATTATCAATTCTTTAGGAAAATTGTGGAGTTCGTGTCCCAATCAGGTAAACAAAGTATAACGATCAACAAAATAAAATAAAACATTTTACGATGAACAAATAACTGAATAAATGTGTCTATCTCGTCGGTTACAATAAAATTAGAGCTATCTCTCGAAACCATGCCAATTTTATTCCATCTGTGACGATACTAGGTTTTAATTTGGTCTGAGAAACATTTCGTGCCAGTGAAAAAAAATTTCCCACTCTTTGATTGATACTCTGTTAGTCTACTTGAAAGCATTGTTCATAAACTGATAAAAATGTATTCCTTTGCAATAATTGTATGATTAAAATGTTGATCAATCAAAAAGAACAAAAAGAAATCTACAAATCGACCAAAGCCCCAAAGGCAAGTCTTGAAAATTGCGAGAAAAAAAAAACACAACTATGCGGAAAATGTGCTTGTCGAGTTTCTAAATGATTCGAGCGCACCCTACTCATCAGAAGTGGAAGTGTTGCCTTTAATTTTTCCTGTACAAGACGGGTAGATGAAAAAAACGAAATTTTGCGCTGACAATGAGTCAGGTTAACGAGCTGATTGAAAGTGATAAAACCGAAATTAAAACAGAAACCAAAACAACAATATTTTTTGTATTACTTCTCAGTTTACACATATGTTGAATGTGTTCGTGAATCATCCATTGCATTCTATTTTTAAAAATTTAAATATACTTTCATCATCCGATATGAAAATCTCAGTTCGATTTACATTACCTTGTACAAAAAAACCGGGAGTGAGGCCCTACCAGGGAGTGTTGTCTCGTGGCTGGCGAAGTAATATTTCAGTGCGTGCGAATGCGGTCGATCCGAGATTAGATTAAATTGCACTTGGGCACCATAAAAAGTCAATGTTGAATTACATAAACAAACAAATTTTGAATGCTACAGACCTACAGCAAATTAATTTTTCTCAACCAACTCACATACAATTTAAAAAATTTAATATAAATAATAATAATTTTTTCTTGCAACTCAATGGGATATAACTGCAGGAATGCATCGAACCCCATCAAGCAATCATCATCGTTGAAAATAGCATAATGTTGACGAGGTGTGCTACAAACGGAACTTGTACCAATGAACCTGCCTTCATGCTAATGTTCTATTTGTGGATACGACTCTCCGTGTACCGATGCATACTTTTTTTACCTTCGAATGCGTCAGTGATGGAGAGAAAATCTTTGCCAAATTCTTCGATGGGAATCTGCAGATGGCGAGTGGGCAAAGATGGTTATGCTGCAGCTGCTGCCATAAATGTTCCTGTTCATATTGCAGGTGATAAAGTTCACTCGATCTGCACTGTCGATTTCAAGGTTTCGAAATTATACAAATATTTTACTTAAAGGACTTGGCTAATTTCAACATTGATACAAATCACATGCAACACTATATTTTTGAACCTCCGTGTAAACTAACTTGTTTTAGGGACAATACCAAATCTGCTATCCAAAATTAGATTTTGCATATACATGACATACGCTGGTATGAAGGCTGGGTACCTTACAGGCGTGTATTGAGCATAAAGCAAAAGCAGCTGAGAAATTATAAACGCATCTCCATTTAAAGTGCAGAAAAGTACAAGATTTTGTGCAGTCAATGTATGCCCCATACCTATTTACCAACTCGAACCACAATCTCGAAGACTATATTCCGAATTTTCTAGAGGAGATGAAGATGTAGTTTGCTCAGCAGTATTCATACAATGTATCACCTATCACCTGCTGTAGATTTTGTGCCAATGGAAAATGTGTGTATTTTTTAAAGGGTTTTATCTAATATATATATATATATATATATATATATATATATATAATTTTGTATGCAAAACTATAAAATATGATTTTTTTATTTCTGTTTAATCATGATTATAAATAAAGAAATAATTGACAAATACATTTACACTACTTTGGAGTCTCAGGAAAAAAATCCTAAACCTAAACGATGATTCCTACTCCACTGGAATATGTAACAAACTCTTGCATCATACGCAAGTTGGAGAAATATTCAGAAGTTGTTACATTCAAAAATCAACAAAAAAAATGGTATATTCAATGTAAAAAAACATATAAAATGTACGTGATTTTAAAAGAGGTAATTAATCAGCACTCGTTTATAGATTTCGTCCTTTTTCTTGCGTAAAATTATAGACCAAGTGGTTTTCGATGATCGGGATGAACGCCCGCTCATAATGAACCAATATATTTTGGCAGTGACTCAATTGCTAGACAATTTCCCAGGACAGAAACATTGTTTCGACAAACGCTAATAAACGATCAATGTGGTGGACGAGATTCCGACTTAACTGACAACATTTCGAATAATTCGCCCTTTTATGTGTTTATAGTTTATCACTTTACAATATCCATTTTCAAAGTGTTTGTACAAGGTTTAAAGAAAATTGACGAGACTTTTGACAATGCGAAAAAATTGAGACTGTTGAATTAGACGGTCAATCTGGAAGATAATTTCGAAGTTTCAAAAACACTGCTACGATCAGCGAGGATATCTGTGACAAAATTTGAGACGAGTTTCACATGGAAAACGACCATTGGATCAGCTCGATCCAAATATGGCCATGATAGAAGCGAATGTGATTGATGGCAATGGTAAAGTTGACGATGATGATAACGATAGCGAGGACGAATGTAAACTATGGTATGTTGATAATGATTGGGAGAATTTTAACAAATACACATTATCTGTCACTGTTCACCACGAAGATCATGTCGACGAGAACGAAATGCTCGAAATTAGTGAATTAAATGAATGTGAAAACGAAACTATTTTTCCGAAATCTGACGATCTGGTTTTAACATTGACTGATTTAAATTTCCGCGAAAACAAAACAGAAACTGAAATTGAACTTGTAAATGCTGACGAATCCACAATGGTAACAGTGGCACTGAATTCCTACAGAAATGAATCCGAAACCATATTCTCGGATATTGAAAATATATTTAAGTGAAAACTAATTGGGAACCGAAATCGAACGCAAGGAATCTGAGGAAATAGTAGCACTGCAATCATTTGGAGAAATTACTTTATATGAGCCTATAATTAAATTAAAAGAATTTGAAAAAATTACAACAGATTTGCACGAAGCTCCGAGTGAAATGGAAATCATTTTCAAAGAACCTAATACATGGACATGGGTAGAAACAGATCCTGGCAAAATTAAAACGGAAATCAAACTTTTCGAAAAAGGCGAAAATTATAATTTCAAAGTACATAGGGGTAAATTTCCTCCTTATTTGGCCTGTTTGATGGAAACCGACTTCTTTGACTGAGTGAAAAAAATCTACTGAAAAATAATTTTTTGTGTTTGCATTTCTCTTACTGTAGGCACGCTTTACAACACATCAGATGATTCCCTAAAATTATGGCGATCGGATCGAGCATAAACATTATTCAAGTAATGGCATTTTTCATAAGATGGTTTATTGTCTATCGCTACTGTTTCATTGCATCGATTCGTCAGATTGCCAAGTTTTATGCGACCTATCAAAGTTAAATTTCTATTGCGATGAAAACAAATGTGGTTACTGTGTGGTGGGGGTTGCCCCACTATATTAAGAACAACCCAACAATCACCCACAACGTCTTTCCATCGTGCAAGCATCGTTCCGTGCTATTCAAAACACAGAATAGTCCGAGTGTTGAAAGGATCGATCCTTTGGAAATTGTATGGGTGTGTATCTCGACTTACCCACTCGTGTGGAACGAAAACGGGACTCAGACACCGTATGCCTGCAAGGATGGAATCGTCACGAGCGATCTGAAAGTGTCCAGTTTTAAACCAAGTGATTGTAAATGCAGGGCCGAAATGATATTGGGAATTTTAGAATTTCAACCACACGTACCAAGATGTTTCCCATAAACCCACGTTAATTTCATGACAAAATTTCATTAAATTAAAAATATTAATAATAATAATAATTCGTAAAATGCAAATATTTATATTTTTATTATTATTATGTATAACCAGGGTCGTTGTAAGTGTAATTTATTTTTCAAGAAAATGCGATACTTCATACTAGAAATTTACGAGAGGAGCCAAAGCGAATTTCCTATTAATTTTCTAATATTGTTTTCTATAATACGTCTGTATCTCAATAAACAATCAATTTTGATATGCACATAATTAATTTTTAATCGGCAATTTGAAAATAAACCTTTATGTACACGAAAAGAAACGATTCCGATGTCGACAATATTCAATTCGCCAGCCGCGATCACGGAGATAGAGATCCGTTCGATGGTGATGATCCAATATGCGCACATGCATCTCTACCTCCCTAAAAAAAGGATATGTTTTGACAAAGATAATAAATGGTCCTACCTTTTTTTACCAACACTTAGTTCACATGCTGGGTTAATATGACAATAAAAAATGGTATCGTTATGTACGATACAAAAAAAATTACAAACCTGATGTGCACAGTGTTATTCCAATGTATACGTTTAAAAAAAATTTAAGATATATATATCTTACATGCATATATGTATACTTATATGCATGTATATATAGGTATACAGTATACATATATATACTGATACTTTATATTTTAACTTTTTTGAGTGAGGAAAAAGGAGAAGCGAGGTTATAACATATATGTGACTACTTTTCGAACAGAGGGCAGAAAGCTAAGCTATTTCCAACTAGAACAAAAAAAAATGATAAGATATTGGATTTCAAAAATTATAAAGTCTTTTACACCAACTACAGAATTGTTTATCTTTTGGATATAAAATAAAATGTTTTAAAGCAAAAAGTGTTGCTGAGTTACTGGGATATGAAAACTACAGGAAAGTTATTACGGATACTGTAAAAGAGAAACAGAAAAACTTTCAGCAAACTGGCAACAAATTCAGCTTCAGTTGTAATTGTGAACGAGCAGCCCTACGCCATCTTCATCAATGAACTGGGTATTTACAGACTGATAATGTATTCCAAAGTGCTTTTTGCGAAAAATTTTCAAGATCTGATTTAAGAACACTTTCTCCTATGCATTCGCGAGGGAAAAACAGTGCATGTTTCAGAATCACATCGAGTATTTGGCGAAACAACTTCGAGAAAGCACTAACGACGTGGAAGTTATGAAGAGACAATTATTGACTCGGGCTGCAAAAGAGGCTTTCGTAGCTAATACCACCAAAGAAAATACAGAAAAGTAAGCAACATCTTGAAACCAAATTTCTTAGTACTGAAACTGAATGATGACAATTCGATTTTCTGTATTATGTAATTTGCATACAAAAAATAAAATTGAAAGGGTAACTCCACTTGCTTCGAAAGAAACATCCCAACTGCAATGAATTGCTGTATTTAGAGTAAAATTCACCTTCTCGAAACATGTATGGTAGTGTCAAAAATGCACTGAGCACACAGCTGGAATTTTTCAAGAATTACTTCGTGATCAAAAGTGTTGAATTTACAGAAAATAAAATGTAGTAACTTCGTAATGGCGATGACTAACGAAAGCTGGGGCTTTTGAGTAAAATTTTATTTAACTTTTTAATTTATATTAGTATATGGTGAAATTATTATGGGTTTAGTTTGCGAATGTGTGTTTTCTGTGTAGAGAGACTGAAATATTGGCCAAAAATATACTTTTAGCAGAAATTTTAGAGTATAAAATATACTGAGGGTGTTTAATTAGTATTTGAAAACATTTTTTATCTTATTTCTTTACTGTTTGCTGTAAGAAATGAAATTTTAGTTAAAAATTACTTGAAAGAAAAAAACGAGCAGGAAGTGTGATTACCTGTGCAAAGAGATTGTTTCATGTTGTGTAAAGTAATTATTTATAGGCATAAAATTAGTGATAGGACAATTGCATAGTTTTGTAATTCGAATGAATCGATTCAGATGAATTTTTAAATGATTATTATTTAATTAACTTTCATACGAACAAAATCGAACACTCCAGATGTATGAATTTTTTTTTTTTGTGAAGTGTGCAGTATTCTTTAAATCACACGATGTTGACACGTTTATTTTGCCTGGCAGGGCCATTTTAACATGAAAAAACTATAAATTTATTTTACAGAGTACTGGATGAAATAGATAATGCCACTAAATTTGCTGATTCATACAAGAAAAAAAATTTATCTCGCTCACATTATAGTCCCTCTGTAAGTTGTGTGAAATGTAGAACTGTACAACTGTATGTAAATTGTTGCAATGTATTTAACATTCGTTGATAATTGAATCGAGTCCAGATATATCGTATATGAAACACACACTAAAAGGTTACAAATCTCTGTTATTTAATATGATTTGTTGTAAAAAAAAAATTTTAAGTAAAAAGTGTTATATGATGATATTTCCAATGTTTAAACACCTGAAAAACGTGAATAATGTAATTATTGTCAAATAATAGATTTCTTGATTATAAATATATTATCTCTTATTGAATAAGCAATATCACTAACTAAAATATTTAATATAGATTGTGTTTTGTTATTTTAAAAATTAAGGTTAACTAATTAATAGAATTTTTATATTACATATATGCTTGTGGCCGGTTTCATCAATACATCTTACAATTTAAGGGCCACTGAAACATCAAATAAGCTGTCCCTAGTACCTTGTACTATTTCACCGATTTTTAGCTCTTATTAAAATGCTTTAAGCAACTCTTATTTTCGGCAGACATAATCGAAAGCTCAACTCCTTAAGCTCTGCTTAAATCAATGTAAACAAATGAAAAGGAAAATGAATGCTACTGAAAAAAATTGTGTGTAGATAACCCCAAATGTGTGATAAAGTATTTAGTGTTATAATTTAAATTAGTGTAAATAAAAATAATATATTATTGTTTACCAAAATTATTGAGTCTGGGTGAAAGTACTTATTTGCTGAAATAACCTATGACAATGGTAGAAAACAAAACTTGTGGAGGCACATATTTAATGATGTGCATTTGCCATGTATTTACAAGAAGCAAAACCAATATATACATAGAAAATTGAGTGTAAAGGCAGGTGGCTGATTGATAAAATATGATTTTGTTTAGTAGATTACGCACAATCTAAGGAAGTATTTGAAATAAATGGAAAAAAATGTATGCCTTCACTACACTGCGTGATTTTTACAGCAAATATATGTCTAAATTATGCATGTTTGTATGATATGTAAAAATATATAGTTACTTTGACTGAATTAGAGATTTGATATAATATAACACATTTATAATTACATTTTACTTCACATGACAATTTTTCAGTAAGAGTTTTTCACACATTCGACTTTGTTTTGAATTAGAAAGGCTAACGAGGTCCCAATTAAAGATTACATACAGTCGTGACTGGTTGACATGTGCCATGTTCCTGGCCCTAGACAGTTCCCCACGTCTATCTAGAACCTGCCTAAGTTCAACCCAGAGCCACATCAGTGCAACAGTGCTAAAGCCAGTATACGGTGTGTGTGTGCCTGTGTTTGCATAACTGCAGGCATGTTGTATATGTGTAATTATACTTGTTTACCTTAGCTGTGGCCCTTATTTGTTTTTGTAATTATTGTTATATATCTTTCAAAGTGTTAAATATGTTTCCAGTAATTATTTAATTTACAACAAAGTAATTTTTTTTGTCCCATGTGATCACGTGGAATTAAATATGCCGCACCGAGTGCACCAGTGCGACACATTGCCAAGAAAGTGCCAATAGTATTTAAATGTGTATATCACCCATGCAGTTGAGTGTACTGTGTTATTGAGTCATCCTTGAGTTTCTGTATAATTTTATATGCGTGTGTTTATTTTATTTGACAAGTATGTTAACATGTGTACCTTGTGCTATAGGGAAAAAGTCGCACTTCCACGTGCTGGGGCACAACGTATCTGCAATATTATTTTTAGTGTTTTGAATCCGGTTTAGTTGGGAGTGCTCGCCCACATTAAGTTTAAACATAAAATTATTGAAGGACAGTATCTGTGATGGTACTAATACCAATCAAATACAGCATTGTCTTACGTGGTTCATGAACAAGGGACATGCATGACTTAGCGTAATGAACACGTGGCAATAAGCAGCTATCAATGCATAATTATTTATTAAGTGTTGAATTCGTAATATCTGTTGTAAATATTGTGTAGTACATTAAATAGGAGAATTGTGGAAATTAATGCAAGCCAATACCAGCACGTGCAGGGCCATGCACAGGTAATACATAACCTTGAAATGTGAGATTAGGGTGTCTCTTAAGTGTTAAGTGTTATGTTTATAATTTTATATTTTTATTTAACCACATGAAATTTAAAGTGTAATGTATTGTGTCTCATTTTCATTCAGGACCAACATAATCCACTTCATTCCATTTAATTATTACATTTTGTGTAATTTGTAGTCATGTGACACTGCGGCAGGATTTGGAGCCAGTGAGAGAGCATGTAGACACTTTACCGCCTTTTTCACAGTGTTAGCATGTACCCTGCATAAATTGGGCAAATCATATAACTGCTTTGTTTGAAGGTAATTGTAATAAATAAGTATGTTCTGTAGCTCGACAGCTTATTATTTCATCTGCGGCTTTTAGATCCCATAACAAATTTCTGACATTACTTTAGAGTGTGGAGGAGACAAGAACAGCCTGTGTGGGAGTGAATTAAACATTTGAGGGAGGCTGACAGGCCTCACAAGCCTAGGCACTTGGGTTATTCTTTGGATAACTACACCTATGTTTGGGTAAGTCTTGTGGTGGGATGAGATTCCACACACTAGCCAAGGGCTTATTATGTACTACGTTCTGACGAGACTTCCATATAACTTATGGGCAGCCCAGACCAGCGACGGACCTTAGAGGAAGCCACATTTAGGAAGGTCGACCACACGATCCAACTTCTTCATTCTCATTACTGCTGAGCGCCTGCGCCCATCCCAGTAATTATTGACCTGAAACCAACCTCCCTAAGGGTGTGATTCCTTTCCCATAGTCCGTATACTGTTAAATGGCTATTCCCAACTACGCCTGTCTTTCAGCCGTTAAATGGCTTGTCCAAGCGTGTTGCTATACACGCCCGCAAAATATTCCTAAATTTTCCTATGCCTTATGGCACGTAACTTTCAGTAACCTACTTAGGCTGCAGCTGGCACACAAGTCTACTGCAATTTCATCAGTATCTTTCCTATTGTTATCTCATTCCTGTTACTATGCTACCTTGTATTTTCCTGAAATTCCTTTTCAAAAGTACCTGTTTGCACCACATGTGACCACGTGGGCCCACAAATATATTTTCCATTGGGCTGTAATGATCCCCATTTTCGCTACTGGCGCAATTCCTATAATTTCCACACCAGATATATGCGAACGGATGAGAGAAGACATTCTCCAAAGGCAAGAGGAATATTTGACAACAAATCGCCATTGGGGCTAGTGTGCATAGAATCGGCCATCTTCCTTGAGTACGTGGTCGTGACATCAGCCAATCACCATCTTAGACACATGATCATCTGAGGGGTCGTGCACCACATGCCGCGCCCCTCCATCCACATTTCGTCGTGCCTGCAGAAACTACCTTTACCACACAGAATCGTGTGGGTGTTGCAGCCAGCCGAAAGCCTTGTGGCCCGGAAAGAAGCAGACATCATGGACCTTGTATGCTTGGACTTCCACACTACCAATGGCAAACTGTCAACATTATGCCATAAGTGTTTATGGCCTACACAATAATCGGATTCATTTTCGCTCGTCGACTAGCACAGAAATTCATTTATATGCAAGGACGCAACTTCAATACAGAGGTTTTGGGCCACCATCGGAGAAACAAATGCTGAACTTCAAGTGGAGGTGCTGCCACATACCAGTGCTGGCAGGCCTGACGACCTGTGTGCCAACTGTTTCAGACCACGGAAGTCAAGAGGATTTGTAAATCTGGTCTGTGTGCCCCGCTTTTGCACTTGGAATGTTGCCCAGCTGAGTCCACCGCCATCACTGTCGCGATTTTGGAGAAACTTGTGGAAGTGTGCAATATATGCGATGGGGTAGGAGCAACTACGCTCGCCTGTACAAGATGTTGGAGGTTCAACTATGAGCAGTGTGTCACTCCACAGGAAACAGCGACACAGCACGACACATTCAACATATATTGTTTTCGGTACCAACCGATGGTGAACGAGAGGCTACAAAAATCTGAGCAACAGAATTTCACGTTGCCCGCTCATTAACAACCACAGATGGAAGTGGTCGGAATGATACTTGAAGGTGTTTGAGGACCACAACAACAACATGTGCCGCTGTTGACATTGCCACTCCTACGAACTGACACAGCGTGTGTGAGAGTGTCATAAGTTGCCACACCTCCTGCCTATTCCATGCCTTTGCTATGGACCATGCTAGCCCGAGGCTGCAGACCTCGGACAGCACTGGAGTTTATGTATGACAGAAGGCGAGAGAAGAGAACCCATTCTCCTGTAACTCCCATGAGATTTCAATCATTGTTGGGATACACTGGATATTCAAATGAGGGCCTGACTGCATTTCACAGAGACTGTGAAAATCGGCTGACAAGATATGGCGTCGATCCAGAAGATTGGCCCAACTGCATCGGAGAGCATTTAGGAGGAGATACTAGTTTGAGCTGGCGAGGCATGAACTGCTACACGATCACATGAGCCGAGTTCAGTGAATTGTTCATGATCAGGTTTGTCAATGTGTTCACCTCCCTACTCACACGAAGCAGGATTGTGCTGGAACATCAGAAGAAGGAAAAGTTATATATTTTTGTAAAGCTGAAGATTAGCACCATTCTCTACATATCATCCAGAACTATTATGCAGGAAGTACTGTAAGTAGTTGTAAGCATGACAAGTGCTGGGTACACAGCTGCTCTAGCACCCATAAGTTATTTCACAGAACGTGAATTTCTGCAAATTGTCATATTGCTAGGAACAAGAATCACTGCTGAGCAGTGGTACGACTGCAAACGCAATCAACCGCGCCGAGAAAAGGAACAGTCGATACCATGGAATAATAACCAGGAAGACAACAGAAGATCAGCTAGTGGTCAGGACACGTCATCAAGATCAATTCCAGGAATGACTATGTGCCATCTGCCACTCCGATTACCGGGGCCCATCAGCCACGCCCACCAGTGAAACCATAGCATCTTGCATGCCCATGCCGCTGGTGTGATGGGCCGCATTTCGATAATCACTGTCCCCAACAGGCCAGATCTCCGCCTGCTACTGGGTGAGGGATGCTGCCACCAGTAAACGAGCAGTCGGGGTAGGGCGGCCAGACATCAATCAACCCCGGACCAAAATGTGTTCTCCTGACCCGACACCTCAACAGATTTTGCTATCCCAGATAAACACTAACTTCAACAGTTTCATTCGCATATCAATCACCACCAACAATCACCCTTGCTGTGCGCTAATCGACACAGCCACATCGCACAATATTGTAAGAAGCTATTTGGTCAACAATTACATTAATAAATCTTAAATCAGTGCAGAAAATCGTTCATTTGGCAACCTGTCTACACACAGGCAACATTAAAGGTGAAGCAAATAATTTCATGCCCATCACCGATGTCTAGAAGGTGACTGTGGTATTTGTGTCCGACGAAATGAGGGAAGAAGACATTCTTGGAATACCCTGGTTGATGGGACAAAACAATGTGGTTTAACCAGCAGCCCACAGAATCCACTTCAGGAGGAACGAGAGGCGAACAGTGTACAATTGGACAACTTCCCCCCCCCCCCCAAGCTGGGGAAGCTCCCGCCATTGCGTTGGACGAGATAGAACACATGGTGCCACCAGAGTTCCGAGAAATAATGCGATGCCTCCCCAATGAACGCCGGGATGTCTTCGCCATGGCAGATCCATTGCGCCGCACCACGGTGGCAGAATACACTATTCTGCTCATCGACGAGATGCCTGTCTACAATTTCCCGAGATGGTATTACCCAGATCAGTGCCAGATTATCCAGGAGCAAATAAAGGAGATGCTGGACAAAGGATTAATAGAGCCATTGGAGAACTCTTTTAATGCGGCGTTCACTATGGCCCCAAAGAAGGATGGTACTTGGAGGTTCTGCGTAGACTTTCGGCGACTCAACTAGGCCACCAAGAGTGCGTCACCTCCATACATCAACATCAAAGACACATGTGCCCCAAAGACATTCCAGGAAATGATAACCTGGATGCTCGATGGCTACATCGGGGAGTTCGCTTTGGCGTACCTCGAAGATGTCATCATGTGGTCGGAGTCCTGGGAGGATCATGTGAAACACCTGTATTTAGTACTGGAATGTCTGGCCATCAACTGGCTCACCTGTACCAACCAGAAGTGCCACATCCATTAGGCAAGCTTCCATTTCCTGGGCCATATCATTAATGCCGACGACACCCGCCCGAACCCTGAACAGCTATAGTTGATCGAGGAGTATCCAGCCTCAAATATCCGGAAACAGCTCCAGAAATTCTTTGACATTATCAACTGGCTGCGAGAGTATATCCCAGGGTACACCCTGGTGACAGTGCCTCTCATGGATCTGATGTCACCGACCACCCGGTACAAATGGTTAGTGGAGTAGCAAGCCAGCTTCGACAAAATTAAGCACCTGTTCCGGTAATATTCGGCCCTTCCTGGTACGACCTGCTACGGCACTTGTACATTCAGGCCGACACCAGCGAGAAGGGGCTGGGTGTAGTAGTGTTTCAATTGTCGGATGATGGAGAATGGTGTATTGTAAACTTCAGCAGTGCCAAGTTTGGCCCAGTAGAGGAGCGGTACGTCATGAACGAATGGGAATGTCTCGCAGTGGTGTGGAGCCTCAAAAAGTACCATCCACTTCTGGAATACCAGCAATTCAGCTTGCGGACTGACAAATGCTGCCTACTCAGCCTGCACAGCATCAAGAAGAGCCAGAGCAAACTCATCATGCGCTGGGCGATACTTATGCAGTCGTACGACTTTGAAGTTCAACACATCGCCGGCTTCGATAATCAATGGGCTGACTACCTGTCATATGAGACCAGAAGTGAATTTACCGACGACGAGAATGAAAGGGATGTCGGTCTCCCCCTGTCTCACAGGTAAACACACCGGCCGACACATCAATACAATGTGCCAACTTGTCAGTGCTGCCTATTGCACCCACACTGGCTGCGCTCCAAGAAGACGTCGCCTGCGAACAGAGGAACTGGCCAACAGTAAGTAGATGGAAAGAGGAATGTGAAAAACAAACTGTAGATCGAAGACGCGCACTGAACATCTGTATGCAATCGTCCTCAAACATGGATAGTGACGCATGGCGAATGTATGTGCCTGCAGCTTCCTATGATGCAGTATTAAATTACGCACATCTCAACCACATTTCCAGGCACCCACGTGTGGCCCAGATAAAAAGAAATATTCTGAAGTATTTTTATTGGCTGGGATTGTCGGTGAGTGTAAGGGCTTTTGTGCGAAACTGTGTCGCGTGTAACAGGATCAAGAGTCACCACGGGGATGGCATGCAGCAGCAACAGCCTCGAGAAACTATGGAACCATTCGAAACGATTGCACTAGACCTTATGGGCCCTTACCCCAGAACACCTATGGGGATGCAGTTAATCTAGGTAATTACTAATCTGTTATACCCTTAAGGTGGATTGAGGATATACCTATCATCAAACGCTAGAAATAAATAAAGGAGGAAATTGGGGAAAAGTTATGGGAAAACCGGAATTTATCCCTTCATTGGAGCGATTAAAAACCAACACGAAGTCGTGACTACCTCCAGAATTTGCAGAGGGGTGAGGAATGCGTGGGGCAGGCAGAAAGGGAGAACCAGAATAAAATAGAAAGGAAGAAGATGGTGATTGCACGAGAAAGCCAGCACCACTAGACTCTCCAGTGTGCCGGAAACGAACCACCCAACTGTCTAGAACCCGGCCAGCTCGTGAATGCATCGACTCAGGCAATCAGGCTGAGGCAGCAGGGTTTCCATGCAGGATTGCAGCCAAGTGGAACGAAACGCATGAAGTTACTGTCGCAGGGAGAAAGAGACACAGCTAGAACTTAGCAGGTGGTAATTTGGCAAATTTCAAGATGAGCACTTCAGAGATTGATGCCGACACACGGCGTCTGACGCCGTCGCCGAAGACGAATCACCCCACCTGAGGCAGTGGGCATTGAAGTACTAGGAATGCCAGTGCGACGCGAGTACTCACGATGGACGCAAGGAAGTAAGAATGCACAGATGATGAAACTCCCGATGACCGACAGTAGACCCTGGTGAAGAGCCTACGAGAACCCACAGCGGGGAAACAGTGGGAAACCCAGGTACAAGAAGAGAATTATCAGTGGAGATTTTCCCCTCTGTCTGCGAGACCCCCGGAAAGGCTGCCTGGTTACCAAATCAACATTGCAGGTGAGGATCCAGACCGAAGGTATCATGATGCCTAGGATACGCCGACAATTGCCGATGCCGAGGCCGGTCACGTTTGTTTTTGGGGACACCCGAACACATGATCAGCGCCGATCATGGTCGACCAACAACGATGACAGTGAGGACAGCGAGATCGGCAACGACGAGTCGGGGCAGTGGTGATGTCTTCCCTTCCCCATCAATCGAAGAGGCAATGCATCAACCGGCATGTGCGCAGTCTGCAGGTGGTAGGGCACATCCACCCCAGCTGTCACAACATGGCAGGCCACACAGGAGCAGCAGCCCCGCCCACCTGGATGTAAACAACAGGGCAGCCACTACAACCTATGACCGCGGCATGGGCTCCGCACGCCGCCCATGTCTTGCAGCTAAGCAGACCATGAGTACAACGAATGAACGGTCTCCAGAGAGGGTAGGAGCGCATGACGTGTACCATGTTCCTGACCCTAGACCATTCACCACCTCTATCAAGAGCCTGGCTATGTTCAACCCAGTGCCACATCAGTGCAACAGTGCTAAAACCAGTGTCCGGTGTGTGTGCCTAAGTTTGCATAACTGCAGGCATGTTGTATATGTGTGATTTTGTTGGTTTACCTTTGCCATGGCCCTTATTTGTTTTTGTCACTATTATTATGTTTCTTTCAAAGTGTTAAATATGTTTCCAGTTATTATTTAATATAAGTCAAAGTAAATATTGTTGTCCCGTGTGATCATATGGTATTGAATATGCTGCACCGATTGCAAAAGTGCGACACACTGCCAAGTAAGTGTAAATAGTATTTAAATGTGTTATGTCGTCCGTGCCATTGAGTGTACTGTGTTTTTGAGTCATCCTAGAGTTATACATATGCTACAGAATGTGTTCCAAGTTTGTGTAAATCTTCTGCTGTGTGAAGTTAGTAGGGTTTTTCAAATGACTTCCCAACTTTAGGCCATTCCTCCATTTTCTTCTTCATCCTTCGTTCTGATTTGCTGTTCGTGTCTATGGCAGAGTGACATTCTCGAAGCAGCCATGTCTTCACATTATTAGAAGTTCGAAGTAGGTTAGAGGGGGCCCATTAATCCTTATAAACATTATATTTTTAAGTATCAAAAATGAGGACGATGTTTGTGTATCTATGTGTAAAGTTTTTGATCGACTTGTTGTTCTAGTGTTTGTTCTTTCGTGGAACATGGTTCTCGAAAACGAAATTGAGCAGAAGTCATTGTCAACTTCTGGTATATCGAGAGTGCTGCACTATAACATTGCCACGTTTAAACCAAATGAAGAACCCTTCGAAAATTGTCTGGATCGCCTGGAATCATATTTTAGTATAAATGATATTCAGTCGTGAAAAGGTAAAGTGGATCGCTTTATTATTTTGTTAGGTCGTGAACAATCTTATATTTTTCTTGCACGATTTTATGTTTTTCTACTATCGTGGTTCCATATTTTTACTTAGGCCTATAGGCAAATATTCATTAATCTCATACTTTTGGCTCTTGGGTGCGTTTTAATTAAGTTAAACATATTTCACCCTGCCTTGTGAGCAGAGTAAGGGTATGGTGAACTCACTTTATTGTTACCTGAATTAAGTTACAAATTGTGACCAGTGTGTTAATTTTAAGTAGGATAAGGGGTATCCTGTATTTATTTTCCTTCCCTTATCTGAAGATATCGTGAGTGTTATAAGTATTTTGTTGGAAACAAACAAATAATAAAAAGTATATTGTGAAAAACCTTCCACTAGCATGTAAGAATTATTGTACCTATATATAGTATTGGTTAAGTAACTTTTTTATTGATTATTCGTTATTGATGTTGTTCTCATAAGTTATTCTGCCATTGGGCACATTACTGTACTTTCGAAACTAACTATAGGTATTAATAGGCACAAACTAATAAAAAAAAGTGGTACACCAATTAAGTGCACGTTCGACTGTAGTAAAGAAGTCAGTAAACTCAGTGGTGATTCTTAGACTGTCCAAACAAATAATTACAGCAACAGTGAATCACATAAACTGAACTTCAAAGTACTTGCTTAAACCAAGGCTACCACATTTAGACTGTTGATTTTTCTATGACACACCTTATGTATGGCGAATTTAACATTGTATTATTTTTTGTGTTTTCTTTCCAATTATCAATTATTCATGTAACCTAGTTCGAGGAAGGTAAAAAACACTTGCTGTTATATTATGCTCCAACATTGCGCATTATTGCTGAAACAATTAAATCTCATAGTTGATGACAATACAGTAATGGATCTCTTTCGGATTTTATCTCTGATTCAAAGCATTTTTTTAGTGTGAGTTTGACACTTTTCTTGACAGAGCTTTACGTGACCAGTTAGTGGTAGTTTAAGCATTGATTGTCTGGTTTTCACATGTGCGCCATATAAGTTGTGGCTAGAAATCACTTTTTCAATGAAAAGTTTGTCCACTTTTAATATTTTATCTCTGTTGATTGACGTCGGAAGTTGTTTTGCGTCTTGACTGGTAGGGAACGATTGTGGATCTGTGCCATCGCGATCTTCGAATATTACTGTTGGCAAAAAAAAAGTATAATTCTCAAATATAATCACATCTAATTACAATCACATTGTAAAAATAATTATAATAAATGTCAACAATAATTACATAGACTCGTGCAAAGAGGTCGATGGACCAGGGACTGATGAGGTTGATTGTCCAGGAACTGAATAAGTTGATGGGCCAGCGACTGAAGACATCGACGACTTATCATTTCATGTAGCTGAAAGTGTCTCATCCATTTCCTCTAAATCCTCCATGCCTGTTTCCTCATCCATTTGAGTGGAACTCGGGAGGCTCACCAGTGATATGTGGGTAAAAAATAAGAAAGACTGGTGATTGTTACGTATTCCGTTTATAAATCGCTCAAGAACACTGTATTGCATATCCGAAAATACAAAAAGTCGAGCCAAAAAACCACCATTTACGTATCCAACCATGACCCGGAAAAGGCCCAAGTAAAACACAAAGTTTCCCCCTGCGTATCCAGTCCACCTTGAAAAAGGTGGCTTTTACCAAAAGTTTCCCTTTGCATATCCTATTGACAAAATGTGCAGGACAGAAATGTACGACAACGCGTATCCAAGCCGGGAGGGAAGAAATTGGTGCCACACCCCCTTTGTTCCGACTTGCATATCCATCCGAGTCGGGGGAAATTTCAACCTATGCCCAATTATTTCCTATGGCGTATCCAAATCGAAAACGAAATATATGGTAAAAGACCCCATTTGTTTCCAGTGGCGTATCCAGGTGCCAAAAGTAAATTATTGCACAAAATGCTCTAACCCACCATATACAAAATTTTTATTTTTTACTTCCTCTCACATCCCTGCTCGAATACTCACTATTCTGGATGCATTATTTTTACGAGAATATTTAATAATAGTTTTTTAATTTTGATCATTTATTTTATATTATTTCGTATTTACTCCATCACTAAAGTATGTACCCATAAACTGTTAACCTTTGAAATTTCCTTTTTTTTAAATAAATTTAACAATTTAGATTTTAATGTTTCATATACACGCCATCATTAAAGGGTACAGTAAAACTGTGGACATTTAAAATTCAATTTTTTGATCAATTTAAACATTTATTTTTTTAATGTTTTGTATGTAAGCCTTCGCTAAAGGTGTACCCAAAACAGTGAACATTTAAAAGTTCATATTTTTATATATTTTACTATTTGTATTTTTATGTATTATATATGCC
Source organism: Dryococelus australis (assembly GCA_029891345.1). Classification (NCBI taxonomy): domain Eukaryota; kingdom Metazoa; phylum Arthropoda; class Insecta; order Phasmatodea; family Phasmatidae; genus Dryococelus; species Dryococelus australis. The sequence continues at coordinate 193,262,338 of CM057009.1, forward strand.
ATTACTTTTTTTTAATAAATTACCTGAACACTCGAAACTGGCAGGTCCGAAGTTGACGAAAGCAGCAGCAGATACAATTACATCCGTCGCCGCTGCCGCCGGCCAGACCGGCCATGACCCACACAATCACGCTATGCCCACTATGGATAGGGAATTATTATTTTTCATCAATTTACCTCAATAAATGCAGCTGGCAGATGCAAGTTTTGCGAATGCAACAAATGCAAGTAGATCCGTCGTCACCAAGTGGACCCCTCATGACCTACATGACTACTCTAGGCTTTCCCTGGATCGCGAATGAATTGTTTTATTAAGATTAACAAACAATATGACATTCAAACATTTTTTAAACTGCTACAAACATTGTGTCATTCAAACTTTTTTGAAACTGAAAAAAAAAAAAAAACGATATGCCATTCAAATTTTAATTTCAAAATAAAACACACAACATGTCATTCAAACTTTAATTTTGAACTGAAATAAACAACAAGCCATTCAAAGTTTGATTTCGGACTGAAATAAACAGCATGTCATAGTGGAAAAGTGCATATTTTCCTATGTCTTTTAAAATGTTATACAGTCTTACAGTGAAAAAAACACAAAATTTACTGGTATATTGACATTAACAAGGGCGTAAAATTACAAATTCGAATATGTATGAGTGTATATTTACACATAAAAATTTACAGTAATTTTATATATTTTTATGTGTAATTTCCTAAAACAAGTACAGTTTTTGTAATTTAACATAAACGTTCCTGTGAATTTAAATATAACTACAAGTATTTGCTTAAAACATACGATATAGCAGTGCGGAATAGAACTACATCGAGCTCCTTTTGTGAGTTCAAAATGAAATTTTAACTCTCACTCATGGGAATATGCTGGCTTTGTAGCCTATGTAACCACCTATTCTATATCTGAAGTCAATCGATATCCACATTTTGGAGATAAGTTTTTATAACACTGTTAAACTTCCGAGTTTTGTAATTACAATTGCAGTGAATCTGCGGTTTTACTTTTTTGTTAGTGAGAAAATACACATACATTGTGGTGAAATTACAATTACGATGGTTGTGTGAAATTACAGTATGTGGCAGGAAATCTATTTACATAGTCAAATAACATGCACGGAGTGCATGTTATTTAATATAATAATAAGTAAGTAAAAATTACAGACTGGTGTGGAAACATTACACCTACAGTGTACATGTAATTGGTCTAGTAAAATTACTCTAAAAATGATTTTGTTAATTTACAATGTGTGGTAGAAAATTAGCAGCAAGTACAGTAAAATAACATGTACAGAGTATATGTGATATAATGCGATGATTAGTAAAAGAAACTGACAAGTACGAAAAAATTACACTAACAAATTTTGTGTAAATTTACATTATCTGGCTTGATATTGGTAACAAAAAAAAAAAAAATGACACATACTGAGTACTTGTGAATGAACTAAATGATTAGTAAACAGAATAACAAGAATAACAAAATTATACTTACATTGTATTTGTAAATAGATATGGGACACACAGTAAAAGTTATACTTACATTGTGTTTGTATTTATATATGGGACACACAGTAAAAGTACATGCACACATGTACATGTAAAAATACACGAACATGTGTGGAGTTTGTGCTGCCGCGTACATTCGTGTAAAATTACACAATGCAGTACATCCACACTGCTATGCGAATTTAGCCAATTTAAAAATAACATCCGAACATGTTTATGTATAAGGGTAGTCACAAATCCAGCAGGTATCAATAGTATTCACCCTTTATCAACTATGCGAAAAAAAAACACAGTTTTACTCCCGATATGCTAGTCCGCTATTCAGAACATACCACAATACGAAGTCCTGTACATACACGCACATACAGCTCTCATTCTCACCTTTTAACCACATCGAAAAATATAATGAAAGACTTCACAAGTGCGAAACAATTAGAGTATATAGCAGGCAGTGCATTATAGAGACCATGAAAATTGTAGAATAGGAGAAAATTAATTATATGTAAATTTTTTGAAAATAAATTCTGATGCGAACTCCACCTTTATATATTTTATCGTATAAAGAAATAAAATGGTAAATTCTTTATTAATCCCGGTGAACTTGCACATTCGTTAAACACATGCATGCACACATGCACACACACACACACACAAACCTACACACTGGCACTTAGAAACCAAATTAAGGCAAAACAAACCGACCACGCATTATATAGCAATAGGGAAAAATTTGACCAGCAACGAACTTTACTCTTCATTACTCGAACAGGGCAACATATTTATATTTCTGTAACGAAGCAATATTCCGAGGTGGAAAAACCTTAGTATCGTACGTTGACATTTGAAGCCATTAGAGAAAACATCTATGTTTACACACGAAAAACCTATCCATTCAAACTTTAATTTTAAACTGCAACAAACATAACATCAATCACATTTTAATTCTAAACTGAAATAAACATGGCATTTCAACTTTAATTTTAAACTGAAATAAACAGCATGCCAATTGAATTTTAATTTAAAACTGAAACAAACAGCATGCCAATTAAATTTTAATTTAAAACTGAAATATACAACATGCCATTCAGACTTTAATTTTAAATTGAAATAAGCAGCATGTCACTCAAACTTTAATTTTAAACTGCAACAACAATTCGACCTTGCTCATGCCTGTAAATTGAAACTACAATAATGACAAAAAAACTGAAACCTGTCGAAAGTAGTGTAATCTTCGTCGCCATATCCTCTGGACCAATTCCGAATGTTCATGTCGGCAGAATGGATCAGCAAAGAGTAAAGTAGTTCACCGTACCGATGGTTATTTTTCCAGATGTACTCTGCCAGGTACCCGACCTAAGAATTTTCCAATCGACCGTAGCAGAGAATCCTGTATATCACCGAACACCAACCCGCTCGATGTTTTGAATGTGTACCCTCAACATCTCGCCCCTCTTCATCTTCAGCGTATTTCGGGTGTTTACCATTTCGCTCTTTTCGCTGCACACGAATTCCCTCCAGTAATTCACTTGCATGTGACGGTTTCCGTGAATGTCCAAGTCGCTGTAATCATACTAACAGTCTGAAATTACCGTCGTACCTGGCACGATTCATTCGCGAATGATTTTTTCAAAGGACGCCACGTTCCCCTTTGCCACCGGCGCCAGGAAGAACTTAGTTGGTTCGTCTCTCTGCACTCCCCTGAAAACCCACTGTCCGTGATCTTTGCGTACTTTGCTGTTCTTCCATTTACCCATCTTGGACTCGTCGGTCTCGACCACTTTGCCCGGCCAGCCGATGCGTTTCCTGTACGTCAGAACCCAGTCTATATACACTTGGCAGCAGAAACTCGACCATGATACTCGAGCACAAAAGTTTGTTCATTATAGTCTCCTGTCGAGGGTATGTGATCAGGCACCACAGTAATCACAACTCGGCAATCTTGCCCGGAGACAAGTTTGAATCTCCCACGAAATTGCCCTGCCTCGCCGACACTTTAAAGTTACGTTTAGTTCTGTCCTCCATTCGACGTCGGCATCAGTAAAATAAGCCCCTGTTGTGCACTAGTTTCGCTTCGCCTTAGCAGCATTTTTAGCACTGTATGGCCGACTTGAGAATGTCGTGTTCTATGAGAAACGTGATTTGCAAGGAATGAATAAATTGCGTGGTATTCATCATTGTGATTTTACATCTCGCACACGCCATCGTGCGATTCGGGAGAGAAAATTTTAAGATTTTTGTTGGGGACACAATGCAGAACAATCGATGCCGAACCTGGATACACTAAACAGAACTTAGCCGGATACGCGATGTGGCAGTGAACTGCAAAGTAGACAATTAAAATGGATACTTTATAGTACACACTGAATGTGTGTATGGTTTTCTCATAAGAGTACCCAATACAGAACAATTACCGAATAAGGCCCTATAAAACTCAGATGTAACTGAAGATAGCTTTAACAAGTATTCCTGATTGTATGCATCAGCAAAAGTCATTTTCAAGTATTAATTTCTCTCCATTATTTAACAAGGTTGAACTTGAAAATGATTTGCCTTCATTATGATATCAGCATCATTCATCTTTATGTTTCCACAATTTAAAATAAAGTACTTTCTATTTATTTCAGGTTTCAAACCATAAGGGTGCCTGACCAATACCAATGAGGACATAAATTATGTCCTCCCTACTTTCATCATAATGGTATATATTTTTTATTTTATATGCAACCTCATGGTATTTTACTTAACTTGCTGGAGATGATCCCTTGCAGCTGCCACCGACCCCGAATGAACAGCTTGAGGGGCTTATATACCAATATTTGCAATAGCCCCTTAGAGGGGATGAACCAAACCTCAGCCAATGAGAGTAGACAGAAATATATCGATGGAACTACACAATCAACTTCCAGGGAAACAATCCTTACACCAGAAATGACATCATCATGTTCATATACAGTAATCAACAGAGCCACGTTACCACTCTCTGGCCAGATTGACGTCACCTATCAACACTTGCACATAGCAACCTTTGCAGGCGTGAGCTGCACAGGGTGACATCATAGGCAGCGCCAAATCCAGGATCTCGACGGCAGCCTGGTGACAGGCGACCACAACACGCTGTACCACGAGCGAGCTAGCTCTGTTCCTTTGCTTACACGGTGGCGAGCAGCTAGTTATGACGGATGGAGTGCTTGCACGCCGACTCTGTAACAACAGCGGTCATGCATCCACAGCTCAATGAACCATGCAGTCGATGTAGACCATTCAGAGCACAGGATATCAGGTTAGCTGATTGCATGTCCATTATTTTAAAGTCTTTTGTGTAGGCACAACATGTGAGTAATTTCATGTAGCAGGAAAACCAACCGACACCACCCTCCTTCTGACATGTCAGATAGGGTTGGTTGCAGTCGGTGTGTAAAAAAGCCGAAATTTTTGAGACTGTGTCTCAATATATATACTGGAACAGCTTTATTTCTCTCATGCACCACCGATTATACCTCCCACCTGGAGCAAACTCAGAGCTCCTCCGGCATATTTATTACTTATATATTTTTCACTACGTCTATCACGTTTTAGCAGCTTAGAACTATGCGGGGCTTTGTGGTGCATGCCCTCTTATGCTTTAAATCCTGCATCATCACATCACCAGTGTTGAATAATCATCAATTTCATTGAACAGATGTGTTTGAGTATATTTATTCTCGCTTGCCGAGAAGGTGTAAGGCCGACAGACATATATACCCCACATACCTGCCACATATTTACGACCATGTATGTTTTGGAGTGTTATATGTGTGACTGTTTGAAGTGTATTTCAGTCTTGGTAAGGCATATTGCGAAGCTTGAAAGTCCCAGCTCGAGTATAGATGTTACAGTTAACCAGTGTAAGCCGCTCTCTAACATCGTGTTCAGATGCCTGGGGACACAGTGTCATTTAACCCGGTCTTTTCGACAGCGACCCACCTCAAGAGTCTCTTGCTAATCCGAGCAGATCCCCCTCATCGGTTAGCTGGTGCCCTCTGGATATTTAGAATGTACATCGAGACCCTGTGACCACCCTGTTAGCAGTCGATCGGCCTGCCCACACTTGGGCTTCACCACGCCAATCTCTGCTCTTTTGTGTAGGCTCTGCATGTTTCGCAGGCACTGTTGTTGCATGTTCCCTTCACTCTTTGTCAATATATTACGTAGTTATGTAGTAATCATTGACATTGACAAAAACAAGCAATACTTCATACAAGTTATCAAAAATGTTTATTGGACAGACATGTTGCACTAAATATTTAATTGTTATGTTACAGTTTATGAAACAATTTCCTTGAAGTGTGTTTAAGCTTTATGTAAATGTTAACAGTGCACGAAAATGTGACTGTCTTGCTACATGATTTAAGTGCTATGTGACAAATTATTGCATGCTTTTATTTGGTCTCCTTTGCCTGGCAAACTTTCACACTGTGTTTTGACATTGATGACAACTATGATCTGGACCATCAGGGAAATAGGGTTATCTGGAATGGATGTCAGTTGGTTATAATTATGGATGTGCTGCTGTTTTGGTGATGTGAAGATCGCCGCACATGGTGTTGTTGACATTCGGCATGATATTGCAGAGGGGGAAAAGGGAAATGTGGAGTTTCCTTACCTGATGCACAGTGATAAAAGTATGTTGACAGCTGGTCCGAATGTAAACAAACATATATGGCCGAATGATGCGAGCACTGTCAGCTCCTACATGACAGGCATGAATAATGCAAAAATGAATTCTTCTGCCTTGCCAAGAATGTGATGTCATGTTTGGTTGTAAATGTTACAATGTTTACAACACTTGGTTCTGCACTGGTGGCCTAGACAATTGTTTGATTTTGACATGCGGACACATTCGGTGTAGCCACGTAAAAGTATCTGAGAAATTTTCACACATGAGGCATGGTGCACTAAGTTCGCAATATTCCATTGCAATGCAGCGAACTCACTCACTCAACTGCCTGTGATTGCGTAATGAATGTGTGTGTTTCTGTTAGTGTGGCGGCGATGGTGCATGTTGAACACTTTTCATGCATGAATTGTGCATTAGCCTCATCGTGCTATTCACACATGTTGCGAATATAATGCTGCACATTTTGGTTTCACACATGGTAGGTGGAGGTGTGATGGGAATGTCCTGCCATATGCACACTGTTTCAGGTTGTTCAGTAATGATGGAAACCCTGAAGTTTGATGTGTCGGTGTTGTGTTCTCACTTGTCCATTTACACTGTCACACTGAATGTCTGACAGTCCTGAGAATGGATTTTCGTGGCCGATTGGGGCAACCACTATGCCAGTGGTATCTTGTACCTGGGCAGTATCTTTAGGGGTGGAGTGTTCATGATATTTGTAATGGCACCCTTCAGTCCACTGCAGTATTATGACGTGCTGCTGGAACTGACTCGCTGTTGCCCTGAGTCGTACACTGGGTTGGCACAACAGCTGCAGGCACTATTGATTTTTCTCTCTGGTCATGTGGCATGTTGTTTAACAGTGCCAACGTGGAAGTGGCGGAATGTTGCGCTCTGGATCCAGACAGTTTGTGATGCTTCACACACTTTGGACGCTGATCTACAAAATATATACATCTGTGCTGGAAAAATTTACCATGACCTACATGGAAAAATTCATTATCGACCTGCCCAGAAAAGTTGGAACAGACGTGGTATTTACCATGTACTTGCAAAGTCTTGGTACATGGTCAAGTAACAGCCTAGGGGACACCTGCATTCAACACCATTCCCAGCTTGCTGGGCAACCGACCTTGAAAAACGGTACAGAGGTTCAGTAACATCGACATTCCACGCACTTAGTTTGACCTCGACTGTGGGGTGGAAACATGCTGGTAGCTGTGCACACTCATCACATGGCTGCCTGGCGAACTACTCCAGTGACATCACTCGCCAACTGGCCAGTAAGCCTGCTACCTGGCTTTCTGCAAGGATGGTGTGCTTCGTGGCGACACATCCAAACCCATGTCTGAGAAGCGGAAGTTTTGTTATGTTAAAATGTGTGTTTCTCATATTTGGACATGTTTTTGATCCTGACATTACATTGAACACTTCCATCGACACCCCTCTAGAGGGAAATATGTACTCTCTAAGGACATTTCTCACTTGTTGCCATAAATTGCCATCTGTTTTTCTATTGGCCAACTTGATATTAATATCCCCCCCCCCCCCAACGGTATTGCTAATTATGTTGTATAAAAGCTGGTGCGATCTCGGAATCAGGGTTGATTACCACCGCCCCATAAGGAGTACACCCAGCAAATTAAGTAATGGTTTCTCGAAGTAAAACGTAAATTTTAGCAAAGCCCACTTTGGTGTCCTTGATATAAGAGATAGGCGCCATGTTGGCAATCAAAGATTTAAAGTAGGTAACTTTGGAGAAAGCTTTTATTTTAAATAAAGTAAGAACATTGGTTATTTTAAAGTATGTGTTAAAATAACCTACAAGAAATTAGGAACAATCACTTTTAAACCATTTTTAATTGAAAGCTGTGTTCTCAAAGGTAATTTTTTGAAAAATATTTAATTGTGACCAATTGTCACATTCCTTTGGCCTGTTGTGGTTCAACTAGCCAAAAATTTTAAGACAAGTTTTATTAAAACAAATAAATTTTTTTGACTTTGTAAACTATAAGCATATTTTCGCGGTTGAATTGGTAACAGGCTGGTCATCAGCATTCACAACAAAATTATCACATCCTAAAAATGCTTATTGTAAACACAGACAACGAACCTCATTTGGAGGGAACTTAAAAACTGCACAATTGTGATAATTGTGTCAGAAATAGACATGGAATATATGGACGTGTCAATGTAATTGAATACATAGACTAACATGTACTTCTCACCTCAAAATAAAAACATTTACATGTCGGAAATGCAGTTCGAGTTACGAAGAAAAGCATTAATTAAAACTTCACTAAGACTCTAAAAATCACAACTAAACCAAAAGTATGCACATAGAGTACATATTAAGGTTATTCATGTTTGTAACACTCACCGCCTACCACTTTCAACAAAACTTTCCAAATTTCGTCCCGAAATAAGTTACCATCTTCATTTCGAACTATCGAATATTCATCAATTTTGATCATTAAAAGCCAAGTATGTGGTAATGCAAGTTGCAAATGCAATGAGAGAAACTCGGAGTTCAAAACTATGAGCAGATACCATCAACATCTGGTTAAAAATTCTATTAACATTCTCCTGACAGTGTTAGCCAACACGGGAATGCTGTGACGTGTGCCCGCATACCCACTTCACCCTTTAGACTGTTTGCCTCCCGCGCCAGGTCCTGCAATGCAGGGTGTGTGCGCACACTATGAGTGCAGCTGCAGTACAGTGTGATGAAGGGTGCAAGTGCAACGCAAAGGGGTCAGCGACCACATTCACTATTGGTGCACTTATACAAAAATAGACACTGCTAATTTTCTTATTTTCTACCCCAAAGGGGAATAGTGATAATATGCAATAGAACACATTTTATTCTTATTAAAGACGCCTGTCACAGCGGCTTCAAAACCCTAAGTGTTTTCCAGAATGTTTGCGATTGTTTTGTTATGTTCACTCGCATGTTTTCATTCCCATATCATTCATGTTTTTGCAGTGTCATGTTTTACTGAATCTAAATTACAGGCTTTAGTTTTAAGTAATGTGTAACAGCTGGTACGGGGATGACATGCCGGGCAGGCAAGTGTTGTTTGCAAGAGAGTAGTACACATGCAGTGCCAGCCCGCCAAGCCGGCCAGCACGCTGTGCGGGAGAGTTAGCAGTCGTTCGTCTTTGGTAGGGGTGTGACATGTAACATCGGGGCTCATGGTTTCGCATGCTCGGGTGACCAGCAACATGCTGGACGAATTATTTAATTTGCAATAGCTTCATTAAATGTATTGGAACCTTTCAGCAAGCATGTAAGTGTTCTCCACTGGAGATGTAATTAGAAGCACTGAATAAATCTCAGCAGTGACATAATTTACACATGTGGTTTATTTTTGGTTCGCTGCAAGGCATTATAGGTACGGGCCTTCTCCCACCAAATTTCCTTCAATCTGCAAATGTGTGTAATCTGTGTTTAAATGGTCAAATATTTACATTGCAAGTAACAGTTTTTTCGCATGGGCATGTGGGGAGCCCTCATATCCCACAAGTAAGGGAAATAATCTACTTTTCATCATCATTACTATTAGAGTAGTCAGCACCACTACTGTAGGATTTCGCCATGGTTGTCAGCCGAACGACCCTGTGGAACGAGTCAGCTCTCCGACTTTACAACATTGTCAACCCGGCAATGCCTGGCGCCCTGGGTAACACTCCTACAAAAATCCAACTTACATTCACATCTTGCAAAACCAAACCTCTATCCTTTTCAACCAACCAATCACTGCCAGCTGGTTACCCTGGTCACCATGCGTTCACAACAAAGCGGTGAACTGAAGCATGAACCACCTTTTTGTTACGAATTCAACCATGAAAATACACTTTATGAGTAATAATTCGTTGACCTCTTGTGGTTCAACTAGTCATGCATTTTAAGACATTTTTTTCTTAAAACCAATAGAATTTAGCTTAGCATTGTAATTTATGAGCAATCTTTCATTGGCCTCTGGGGGTCCAAATAGCCAATATTATATGGCAGTTTCTCTTGAAAATTAATAATTTTGCCAGATCTTGGAAGTTAAAATCATTGATCTACAATTTGTTGGCTTTTGATTAATTAATATAGCCAGCTGATATTAAAGCAATTAATTCAGATAAGTAAGTTTTGGTCTTAACATTAAAATCGGCCTGTAAGACCGCGGTGACACGGGGTGTGTGCTGCATACCGTGTCACCACGGCTTTACATGCTTTACCGTTGAACTATTGAAGAGGTTACATTACCCTTGAACGAGTTCCAATCACACTTGTTTCTCGTTCAAAGTGAACAGTTTTCGTAAGTCACTTCGAACGACTTCTCTTCTCTGCTGCGTTCATATTGGCTTCTTCCAAGTAAACAATCAGTGTAATAAATATTGATGAATTTGGCAGGAATTCCGGCACTTTTTGAAATAACTTTAGTTTAAGGTTGAATGTACTAATACCCACCAATTATGCCATTACAGTAAAAGTGTGGGTTTCATAAAATTTAAAAATGATCAATAGTGGTAATTTTTGGAGGCTATTATAATTAAATATCAAATATTTTAAGTTCCATGTTTGTTGAGGTTAGAATATCCATTGATTTCATTCTGCTTTGGGTGTGTAACTGCGAAAACACGTTCTGTTTTAAACTTGTTTAGACATGGCTACCGAATGTATTTAGCTGAATGTGTTTAACATTACTCGTGTAACCACGACCTAAGTTGTAAACATGTTGTAATTTCTGAAAAGATGGCCTTGCATTTAGTTACACAGCCAGAGAAAATATAATTATTTATATTTTGTATTATAGGAGTGTTATTTTTCTGCACTTATATCTTTAGCAGAACTTAGGCACAAACAGCTGTTTAAATACTAATTATTCACAAAGAGAAAATATATAAAATATTGTACATATTTAATGCACTTTAGCACTGTTGTGTACCTGTAGAATTGCAGGGTGTTGAAGACACATATTTATTGTATTTTGCTCCTATAATTATCTTGGAGGTTTATAGGCTCAAATTGAGGCAAAAGTAAAATAATGGTAATTGAATTTTGCAATAATTATGATTTATCCATGGGTTGCTGCAATAAAATACACATGCTTTCGTTGGACACAACATGACAAGTGTTTTATTCTAAACAACATTACAAATGCATAACACACAATACCAACATGCCAATATTAAATATATCTGACTTGACAATAATAAATAACAACTAAATAAATATGAAACATTCACAAAATCACTTTCCAGTAAATAAAAGTTCAGTGACAATAAAATCTCACACACTTTAAAGTAGTCATTTATAATCGCAATGAGAAAAGCGATTAGGCGGTTTTACAGTTCTTACTGGCATATTACTTATATTGGCATCTTGTGAAGTATTCAATTTACACCTGTTTTAATATCTGACTCTAAACTTTTTTATGATCATTGTTTGACATTTTAAACCAATAACTGTAATTTGATCAATTACTATAATAATGGTCATTATCCTTCAAATAGCTCTTCCGTAACTGTGAAATATGTACCCTTTTTATTTCACCTGAATCGAGCTTGATTAGATAAACAAAATTCCCCATTTTCCTTAGTACTATACCAGGAATCCATTTGACATGGCTATTCAAGTAATATAAATTTACGAGAACTTTATCACCTTCAAAAATATTTTATATATATGTTTATAAGATATATTAAATCTTACCCGTTTTAATGGTTTTTTACAACTATGTACATAATTACCACTAATACATATGGGATTAGTCATAGACACTAGATTTTTGGGTTGATAATTTAACATTAGACTCATGGGTAACACTCCTGTAACACATGAAGGAGTTGACCTCAATGAAAACACACACTGATTTACATTTGTTTGCTATGATATACCAAAATTAGACAAAACAATATTTATCAATGACTTCTTAAAAGTTTTTACTCTCTTTCTGCAAGTCCTTTTGATTGTGGATTATAAGGTGTGATTTTAATTAACTTTATACCTCGGTCTTGAAAATAGGCAGAAAATCCGTTAAAATTAAATGGGGGTTCATTATCAGACACTATTACACTAGGTACTGAGAATCGTGAAAAACATTCACTAAAACTTTCTATAATATTACCTAAATTGGCATAATTTAAAATAAAACATGGGATCAATTTCTAATCATTGACCACTATTAAGAATTTAGCCTTATGAGTATCCAATAAGTATATATTAATTATATACCAAGGACTTTTAGAAACAGGCCATGACTTTGTCATTCTATGACCACTCTTTTGCACTTGTTGACAAACTTTACTTGTTTTAACCTTCATCGCATTCATTCTAAACCACCAGACACATGATCTTGCCATTAACTTACATCTTGTAATACTCACATGATCAGCAAATTATTAACACCATCTTAGTTTTCAATTGATCAGGAATTTCTACTCTACTTCCATACATAAGACAACCTTCTTGAATATATAGCAATTTATATATGATAAATATTTTCTCAATTTTGGTTCATCACACAACTTTTTTTTGGATCGCCATTCATTACTATGGTATTTCTAAAACTTTACTTAAAATGACATCTTTGGATGGTATATCAGTGACTTCTTTGTATGACACGAATGGAGTCAACATGTAAATAAAATCACAATCATAATCATACAGTAAATCTACAAGACAATTATTTGGTAGACAAGACAAACAATCTGCATTTAGAATATTTTTACCCATTTTATATTGTTTCTTATAATCATAAGAAGACAAAATTATCGACCATATACGCAATCTTGCATTAGCAACCTGTGGCATTTTTTTCTTTTCAGTGGTCATGGTCATGGTCAGTGACTATGGTAAACTGATTTCCCATAAGAATTTTATGAAACTTGGTTACTCCATTAACTATACTCATTGCTCCTCCATGTAATTGACTATATATTTTCTGAGCATTGTTAAGTGGTGCAGACTCAAAAGCGACTGGTTTTTCTATTCCATTATGAAGCTGACTCAAAACTGCACCAACTCCATAGGTACTACTGTCACAAGTAAGAATAATTGGCTTTTTTTAGGATCAAATAACACTAGAAGTGATATTTCTGAAATAACTGACTTACTCGTCAAAAAAAGCTTTCTCACCTTCATCAGTCCATTCCCATGAGAGACGGTTTCTTAATAAATTATGCAATGGTCCTATTACATCAGGAGCCATTTTGATGAATTTGTGATCATAATTGAACAATCCTAGATAAGACTTAACTGCGTAACATTTACAGACTTTTTGTATTAATTAGCTTTTATATCTTAGACTAACATGGAGAAAGACCATCTGTGCTAAGAATGTAGCCTAACATTTATAACGACTTCACAAAAAACTCACTTTTCTGTATATTAATTTTAACTTTATAATCATTAAGATGACTCAATACTGCATACAATACAGATTTACAGCTATTATAATCTTTACCTCCTATGAGTATATCATCTTGATATCCACCACAGTATTTAATACCTTCTAATGACTTATCAATAACTGACTGAAAATATTAGAGACTGACGAGAATTCAAAACATAAACGATTATAGACATACAATCCACAAATAGTGTTAATCGTTAAAAATTCTCTACTACTTTTGTCCACTTCCAATCGCAAATAAGCATTTGACAAATCTATTCGACAAAAAACATTACACTCATGAAACTTTTGAAACAAATCCTCAGTTTTTGACAAAGAATACTAATCTACTGACACATATTTGTTCAATGTTACTTCTAGATACACACACAATATGATTTCGTCATTCTTTTAAGGACACAAACAATTGGAGATGCCCATTGACTGTAGTCATATTTTAGACAAAATACTTTTGTTTTCCAACGATAACAACTTTTTTTTAACACGATCACGCAATGCATAAGGAAAATCATATGCTTTTCAAAATATAGGAATACAATTGTCGTTTACATTAAGATTTGCCTTGAATGGTTTTATTGGTTCCTCATTATTTTCTTTATTAAATGAAACAGGAAATTTCAATTCCAAATCTTTAACCATTTGTGATTTGACACTATAAACTAACATAACCTCATCAATTATATTGTCATTTCAGACATGACCTGTTGACTCTGAAAACATGTGCCTCCAAGTGGTATTAACATATCTAACCAATCTATACCAAGTAAGGCCCTGTGACATTTCTTTAAGGTTACTATAAGACTCAAATTACCAAAGTACTTATTAATTCTTACACAGACAATGCATTGACATTTGTCTAATGTGCAGGAGGCTGGCAACTAGTGCCAAGGTGTTGGTCAATAAGGATATTGGTTTGATGTGGAGCGGTGACTATAGTTTTGGAATCTCGGTGGAGATAATTACCTAGGGCGCCAGATAAGGTCGGGTTGACAAGATCGTGAAGTCGGAGAACAACTGTGGACTCGTACCTCAGGGTCGTTCAGCCGACAACCATGGCAAATCCTCCAAGTGCAGTTGTTGTCTCCTTGTAGAACAAAAATTAATACTGACTGAATAACTCCCTTACTTATTGCGTTGTGGGATATCTGGGCACTCCACACGCCCATACGAAACACTGTTACTTATTATGCCGGCTCGTGATCATTTCAACCATACTTGCATAGTAAGTTATACTTTGTGAAAAATTGGCAGGAGAAGGCCTGTACCTTGAATGCCTGCGGCGATTTGGAAATAAACCACATGTGGTAACTCGTAACTGTTGTGATTTATTTAGTACATGATTACATTCCCATCTGGAAAAGCTTACATTTGGTGCTGCTTACGAACCCGCCAGCTCGGGTGATACTGTGCAAAAGACATGTGAACACATGAAATAATTTAAGTAAAATTTAAGCCTACCCAGGCGATGCAAGCACTTGGCTGATGCGTATTGCTGTGAAATGATTAGTCCAACATGGTGAGGGGTTCCCCGAGTGCACGAAACACGAGCCCCGATGTGACGTGGCACACCCTCGCAAAGACAAACGACTACTGACGTTTTTCGCATGTCATGCCGGTTGGCTTGGCGCGCCGGCACCCTGCACTGCACTACTTCCTTGTACACAACATTTGCATATCGGACACATACCCTGTATGCTGGTTGTTACATATTGCTCCTAAAATTAACCCTGCAAATATTATTCATTATACCAAAACATTGCACTGTGTGGATGATGTGGAGATGAAAGATTCGTGAATGAACATCACACAAAATTACAAAAAGACCCTTCGAAAACACTGAGGGGTTTAGGGCTACGAAGGTAGGCATCTTTTTTAGTTATGTCTCTTTGCGTGAACTTACCTTGCCCTTTTATTGCACAAATTTAATAACAGATATTTCACAGGTTCTATTTTCGGATTCCTGTGCCACGCACGCGTGGTCGCGCTCATTCTGCTCTGCACCTGCATCGTTCCTTGCCACACTGCACTTCATTTGTGCTCATAGAGCATGCACACACACTGCATTACAGAACCTTGTGCGGCAGGCAAACGGGCTAAGAGGAAGGGGTCAACATGGGCACACGTCAGTATCTACCTACGAATTGTAATAGTTGATCATTAGCAGTCTGCAGTTTACTGTTAAATTTTTCTAGTTTATCATCAGAAAACCACTGTTTAAAATTTTTTTGATGGAATCAAGGTGCAAGCTGATCCAGTATCGACATCAAACATTATAAATTTAGAATTGACTTCAGTGTTTAACTGTACTGGGTTTGTTAAGACATATTTATTTGTTTTATTACACAGATAAGTTATCGAATTGCTGCATGCAATTTTATTAAAGCAAAATTTTGGAAGTATGTCCTTTATTATTAAATTTGTAACAAGTAGGTTGCAAAGAAGGGCAATAAATAGGCTCATGTTTAACAAAACAATATACACAACTTATCTCTTTTAGAATTTGATATTGGATTTGACAGACATTGTTCTTGATTCTTTCTTAAGCGTTATCTACTGCGATAACTCACAATTTCATTATATTTATTAACTGGAGACAATCGTTTAAAATCTGACTTTATTGTTTCAGTTAGAGCATTCACTGCAAAAATTTCACCAGGATGTTGCTGGTTAGACGAGACAATTTTATTTGCAGACCGGCTTGCACGTTCCATGTAAAGAATAATTTGACAAGCTTTAGCGAAAGTCAAGTCGTTATCTTCCAGTAACAAACGATTGACCATACATTTGTCACACAATACAACCACTAACTGGTCACGTAAAGCTCTGTCAAGAAAAGTGTCAAACTCACACTAGAAAAATGCTTTGAATCAGAGATAAAATCCGAAAGAGATCCATTACTGAATTGACGTCGACTATGATATTTAAATGTTTCAGCAATAATGCGCAATGTTGGAGAATAATATAACAGCAAGTGTTTTTTACCTTCCTCGAACGAACAATCTTCTATTTTTCTTGCACGATTTTATTTTTTAAGACGTTGAACTGTTCACGACCTAACAAAATAATAAAGCGATCCACTTTACCTTTTCACGACTGAATATCATTGATACTAAAATATGATTCCAGGCGATCCAAACAATTTTCGAAGGGTTCTTCATTTGGGTTAAATCTGGCAAAGTTATTGTGCAGCACTCTCGATGTACCAGAAGTTGACAATGACTACTGCTCAATTTCGTTTACGAGAACCATGTTCCACGAAAGAACAAACACTAAAACAACAAGTCGATTAAAAACTTTACACATGGATACACAAACATCATCCTCATTTTTGATACTTTCGAAATTTTCTCGTCACCATAAGATATATCCGAGGATTGATGCAATTAAATGCACCTGCTTTTGTTGGATGCAACATGGCAAGTGTTTTATATGCTGTTGAAGTCGACCTCATTTCCAGTTGCGTTGCCTAGCAACCACAGCATTCGAGACACAATCGTTAGGCTACTGTGTTTACCTTATAAGACAGCAATCGCTGCCTACTTGGGAGGACTACTTAAGTTTAGATTATTTTATATGCGAGATATCGCAATTTTGTCATGTTTTCTTACCATTAACTGTTGCTATGATTTATAATTATTTAACTAAACACTAATTCTTGTAAACATATTTCTCTTGAGCAATAATTTATTATGTTTTATAATATATGTAGGTATATATAAATATTATATATTAAATGAAAAATTGTGTCGGTCACTTGCCTTTGCAGCAGAGCTCATGTTGCAGGAAACTAGAATTACACACACAAACATACAAACACATAAAACAACCAAGAATAGTTTGCAATGGGTAGGCCTACATGAAGAACACAGAGAAATCTGTGGAAGGAGTTCAGTTTGTAAGCAGCAAATTAACAAAATAAAAAAGTAACGATGGACACAACCAAAACAGACAAACACAGTGAACTTCTTGCAACTAAACAATTCCTTCGGCAAAATTATGTGTGGTCATGTACCTGTTGACAACTATTCATGTTTGATTTTGTGTGCTGGTATGTGTAATTCTAGTTTTCTGCAATATAAACTCTGCTACAACAGTGTACATACAAAACAATTTATTATTTGTTTCATATGTCACTATGGTAAACAATATCAGCTTGTCAAAATACTTAACAATGTTTTAAAATTGAGTACCTAGATATACTGCGAAAGTTTTCAAATGCCACTGCCAGAAATACATGACTAGTCTATATAATTAAATTTAATTTAATTTTCTGTAAATCCCATCTCTTTATGTTGTATGCATACATGTATGTAGGTACAATGCAACCAATGTATCATATTTGAAAACTTCCAGTATGTACTGGTACCTAATAAAGAAACAAGTAAATATAATTATAAGAAATAAAATGCAGATGTCAAAAATTCTGTCCTTGTCATTCAGAAACCAGATCAGTGATACACTGGTAGAGAATTATATTAATTGTTACAATAATTTTTCAAAATTTAAACTGTGTAATTGACTTTACCCAAATATAATTGAATTGCTTATTTCTAAAACCCTCCATCTCCAGTTGATCATGATTTGAGAAAACATGAAAAAACTATCCTACTTCACTAATATGTGTTGTTAAACATTATAGAAAATCACAAGTGTAAAATGTCACATTGTGAATCTGTCTATGGTATTGGAAAGGCTACAGTGTATTTTACCCCTGTAAAATTATAATATTTAAATCTACACATAGAGGATTTCTGCAATAAACAGGTTGTAAAAGTTATGTTGTTGTCATATTTAGTATTAAGGACAGAGAAATATCATCGCTTTCTGTTAGTTTTGTAGCTATATACATTTAACATTATTACAGAAATATTTATCATTTACAAAGAATACCCCAGTACAAACAAAACAAAATTAGCCACTTTGAAAAGTACAAACTTTAATAAATACTAACAACTAATTTAGACAGGAGGCCTATTCACATTGGAATTTTACCAACATCTCACAAATATAAACAAAAATAATACTCACTGTGAAAAGTACAACACTTTGTACTGAACTTCTATAGGTTTGAAGGCCTATTATTATTGTACACAAATTGATATATTAAAACAAATCTACACACTTTTGGATTGTACAAAACCTAATAACTAAGTTAGACAGGGGGCCTATTCACATTCGACTTCTGAGTCTGCATTGTTACATTTGCTGCAGTTGTAGGCCACTTCAATATCTCATTGTAGAATGCTCGTTTCCTCTGGTGTCTTCCAACAGCTTTTGCAGGTATTG
The DNA here is from genome assembly GCA_029891345.1 of Dryococelus australis. Taxonomy (NCBI): domain Eukaryota; kingdom Metazoa; phylum Arthropoda; class Insecta; order Phasmatodea; family Phasmatidae; genus Dryococelus; species Dryococelus australis. Next base: position 193,281,210 of record CM057009.1, read on the forward strand.
CAGTTTCTTGTCATTTATAGGGACCTTTCCACCAGGATATGCCTTATGCGATTGTAGTGCAGGTACATCATTTGTCTTTTGGAGACGAAAGGTAGAAGGGCACAAGTCATTGATGAAGAAGTTTGCGACAACTGTACCAGGTGTTTCACTACTGTAAGAAAACTTTTTGTATGTTGATATCTTGAATGAGATTCTCTGGTCTTTTGATACACCTCTCCCTGAAGTTTCATCAGAGTAGGTGGTTTTCTTATACGAACGTGGTCACCAGTCTTTGAATGATAGACTATATTCAGTAGACACCTGATGAATGGAGATGTGACCGACTGTACTTGCTTTCACCATGAGTTGTGCGCATTGTTCAGGAGTGAATATTCGGTCAGTTTTCCTCAAAATTCTCTTGATCGAACCAAAATCCCTATCGCATGGGAAAAACGAGTAGCTACTCATAGGGAAGTAATGGTTGACCACGTCGAACATCCCTGTTTCACATAAATTTAACAGACACCACACAACTGTGGGGTTTTTGTTTTGTCCAGCTGCTCCATCACTGAACAAAATAAGCTTCTTTACTAAACTTCATATTTAATTCTGATTATAATGCAATAAAAAGAGCACACTTCATTTGGGAACTTGTTTGACTCTCCTTCATGATGTACATAGTGTATTGCTTTGATCGATTTTAAATCATTTATGCAAAATACATACACCCACAACTGGCGCAAATAAAACACCTCATGCACGGATATTAGATGTAGGGGTAAATTTTGCATATAGTCTACACAGAGCATTACAGTGTTTGTATCCTGATTTTCACTTGCACTTTTCAATGTCGTATAAAATTTCTTGGCCCTTCTATTGTGTATTATCATCTCTGCGGCAACAGTCCATTTGGCATTCTTGCTTAACTGTGGGTCTTTAATTTTGACACTCAGGCTTTCACGTTGACTGCAATCATCAATATGTGGCTGGCTAAAAGAACATCCAAAGTTTTATGTAAAATTATGGTAATAGAAATTATATTTCACCACATGTTGCAACTCTGGATGGTCGTTCAAGAACATATGATGCATGTTAACAACATTGAGTCGAACATCTAAATACTTCTTACGTTGCCCTCCACAATGTATGTGCTTCGCATCAAACATAGATATATGTTCATGTATTTTAAAACAAACGTCTCCCTGAATAACATCCCACTATGATTCTTGCCACACATGTCATGAGGACTTTTATGATCAACTATAAGATTACAAAGTCAATGTACTCTGTCAGCTGAAACACGATGCACTTGCAGGGGGATGTTTTTGAAAATACATTGAAGCACATCATTCACTCTCAGGTTATAAGTAAATGAATGGTTTTCTTAAAAATGGGTTGACTCTTCAGGTCATCTGCTTCTGCGCCATCCTGTCCATCACTTTTTCATGAGAATGCTTCTTTTGCATGCGCTTATGTTGGACGTCTCTAACTTCAATTTAATTTTGAAGATGCATATCTTGAGCATCTTTGATGCTCAGTGAGTAGAAGTGATTCCAAATGTGATGAATGTTCTCTTCATTTAAATGAAAATAACATTTACCTGTGCACTTGCATGTTACTGAATCAGGAGCAAGTTTTCTTGTCTACATGTTTGCCTCTATACATTGTATAACTTTCACCTTTCACACGAGCTGTACATATTACAATTCACTGATAGGTTTCTTCATGTGTAATCCCTATTCTCCATTTTGAAATAGGCTCCTCTTCTGAGCTGCTGCTCATTATGTTTCTTTTATACCTGTTAATATTAAAACATAACCAATAACAACATGGACATTGTTGCATTGCACAACACAACAGTACACAAAGATATGCTATTAATATCAACAGTCATCTACACATCATAACATATTACGACCAACTTGATAAAAATACACTAATGTCTACCAACATGTTAACTGTATGTGATTTAGTGCAGAATCACTATATGTTATGGCGGTTAGGTGATTTATATTCTAAACATGGGTTTCAATGTGCTGTAAGAAGCATTTACAGATTTGCAGACATAGGCATTCTACACTAAATGATGCTTCTTTATACAAGTAAAATGAATGTACCAATAACTCAATTAGCCATGTTTTGGTCGATATGGGGTTTCTGAAATAAGCGATTCGATTGAAGAAATTAGGTTCCTTTCCTCCCTTCCTAAAGGGTGGCTGCAGTGGACGTAGTGGTATGACACATTCTTTCCACCAATGTGATCCATCTTTGTTTGCCTGTGAGGTTACTCATTCATATATAGGAATTGTGCAGATTGATACTGCTGGCTGGCATGTATTCTCGAGGATTTCCTGTTTTCCCCACCCTTGCATTTCAGTGCTGCTCCATATCTGCCATATTTCACCCTCATTGGTTTTCAACACTTCGGTTGTTACAAACTACCTAAACCTTTCTCGACTCATCCCTTCTTAAGGTGACAGAGGCCAAGGTGGTGTAGCAGCTAGAGAATTCGCTGTATCACGAAGAACACATTCTAAATGCCCATGATTCATTATCAATATTAAAATAGGCTTATGTCCAATTAGAAGCCCTCAAAATCAGAATTTCAAAAAACCTTAAGAAGGGCGAAATAAACAAAGAAAATCACTTGATATTTTTCAATTTTGCAGAACACAATGAAAAGGGAATACAAGGGAGGAATTGGTCATTAACTTTATTAATGAGTCATCCCAGAAATTGCATGGAGTGAGTTCGAGAAAACATAGAAATTTCGTATCAGGAAAGCTACATTCAATAGTTATTCAAAATATGAGAACTGATTCGATTGTATATTCTCGTGTTGATAAACAGCTGATATCTTGTTTGCCACTGCAACTGCTGGCTTGGGGAGAACGAAATTGTAATAGTGATGTTCTTTATAAGGTCTAGCCTTGTATTGGTTTATGAGGCGATTTGCCATTAATGCCTCAAACAGCTATTTTATCACGAGGAAAGCTAAAGGTTATGTTTGGATCAGTTGTTCACATTTTTGTTTTCCTTCACTCTACGAACTTTCAAACCCTTAGCTACTTATGAATTAATTCCATTAACTCTTACACTGAAATACCAGATCGGCATTTTTAAAAATATGTATCTGCAGTTCTATAAAAGTGCCTGTACTTCTAACAAGTTCACAACTAACAGGCTAGACCTTAAGGCAAGCTAGAAAGAATTAAACACACTGCAATAATTGTTCATTTATAAACTTATGCAGATAAAACATCACTATACACATCATAATTGTGCGATATCTTTCACGTATGCATCCACCGTATATACAAATGTACTAAACACTGTTACTTTCGGGAATGAACTCGCATGGCCCAGCACATACACATTTTCATCCATTAATACTAGTTTTCGTTTGTTGCCGAATAAATCAAACATAGCTAGTTTTAAGGCTTGTTTACATGCCAAAATCTCATTTCACAAATGCAAGACTAACACAAATTTAGAGAAAATTCAGAACAACTACAGTTCACATAGCACTCACAATGGAATTCAATATAAACAAATAAGTAGTGTGTCTCCATAATGGCTGCGCACTAGTAACACACTAGCAGACGACTTCGACAGTGTATTATAAACAACATTTCAAATACGTAACACACAATATCAACATGAAATATAAAATATCTCTAGGACTTAACAATAATAAATAACAAATAAATAGATATGAAACATTCACAAGAACTTGAAATTTTCCAACCTTACCTCTTTTGGGAAAATATTTTATATGCCATTTTATTCAAATTATACATGTTTTGGTGCAAAGATACACAGATAAGAATAGTAAACAAATATATTCATAATGTGTTGCAAACAAAAAATGAAAAAAAAAAAAAACAAAAAAAACAATGAAATAACCAAATAAATGAAAAATACAATACCTCATGATTTCTGCTTTCTAAAACATCTCTTTCAATTGTATTGTGTTATATATGCTCAATTTTTGCTCAAACAAGAGTTTTATTTTACTTGGGTCTCTTGCTCTGCGGACTGTTTATGTCCACCTTGCCACATCTTTGGGGACAAGGGCATATCAAGCTAGCTCACAGCACTGGAAAGAGGCCCTGCAGCTATCACAATTCATGAGGCGGCTGTTGGTATATCTGGCTCTGTTGGTTATGATAACTGAAGCACTTGGAATCGCATTCATTGTGGTGTGGATGCTGATGTTTGAGTTGGTTTTCAGGAATGCTGTTGCAGTTGACTGTCTGAACACATTATTTACTTGGCTGTTGGCTTACACTAGGTAGCGCACTAGACCTGTGTTAGCATCAACTCCTCTGGCTGTCACTCGTACTTGCTTCCTGCTTACTCGGCAGCATGGTGGTGGTGAATACGAAGGGAGGTGTGTACAGAATCGCTACAGATGGTGCAAGTTTTTTACTGGTTCCACATGTACTGCGTAAAATGAGCATGTCATAAATGTGCGGTTTTTTTCATTTGTCTGCGATCACCCATTCCACATGTTACTGACGCGAACAATGCTGACAGGATACAGTGCGGTTCCCGGTTTATGGGCATGTGTCCTTTGGGATCCTGTTCTTTGTTGAGGATTGCATCCCTGCTGGGGCAGATAAGATGGGAACTGATTTACAATTGCTGGAGTGTAATTCCCGATAGTAAACAAGCCCATGCCCACAAGTTTCAATTCCCTATACTGTTTACATATTAGGTATTGTGCATTGAACTGAAAACCCGTGTTGTTATTTGTTGTGGCGCAAATGTGTGATGCTGTCGTAGTATGGCATGGTAGTCACTGTTGTCTTCCGCTGGGCCACGTGGCCTCACATCTTGCAGCTGTCACCCATGCGGTACAATGCGGGAGGGGTAGTCCTGCCAGCGCAATACAGAAGGAGGGGGTGGCAGGTAGTGTCCTTCCCTTGGCGATGAACTGCTCCAAGGTGGTGGTGGTAGCTGACATCATGGCTGCTGTGGTCAATGTGGCATCGCATGTATGTCCAAAATGATGGCTTTCCTGGTTGGCTCTGCACAATGACTATGCTCTGGCGCCAAAATGATTCCGATGATTTTCTGGCATTTTCTTGGGCCCAACTTCTTGATGTATGGTATGGGAAAAACAGGAAAATGTTGTAGGATTTTTTGCCAGTTGCAAAATGCGAGAGCCGAAGCTCAACGGAATTGATGACTGTATAACACATAGTTGCATGGGGCCACAAGGATTTAAAACATGGAAAACACTGGACACATAAAGACAAGGAACCTTTTCAATAACAAATAGCTGTATTACTAGGAGTGTTAAATCGATGGATGGAATCATAGGTGAATTGTGCGCAACCTGTGACTCAAGTAGGATGCACTTTGAAAAATGCCATAATTTGCAGGGAATAAATGACTGGTTGGCGGGATGAAAATTCCACATGAGGGGCGACACTTGATAGACAATGGAGCCCTGGAATCAGGAAAATATTTGTTGAGCGGAGTGGTATATGATGTCAGGAGAAATACTGGAATGCTTGGTATGTCTGGAAAGGCACTTGAAGGAGCGGCACTTGACATCAACTTTGATCTGGACCATCAGGGAAATAGGATTATTTGGATTGGATGTAAGTTGGTTGAGATTTCTCTGGTCGGGAACCTGGGCCCATTTCACAAACTACAAGTTTACAAGTTATTGGTTACAAGTTACAAAAACTGCTATCTACAAGTACTTGTAAATTCCATTCCACGGGAAGCAATAATATCTACAAGGGCTTTTAGCTCTTTTCTACAAGTGTGTTCGTTTATTTTACAAGTATACAAAGTGCCGAATTCAAATGAAAATAAATTGACAGCACTAAACAAGGTCAGAGAAAATAAAGATTTTTGTTTAGTACTTTTCAGATAAGTTAACGACGCCCGAAAAATTATAGAAATGAGAGGATATTCCAGACAGTGCGATGGCTTTGGCCTTAAATTCCAGGAAATAGATGTAACCTATAAAGGAATACATTTGAGTCAAATAAAAAACCCATTGCATTTGTTAGAATCGAAACATTACTATTTTGCTACAACATTAGAGATCTTTTGTGTTACATGCATCAAAAATATAAAATAACAACAAATATTTTAGCTGATATGAGTGAGACACACATTTATGTAGAAGTTTATATTTTATCTGGAACGATACTTTAGTCTGTCGATAATGAGATGGATTTGCCATTAACATTAACTGGAAATATAAAAGATAATATAATTGTATCTGGGGTCAAAAACACAACTACATATCTACTCTAAACCTAATTGTTCTTCGATGTCTCTGATAACTAAGTTAATTATTTTTGTATAATCTTCTTCTGAATTGCTAATAAACATTTGTGTTTATGATTCACAAAAAAAAAATGTATAAGAAATTCTATTTATATTGAATTAGATGCCAAACAAGCCCCTATCAATACCTTGTAGAAATTTCTAGCCATCTCTCATTCTTGTAAGAAAATTATATTATTTACAAGTATTTAAAGCAGGCTTGAAAATTCGTGAAACCGAACTACTTTTAACTATCAAAAACTCACTTGTAACTTGTAAAAATTGATGTGTAGATACTTGTAAATGCTTGTAGGTTTGTGAAGCACCATTTTTTGACTACTCACGAGTTACAAGTATTTTAATTTGCAACTTGTAGACTTGTAGTTTTTGAAACACGCCACAGCACTCAGTGAGACCACATGACGGGAGTTGTGGATCGTCGGCCATAAAGTGGCCTCCCTGATGTTCTGCTGCCTCTAGATGCTGCTGCAGATGCTAATGATATTACTATATTCCCATGGCCTAAGCTAGTAGAGAGTTTTCCGTCTCCCTCTATACGCTTACTCAATCCCACGAGAATTGTTCTGGGCCGTTCTCGTGCCCAACGCATTTATGTAAAGATTGGTGAAAATGGTTACACCATCATTACTCCACTGGAGAATAAAAATTGAACTACCTTGAAGTCAGTTTTATTTCTCTGATTCCCCGACTGGGGCACTGATATAGATGATCTCCACTATAGCTCAGAGAGCTCTACAACAGACAAACACATGGCAAAGCTTACATGATTTTAGGTTGAAAACGTAAGGTCAGGCTGTAAATAAATGGCCCGCACTGTGGAGTGGCACGCTCCCAGCTACAAAATATGTTAAAGGTTCCAAATAAAATATAAATACTATTGAAAACTACATGACGATCACACAAAGATGTTGAGCCAGGGAAGTCGCGCACGAACATCCACTCCCCGTGAGTACCACTATATAACTAACTCGGTGTTGGTGGGGAGCTTTCTGACTGGCCGAACTCTCCCACACACAGATGAAAAAACCTTAAATTTAGTAATGATGATGAGGAAAATGCCTGGTGGTGATGTAACACTGGTGGGAAGGCAACACATATGTACACTTTTATTTTATGATACAACAAACACATAATAAAATTATAAAATATTAAATCACGTGATTACTTCTACATAACAGTAACACATAACCTTAAATTGGAGGTTATTTCACTATACTGGTATTTTTTTCTAAGTAATAGCTGATGCAACTAATTAGGTGCAGTCATTTGTTAACATGTTACCCTGCTCTGACAAATACTTAAAACTAACAATTTAAAGCCCTTCATAAAAATAATACTAAATTGTGGTTAAGCCGTCATGTGGACAATACATTATATTGGAGTCTGTCAGACTAAGATGGCTTAGTTCCCACAACAAAGAGAACACTGGAAATGGTTCGAGACAAGTACCTACGAAGAAATAAATATTAAATAAAATATAATGCAAGCGCAAATGTCTGGCTTCATGAAACACATGTAAATATTATGTTCATAATTGTGCTGCAGTTGTTATGTTTGCATTGCATGTAATTTGCAATATTAGGTTTGTGCATAAGTATTGACATAGACCCTTTTTATATAATATATATTACACACAATAAAAATACATAATAAACCCTTTCAAAAGTACAAATAACACATGGCTAAAAAATACACAAAACACTTATTTTCCCATGCTTGTGGCACATGCTCTCCTAACATGACACTGCAAACAGAATTTAAGCACTTTACATTAAATATTAAATACACCGGACATAGTAAAATATAAATGTAAAAGGCCATAAAATTAATTATACAAAAAACAAATGAATGCACTGGTGCACTGCATAATGCACTAATGTACACACACGGAAGACTTGCTAGTAGCTCACTGCTGCTCTCACGTTGTGGTCGGTTGAATCCTGAGTGCTTGTGCTGACGAAATGGGGAAAGGCCTAGGGTGTGACATGTGGCACATGTCAACATGAACATTACAATACACACTCTTGACTCCTGTGAATAATATTTAATAATATGATGCTTACGAACACTCCTGCTGGAAACCTACGACTTGAATAATATGCAGTGTTTGGCACAACAATTGGCACTCACTATATTTACATTAAATGTTCTGAGTATCTCTCTGCATACATAGCAGTATGTTGTTTACATGGCATGTTTACTCTGGTTAAAATTTGTTACATTAACATTCTGAATGCAGTTGGTTTTAAGGTGTTAAGTTTGATGGGGAAATTTGACCCTTACATTGTTTGTAAACATTGTAAATGCTCACAAGTGTCCGTCTGCATGCTAAAAGGACCTATAGTACTTCGAACTTTTACATGAAGTTTAAACAACTCTTTGTCTGCGGTACAATTTGGGGATTTTACGCCCTTGTATTCAACTGTTGCTACTTGTTGCATCGTCATTGCTGCTCCACGAGTCATGTCGAGTTGACTCGTGTATTTACACCCTTAGTCGGACAAGCTGTTTTAATGTGTGATGTTTATTGGTTGCTGCAGAGTAGTCTGACAGCATGCGGTGACATGGAAATAGGCTGAATATGCTTTTGAAGGCGATGAAGTGTGAGTTCTCTGGAATGTTGGAATTACCCGACTAGGCGCATAGCAATGCCAAGGCTACACCATGATGGTGGATGATGCTGTAGCACGATGACTCTGTGATCTCAGGGTTGCGGGACATATACCCAGACGAAAACGTCCATTGAACTGTTGATCTCTGCCTTTCAACGCCTGAAGCTGTAGAGATGCTATTGTTGGGTGTTCACTAAACGGTTACCCATGGGCTGATTGCATACCGTACTACTGCAGTAACGTTTTGTTGGGAATCTGCTAATTACTGTTACATCTCGCGATGTTTATTATCGTGTGGGTAATGTGGGTAGTGTGGCTGTGTGGGTAACCCCATCCCACATGCCCATACTGATACAATGCAATTAACACTAACACATGCTTATGTTGAGCCCTGCTAAAAAAAAACCCTTGTAAATGATTGCGGGTATTGTTATGGCCCATCCCTTTAAGCACCTTACCGCTAACGAAATAACTTACTCGCTGATCAGTTCTCAGGGTATTTATTCGGTAACACTGATAAAAAATTACTTACGCCATGCACAAAGACTTATGGAAACTTAAGCTTCCCCAAGTAATGCAAACCATGGGGAAGTGAGGGTGGTGTACCAGGTGGTGGAAAACGAGACATTTGTTAAAAAATCAAGCTATGGAAGTGAAGTGATAGAATTAAAAAATATGTGTGCCACTCAAAGCGCGGGGAAACACGGAGCTCGCAGACACACAAACCTCCCACCCCTGTGCAAGAGCGAGCGAAGCTGGGTTGCGCACTAAGGTGGGGAATACTTCCTGTACCACATGCTAACTCCTGCTTTACCTGCTGAAACTTAAGGCTACATGCTACATTAATTTACATATTAACCCTGAATGATACACGTATATATAGTACTGGTAAAATTAGCATAAATACAGCTTAGCAATTAAAGTGGAAAATGCACCTTTACAGAAGAACACAATACAACACTGATGGAACAATAAGGACTGCAAAATAGAATCTTTATTAACATAACATGTAACAATTGTAATGGAATGAGCTGTAAGCCCTTTGACTCAGTATGTTGTATATAGTTCTCTTTCCTGTATCACTCCACCCTGTGGACTCCTGGCTACTTGGCTTGAGCAGGTGCTGGTTACACTACCATGGCATGCCCTTGGTTGCCCTTTCACACACTCTGTGAACACTCCTTGCGCTGTGTATGTCTGCAGAGTACACATTCTAGCTGTGGTGGTGGTGGGGCGCTAGGCCGGACAAACTGTCATAAGGAAGGGGAATGTGGTACATGTGTAATGCCCCCCTCCCCCTGGGAGACCATTTGTTGGCCGACAGATGTTACTGACAAAAGCTGCATGCCCATGGTAGCCTGTGCCACCACAGATGGTACCTCCTCTCCTGCTGCACTGCTGCTTCCTGCATTGTTTTTTATGCTGTCGATTACCCCCTTCTGTCAGGCAAATGTGTTTGCCTGTACCAGAAGCACTGGCGAGGAGGACATGTCCGCCTGTGAGATCAGCGCAGGTTGAGCACTCTGATCCACTGCCTTCACTGTCACCATCTTCACCAATGCTGTCAGTCCTGCTCTCATGCGATGCTTTGTACTCTCCTCTTGCTTGCGATCTCATCCCCTTCATGCGCTCTTCTCTACCTTGATATTTCTGGCGCAATGAAATTGGTTACTATATTTGTCATTACTGCCTCAGCCTCGCTTGCCGCTTGTTTGGATGCCTGCACTGGTAAAGTCGCGGGAACGCTTGTAGACTTCTCGCTGTCCATGCTGTCAGATCGAGCTTCCAAATGATATCTGCTGGGTGTGACTATGCTGGGTAATATGTGTGCACTCTCTTCCACTGCTCTTGCCTCCTCCTGAAGTGCCGATGCACTTCGTTTCTCGTTGCCAGCTCGTCGACAGCATCGCCCTTGAGGGTCACCACAGGTGAATCACCTTCTTCATCCTGCTTATACGGGTCCTCTGCATGTACCTCCTCCTGAAGTGCTATGACACCTCTCATCTCGCTAGGTACAGTTTCTTGCTCGGCATGGCAATCGCCGTTATGGTGCTGAAGGGCTTCAGGACCGACCTCGTCGTCTGCAGCACCCAGGTTGATCCGGTTGTCGTTCCGATTCACTTTCACCCTCCTCCTCACTTGCTTGCTTTGTACATATTGCTCATCTTACTCACTTGGTTTGTACATGCTACTTCTCTTTCTTCCTTTGTACCAGCTACCACCCCTTCACTAGCTTGCTTTTGGATGATGGCGATATGAGTGATGACTAGCTGCTTGGTACACTTGCAATTTTCTTGGCTGAGTGTTTCTCCACATTGGACATCTTGACTGCGTGAATCACTGGTGAAAGGGGGACTTTACACTCACCGAATATCTCCACTCACGTGAAAATGGCACATCATGCAGAGGGGAGTTTTGAGCCCACCGATTATCTCTGCATGCACGATGGTGAATGTTGTTACCACTGGCAAAGGGGGATTTAGTACCCACCGATTATCTCTCCATGTCGGCGAAGTATGTGGATGATGAGTCGGACGTACGATGCTGACGATAGGACTAGTCAGGAGCACAATGTTACCAAAACAACACAATGAGCGATAAACTTTTGCTGAAGTGAAGTGATGAAATATGAAATTAACTTTTACAATATTTACATACCGATGTGTCGTTGTTTACTACTTGGACTCCCTCCATACTTTCGAAATAAAAAAAAATATGTGTACATATTACCTTCCAATGCTCTGCAGGCACACAGGAAGTTCGACTTTGTGCTGTGTTTAGTGTCGGTATCTGATTCGGTGATGTCACTAGCGAAAATTTTGAAAAGTTGTTGTCAATGACATTGTTTGTAGCATTGCGGTACACAACAGTGTGGAAAATATGTTAGGTATTGGTGGGTAATAGTGAGTCAATGGTTGGGTAGGAAATTATACATTTGTTATGGTTGGTGCGGGCAGTGTGGGCAGTGTGGGTTTGTTTACTTCGGCCACATGTGTCAAGTGGACACATGGCGGCTCCATCCCTTGCTGTGTTGCCTCCACACACTGTTGCCACCCTACTCCATCTCTGGACATTACTGTACCAGCTGTGTTGTTTCCGTCCCATGCGACCATAACATTTGAACCATGATTGTTGACAGTAACTTGAATTTATTTATCCCACTGATCCAGCAAATTTATTATGTGTGTTCGCAGTTCTTCTTCAACGAATGTGGTTTGCATTTGGTTTGTACCCAGCTTTTTGCTTGGTGAGTTACAAACCAGAGATGTGAACGAAAGTCCCACTGCAGTATTCAACTCACTTGCATTTAAACATTCTCAATGATCACTGCATAATAAATTTGCACGAATGTGTTCCCTGTGCTTCGCGAAATGTAATTGTCTATCTCACTATCGCGGTTAATCGCGACACGGCTGGTTGTTGGGCTGGACTTACAACGACTTTGGCAGTTGTGGTTGCCTCCCTCATGTTTGACCTTGAGGTCCTGGGACATAGGGCTTAAACACTCAGGACACCACAGTGCCGGTGTGATGTGGGCGATCCTGCCAGCCATACTTTGCTTGTCAACAAAAAAACATGCGTTGCACGGATGATAGGCTCATGGATGCAAGCGATCGGGGTAAGGGAGTGCCCTCCCTTCTCGCGATGCAGCTATCCCTGGGTCAACGACCTGGCATGCTCAGCTGATGTGTGGCATGGCATGGGTCATCAGCTGGCCAGTGGTGGCATACAAATAGTGCGGGTGGTGTGAGGGGGAATCTCCAGCCTGTTTTTCCTACTCTTCGTTTTTTCCCAGCTCCTCCTTCGGGTGGTGTGGCATGGGTCACGGCATGGCACATTTTCTCTGTTGTTGACACGTGACATGCCTCCTGGAATCTGGACAGCATCTGGAAGGTATCACTTTGCTACTGTTGCCCTTATTAATGCGTTTCCATCATCCTTTCGTCGTTGACAGGTAGGAATAAGACAGAAATGACTTAGATATGTGGAATTTTGCCGGAAAAGTTGTAGAAAAGTTTTGGCGGGTAAATTATAATACGAAGTTTTCAGTGAAATGGAAAGTATGAGAGGAAGTTTTCGTAATACACTTGGGAAAGCCAATATACAGTGCGTGGTGGTGTGGAAATGGGTTATATATAATTTTGAAGGCGATGAGGGGTGAGGTATGTGTAATGTTGGAATTACCCGATAAAGAAACAGGCATCATCAAGGTAATGCCATGATGGTGGATGATGCTTTAGCATGTTGGCTCTTGGTGACCTCAGGGTTGTGGGCCGTACGCCCGGACGAAAATTTCAGTTGAACTGTTGACCTTTGCCTTTCGATGGCTGAAGCTGTAGAGCTGCTATTGTTGTGTGTTTATGAAATGGTAAACCATGGTATGATTACATGCTGTGCTGCTTCAGTGGCATTTTAGCAGCAAACTACTAATTATTGTTACATCTCGCGATGTGGAATATTAGGGCTACCCACACGCCCATACTGATACCAAGCAATTAACACTCACACATGCTTACATTGAACCCTGCTGAAAATACTTGCAAATGAATGCAGGTATCGTTAGGACCCATCCCATTAAACACCTTGTGGCTACCGAAATAACTTACTTTCTGATCAGTTCTCAGAGTATTTATTTAGTCTTAATGAACACTTCTCCCAGGAAGACACTTTACATGTAAAGATGACTTAAACCAGTCATCGCGGTAACACTGTTAAAAACTGACTTAGGCCATGCAGAAATACTTACAAAAACTTAAGCTTCCCCGGGCAATGTAAACCACAGGGAAGTGAGGGTGGTGTACCGGGCAACGGAAAACGAGAGGGTTCTTAAGAAATCAAACTATGGAAGTGAAGTGACAGATTCATAAAATATGCATTCCGCCTGGTGCATGGGAAACTCGGAGCTCGCGGCCACAAGCAACCACCCTTGTGGATTTAAGTTGCTTACTAACCTCCCACCCTAGCACGAGAGCGGGCGAAAGCTGGCTTGTGTGCCAAGGTGGGGACTATTTCCTGAACAAATGCTTACTCCTGCTTTACCTGCTGAAACTTAAGGCTACATGGTAAATTAATTTACATATTAACCCTGAATGATACACATATACATAGCACTGGTGAAATGGGCATGAACACAGAGTGGCAATGAAAATGGAAAATGTACATTTACAGAAGAACACAATACAAGACTGGTGGAACAAAATAGGATAACAAAATAGACCCTTAATTAACACGACAAATAACAACTCTAATGGCATGAGCCGTAAGCCCTTTGACTCAATATGTTGTATGGTTCTCTTTCTTGTATCACTCCACCCTGCGGAGTCCTGGTTACTTGGCTTGGGCAGGCACTGGTTATTCCTCCCTGGCATGCCCTAGGTTGTCCTTAAACACGTCACACACTGTGAACAATCCTTGCATGCTGCACGCCTGCAGAGTGTGCATCCTAACTGTGGTGTTGAAGGGTGCACGGCCGCTCAAACTGTCTTACATGGCACATGTCAAGTCCCTAGTTGTTAAAGCCACTTCTGACAAGAAATGGTTTGTTGAAACACTGGCCGCCAATTGGGTAGACCACTTTTGATGCAGGGAAAATGGCTTAATGTTGCTCCCAGCTGATAATGGTACCACGAATTAGGCAAGCCACTTTTGATGCGGAGGGCTCTGAGGGACACCGGAATTTCGCCCTGCCAAGGCAGGTGAGAGTTGTAGTGCCCAGTGCCAGCTCGATAGAGCGATGATTAAGTGTTCTAGACCGATGGCCTAAGGTGATCCCTGGAGTCTCCATCGATGCCGGTGTTGCTATGCTGTCATAGTGTGCACTTACGAATACTAAATTAAAGTTGACTTTTTTACTGCCACTCAGGGATAAGGGTGTCTTTCCCCTTACATGCTATTATATAAAACTGAAGTTATTCTGCATGGGATGTAGGTCTCATAAGTCTCTAAAAAATACATTATGCACTGATACGACCCTTCGACCTTAAAAAATGCTGTGCCCCAAAATTATCAAGAAAGGTAAGAATGCATTAAAATGCTGGAATTAATCACACACACTCTTATTGATGCATAATTAGTAAAATCAAGACATTGTACAGACAAATTAAAGCAGTCCCATCACTCTGGCCTACTGGTAACCTATGCTGCTAAAACTGTGATATGTGCTGATGAGACTTACATTCGTGTTACATTTTGAATATTAAGCTGTCGATCAACCCCTTGCCATGGAATGAATAAAACAGTTCCGATTAAACTATTGATACACTAATGATTGCCACTTAAAGTTGATGTGCCGAGGGTACGAACACAGAGTGTCTCTCCTGAGCAGCAAGCTATTCTGGTGGCGGAGGTCAGACTGCTAGAGCATCTTCGGGAAACTCTAAATATGGCCGAGGAAGTCTCTGAAAACTCTATGGAGTTTTTAAACAAACATATATAATACAAAATGCACTCAACTGATGCAATTAACATAATACAAAATTATGCCTTATTATATATGTAACACATATTGCAGACATTCCCGTGTATCTAAAGCTTTGCTAAGTGGCAAAATATGTGACTTCATGGGAATGTCGTCGCACTTGCAGATTCAAATGATATGAATGGAAAAATCTAATGATTTTTAAAAGCGAAATTAAGCATATTAGCACTACAACTTTGATTACAAATTTGCTAACTACAGCCAATGTCTGTTAAATCGGTGACCCCCTACACTTTGGTCAACAGGTCTGTTGAATGTAACATGCATGTTGTTCCATATGAACCATTCGTGACATCACTGCTCAATGTAGTGCACACTTGGAACAAGGATCTAAGTGCGACTTAAATTCGCACCATTACAAAGGAAACTCTGTACTTCATAACTCCTAATCGTACAGGTTTCTAGGTTAGTTGGGTATCTCTATTCCCTAATTTTTATATTACGACACACTAGGTCACAGCACTGTTCTTCAGTCAGCAGGCTCACCAATATGTTACAAATTGGAGGAACGGATTACTCTGTTGCACAACCAGTATTTCCTTTCCCTCAAATTGTGTCTGTGCCTGGTGGTTGTGGCTTCACGGGAATATATTACCGCACCACTTGCTAATTTCCCCCAAGAGTTACCTCTTGGTAGAAATTGACAAAAATAGCCAGTGTGAGATACGTTATTTGGTAACCGGGAAAAGCTACTCGCCATTCTCTGCGACTTGCACAAACATAATCAGGGCTATTCTCATCTCCCCATCTTCCACTAAATGTGATAGTGGAATGTTGTGGTAGAAATGGTCATAGAAGCACATGTGAATGCTGTATTCATATCAGGATGTAACACAACAATACCTAATTTCACAACATTGCCAAAACACTGACATTGTGTCGCGATGTTGTAGTCGATAGAGGAGTAATTTGGATTAGAGTAATATAAAATTCAAGGAAAATCTCAGGAATGAGGTGAATATTACCTGGGCACCAGGCATCACTGTGTTGATACCATACTCTGTAAGAGCAGACTCTGGTTGTCTCAGGATCGTTCGGCCGAAGGCCAAGGCGAAATCCTCCTGATGTGCTGGTACTCCTCAGATTATAATATTACTTATAATTAGTGTGCTGTGCAGTGGCCCATTTGGGCTAGCTACACACTCCAAATACACATTTAAACAATACGACGAATAAAGCACTTTAAAGCAAACACAACACAATGGACACTTGAAGAACAATAGATACACTTGGCAGGAAGGTGAGCACCAACACCCTTAAGAGTTCGAATACCAACCTGAATAAAACATGCTGATTCCATTGACATAGTATTTATTCAGTCTATGTTACATACTTCTCTAGGAGGTCACTTAAGTTATACTGGGCTTGAGCCTGACGGTTATGCGATACAGTAAAAGCAGCATGTGGGTATGAATATTTTAAGTGTAATTAATGTTTCCTGAGGCGATGCTGTGTCGTAGCAAGGTCCACAAGACAAGAATATTCAATTTAACACATACATCAACATAACATATAATTTATTTGTTTTTTTTTTTCCATCTAGGAATGCTCTAACACCACCATAACATTCGTAAACATAATGTACTTCCAAAAACTGAAAATGATTAACAACTGTGTTTGCAATGTAGAAACAATTCAATATTTTAATGATATCAAGATTAGAATTCATCTTGTGTTCATTTTTGGTTACATCATTTCGTTAACATTTAACCAGTATAGACAATAAAATACACAATCTATTCTCACCATTTTTGGACATAATAAAATTAATTAAAAGGTAACACTTTTTTATATAGATTCTTAGGTGCTGAACCTTATCAAAATTTTACCTTGTGTTAGCATCTCATTGTAAATCTCACAAAGAGACGTTGAAACTCTAGACTATTATTGGCCATATTACTTGATATCTTTTCGTGGCCAGCCACAATTCATTATAATTCATAGACAAAAGTGTGAATACTAGACCAATGTTTTAAAAAACCAACCCTAGTCATCAGAAATATTATTACGCATTCTGAATCAATCGTAGTTAGGCCATGCCTCCCAATGTGTGACTCTACAATTACTCAACTAATAAAACATACAATGCAAAAGGAAGTTCTCAAGTGCATAAAATTCTCGTTCAACTTTATGCACAATACCTTGTGCATCACCAGCGCTAATGTGCCATTTAATAAATAATTATAAAATGTGTATGAGTATATTTTGAAACGCGCTCACATGTGAGTGAAATATCGCACCACTAAACATAGGGATTCAAACCATCCCGTAAAATCCAACATTCCAAGGCCCACATTACCATACTGTTCATATTCATGTTGACCAACTATGCATAATTTCAACAACTATATTAACGACCTTCTGAATCAATTTTTTGTGATTTGTCATTTAGTATCTTATCACCTAACAAACATATTATTCAGCATTCAATTAACAGGGGATCCGAGTTCCAATGACATTTAACAATTTTTGAGATCCTACACAAGTGCTTTAACATTGCTGAATGCATGTGATATTGATTTATTTCCAACACTGTGGGGAACAAGGATTACATGGCGGCATCCAATGTACCAAAAAAACTGCATAGTGGCAGCACCAGAACTGTAAACTGTTGGTGTCAAAGTTAAACAGGAACATGCAGTCTCTGGGTGGCGAAATTTAATTACTTAACTATCAATCATGACTTTAATATCTATTGTTTCCAAAAAATGTTTACTATGCACAACTCCAATTAGTCATGCTGAAAACTCCAGGTTTGTGGAGCTGGGCGAAATCTAGTGCACTTTCATAGCCAGCTCTGACCAAAAGTGGAATTTCTCCAGTAAAGAATGCTACACAAAGCAATAGTATAAATGACCATAAGTCATAAAGATAGTAAAGCATACCAGCCGCAAACTAAACACGTGTCCACGAACTAAGTAGGAAAATTGTCGAGTATTTCCTCAGACATTTTACTGAATGCCCGAAAATTGACAATGCATGCAAGCTTGAAGTAAATACTCACTAATCACGTAGATGCCGGCTAACAAACAGCGGCGCTAGAGTCCATGACGGCACTCACATGCCACGTGTTCCGCACATGGGCAAAGAGGTCGATAATTTTGAACTTTTATATAAATGTTATTTTCAGTGTAAAATGTGTTGTGTTGTCTTTACAGTGTTAAATATGTCTTAAAATATTTTAAGTGTTTGTACTAATTTTAATTGTTTGGTTATGAAAATTCAAAGGGCCAGCGGCACCGAGTTTATAAACACTTAATATTCCAGCATGAACGCCATCACAAAGAGACACTAAAATAATATTGGAGTTCATAACCAACTTATAGAAATTCAAAACAATATCTAATTTAATTTGTGCCATTTTATTTCCAATATAAAATATTTTACTCTGCGTGCATAGCACTTCCGCTTATGTGAACCCGGAAGGCAGCCATGGTAAGTCAGTGCGACGCTTGTGTCTGGACAGTTTGTCGAGGAGAGCTGGCAAGGTAAGACACTGTCACGTACGCACTACAACTTTTGTTCGCTGATTTAGGTTTCCATAGTCAATTTAGTTTACCAGTTAATCTTTGCTTGCATACATTTTTGCCAGACATTTTCCCCAGCATTATGCTTCCTAAGAGGGAGAAAGGAGGGGAATGTCGGGAATAGGGACCAGGTGGGAGAGGTTGGCCAAGGAACACGCATGAGGCCACACAGTCAATATATATGTGTCCGGTGATGATCGCAAGTGTCGCGGGCGACTGGCGCTAACATCGCAATACCCTCCCCAAAAATTTCCCTTGCACCTACTATCTGCGAAAAAAGTACATACACCATCACAGAAGAAGAAGATATTAATAATTAGAAGAGAAATAGCAAAGAGAATATAGTTCTGTGGAACATATCAAAACAGATACAAAGTATATCTTCCAGCTATCACAGTTCACAATACAAGTAACATCAAGACAATTTCGCAGCAAGTCCCCAGGGACTACATATATGGGCATCCTAGCCCCGACCTGCAGATGTGGATTCTTTACGATCACTATAGATAGTTCGAGAGATATCCATCTTGACCTGGCTGCAATTAGGCAGTGACATGCCACAGTCCATCAGCACTCAGATCTTCAAATGTCGGAAAAGGGCTCCATATTAAGAAGGCGCATCCTCGACTCAAGCAAACTCGGAGGGGGACAGGGTAGGTATAAGGCATGGTAAAATAAAACCAGCATTCAGTAGGGATAATGAATGGAAATGAGTACAAATATAAGTTACTCACTGTCACAAATTAACTCGTAGTGATATAATGTTTAATGTGGGCCATGTGTAATTTTGTAAAAATTTTACCAGAATTTACATCAGCTAATACCATAGTATTGCGGTTCAAAAATTTCTGCAGGCGAAATGTACCCCGAAACTTCGGGATCAGTTTGCCTGTTACATTATGAGTTAAATCTGCACGTTCAAAATTTTTGCATAAAATATGATCCCATATACTAAACTTAGGAAGACCATGTCCACATTCAAGTTTTGCCAAAACTTGTTGCTTAGCAAGGCTCAAATTACTCACCACCAGCCCATACAAGCAATCTTGGTCAGCATCACTTAAGGATGAGGGAATAAGAGATACAGTCGATATATTCAATAATGGATGGATGAGGACACTGCCTAAAAAGGGCAGGGAAGGTGTGCAGCCGATTGAATCGTGGACAGCACTATTAAATCCTACATCGATCAGGTCTAGATCACTATCCCACAGCAAATAATCCTTATGATAAAATATAGCAAGACAAGCTTTCAAATTCATATTAAATCTTTCAACTTCATTACCCTGAGGGTGGTAAGGGCTAGACGTGTAACATATTCTGTAACTAATTCAATAGGAGCACTGAAAAGTTTCCATGCTTGATCTGTCAAGACTTTAACTATAGAAGTAGATTTCATATTCCTGAAAGGTAGAAGAAAAACAAATTTCGTAAATGTAACAAACAGGATCAAAATACTAACATTGCCTTTTTTCGATCTCACAAGGGGGCCAAATACATCTGAGTAACATTAGTCCAAGGAGCAGAGGGAACGCGAAACAAATAATCACCCAAATTCATACCTTGTCCCTTCTTACACCTCTGACAAAGATCACAAGATCGGACATATTCTGATAAATCAATTTTTAAAGTTTGCCAGGCAAATTTCAAAGCTATTTTTCTTAATATCTATTAATACCCAGATGCCCACCGAACACTGAATCATGATAATAACTAAGAATGATTGGCATCAAAGCAAGGGGAACCACATTTATTCTACTACAGCCATTTTTTCCAGAAAAATCTACGAAATACTGAATATAGGCACCCTTACATACTTCATCTATTAACTGAGCATAAAATGGATCATCATTCTGGGCCTGTCGTAATTTTGGAAATATTTCTAGAAAACTTTTAAAATATTTAAATTGGCACAGAATGACCCCGCCTCTACTACCTCAAAATTCTCGGGATCGAACATCCGTGAAAGAGCGTCCGTTACTTGGTTCTCGGAGCCTCTAACGTGGTGCAATTTAAACCTAAAATAAGTTACTCTCAACACCAACCGACCCAACTTACTAAGCTGCTGAGGGTGACCCAACACCCAACTCAGTGCCTGATTTTCGATGTTTATGTCGCATTCGTCGTGCTCCGCGTAGGACGCAAAATTCTCGAGACCAAAGATACAAGCTAGCATATCTTTCTCATATATGCCTAGCTTTCGTTTGCCTTCGGTTAGGAGATGGCTGGCAAAGGCGACAGGTGCCAAACACGAACCTACATTCTGACTCAAAATCGCTCCAAGAGCGATAGACAAGGCGTCAACATGAATTACAAATCTTGTACTAAAGACAGGCAAATACAAAACTGCAGATGATATTAAGTTTTCCTTCAACTTTTGAAAGGCCGACTCCTGTTCCACATCCCACTTAAAGGTCACTCCCTTCCGCTTCAGAGCATTCAGAGGTGCCACTAATTCTGAAAAATGTGGGATAAAACGCGAGTAATACCCAAGCACACCCAGAAACTTTTGCACTCCTTTCAATGTTTTAGTACGCGGAAAATTTACAATCGGGGCAGTGCGGTCGGGATCCATCAACAACCTGCCTTCGCAAAGCACATACACCAAGAATTTAACTCTGTTCGAACTCGGAATGACCTTGACTGGATTAACAGTTAAGTCGAACTCTCGCTTTTTTTTTTTCAAAGCTAAACGCAAATATTCCAAGTGACGTTCAAAATCGTTACTGTAAATTGTAATATCGTCAACATAATTAAATACAAATGTGTACTTAAACTCTGATAAAATTAAATCTAAAACTCTTGACAACACCTGACTAATAAAGTTTGACACCATGGGTACACTCGTAAATTCGAACTGGTTGCAGGGTGTACTAAATGCTGTGTATTTGCGACAAGATGGATCCAGCATGCATTTTTGAACACTGTTGTTGAGATCTAAAACTGAAAATATTTTTGCTTTTCCCAAATGCTGCAGGGCTCAATCAATAGTTTGAAATGGAAACTGATCTTTATGTAATTTTGGTTTACTAGGGAGTGATTGACCACTAGCTGGGATTATTACTAACTCACTTTCGGACCAAAAACCCTGGTGAACAATAGTCCGAGGTGGACGGGACTATGGCACCAGCAGCCAATAATTTATTGATAATTTTCCGGAATGCTTTTAACTTAGGTGGAGGACATTTAAAATTCCGATCCCGGACTGGAATATCATTCATAAGGGCCAATCGGCATGGCAACATATCACACTTATGGATATGTGGCGAGATAACATCTCTGAACTCCACTTTTATTTGTTGTAATTTCTCTTGGAAACTTCTATCCACGACATTTTTTTCGCAGGAAAACATCGTGTTGGGGTTGTCACATGTATTAAGGATTGCCCTGATATTCGGGGCAAAACCGAACGAATTAAAAGGCTCATCAAAATTTATATTCGCCCTTGAATGGCCTAGTAATTCGAGGTCTAAGATCAGGTCATAGGTGATACTATGTATCATGGAAAATAAGGAATTACATGAAAATCTTCCTATTTTAAAGTGGAGTTTTATCCCTTAATTGGATTGAATCACCTCCCCACTAGCTTAACATAACCATAATTAGGAATCAAACACGTGAGTGTCATGGACCACTTTTAACTTTTGAAGTTTATTGAGAAATGCTTGACTGATCACACAAACCATGGCCCTGGTGTTAACCAAGGCAGAATAATTTACCTCAGCTATGGTCAGCTCAACAAGACAATTTTTTTAATTTGCGTGTGGATTTTACATAACCTTGAGCAGCAGCCCCACGCTCTCTACTGTTCAAATGTTGTTTCCCTGCCTTAAACAAGATGATCGTAAGTGCCTGGATTCACCGCACCAGAATCAACATCTCTCGTTAAAGGGACGATGCAGGGATTGGCAGTCCTTAACGCAATGGCCATGCTCAAAACAATTTACGCAGTGAGAGAGTGGACTCACTTTTGAAACACTCTATGTCTGGACGCACACGCCATGAGGCGAGTCAAGGTCGAGCAGATTACTGGGGGCGGTGATGATTGGCAAAAGGGGTGGGGGTGGGGAAGATTTTCAGGCAGTAGTCAGATGCGTGCACTATTTTTCCTTGCAAATCTACCGCAAAGTGACACAAGTCTATCAAATTTACTGGCTTACGCTCCATCAGGCATAGGGCTTTGCCATGCAGACCAAGGTTCGCCAAAATGATGCTAATCAAATCTTTCTCTGGCAGTCCCACACACCACGCAACATGATATGCGCATATGGTCACTACAAAATCCGGAACTAATTATGTCGGCTCTTGGTATCCATAAAATTATGTTTGCTCACATTGGCGTTTGAGGAAATGACGAAACAAATCCTGAATTTGATGGCTTGTGGTTGGAGCAAAAGGGGTTAAATTAGAAGTTGGAAGCGGTTAGGATTTTGTTGGAATTTTTTCACTAAAACCTCTTCAGTATTGCCTGGGCGCCAGACACTGCCAGTGAGCAGTGTCAATGCTCAGAAGGGCAGACTCCTTTCTGTGGATCATGTGCCGACGGCCACGGCGATGTCCTTCCTTAGTTGCTCCAAAAGTTGAAGAAATACAATACCTTATCAACCTAAGCAGTGAGGTCTTAGGGCGACTCACACGCCCATATTTAGGTAAACGAAGACATAAAACACTGAGAAATACTTTGCATAACACTCTGAATATTTGGCGGGAAAGGTGGGAGCCCACACCTCTAAAGCCCATAGGCAACCCGAATGAGAACGAACATCCCACATCGGTTCATAGGGGTTTTATTAACGTTCCCTCAAGGAACAGTTTACATTGATTTGCCGGATTTTACCTGCCGGCAGGGTTACACTGTAAAAATGGTAATCAGCCACAAAACTTACGGAATAGCTAAGCCTCCCTAGGCGATGCTAACCATAGGGAGGGAGGAGGCGAAGAGTCTTGGACAGCTGAAAAAAAGAAATGTTCCAGTATAATTCAAGTCTATTGCATGTTAACACGATCAGTTCACAAAGATGAAGTACTACCCAAGCACGCGAAACACAACTCCGTCGGTTTGCACATCCCCTCCCCGAGACACACATGTATGACTAACATTTCCCTTGTTCCCTTGCAGTGTACCGGCCTGTGTTTGGCGGGCATTCGGGCCACAAAGACTATTTTCTTACACACCAAACCTGTGCAAAAAACTACCTATGTGACTCTGACACTTACAATTCTTGCATAAATAAATACCTTTTACAATGAAACCCTTTAAAACACATATAACACTGCATGAGACAAGATGAGATGGGGGTGAAACACATGGAAGTGGTAAATTACAAACAATAGCAAACAAAAGCACTGGAACCTGCAGGGGCATTTAAGTGGCGTAGGGTTCCATATATTACAGTCGCGTGGACTGGCATTCATGAGCATTTGATAAAAATTGCCCCTTTTATTATGCCCTATTTTACAGGGCCTCAATTTAATACACATGTGTGCACATACAAGTGCTCTTATTTGCACTACAATTTTCTTGCATCATGCTCATGACAAGAGTGCTGCACTTGGCCCCGCGGCCGCACTCATAACTGGCATTTCTCTGGTGTATCTGCTGCGGTGCACTGCCCAACCGGTGTGCACGAGCGCCTAGTAGAGTGCTGGTTGGTGCAGCGGCTGCCGGCGACGGCAGACAAACGGGCTTGGGGGATGCGGCTGGCATCAAATGCCCCCCCCCCCCCTCGTCAGGGTCGAGACTGTTTGCAGCCGGCGACTCACTCGCAGCAGGAGCACCTCCTCTGCTGCCTACAGCGAAGTTGTAACGCTAAGCATCCCTATGTGGCGGCAGTTTCGAGTTGTTCTTTGACTGCTGCTGGCAGACCTGCACCCCTTTGGCATGCTGTGGTGTTACCGCAGGTGATAACATCCCACGATGGTTGTCTTTGATGCCTATAATTTTGGAGAGGTAGTGGGCTGGCCAACCCATCACTCTCACTGTCCTTGCTGCTCACTCTTCCACTTTCTTCACTGATACACTCGTCTCGATACCTGTTGCGACCTGGTAATTCCATCCCGGTAGGCCAGTTCCATTCCCCGACCTCCGTTTCTTCGTCGTCTTGCATGCTGACAGGTGGAGCTACCTGTGTGGGGACCTGTTGCCCCCCTTTCCCATCTTTCTGAGATAGTAGCAGAGCTGTTTCCAGCGTTTCCGTCCCAACAGTTGAACTTGACGTCTCGATCGTGTTGGACCACTTGACGCGGGTCATCGGACTCACCGCTGCCAGCACTTGTGCGTCGGGTCATGCCGGATCCTTTGCATCCTCTTCTGCAACGTGTTCTCGAAGAGCCACACTAACCTGCTGTTGTCGGAATGTTACCAGGGGGCTCGTCAGTGCCAGCACCGTCGTGGGGCTTCTGGTGGTCCTCTCCTCCTGCCGGTTGTTCTGGTTCCATGCATCCTGTTCAATATGTGGGAGTTCCTTGTCCCCTTTCTTCTGCCCGATCGCCGACCCTGCTGGATGAGACGACCTCGTTCCTCGCGGTGCTGGCGTGACATTGCCTCCTGGTGAACTCAGTGATGTTCGGCGCCGACGTCTCACCTGACCTCTGCTCCAGGTCCCGGACCACTTTCTGCTCCACTTGCTTTGTCCTGCAGCTCATCCGGAGTAAGGCCATCGTGGCAGTTGTAGGGCTTCGACTCGTCCTGTTCGGGAGTGCTCTCCGCTGATGCCCGGATGTAATCACAGTGGATTCTCACTGTCTGTCTACCTGTTCATACAAAATACATCGTCGGACCTACCGCCTTTATCACCCTGTGTAGTCCTGCCAACATTTTACAAGTCTTGAGCAAAACTTTTTCCATGCTGCAGACTGCAGGTGTGCCTTCGTGTACATGACAAGGCCCATTATGAGCAATGGTGGCTGTCTTTTTGTTTCTGGTAGCCATCTATTTGCATATTTCACCTTGTGTTCCCTCTGCTCATGGTACCGGTGCCTACACATTTCATCACGTGTGCCACTGGTTTCTGTGTTACTACTTTTCTTTGTGTGTGGGCAGTTAGGCTCGCTAGGCAGCACAACGTTTTGTCCCAGCAGTACTTGTGCCAGTGTTTTTAGCATTGCGGTGTTTTTTCTACACATCTCAGTGTGAAGAGGGCGGCAGGCAGGTGTACCGCCCTGCTAGTATGCTGCTCACCCACACGGAGCCGGAGTTGCGCCTTCAACACCTGGCTGTGCCTATCCATGGGGTTCGCGCGAGGACGGTAAATCGCAGTTTTTAGGTGCCACACTCCCCAGCTGGTATATAAATCATACCAGTATCTGCCTGTAATTTGGGACCCATTATCCATTAGGAGTTCCCTCGAGTAGCCCCATCTTGCGAAAAAATCACATTACATGTATTTCGCAAACTGCCCTGTCCTAGCACTACTTAGAGGGTATGCCTCAATATATCGCGAAAAACTGTACGTGACCATTAAAATGAACCTTTTCCCTGCTGCAGATTTTGGATACGGTCCTGTAAGATTTAAACACGCCATTTAAAATGCTCTTTTCGGCTGCCTAGGCTGCTGCTGTTGAATCACTTCTGCATGATTTTAACAAGTTACATTTCTGACACTTCCATACCCAATTCTGTACACTATGCATTAGGCCTCGCCAAAAAAATAATTTTCAGGATATTTTTCACAGTTTTTTCCGCTCCCGGGTGTCCTGATGTAGTACTACTATGCAAGTGTTCGAAAACTCTCTCCCATTGTGCTGCGGGAACGTACAGTCTCCAGGTGGTGTTATCACATGGCGAGCACTTCTCTTCATGCCCCTCCACTGATCTCCATCCGCCCACTTGCTCTCTCTGGCATTTCTCTCTCTTCTCCAGTACGAACTCGCAATTTGCCTGCGCTGCTACTAGATCGCGGTACAAATCTGCCACAAGCTGTTCACCTTCCACTATACTTACTCTGTTTACATTTGCTTCTTTAAACAGTTCCTGGGTGATTGGTGGGGGGGGGGATAATAACTCCTCCCACTCCACATCATCTGTTACCCTTACCATGGCGTCTGGTGTACATGACAACAAGTCTGCTAGATAATTCTCCTTGCCTGGAACATGCTCAATGACAAACTCCTACCTTTGTATAATATTGCCCATCTCGTGAGCTTACTCCTAGCTTCCCGCATGCTGTTTAGCGATACTAGAAAATGATTATCTGTCTTCAATGTGAATCTACGATATTCTAAATACTGTATGTATTTTCGAACGGCCAAAATCACCACTAGACATTCTCTCTCATTCACATTGTATCTATGTTCAGCATTTCCCAGTTTCGCATTTGCAAAATCGATGACCCATTTCTCTCCTGCTGTACTGATATAACACAGCACCAAGCCCCTCCTGGCTGGTGTTGGTCTGTAGATACAAGTGGCGCGCTGGGTCGTATCTTGCCAGTGCAGGGCACAATCGAAATTTCTCATTGATTTTCAGGAATGCTTCCTTTTGTGCACTACAAGACATATACCGCTTCAGGGGTGATAGCAGGTCGGTGAGGGGTGCGGTGATAACTGCAAAGTTTTCGACGTGTTCCCACAATCAGTTATTAAGCCCAAAAAAATTTTCCCCAGCTGTTCAGGGTTTGGCCTGTTACCCTATTATTTAACCGTGTGACCGAGAAATTCCATGTTAATTTTGCCCAGATTACACTTAATAACGGAACAAGTTAATCAATTAATCTCAAGTCTTTCCAACACAATCAAAATGTGATGTAGGTGTTCTGTCTTTTCCTAGTCCTCTTGGCATACCGGTATCTGCAGTACCCACTTCTTATTTCTAGTGAAGGTATCACCCTGGCCTCCCCTAGTGAACTCAATGCATCCTTAACACATATTTAGGGCGATATCGCGCAGCATGTCACCCTATTGATGGGTCTGAAGGTAATACAAAACCTCCAGGTCACATCCTTTTTCGTTGCCAGTGTTATTGTAGAATTATACCGGCTTCTTGTCGGCTCAATGACTCCATCCGACAGCATTTCTGAAATCTGTTGCTTTATTATTCATGCCTGATGCGGCAAGTAACTTTGCGGACTGCTAAAAATGGGCTCCTCTTTCGTCAGCGGTATTGCATACTCAGCAACTGTTGTCCTACGCAATGAGTCGTGTTGTGCAAAAACATTCTTTCTCTCATTTAATAAGCATTGAAAAGCAGCTTGGTGTTCAACGGGAATTTCATGGTCGAATTGTGCCAAATTTACGTCGGGTGTGGGTTCAATGTTCGGTGGTCTACATTGTATAAAGAATGTCTGTCCTTAACCCCGAAGTGAATGCAATGCTCCGCTGTCCTCACTATTGTGCTCTGTTCCGATAACCAAGGTATGCCTAAAATTACGTCTTCTATTATTTCATCAGTTATTATGGCTGAGATGATTCTTTCAAAATACCCTGATTTTAATTGTTATGGTTGCTTGACCAACTACTGAGTTCTTGCATTGACCATTGGCAAGACGAATCACATGTCTGCTTGAGGATACATCTTTACTGTTTATAAAACATGATTGGCATATGTTATGAGACACAGCGGTGTCAACAACAGCATGACACAGGATACCATTGATATTTTCAACAACTCTGATAAACTTGGTACAATACCCACTGACCTGATTTGTTATTGCCCTATGAGGCGTTACTATGGGATTGTTGCCCTGGGAAGGGGTAAAGTTCACAGCAGCTGGCTTTACCCCTACAACCCGTTTCCTTGCTGGTCTTCGCTGCTGGCCGGTGCTCGGTGCGTGTTGCTGTTGCTGTCGTTGTTGCTCCCTCGATGCAGGTTCCTCGGGCAGTCAGTGTGACAGTCGAACTGTTAACCCAGGTAGTACCAACACTGCATCGGAAGTTATCCGTGCAGTCCCACCGAACGTACCGTTTGGTTCGTGTAGTGGTACACATTTACGTTTTGCACATTTCCAATACCACGTGCGGCGTATTGGAAGATGTTCACATTGTTTACCCTGTGCTATTCCTGCCTCCTGGGTTGGTAGTGCTGTCTGTTTACACTTTGGTTCTCGCCGTAGTTGTCACCGAAATCACGTTGTCCTTGGCATACCCGTGCGCCTCCTAGTTCGCATCGTGGTACACATGTATTATACTCGAGTATTAATGCAGCTCGCATGAATTCAACTATGCCACTGTTCAATTGTGGGATAAGTGCTGGGTGGTATTCTGGCAGTGCAGTCTCTGCAATTACTCACCCTCTTGTTGTTCTTGCAGAGACAGTTTACTCTGAGCACATATGGAAGAGAAGGTCCCTCCGAAGCGACATTGGAATGCGTGCAGAAACTCATTCCAGGTGAGCCTGTGATGGTTTGTCGATTTCCACCACTTCCTTGCTTCCCCTTCCAGATCCAGGCCACTCATTCTCCGATACACCATACCATTGCAAACTCTTGGTACAGTGCTGGACAAAAGCTGATGGGTCTTCATTCAACTGTCTCGAGAAGGTCGGGAGTGTTTGGAATCTGGTCGGAGTTGGGCGAAATTGAGAATTAGTCTTGTTGTTTACACTGGGTGTGGTTGATATTACACTGTTGAGTGTTGGTTGAATGTTCAGAAATGGTGTTGATGTAGAGAATGGATTCGGTATGCTAGGTAAGATGGTGGAAAAATTTGGTGTGAACATAGGTGTAAGATAATAAGTCTGCATTTGTGGAACATACGGTGCAATTCGTATCGGAGGCAGGGAGGTAAAAAGAAGGTTAGTTGCTGACATTGGCTGTGACTTGGGAAGAGTCAACCTGGGCGGTACCGCAGACATGTTCTGAACATCGGGTATGGCAACAGGCGTTTCTTTATCCTTGGCCACGCAGTCTTCACACATAAGCTTTTCCTTGCCCGTCATTCGCTGTTCTTTCTTGGTTCTGCACAGATCATGTATCCTCTGGCTGCATTTATGGCAGTGATGTAATTTCCCGTCCGAAATTCCTGTGTACTGAGCATGGTCGCACGTTGTCATCCATTTTAACTCACCGAAATCCGATTCCTAATTATATGTCACATTTTTGGGTGACGTAGGTTGCAAGTGGCATTGATTACATGAAAACACTAGTCCATTAATGATTTGAAGTTTGTTCCCACGAAGGCACTCTGCATGGTAATGGTTATTGCACTATTTACATATCAGAAGTAGGGTGTGCTGACCTGAGCAAAGTAGGTTGTATTACCAATTTTATGCTTATCGTTATATTGATTTATTTCCAACCTTGTGGGGAACGATAACGACATGGCGTTGTCATATGCACCAAATAAACCACGTAGTGGCAGCACCAGGAATGTAAACTGTCGTTGTCAAAGTTAAATTGGAATGCACGGTCTCTGACTGGTGAAATAAAATTACTGAACTCTCAATCATGACTTTAATATATATTATGTCCACAAATATTTACTATTCATGACTCCAAGTAGTCACACTGAAAACTCCACGTTTGTGGAGGTGGGCGACATCTAGTGCCCTATCATAGCCAGCTCTGACCAAAACTGGAATTTCTCCATTAATAAATGCTACACAGAGCAAGAGCTCTGTGTAAATTCTCACTAATCACGTTTATCACACTCAAGCCACACACGGCACATCCCGAACCAGAGCGTCAATTGAACAGGCATCACCATGCAAAAACCGGAACTCACCAAAAAATAGAGCTCAGCTGAGGGCTCTAAAACTCATAATCCGCCCCACTGGCAGATTAATGGTTGCAATTTGCCATCAACTGCAGCTGACCACCAAGTGCCGTCGTTCCCCAGGTTGATTATCAAAATTAGACTGGTTGGTGAAAGCACCATGATAGTAGTATCCTAAACGGTCAGCTAACGTTCTCCCACATCGTTGCACAATTCCACTGGTAATGAAGTAAACTGAAGCAAACCTATATGTCGGAGTAGGAAGACGTAAGAAGGGAGGGAGGGTAAGTGCATGGGCTTAAGTATACAACCTATGAGCGAGAAAGGAGGGAAGGTCGGGAGTAGGGAGCAGAGGGAAAACTCGGAAGGGAGAAGTTGGCCAAGGAGCGCAATAGTCTTGCTGTTGTTCAACTGGTACAGAGGCCTGGTTGTTTACTAAATGAGGGGCTCTTCGGGCGGCCCAACTACCACATGGTTTTGCATATTATTGACATACTGAATCGGCGCAATCATACTCCCTACGCATGGAGTGTTAGGGCCTAACCATACACCCATAAATGCTAAACACTATACTATAAAATATGTTGCAGCACACATGAAAACAAATAATTACCCTTAAAAATTCACATAATCACTTGCAGAAAAATGTAGGGCTTTAAGGGGCTCGTACCCTGAAATGCCCGAAATAAAATGCACTGGTCAGTTCATGCTATTTTATTCGATGATTCTACAGTCTCCTCCAGGACAACAACTGACAAGGGTGCTCGCTTTTGGCCTGCGGCGAAGGCTACACTGATAAAAAGCTGTTATGCTATGGTAATTACTTGGGCTGTAAATTTACGAACTCCACAGGCGATGTAATTCCTGGAGGGAGAGGGGAAGTGTCCTG
Source organism: Dryococelus australis (assembly GCA_029891345.1). Taxonomy (NCBI): domain Eukaryota; kingdom Metazoa; phylum Arthropoda; class Insecta; order Phasmatodea; family Phasmatidae; genus Dryococelus; species Dryococelus australis. Next base: position 193,312,659 of record CM057009.1, read on the forward strand.
GACGGCAGAAAACATAAAGGTACAAATAAATTAAGCTATTGAAGAGAAGTTACCGGTGATGAAGTATTGAGACCATCCGGGCGGGAAAAGTGTGAGCCCAGTTTCTCATGATCCTCCCCCTCTAGTTGTGGCTTGCTGACTGACTTCCCACAATAGTGCGAGTGCAGATGAGGGTGGTCCCACGTGCCACAGAGAGCTCTGCTTGCACACGCAGAAGAAACTCCACTGTTACATGATAGAAAACGATACTTAAAATCTTGCAGGATAATATCAAATAAACACAACTGTAGACCTATAACTTTAACAAGATGAAATGAAGTGGCAAAACACTGGTGGCAGTGAAAATAAACATTATAAAACCAAAACAACTAGTTGTATGCGGGTTTCTATGCATACCATTCTCAATTCCTGCACACGTGTCCTTTTCCCGTGTCCAGAAATATAATGAAAAAGTGTTACAAAACCCTTGTATGCAGCCCTTGCTCCGGGCTGCTTAGCGCTTGTGGCGCTGCACCACTCACACTTTCCTGCACCTGCACTATAATGCAATACTCCTGCACCACACATCACTAAAAACACAATCGCTGCTGATCAGACGTCAAGTGTAGGTGCGTGCTGCGCTGGTGAAGCGGCCGGCATGACAAAATCCTAAGGTGGGGAACGACACACGTCACGCTGCCTGAAGATGTCTGACTTGTCTCCCTTATGCCAGGTTGCACCATCGTGGTTCGAAACTCTATCCGAGATCGGATCTAAGATCAACACAGAAAACTGGCGCACCATTCTAGTTCAGAGCCGGACTGGAGATGGAGACGAAGGTCATTTCGAACCACCGAAATTGGCGGTTGAAATCTCGATCTGAGATCAGCAGCCATCATGTACAAATGTAGTTTGAAAATACACCAACCAATAGAACAGTGTTTAATTGTTTTCTTGGGAAATTAAAACAAAATTGTACACACTTGAATACTATCCAGTGAAATTCGTACAACAATAACGCACTTAAAACATATTAAACATTGCACATCCAGTTCTATCTACAATGCAAAATATACCGATTTCCATGATGTCATATATTATGCACTGAAAGCAAAATATTAGTCTCTTACTTAACCTCGATTTCTCACTCTAGAACCAAGATCGACGAATCTGAGATCCAGAATCATGAAGTTCAATGGTCCAGCACTTTCACATTGGAACCAAGATGAAACTGGTTCCTATTTCGGTAGTAAATTCATTCGATCTCGGATCGGGGAAGACATTGGTGCAACCGGGCATTAGGCGCCTTCGTCGCAGCAATGGTGGCCCCTGTTGTTTTAGCGTGCCTTTTACCGGTGTCCTGCAGACATCTGGATAGCATCGTGGCGCTAATGCTGGTTGACTGGCTGTCAACGTTGTCCTCTCGTTGCAGGTATTGTAGCGATGTGGACAAAATAATTATATAGGGAAATTTTCTTGCAAAATATTGGAATAGTTTCTGGCTGAGTTTTTCGGAATTTTGCAAGTTCAGGTTTTCCAGGATTCTGGAAGGATTTGTTACTAATACCCGGCTGCACCATCGTGGTTCGAAACACTATCCGAGATTGGATCTAAGGTCGATACAGAAAACTGTTGCAATATTTGAGTTCAGAGCTGGGCTGGAGATCGATTTGAAGTTCATTCCGAACCGCCGAAATTGGCGGTTCAAAATGTCAATACGAGATCAGCAGCCGTCGTTGACAAATTTAGTTTGAAAGTGGACCAGCAGATAGAGCTACGTTCGATTGTTTTCTTGGGAAATTAAAACAATATTATACGCGCTTGAATATTATTCAGTAAAATTAGTACAACAATAATTCACTTAAAACATATAAAACATCGCACATCTAGTTTTATATGTTGTAAAAAATTCGCACATGCTTCCATAATGCCATATATTACGAACAAATAGCAAAATTAGTCTCATTTTTAAATATCGATCTCTCACTTTGGATCCAAGATTCCTTCACCTTCTCTACTAGATTTTTACCCATATTTACAAGAGCATGTTTCCAACACTCTGTCTCCTGTAGCATTTCTGATTAATGCATGAATATTGATTGTTTTTCCCTTTTTCTTCTAGTTATAGTCTTAACTATAGGCCACTTAGGGAAATAGTAATGGTCCCAATTGCTGGCCATGGCTGCCCAATCCCTCTCCGCCACGATATACGCCTCCTTGCATGACTTCCTTCCCTTGTAGGCATACGGGGTTAGCCCTGACATGCATTAAAATCCTGCCCTATCTTCGGGCTTCCTTTCTCTAAACACTTAGATATAAGGCAGAGAAGAAAACCAAATATTTAACCAAGATCGACGAATCGGAGTTTCAGAATAATGAAATTTCATTGGTTCATCGCTTTTATATTGGAACCAAGATCAAACTGGATCCTGGTTTGGAACTAGGATCATTATATCTCAGATCAGGGAAGATGTTGATGCAATTGGGCATCAGTTGGGAGACATTTGAGGGGTTTCGTGTTGCGGTAGTTGGTAGAGGAGTTATTTGGGCTATGGTAAAATAAAATTCAAGGAAAATCTCAGGAAATAGGTTTATACTACCTGGGCCACAGGCATCAATGTGTTGATGCCATACTCTGGTCGAGCAGACTCTGGTTGTCTCAGGATCGTACGGCCGACGATCAAGGCGAAATACTTCTGATTTGCTGATACACATCATATTATAGTATTACTTATTATTTGCATGCTGCACAGTGGACTATTTAGGCAGTCACACACCCCAAATAAACATGAAAACAATACGACGAATTAAAGCACTTGAAAGCAAACTGGTGTGAACCAAATGTCAGCTCCCAGACCATTAACCACACCGCCTGTCAAACTGCCGCAGTTCATCACACCACCATGAGAGGTCACCAGCATGCAGCAACCTGTGTATACATGTGCATGTAGGCATGTGTGAGTATTGTGTGTCAGTGTTGTGCCCACCATCACCATCACCTTTGTTGACATCATTCACACAATCTAAATCATATTTTTTAGTTATATTTTTCCAATGACCTTTTTAATATTATGTGCAGAGTTTTGTTTTGTTTAATATTAATTATTTACTTGCAGTGCTTTGTAATATAATTTTTATGTGCCAACTCGTAGGGTGTTCTGTGTGTGCACAGGTTGCACCAATGCAGCAAGCAAGCACGGAGATGTATTGTTGTTAATTTATGTGTTTATTATTTTTGCAGGGACTTGTGTGTATATTAAAATTAAGGGTTATGTTTTTGTTTGTATGTAACAGAGCTGGCATGCCACTGACATGTTGATGCCATCCTCTTCCCACAAGCCCTTTTGCCGGCCATTGCCGGCAGTTACTGCAGTAATCAGCACTCTACCGGGCACTCGTGCACACCGGTCAAGGAGTGCACCACAGCAGTTACACCGGAAAATAAGCCAGTCACAAGTGCGGCCGTGGTGTCGAATGAAGCGCTCGTTTCGTGAGCAATGCAAGGAAGTATAAGTGCAAAGAAAACCACGTGCGACTATGCATGCGTGTTTCTAAATGAGACTATGTTTTAAGGGGCGTATATGAAAAAGGTAATTATTATCAAACATCAAGGATCCCAATCCACGAGACTGCAATATATGAAGCCCTACAGTATTTAAGTGCCCCTGTTGGCTTTAGATAATTTTTTATCAATTCCTGTTATTTCCCATTTTCATGTGTTTCACTCTCATTTCGTTTCATACAGTGATTTGTTTGTATTGAATGGTTTTTATGTTCAGAGTGATTGTTTATGTAATAGCTGCAAACAGGTGGGCAGCATGGGTGTGTTAATGAATATTTTTGTGTTTAAGAAATTAGTCTGCACGGGCTGCCGGCCCACCATCACCGGCCAGCATGCCTCGCAGGCAGAGATAGTCATTCTTGTGTGTCTCGGGGAGGAGGACGTGCGGACATACGGGGTCGAGTTTCGCACGCTTAGGCAGCACATCAACTTTTATAACCATTCATTAATGTGAAATAAACTTTCAGATAACGGAAACTTGTGTTAATTAGCCACCCAAGACTCCTCGCCTCTTCCATCCCTATAGTTAAGCATCACCTACGGAGGCATATTTTCCCCGTAAGCTTCCATAGTCTTTGGGCTCTTGTACAGTGTTACCCTGCCGGCGGGTTATTCCCGGCACCAGTGTATCAAGTGTTTCCTGAAGGAACAGTTGATAATTGTTCAGTGTTGCGTATCGTAATGGGAAAACCATACAAACATTCCGTGTGTATTATAAAGTATCCATCCCAATTGTTTACTTTACAGTCTAGTGCTGTATCGCGAATCCGGCAAAGCTCCGTTTAGCGTATCCAAATTCGGTAACTATTGTTCTGAGTCGCATATCTAAGCAATTTTTTTCATAAATTTTCTCCCATTAATCGCAAGATGGTGTGCGCAGGATGTAAAGTCACAATGTTGAATGGCAGGCAAGTTATTAATTCCTCGCCGGACATAAACACATGTCTCATCGAGCACAACATTGTCAAATCGACGATGCGGTACGAAAAATGCGGGAAGGCGAAGCAAAATTGTTGGAAACCAGGGGCTTGTTTACTGGTGCCGACGGCGAATGGAGGACGGTAATAATGCAAATTTAAAGTGTCGGCGAGAGAGGACAGTTTCGTGGGAGATTCAAACTTGTCTCCGTGAAAGATAGTCGAGTTGTGTTTACTCTGGTGCTTGATCAAATACCCTCGACAGCAGAATATAGTGAACGAAATTTTGTGATCGGGAAAGGCGGTCGTCCCCTGGTGGTCGAGTATCTGCCGCCAAGTGTGCATAGACTGGGTGTTGACGTACAGGAAATGCATCGGCAGGCCGGGCAAAGTGGTCGAGATCAACGAGTCGATATTGGGCGAACACAAGAACCGCAAAGGACGTAAAGTTCGCAGCCAGTGGGTTTTCGGAGGTGTGCAGCAGACGATCCGACGAAATTCTTCGTGGTGCCAGTGGGAAAGAGGAACGCGGCGACCCTGACCAAAATTATTTGCGAGTGTATCGCTCAGGGCACGACGATAATTTCAGACTGCTGGCACGGTTACGGCAACTTGGACATACACGTGCAGGTGAATCACAGGAGGGAATTTGTGTGCAGCGAAAAGAGCGAAATGGTAAACACTCGAAACACGCTAAAGATGAAGAGGGGCGAGACATTGAGGGTGCACACTCAAAGTGAAGTTGGTGTTCTGTGCGATACAGCATTCCCTGTTTTGGCAGACGAAAAAAATATTGGGTCGGCTACCTGGTCGAGTACGTCTGGAAAAAGAATCATCGGTACGGAGAACGACTGCACGCTTTGCCGATTCAGAGGAGATGGCGGCGAAGGCTATCCCAATTTCGACAGGTATATGTTTGTTACCGTTGTTTTTAATTTTCAGGCACGAGCGAGATTGAGTTGCTGTTGCAGTTGCAGCTAAAAAAAGTTAATTGAGTTGCTGTGCCATTGCAGTATAAAATTAAAGTGTGATTGACTTGCTGTTTGTTTCAGTATAAAGTCTAATTGGCTTGCTGTTTGTTTCAGTTTAAAGTGGAATGACTTGCTGTTTGATTTGAATTTAAATTAATGTTTAATTGACTTGCTGTTTGATTCTAATTAAAATTAATGTTTAATTGAGTCGTGGTTTGAGTTAATTTACAGGTGCGAATGAGACAGTGTAGATTTTGGTTTCAGTTAAAAAAAATAGTTTAATTGAATAGCTATTTGATTCAGTTAAAAAACAATGTTTGACTGTCTTGCTGTTTCTTTCAAGTTAAAGAAAAGTTTCTTTGACATTACGTTTGTTTTGGTTAAAAAGTTTAGTTGACTTGCGGTTTGTGTAAACATTCATTCGCGATCTGGAAAAAAAGCCTAAAATAATCGAGTAGGTCACGATGGGTGCGCCTGGCGACGACGGAATGTACTTGCATCTGTTGCATCTGCAAAACTTGGATCTGCTAGTTTAAATTATTGAGGTAAATTGATTTTTTAAAAAATTACATTCATTCGCGATCCCGAAAAGGCATAGCGCGGTCGTGTCTCTCATAAACGGTTCGGCCGGCGGCAGATGCAATTGCATACGCTGTTGCTTTCGTAGACTTTGGACTTGCCAGTTTTGAGTGTTAAGGTAAATTATAGAAAAAAGTTATAGCTTATATAAAACATTTTGTATTTAATTTTTAAATGTACATAGTTTTATCATACACACTAGTGATGACATACATATAAAATATTGTGTATTATACTGTTACATTTATAAAATAATTAATTTTAAAGGTTATCCTTTTTGGGTATCCACTTTAGTGATGACGTATAGATAAAATGTTGTCAATAAATTGTTACATTTATTTAAAAAATTGGATTTTGTATGTACAGTGTATTACCGTACCCTTTAGTGATTGAGTACATGTGACTCTTTATATAATAAATGGTTAAAATTATAAAAAATGTTAATTATTAGATATTTTCTTTAAAAAAAACTAAAAAAAAATAATGCATCGAGAATCTCGTGTATTCAAACAGGGACGAGAAAAAGGCGGAAAAAATTTTTGTGGATACACGATAGGAAACTTTTAGCAATAGTTACTTCTGGGACCTGGATACGCCATGGGAAACAAATGGGGTCTTTTACCCTCTATTCCGTTTTCGGTTTAGATATGCTATAGGAAATAATTGAGTGAAGGTAAAATTTTCGCCCCGACTCGGCTGGATACGCAATTCAAAACAAGTGGGGTGTGGCACCAATTTCCCCCCTACCCGCTTGTATAGACAATGTCGTCCTTTTTGGTCCATCACATTTTGTCACCTCGATACGCAAAGGGAAACTTTTGGTAAAAACCAGCTTTTTCAAGGTGCGCTGGAAATCCATGGAGAAACTCTGTATTTTATTTGTGCTTTTTTCCGGTTATTGTTGGATATGTAATTGGCAGTTTTTTGGCTCGACATTTTTTACCATTGGATGCGTAATACAGTGGTTTTTGAGTGATTTAGATATGAAATACGGAACAATAACCGGTCTTTTGAATTTTTCACCCAAATATCCTTGGTGAATCTCTCGAGTTCCGGCAAAATGGAGAATGAAACAGATACGGAGGATGTGGAGGAAATGGACGAGATGCTTTCGGCTACAAAAAAAGGGGCATCAAACTTTTTAAGTCCCTGGCCCACCAACTTCTTCAACCCCTGGATCATCAACCGCTTCTTCCCCTGGACCAACAACTTCTTTGAACGAATCTATGTAATTATCATTGACATTTATTGTAATTATTTTTTTATGTGATTGTAATTATTATATTTGAGAACAATAATTTATTTTTCCCCAATAGAACTGTTCGAAGAATGCAAAGGCACAGATCTACAGTCGTTTCCCACCAATCGAGACTTCAAACAACTTCTGGCGTCCATCAACAGGGAAGCACAAAGCGCAAATCAGCACCCGACATCACCCATGCGAAGCAAAAACAAGCACCGAGTAAGCGTTCGAGACAAATACCAACAAAAGACGTCTCCCAACATCGAAGAAAGAATCCTAAACCAATCAAGACGACCGATATTTCTCGTCGTGGATTACAGCGAGAAACAAATCAAAGAAAGTAGCAGCAATGTGGTTCTGATTTTGTATTATAATTTACCTGTATATGTAGATTATTTACAAAAAAATTTAAACATAATTTTTTTTAGTTTTATTATATATATATATATATATATATATATATATATATATATATATATATATATATATATATATATATATATATTCACGTATTTTTTTTACATATTATTTATATTTTTGTTAATATTTGACAATTTTTATTCAAAAAATACATACATAGATACCTACTGGCATGCCCATAAATAAGACATCGGCTTCATTTAGTCTTGTTTAGGGTTTTGCCCCATGTTCATTTAAAATTTCACAAATTTCATTGGTAGTATCCCACATAATTACAGTTTCACCATTCAAATAATCGGTATTTAGGAAATCTTCAATTTTTCCTGTCATTATTCCATGCTTTTTAATATTGTCCAAAACACATACAACTGTTGATTTATATTTACTAGATACAGCTTCGTGTAATACTGTAATGTTATTATGTCCCATTAATAAAATATTTGCTCTGTTTTCCAGCTGATGATATACCTCTTCCACAATGCCGTCTTGGGCCGTGAAATGCAGTATCAAATCCTTTTCTAAGAAAACCGGTTCACCCAAACTTTTTTCAATTAGATAACGTACAATGTTTTCACGATCTACATTAGCCGCTTTCACCAACAATTTCCAGTCTTTGTAAATCCCTTTGATTACCGTGTCTATTGTTTGCACCAAATACACAAGTACGGGCCAATTTTCAAAATAATCTTTAGCCAAAACGTTGACATCTTCTTCTATTAGGAATTTTACAATTTCCAAATTCCCCACCGCTGCTGCTCGCTGAGTTGGTAATTTACCACCAAAATCCTTTTCTTCAAAGTTCAAATTCATCTCCTTCATGGGAACAAGTTCATCTAGCCAACCACTATAAGCAGCTAAACTCACCATTGACGGTTCCTTCTTGTCAAACAAGTCTTATTTGTAACAACTGGCTCTCATGGTGTTTTCATTGGCTTTCGTGGTGTCTTTACTGGCTCTCATGGTGTCTCTGCTGGCTCTGACGGTGTCTTCGCGGTTTCTGATGGTGTCTTCACTGGCTCTGATGGTGTCTTCACTGTCTCTCATGGTGTCTCTACTAGCTCTCATGGTGTCTTCACTCTGTAGTTTGCAGAGAGCGAGTGTGATCCCTTGATTCAATCGTCTCGTTTTTATAGACGCACTGTGCGAGATTTTTTATTATTTCTTTATTTGCTGAAAAGGAATATATGTTTTTTATTTTTTTATCGTCCGACAAGGAATGTAAGTTTCTTTATATGGTATCGTGAGTTTTGCCGACTTTGATAAATCGAATAAAAATATTTTTTTATTTGACTTTCCCATACACAATTCATTTCAGATGCAAAAACATGACTAGGATATATAAGCACGATCTTGTCAATTAAATAAGCAAAGTGTTTAAAAAAATTTTAAAATGTAACGCCACTTGTTTTGTTCCTGCAATCATTACGCAAGTTTCATTGCAAACTTTTCTATACTTTTTAACTTTCAAAATATTTTCATGTATAAGACAGATGGACTCATTAGAGAGCAGTTTGACTCGCGCTCTCGACCTCAGCAGTCGGGTACTGCGTTAGTTTTTGTTTATCAAAGTTACCAAATAGCGCAGCGACCACTGATGAAACATATTTCATTTTAACATTCGCTTATTATTTTTCAAATTTCAGAATAGTTTTGGTATTAGTGATGAAATTGATTGAAAACCTTTTGAGGTTCCTCGATGCCTCGGGAGATATAATCACGATTCGTTTGTTATAGGTCCCGTAAACTTAATCGATTCCATTGAAAAAAAAAAAAAAAACTATTCAATGTAAAATTGTTTGTAAATTAGCAGTTGGTCAAGTAAAATTTTGTAATTTATTTCATTGACATCCAACGAACCCTTGACTTGGCCGTCTTCATTATCGTTTAGACGAACCGTAAATATAGTTTGCGAATGTTCGTCCAATAGGTCGGAAATTGTATTAAATGCTCCTAAATTTAACCGTTTCAAATTCTTATATATTAACAGAGTAAATACACCTCTGTGAATATTCGTAGTGTATCTCTTTGCCGTTTTAAAACGAATCATACTCGTCTCTCCCGGCTTGATGATCGTTGACTGTATAAATGCTATTTTTGCGTCGGTTAAACTAGATTCGTTGGTATTTGTAAAATCATCGGTTTTGGTAGTAAATTCATTTTCCAGAGATGCGGTTGTGGTGGAGATGTAGTTTTATCTTTCCACCCCATAACCCTCCTCGTCCAATTCTATTAAAGAGGTGTCAAAATTGTGGTGTTTTTCCCAAATGTATGTACCGAGCTGAATTACAATAATTAAACTAACTATGAGTAGACCCAAACCCACATAGAGTTTTTTATTTCCTTTATTCATACTTCTTATCTATATATTGGCAAACGATAGTAAAAAACTCAAAATTACATAGAGCGATTGTCGGTTGCCATCGATCGGGTGCCATGACGACCGAGCTCGGATCACAAATGATTGTGGGCAAACCATAAAATACTTGCCGTACCGATGTTTGAATGGTGTTTTCATCGTATTTTATGACAGGTAAGTGAGGAATATATACATTATTTCTAAAAATTGAGAATAACTCAAGGTATCGATAAGAGCTGCCATAGATTTACGTATTTTTTGGGGATCGCTTATCTTTGGCATGCCCTCCCATAATGTCTCTACATCAACCAATACGTCTTCGCGGTAATTTGAAAAGAAATGAATTTTTTCACGTGAATGAATATCTTTTCGTACTTGTGTCGTACAGAAGCAACTTTATTCCTGAACCTCTCAATTAAAAATGATAGGGAATTATCTTTATATAGTAATTTTGTCAACTGTTTAATATTTACATTTTCTGCCTGTTGTTCATCTCTCAAAAATGTTTTATAATCTTCGCGAGTGACGTGTGGGCACAAAAAATTTCGTTGGATAGTATACTGCTTAAGATACAGAAAATTTAAACGATGGGTTAATTACGAAATTTTTAATTTTATTTCACAAAAGAGTTTATCGCGTTCAGTCATTAACGGTTATATATTAACGCCTTTTAACCTCAATACGGAATCGTAAAAATATTTGTTATTTATGATGACTGTCAGATGTAAAAAATCCAAGTACAGCGGCGTATTTAGTTTTATAAATTCAACCGTTCCATAAATACATAATGCGTCATGTTTTTATTTAATTTTCTCCACGCTTTTAACTTAAGCAACTCTCTAATCGCAAAGATAAAATCACAATGTATTATTGTTTTTTTCATTGTGTAATAGTAATCTACTTAATTTCCGGCAGCTGCAGCTCCTGAATTAGTAGCACCTCCGAAAGATGTACTCGCACCAAATTGTGCATTCACCGAGCCTTTTATTTTACTTTTAAATTTCCATAAAACAAACCCAAAAATTCTAATTAATAAAATATATCCTATAATAGTATATGCGTATATTTGTTGTTTTTTTATTAATTGTCTTATATACAAATACAACATGTAAAAAATGTTTCACATAGGGTTGGGAAAAGTAGGATAAAAAAATGATATTGTTTGTTGTTCTTGATAAGACTACATAAATTTCTTCTAGCGTACGTCCCGTAAAATTTGCATAAATGTCATTATCAATTGTTAATCATATACTGCTCTGAACTGTATTTCCATACGCCATTTGAAGCGGGAAACCATATAAAAAGTCTTTGCTGTTTTTAGTATCTTCACATGCGTGTTGAAGGGCAAATTTATCTATCGCATAGAGATTCATCTTGAAGAAACATTTTGGTATCAGAAAGAGGTTGTTTTTTTCCTCGTGGCATATGAGTATTTAGTTTCCAACATGTCCCAAATAATATGAAACTTCACCGATGCATACTCAATGACCATGAATTAAACTGCGGTAGGAACACCAACGATTAGCGGCAAGTAGGCGGGTTTGAGGTTTTCATTCTTCTCTGTTATCAATGTTTTTTTTATCTTTTGAAAAGAAAATCGGAGTGAACTGGGGACAATTTTTGAAAATACTCTGTTTGTCCATCTCAGTCACTTCAAGCCGGCAGCTACATTCCTTTAGATATTTATATTTGAGCGAAAACAGAAATCGACACAATTAAATTGAAATAGTGTGATTCGATGTTTGTAAAGGCAAAGAAAAGATATCAGGAAAACTTTACCCAGTTTTCCTGCGCCCAGTTCATAATCTCTTTTGCGTTGAGCACGAAATGTGAAGCCGTTTTGATTTTCGGCTCAATCACAGCTGCCAAAAAATCTACCGGATACTCAAAATCCAGAGTGAAACAACTCATGTTACGATTGTGTACGCCAAAATGACGTGTAAGCATTTTCTTCCAATTCGGAGCGGTATTTAAAGTTGTCAGAAATTCCTGATATGTCGAATCCATGTTTCTAAACTGTGTGGCAAGGAAAAAATTATCATCGCATAGTTCGGGAATAAGCGATATGTCATTGGGTTTGTTTGTCATAAACGGCTTTAGCTGATACTGATCGCCACAAAATGCAATCAATAGTTTACTAAAAGTGTGCTTCACCATTTGGAGAAATTCAACTATACATTTTGCTAGACATGCGCTAATCATACTCTATTCGTCAACAAACAAAACAATGGGTGCATCGAAGGAAACTGAATAGTTGCTGTTCCATTCCTCAAAAACGAAGCCGTGATACTTCCGAGATCGCAAAACTTGCTCAATTCTTGTACCACTGTAGATATTTTGTCAAGATCAATCAGTGGCAAGAGCTGCATGAATTTCAAACATTCGTAGTAACTAAATTTAGTCAACCAAATAAGGAGACTTTATAACCTCAAACCATTTGCTAGTTTCATCTGTCGATAAATATTTCGCAATAGACTGTGTTACAGGGTCGTGTAAAAAACTCTGTATTTTTCTTCGAGAAAAATATGCAATAATGTAGATTTCCCACTGCCGGCAGGACCATCTAACGTTATGTATTTAAGTGTAGCCAACTCATCATCATTCTCATCGAGCCATGTAAATAAAGTTATTTTAACAAGTTCTTGTTCCATTGAAAGAGTTAACTTTATCGACGTAAAATTTGTCGTTGTTTCCACAGCTTCAGTTCGGAATTCGATGAATATACAATGGTAATTAACTTGTCCTCGGTATTTTCACGTGGAATTTGTTGCGCCCATAAACACATTTCATTACTACTCAAAACATATTTATAGCATAAACTCCAGTCACCTTTAGCCGGAAGATCGTGCTTCACTCGTAATTTATACTTGATGATTTTTCCATAGGTATTGAGCCGTGAAATGAGTTTTTTATGTTTGCTGAGAAGATTTTCGAGGAACAGTCAAAAAAATAAAGGGGCCATTGTGATATTTTGAACCTTTCACCATGGATGCTGCCGGTGTAATAAACAAAGTTATTTACAACCTGAACCTTTTATAGCATATTTTTTAATCCATAAAAATACTAATCAATATTTTTTTTAGTTCGATGTAATATAAATAAAAAGGTTACGTGTTACAAAAAAAAGTTAATTTATTTGTTTTGGTATAGAAGACTCTAAATTAAAATATAGGAAGTTCGCAGATTTTTCAAAACAATAACAATTTAGGTGGTGCCAATTAAAACAAATGAATATTAGAAACAAATTTTTTTCTTATTAACACGATAAAATTTACCGATTTTAAAAACTTTATTTACAGTTTACAAAATTTACCATCACAGAATGACTATACTTTTTTCTAAACTTTGAGGGGAAACTTCTGAATAATTTATATCAAGAAGAGGCAGGAAAAAAGGGATATGGGATTAAACATATTAAACAAAAATGTTTAATTATATCACAATGTTTACCTAATTTGGAAACAAATTATGCGACTTTTACACGTTCGCACATTGTCAAATGACCCACACCACATTATTTGTGCATTAAACAAAAATTGCGCTGAACCATTCGATTTTTTATATAATGCGGATACCGTTTCTTTCGAGAATATTATCGACTTGGCGGAAATCGAATCAGAAAATAGACAAATACTTCTAAATCTACCCGAATTCAAAACACTTAAAGTTTCTCAACATCGTTTCATATTTAATAATTCCGATATATTGGATAGATACAATAATTACATAATGGTTGCCGAATCGAATTCGTTTAAAGACATTGCCAAAATAATTAATAGTTTTGGCAAAGGACTCGATAATAGTAAAACTGGATTCGTGATACTTTCAAAAAACCTACAACCTCGTGAGACTGTATATTTAACCAGGTCGATGGAGGCTGTTGGTTCTAAATCGTGTAAATGTGTAAAACACGATTTTGAAGGATGTATAGTTTTCGTGATGAACTACATGAACATAAATAATTCGATTATTAAACTTAAAAACGCGGTCACTACAATTATTGATGTCCATCATCAGCCACATCGACAGTGATTTTACCCACGGATTGGATGCTCAAACTACGGCGGCGGTCAAGTCATATATCAAGGGTAAAATTCGAACACCAAATATCATTAAATTTACTAACAAAGCGATCGTGGCGAAAATGTTTGAGTACACGGATCAAGATATTCTCTTACAACCCAATACTGATTTGGGAAAATTGTTAATTTCTGTTCTCGATAAAGACAATGACTAGTTGGCGGCACAAATCATTAATAATTTACAAACACCTATCAAACAAGCACTTGTTGTTTTTCAAATGCACGTCTCAGTTTTATACATCCGATACTAATTTGATAAACCTTCCCGTCGAGTATTTCGAGCAACAAAATAATTTCGTCTTCGTCGTGCCGAATAACTTAAAGATTAGTGTAGCGGTGACACCGAATAACAATTTGGTCAAAGTAGTGATCCATAGTTCTACGTCACAAGCACTCAGCGCGGCTCAGATTCCCGTTCTCGATAAGTTAAAAGAAGAACACGTCATTGTTTATGTTCCATCTGGTAACAATTCGTACATTTATCCCTCTCGTAGTTATACTATAGATTCTTCTTTGAAATTCCAAAATTACAATAGAATATCAAATACAAAAACTTTCATGGTGAATGACGGAATTGAATATACTGATTTGAATACTAATAAATACCAGTATTGTGCACTAATTCGATCCGCTTCAGAGCTTTTAATAGGAGAAGCGATTGAATTTATCAACAAGTATATTAACTTTTTGTTTCAAGTCGAAAGTAATTAAGCATCTCTGATGGACAATACCAGGATCAAAAATTACATTTCAAATGTGCAATATCAGCACGAAATGTTTGTTCTATCAAAAACATTATTTTATGAAATGCCATCCAAAGAATATGTCTGTTACTAAGCGACTTAACGACGATTAAAGTATCCAGTTTTCATAACCGTCATCCTCGTCCTCTTTTACTTCCTCCGCTTCTTCCACTAATACATTAGTAATTGGTTTTTTCAAATTAATTTTAAACAAGGCAAAATTTTTGTTGGATTCGAATGTAAGTACGGCTAATATTATCTTTTCGTTCGAACCAAATAACTACGAGCAAATTAGTCAAGAGGGGGTGATTAAATCCTCGGGGGAAGCTGTTTATTCACCAGTAGATCTGAATTGGCACATAGTAAACAACCACTGATTAAAGTTGGTGGATCGTAGGAAAGTTCATGTAATAGCTATCAATAAAATGCGAAATTCGTTAAACTCGAATGATGTGTTAATAAATTACTTTGCGACTCTTACGCGTTCTTTAATTTTTATCTTTTTTTCGTAATGTTTCCGAACAATTTGTCCGCGTTTTGGTGACGAATTTTGTTACTTTTAAAAGCCAATGGACCAAATACATGCCAATTTTGTTTTGACGGCTAGGCTAAACGAAAATTTTCAGGAAAGCCAACTAAATACACAACTTACCGGTGTTTCGTATAAAATGGGCACCACATCCAATAGTTCCATGTATCAATACATTTGTATAGGAGATCTAAGCACATCCCTGCTCTACGAGAGAAACAAAACGAAGCGATTGTCCAAACGACCAGGTCGAATAAAACAATACGATTTGTCATTAGTGAAAACCCTAAAAAACATGTGAATGCCAACAACAATGATGATTTTATGGTGACGGCCTATTTTTATAAACCTTCGGTGAACTAACAATTTCCATCAAATGCTGAATATATGTATAGTGCGATTGATGGTCGACATTATGTCGAAAACCTCTCATCCTTTGTTGGTATTCCAGGGATTTCTGCCATTTACGAGGATAAAGATCGGAGAGAAATAAACATTGACAACACACATGACAACCACGAACGGAAAATACACACTAGTGATGAAAATTACCGATTCATTCATGGGAGATAGCGGTATCGTTTTCAAAAAAGATCTAGCCAATTTATTTAACGAAAGTAATGGTTTCCAAGTCGTTGAAAATATTCAAAGGCAACTCGTCATAATTGCAAAAGCTTCCCCTGAAGTTCTAAACGATTGTTTGCAATTCGAGGATGGTGCAAACACAAAAATTTTATTCCAGAAAATCTCTGGCACGTCCGAAGAAGGCAAATTGGTTTTAGATACCGAAAACTTGAAATTTACTGCTGAATCGTAAGTAGATAATTAACAATTTATCGAAGAGAATTGCGAGTTGTTCAAGTTTAGTACCTCAAATACCCATAACAATAACCATGGGGATGTGGCATACGTATATTGTGGTGATCAACAAAGTTCGAACCAGTTTAATTTACAGCTGAATACAGATTTGGATAATAAGATACTAACGATTATGATTTACTTTATACATGATATTCCGATAGCTTTCTTCAATACCATATTGCGAATTATGAAAAGTTATCCAACTGCTTTCTATAACAAGGTTGTAATTGCCAGAATTAACGATCTGAAAAAATATAAATTAAACGCATATTACGACGAAATCCATAATTATGATAAAATTTTGAATTATTTAAGCGTTTCTAGTACGACTAAAATGATTAAAGATATTGAGAGAGGAAATAGATCAGATAGCATTTACATCAAAGGTTTTCATGGTATAAATGATAACATTATGGTTTATGTGGATTCGACAAGGAACCCCATACTACCTACTGGTGAAAACGTTATTTCTATTTCGCATACAATATTTTGCTGTACAGATAGGCTCGCATGTTTAAAAGGATATACTATTTTAACCACACAATATATAATCAAATATCCTTATAATTTATATGCAACTAGTAATCTCAACACATTCAACCAAGAGTTGATAAGTGCGGCAAAAACGACAAAGATTTAAAAGATATTTTATATATTTAAAATAACGTATTTCACTTTAAAAACAGTTTTTGGGTAAAATGAAACCGTAATTTTGACCGTTTTTGGTGAGGTTGTAAGTTGTGTTGTTCTCGAAGGCACTCAATAACAGTAAGACATCGCAGCTGCCGAGATATTAGCAGCTGCTGAAAAAAGTTATACTTTATTCAACAATTTGATTGAAAATGCAAATGTTTCGAAAACTAAAACTACTACTACTACTTTAAACACTAAAGATGAACGTAAAGAGAAGCTGGAATTGGGAAACGAAAATTTACAAAACAACAACTTTGAGGGCCAGTAGGTATTGTAAACGAAATTGCAATAATGTTTTAAAATCGTCATTTTTTACTACTTTAGTAGGATGAATACCCGTAATAGGTGGGTTAAATATGGTATCTTGTTTTGAAAAGGCAGCTAATTTACCGGTGTCGGCATCATTATCGACAGAAGATGGTTGGATGGAAACATGATTCGCTATCTTTTAAATCTTTGTCGTTTTTGCCGCACTTATCAACTCTTGGTTGAATGTGTTGAGATTACTAGTTGCATATAAATTATAAGGATATTTGATTATATATTGTGTGGTTAAAATAGTATATCCTTTTAAACATGCGAGCCTATCTGTACAGCAAAATATTGTATGCGAAATAGAAATAACGTTTTCACCAGTAGGTAGTATGGGGTTCCTTGTCGAATTCGCTAAATCGACAACTCCTTCGTGCGCGTTCTTCCACATCATCACGAACATGATCGGTGTATATTCCATTGTTCAAAAACCTCAAAGCTTTTGTTTAAATTCCAATTCCAGCTTTGATATATCATCAACATAATATTGACCTTATAGGTTTTGCAAGTTGAATGGATTGAATATGGTTAAAAACACATCAGCGATTGCAGTCATGATCAATACAACATCTAGTATGGGCACCCAAGAAAGAGAAACTGCAGCAAATGCTCTAATGGTGAATCCCGTCATTCTTAAAGCAGTCTATATCACAGCTCTTGTAACAAATTATATCGTCAAGGCTCTGAATAAATAAATTCCCAACTGACGATTCAAGATTATTGCACCCGTTTCGATCATTGTGGGTCCGATGTGTTTGACTAGGGTCTTGAGAACCATATTCAGACCGACTTCATCGATTAATTGCAGTAGGAATTCGTTACTACCCAATCCTTGGATGCAAGAGGTTATAATATTGGCAATTATGTCGGAAATATCTTCTGTACTGGATAAATCATCGGGATATTTGGTCCGAAAACCACCCATTAAACCGAGCATTTGATATTCGTCGTTTTGACGTTTACCGTTATCTATATATTTCAAGTGCTATGGCACTGAATCGGCTTGTGGTCAGATTCGAACCCGAGTATCTTTATCGAAAACTATGGATTCGACATCGCGGGTCAGTATCAAAGGCTCCACAAGCCTCCACCCCACCTCCATACTCTGTGGTCCAAAATAAATGTCTCGGTGTTTTTTATGTGATGCCCAGGTCGCTGGTTTAATGTATGGATTTATGCAGAACACCTCGTGATTGACGAAGTTATTCCATTCCGCGACGTAATCGGGCATTTATCCCGTTGGTTGTACTTGTAGGCTCTTTACATCGTACTAATCGTTTACATGAGCCAATTCCACGAAACTGTTTTCGATAATCTTGTTTAAGTAATTTCCGATGAAAAGGCCTATAATTTTATTATCTAAATGGTCTGTGCATTCGTCACCCACCAGAGACATGATAAAATTATCGCAATTATACGCGTTCAGACGAAAGAGTTTTGTTTCATCTCCCATCTCTGTCACAAATGGCGAAGAATCGGCATCGAAACCAGTTCCTATCGTGTTTACGTGTGGAATAATCGTGCCTTCTTTTACGCGCCAGTAATCATCTATTCCCAACAGGTAGGCTTCTTGATGAACCAACATACATGCATCGCAGCGGTCGCTCAAATAGTTATTTGATCCGTGATATTTCGATTTGTAATCTTTGATTGGAAAACATGCTTCTTGGAATGCAATCACATCTGAATTACTACACTTGAATATTTTAGGAACATCTCGAGGCGTGCATGTTTTTTACCCGTGGATAATGCAGATTGCATTGAGATGCATAGCAGAATCGTTTTCCATCTTTAAGGCGAACCTGACAGCAATAATCAAAAAAATCCAAGTTTGCATTTTGTAACTCTACATCTTGACGAATTTCTACATATACATGAGATAATATTTGCGGCACTCACAGCAAGTATTTGTTACAAGTTAATATTTTTTGTCTTTCAAAAACATTTCTCAAAGCAGTTGAATAATCCAAGTTTGTTGGTCCGGTGAATATGGACATCTTAAGTATTTTTTAGGTGTGTATATATATATATATATATATATATATATATATATATATATATATATATATATATAAGTAAATAACTAAAATGCAATCACAGAGTCAACTTCAAACTCAGGGTAGTTCGAATATATTTTCGAATCTCAGTACGCATTCGTCAAATCATACCATTAATCTCAATAAATGAAATGAAATTAATCGATATTTTCCACTCATTTACGTTCATCAAAAACTTAACCTCAGTTACGGTTGTAACAGTTCCGTCGATATATAATTGACACCTATTTGTTACTTGAATAACGAACGATGTAGTGCAAACACACGAGCTAGCGAACAGTTGTTGATTGGTGGATTGTGCCAGACTCACAAGTCAGATTCCTGCAACGTCGATTATAATTTATTTCGAAAATACAACAAAGCGGTATTAAGCCCGATCTGAAAGTCTAGCATTACGGTTAGCCAATGTCCCTTGTATTTCATCCTTGTCGGGCAACCATTGAAAACCTCGGCTAAAACGTTCATGAATCTATTCTCCAACAACAACCGTAAATGTATCGATTCATCGAAATTGGCCACTCTATTCGAGTATTCTACATATCCCGAAAACATAGGTAGTACTGATTAACTCAAACTTTTTACCAAACACGTGATCGATCACGGACTAACATGGGCTTCTGTTTTGGATCTAGCATGTATCGAGAATGCTAAAGTGAATATGTTTTTCGACAAGGAATATCTAGATATGGAGATGGTCAAACTAAATAAATGGATCCATGACATAACGACCTCGTTGCCAAACACAGAAGTCTCTATGGAGGATGGCAAAAAAATGATACAATATGTGGTTCCTTTGACACAGTTTCCCATATTTGACATTTTTTAACAATTCTAAGCTACCTCCTATCATGCGATATCAATGTCAATGCGCTCGGATACATGGAAAACATTGAAATTTTCAACTCAAACTTGGTTTATGGTATGGGATTTGGACTCAGGCATGACTTAGGCAACAAGCAAAATGTCGAGTTGGACAATCGGTATCCAAAAGACGTCCAGGCCATATTCAATTCCAAACTGCTCCATAAAAACATTGATGTTTTGCATTTGAACTACATGAGGGTGGAGGGGTTAAAAATACCAATCGTCAAAAGAAAAATCAACCAATTTTCCGAATACGTCCCACCACTTTTGTAATTTCGTAAAAAAATTTAAAAAAATGAAATCAACCCATCCAATTTTTTCATGTTGGCACAAGTCAAATCTTTTTCATATAAATCAAACTTTACATTACCAGAAACATCTTTTGTAGTTGTAAATTCCACGTTCTTTTTCAACACTAGATACAGCTGAAGCAGTTGCTTGTTTGCTGTCGGCAAACACTTGTACCGTTCTGTTGACGAATAGGCTCGCTGGAGAATATTGTAAATGACAGAATTACACCCGTTCATCTGCAAGTTGTTTTTCGACAAATTGTCGAATTTCATAAAACTGATGCTCTTACAATCAGATGCAATGTTTTTAACACCGCCATCGACGATTTGCCACAAAATGTATTTGTTGGGAATTCTTTTCTCGATTAATACTCATTTATTTCAATTCCACCAATGGTGATCGATCGAAAATCGAGTAGATCGAAGGCTATACCCTTTTTCGATGATATGTTGTTTAATTTTAAACCATCGTGGAATCGATGCCGGCACTCTATAAAAACCTCGAAAATGAGACGATTATTATGCACGAAATACACGTTCGTCTTTACTCGTTCGTTTTTCGTACATGGAGATAGAATGTCGTTATCGTCAAATGCCAACAATATTCTGTACATGTTTGTCGACATGCTTACTTTGAAGTGTGGGTAATTGAAATATTCCAGCGGCTCGGTCGAATGAACCTCGCCACAATACACGTGCATTTGGACAAAGACCGTCTCGGATTTATCAAATGGTGGAAATTCGGGCACAGAGTCCTTACTCAAGCGAATGCGAAATCTGGTTTTGGAATCATGATTGAGAATCATCTGGAAACGACGACGGTGTACAGTCGGAATGTCTTTATTGGCATTGATCGCATACCCATCTTCAGTGAGTTGCGGATGACTGGTAAAGACTGTCTTTAATTTCACGAACCTCACATTTTCACCCTCCACCTCAAAATGTTAGCCTTCGCCGTCCCGTGATTTCTGTTCTGCAACGTCCAGATAAATATCCACATTGTCTACACCAAGCTCGAAAAAACAAACAAGAGGTTTTGCGTTTAGTTTCGTCTTCAAGTAGTTTATCGCGGTAAACAGCTTAGCCATTTCCCCATATTGGAATGTGGATCATATTTACCCTGTGATGTGTGGTCCGAAACAATTATGCATAGTCAATATGCTCCGAATCGGCCTCCATGGTCAATTCGAAATTTGATTTGGTGCATATTCTTCCCTTCACCTCGTCCACATTTGTCTTGAACAGCATACCTTGGAAATTATTCAGTTGAATATACCTTCAAACACAAGAACCTCGATGAAACCAAACCAGTTTCGAATATTTGAGCATAGTTTATTCACTTTCACTTCAGGATTCAACTTGTAATTCAAGGGAAATATCGAGTTGAACGTGCACAAGTGACCGGTAAAAGTACTATTTTTCATATCCGCAATATCGCATTCGTCCAGCGGCAACCAGTTTGGAAATCAGTTTGTCGATCCTACACGAATCGGTGCTCATGGCCAGCTTTACATCCGAGACTAGGGAGTAAACACGATAGAACGAATCAATGGCGACATTTTTTTTTCTCGAAAAGACACAAAAATTCCAAATAATCTGTGGGTATCGTGGATGTGTCAATGTTCTTCAGTACAGGTCTGATGATGAGCCCAAAGAAATCTCGATCGCCGACATGAGGAGTCAACGGTTTATGGTTCAAGTTTGAAATAGTTGTTCTTTTTTTTCGTTTTGTACATATTCATCATGGAAACAAGCTTACGCCAATTCCAATCGCAACAATCTGTTTTGCATGTTCTTCGTTATTGTTGAATGCATACAAGACCAGCCGAATCAAAGACATTGATGAGGAGAAAATTAGTTTATTGGATAAACTATCAATGGGCCTGATGTGGCCCACAAATCGTTTTAATACGTACGCAAAAAGTTGATGATCGTAGACATTGTATTTATCATCCATTTCAAAAGAGTGTAAAGTACACAAATCAAGAACATTTTCAAAATATTCACCTTCAGGATAACGGTGAACCAACTCATATGCTTCTTTACCCACAGGCAAAATCAGTTCGAAAAAATGTCCTTTATTTTTTGGGTGTAACTGTATTTGTTGATGGAAAAGCGATGACTGCGTGTTCGACGTACTCGAATGTGTGGTAATTCGCGATTATTCGTCAATATGTAAGGAACCCAACACAAACGAATGTTTTCTATGAAATAACAGTGAATTTGGGAATTTATTATAGGATAATCTTCCACGTTTAATGGCCTCTTTTTAGAAACTTTCACCATACAGTATTCCATCACTCATTCGCACAACAATGGTGGTCGTGAAGATGATAACGAGGGTGATGTCATTTCGATGCCATCGCAATAACCGCGATAATGATGGAGTAATCTCAAATTCAAATCAAATCTCAGCATCATGGGGAATATATTGCAGATAAGACAATCATCCATGGTTATACAAGTCGTATAGTTCGAGTTGTGATAAAGGACACAAGCCCAAATAAACATGATTGAAACGAGAACATGTTGGAATACCACAGATGCCAATCTGTTTGCATTTGAGAATTGTATTTTTGAGACAAGTCTGTAACGTCACATTATGTTTA
Source organism: Dryococelus australis (assembly GCA_029891345.1). Taxonomy (NCBI): domain Eukaryota; kingdom Metazoa; phylum Arthropoda; class Insecta; order Phasmatodea; family Phasmatidae; genus Dryococelus; species Dryococelus australis. The sequence continues at coordinate 193,335,726 of CM057009.1, forward strand.
CAAGTCAAGTATTCTACACAGTCGTTGAACTTATTCAAGTACCGGCGAAAAAGAATTCTCCATGCATGGTCGTAAAAGAACTGAAATATTTTAAAAGGGAGGTGTTGTATTTATAGAGAGAGTTTATTTATTTCGTGTTTTTTCAAGAGTAAAATAAAATAGATCTGTTATCTAGAAATTTGTTCTTTTTTTTTTTCAAGAGTGAATTAAAAAATTATTTTACTCTATATATACCGACTGTTTGTGTATCATTCGGTGCCGACAACAATGGGTTTCAACAGCGCTTTCTTAGTGATATCTGAGGCGGTGGACACCTACAAATCCCAGTCTGCATGCATTCGAACTTACCACAGGAACCAGAACAAGTTTCCCAAACTTACTTTTGAATTTACAGCTGATGAAGGTTACGACGATGCTCACTCGATGATTTACGTACTGATGAAGGGTATACCGAGAAATAACTGTGTTCACGACAAAGTAGATGGATATGTGGATGAAGATCTTAACGTCCGTCAGTTTATGTCTTCGATGATGGATATAGAAATTGTATGAAATAAACAATTTACCGGGTTATGCGCTGCATAAAATTCAGCTCGGATCCAAAAAACTAAACTCACTGAATCCGGAATTGAATAAAGCCACTAATTCTAACGATGTTGTAAAACTAATCATAACCGATTCCAAGCTCACGAAAGTAAAAAAACATTTTTTCTCTCAGAGAACATAAATTGTCGGTTACACCCTTCCTTCTGCCGTAGGTGGTTCGGGTCTGGCCGCCTACATCGACAAGTACAGGAAGGCGATAAGCGGATGCATTCGCTACGAAAACGACAATGGAAAACTCAAAGTGTGTAAAGTCAATCATCTCAGTTGTCGGAAGTTTTCCAATCATAGTTACTTGGATTTATGCGACGATAAAGTTTTATGCGAGGACGTAAAAAACACCCGGTGTTTAGGGGCAGATTGTGACATTGTGTGCGTTCATTGTGACAGTGTTCGAAACGATCCTCCAGTGACCGACATCAACGTGGAATATCGTTGTGTCGATGCCTCCTGGACGGATGCGTTCGCCGATATATTGGGCAAAGACTTGGAGAGTGTTGTAGCGTTTGGTGGTGATGTATTCGACTATACGAAAAACATATTTCTGTATTTGTATTACGGTTTAATTTTTATCGGTGGGATCGCAAATACCCAATATAACCGATTGGTATTTCAAATTACTCACCAATATTATGGCAACTTATCGTATAATTGATCGCCCATTAAATTCTCTTACCGACCTTTCATTGACCGACTATTTAACCATCTAATATGCAAATCACTTTCCACGCGATTTGAAAAACAAAGAATTATTTACAATCGATGCGCAAAATCAATCTCGAGCGGTTGTGGCTGCCATGAATAAAAAAATTAATGATTCCACATTAAACAAACAGTTGGATCCTATCTCGCAAGCGTATCGCTGGTACCGTAATTTTCCGCTAAATTTTGTGCACCCGATCTATTCTTTCGAATTAGACTCTGAGTTGAATTCTCTGCTCGGAGGAATCGATGATTTCAACGAGCAGTTTGCACGCATAATGCCAAATGGCAAACTGCTACTTTTGCTCTTCACCAAGATGGGTCGCGAGATATTATATCCCATTAATGTAAGTTTATTGACCGATCTCGAATTGAACACGCCAGACTTTCAACACATTGTTGATATCTCACACACAATTCTTGTTGACTAGTTTGCATACTCCGGTGTTTTTGTCCGTGACTTCGTCCCTAAGTTGTTTCATCAATGTTTCGTCGAATTTAAAAAACTCGGGCGGTTTATTGCTAAAGTAATCGTTACTAATCTCGTCGAATCTGTGAAGTTAAACACTCGTCAATTTCAATTTTGTCCAGAAATCCACAATGTAGACATAACTGATGTATGTATGAGATGTGTCGAATATCTGCTTCCTTCGAATAAAGTTGTCTGTCGCAATCCACAACTAATCAAGTCGCGATTTGTCATCCACGTTAGTTTTAGGAAGTTCAGCAATTTTCGATTTTGTCCTATTCAAGTACTCTTCTTCGAAATTTATCGAAAATATTTGGCCCATTTTTTTAAAATTAGTTCTTATTAATAAAGAGTATGTCTGATCTACTCAAGTTTAGCAATCATAATCCGTATTCTATAGACCGCATTTATTACGAGTATCATGATATTGAGCATAGAAAAATTCTAGACTTTTTTATTCGAAAGAAGCAGAGTTACGATGAGACCCGATTGGACCAATTCCACGACAATGACAAGAGGGAATTGTTACTCTATTTGAAAAATATCGACCAGACGTCCGATAGATAAAATACAGTCTTGAAAAAAGTCAACGAGTTGTATACTTTTAATTTAAAATCAAAGTTACTCTCGTTTTACAAACAGCTTGAAATTTACGAAAGTGTTCAGAGACCAATTTCTTTGGCACTGCGATTGAACGATGTTTGGTGATCGTTGCGAATGTAGATCGTGGAAACCTTTAAACATTTAAATATTTTTCCACATTATTTTATAAACGAGGAAAAATATATTCTTTACACCTTGTTGCGCTGAAAAAAAATTTCAATTACAAAAAAAGCAAACTGATATATAAAGAGACGAGAGCGCTTATTTGTTTCGCATTAATTGTTTTCCTTTCGTAAGAGAATAACAATGTTGGGGCATATAGAACTGGGAGATTTGTCTGATTTGGTATCTCTAGAGGAAAAAATTTTCAAGCATACGGTGCGCAATGATCAACAAAAAACCTTTATCACTGCTTCGACATGTGTTTCAAACACCTTTCCAAAATCCCAGTCAAAGAAAATGGCCTCTTCTACATTATGAATTCGCCCAAGTTTTCCGTCGTACCATGTGCTGATTTCCGAACCTATGATGATCCGGTAGCCGCAATCGAGGAAAAATGGAAAAAAAATCAGTCGAGAAGCCATTGATTTGGGAAATCAACTACATACAAATATCGAAAATTACTACAAATCGAACGAGCAAAAACCACCCAATGCGATAAACTATACGTTTACACAATTTTTAGATTTTGACTGTGATGTTAGACAAACCAACGGCTGGACACCTTATGCGTCGGAGCCCATAGTACGAGCCGTTGATTTCGCTCTTTGTGGAACCATCGACAAGCTCTTCAAGTCCAAGCAGGGTGATTTGGTAATGGTCAATTGGAAACGTTCGCCAAATAATTTCGAAAAATCTCGCGGTGATAGTGGACTGGGACCTCTATGTAATGTATTAGCATAACAACTAAATAAGTACTCGTCGCAGCAAAACATTTATCATTATATATTCAACAAGGAAAAAAATTTATATTCGACTTCGTGCGGACGGAAATCACCGAAATGTGTCTACTGCAAATTCATGCAAACCTGTTGAATTACAAGTTACTGTCGGCAGTTGATTTTGACGAAAATGTGATTGAGAAATGTTTAATTTACACAATCGATAATCAATAAAAATATTTTGGTTTTTACTTCTTGTCACCTTGAAATTTGTTATATTCTTCTTCATTCATTGTTCTTGTATTAGCAATTGATTTGTTGAAATGATCTAACATTGGCTTGAAAAAAATTCGGTCGTTTGTCAGGATGCTGTTCCAGCACAGTTCGTAGATGGTCTCGAGTTGCAAAGTCAATACCATCGATTCGTTTGCATTTTCGAGTACTCTTAGCACCGCTTCATACGAAATGTGTTGACTCGAGTAATTTTCCTTGGGTATCCGTACGAGTAGAGATTGATTGACGATCGCGAACGATGATGGCTCATCTTTAAAGTTTTCTAATCTCGCCATATCATGTATGGCCATGACATTTCGAAAGTGAAGTATTGTGGTAGAGAAATATTATCAATCATCCGACGTTGGTATTCTCCGTCCCAGTCCTTAAGATGGCGATTCTTAAACAACTGCGAGAGACAAATTAATGGGCCGCGATATTCTTCCTCCGAGGGCAAGTTAATAAAGTAAAAGGCATGGATTCGGTCGAGGATTGTAGGTCTTATTGATTTTTTGTAATTGGTTGCGCTACAATTAAAACATAATTTTTCATTTGAAAACCTCCTTCGAGATTAGTTTGTAGGATAATTGCCACACTTCGTAAACGGGGTGGAATTGCCCAAGTTTTGCGAAACTATCTCGTCGATTTCGTCCAGTAATATCACGAATCGCTTGTTTTGGTTCTCGATGGTCATCTTGAACAAATTGGCTAATTTGCGTTCGGTATCACCGATGGTGGCGTGAGGATAACTGCCAGATGTTAAGTTGGTATAGTTTGGCTTTTCATTCGGACGCGATTGCGTAGGCCAGGGTACTCTTACCCGTACCCAGAGGAACGAAAAACATTATAAATTAGAATCGTGGGTTAAACAGTTGTGTATAAAATAAAATTTATGAGTTCTGCTGTCAACTCGTCGTGGCCACATACATCCTTGAAAGAAAATTGGGGTTCGATTCGCCAGGGGTCCAGCTCGGATGTAATCTCCGAATTTGATATTCCTCCAAATAAATCGCTCGCATTCTTGGGATTCCGAAAATAACCCAGAAATAAATTTTCAATCTGGGCCGTTAAATGTTCGAGGTTATTTTTCGATAGAAGCACGCTCTTGAAAATTACCTATTTTTGTACCAATTACACCCACGATTTGTAAATAGTGTATTAATTTTCAGCCAGTGTAGATTCCTGGTTCGTTAGAATTTTTGAAAATTCTTCACCTAAACCAAAGAGAATAGTCTCTAAATCATGTGCGAAGTGATTTGTGTGTTTTTCTGGCGAAGATGACAAAAATTCCGCACGGTTCAGCATTTGAGATATTTCTCCATGTTTGTGTGTTCGCCAAATGCGATTTTCGGCTCATATGTAAACTGAATCAGACCAGCTTCTACGATGGCAGGAACATTTTTATTGTTGGTGTTGCATGACAATGAAAAAAAGAATCTTTTAAGTACTGAGAAAAACCCAGATTAAAAAAAAAAGAACAGCAACAGCAAATAACCTTGTTTCTATCGTTGCAACTTCAACCACTCAGACCACAGTGCACCGACTCTGACACTCTCGTAAAAAACCTGCAATCTTCTTCTCAGCCGCTAAACTCTTTTTTTACTCCCCCTCCACAACAACATCCACTTATTCATTTACAAAGACCTAATGTAAATACCATGACTGAAATGGCCATTCCTCGCATCGGCATGCGAATAGAGCCAGATGACGGTTACAAAGTATTGGCGCAAAAACTTAAAAATTACATATCTCGATTCGTGGAAATTTTGACGGGAATCCACACGACCATCACGCAAACAAAAAAGGCGGTCGGTGATTCTTCTTGTGTGTTAAATACCTCGGTGGCTATGAAACGAGTGGCTATACATTTCGCCGATCTCGGCCGACTAGAATCGGAAATGGTGAATGATGGAGCGGTCAGTCATCAGCATGTGGTAATTATAAAATCCATCCTCGATTCGAAATATGAAGATGTGCCGGAAAATAAAGCGCAGTTCAGTCGAATCCTCGAACAACACAATCTCCTAACCGCATATATTCTTGTTCAAATGTGGCTGAACGGATCCATCGAAGCACAGCCTGTACTCAGCACCCACTCGTTCATCAAACACATTAAATTGGTTCCACCTTTACAATCTCCATTAGATGCAGTTATGAAAGCAGCTTTGGAAAAATGCAACAACAAAAAAAAAATCGACTACGAACTTTGTCGTTAATATCGGACAGTTTGGAAAAGAACAAAACGTATGTCGTCAGTGAACTCAGACCCGAATTTCTACCACTGAATCAATCACCATTCAAGAATGCATCTTTCAACACCTTCAAGGAACAGTTGGATAGATTTTATAAATGTATTTGTTTTTTTCTTGAACTGATGAATAAAAAACTTGCGATGCATCTAATGCATATGCAAATATTCAAGTCTCTTAAAAAATTATTAATAAAAAGAATTTTTTAAAAGTTATTTTTTTTAAATATATATTTTGTATATGTATCTAACCCATGAGTTTGAGTTCTGTGCTTTCATCATCAGACATATTTTTCTCGTTATATTCGTTACACTCGACAAGTTAAAATACTTCCCATTGGGAAAACAAATGTTCAAAATTATATGCTACCATAATACCTAATATAAGAGCGAAAATCATGTCTGGCGAAATCGTCGGTGAAAGTGTTCTTATTTACAACGACCAGATCTGTATTCACACCTTTGATGCTGATTTAGCGATTCACAACATCCTTAAAACTTTCGATTTAGGCCTAACGGTTTTAAAGAATAATTTCCTCATAAATTTAAATAAAGCCGATATAGATAATGTGTGATATTTGTTTAAGAATATTTCACCAGTATCGGATCAATCAGTCAACTATTACGACTACACGTTGGCTGGTGTTCGTCGAACAAAATTGGAGAAGCGAACGCATGATATCGACCAACACGAACAGCATCTTCAATTCACGGGCAATGAGTATTTGGCATTCGACTTTCACAACAATGCCAACAATGTGCGTGAAGTAAAACATCAAAAGACTCCTCCGCAAAATGAAAGAACCCTGATAATGAACCAGGTTCAGACACCACCCATATATTTAAATGAACAATTGGCAATCGACACACTTACGTTTACGACATGGACATGGTGTTTCAATCAGATGTTTCAAACAACTATTCATTCGAGACTCTCGTTCAAGAACAACAGCAATTACCAGAGCAAAACCAATACACATCAAATTTCGCACCTAATAATTACATACCCAATAAACAACTAGAATTACTAAAGCAAGAACAACAAACTATTAATTACATACTTGACGAGTAACAACATTTACTAGAGCAAAACCAACCTAACCCAAATTATATACCTAACGAACAAAATATTTTAGAAATAGTACAAGAGTGGTACACTAGAAAACCAGACCGCCCACACGAGAAAACTTCGACAAGAGTCGATGAGTGGATGCTTTCGGTTGAAACACTAAATATTTCCTAACAGGGACTAAATTCAGAAACTTTCAAAAGTAGTGGCGGTGCTGAATATATCGTTCTAAAAGAATAACTTCCAACACTGGATTTTAAACTTGACGAGATTAAACATAAATACAACATAAGTTACTAATGCCTATATATTAAGATTATTTGATAAAATGACTGATGAAATTGTCGGGGAAAATGTTTTACTTTCCAAAAACCAAATCCATGTTTTCAGTTTCGATCCCCAGGCAGCAATTCTAAACGTCATTAAATCATTCGATATGGGTTTGACGGTGTTTGCAAAATGTCTTGGTGTTAAATATTTACCTAGCCGATAAACACATTATTCAAAGTGAAAGTTCCTGTGATTGAAAATTAACGTTTTGAAAATTACGGGCACGTGCAAGAAGCGGACATCAGTCGCAAATTCGGGCACAAACGATCCCACGGGCACAATAACGAATCGAGTAACTTTGATACCGTACAACATATTGCATCAACAGACTACGAAAATGCCATGTTTGATTTTCCAAATGGAAAAGTACACCAGCCAACCAAACGAATAAAAATCGCGGATTTGATCGGTGCGAATACACCACAACATTTTAAATCGCAGCCGGTATAACAGTCCAGTTTCAATTCGACGCATATTCTTCATTTTCAAGATGTCTCCTCGATCGATATAGACACAATGCAAGTAAAACCTCAAATAATTCAATCGACTTTAACAAAAGTGGTGACAGATAATCTCCAATTATAAAAAAAAAAAAAAATAACTACATCCCCAACTCTACGATTTTCGATTCAAAACATTTCGCCCGATTACAACCTATCAGATTTTTTAACCTTCCAGTCTCCTAAAAACTCGTCTGTGTGTTTTAATCAACAAACATCACTGGATGATTTAATGTTCAATGCCTTATGATCGCACAATCTAATCCCTTCGAATGAAGATGTGATGGCTGGGGGAAGCGGTTACGGAAACGATCCAACTCAGATAAATGAGGTAAACACACCGGTCGAATTCAACCCGATGACTCAAATTGAAATAAACGTTCCTCGCGAGGGGAATTTAACCCTTGTTTGACAAGTCGCTTCATTACCAGATGAGTTGCAATTTGCCACGAGTAAAGAAAACGATTCATCGCCATCGTCGAACCAAACAGCCCTATTGTCTGACGAATTCATCATCAATTTAGCAAAGGAATGGGGCAAAAAAATAGTAAAACCATTAACCCAAAAGAATTACTTTACCGTATTCACTTTTGCAAAGAATCCATAGAACGAACATACGACAACAATCAAGTAAAAATGGCCCTTTCTCTCGCTGGAATGCATTTGCCTAAATTGGCTGCCAAAAAGGAAATTATCAGTGAAGTATGCGACAATCTAAGAATCGCGATCGAATCTTATCAAAAAGCCAATGCATACCTTACATAATTTACCCTTCCGGGAAAAAACGTGCGAAAATTAATAATTTCGTAAAAGTGGATAGTTGTAAATAAATTTTTTGTCCAGGTACCGTCTCATCGCCTCGAGCCAACTGGGAACAAATTTAAACGACTTTGAAAATTGGAGGTACGATTTAAAAACTTGGAGTGTATCTCTCACAACAATGAAGTCAATTAAATAGCCATCTTCCACCTTCTCGGCCAAATTTGCAAAATTTTTACATTTTCGCGTAAATCTTTTAGTATCTAATTTTTTTTTTTTGTATTTTATAAAACCCTTGTATAAAATCGAAGAAAGTTTCTTCTTGGCATCGATGATTTCCGTAAAATCCATCAAGAAAACACCTGCGAAAAATGTGGCCAAATACAACTTTGATTCTACGATGTATTTCCTATAATCTATTTTTAGCGTAGGTTTAACGGAAATTGTACTTTCTTCGAAAGGAACTTTAAAGAAATCAATTAATTTTTTTCATGAATCAGCATTCTTACACTACGACGCACTATTTTGCCGTTTTTAAGAAAGAATTCTTTATTTTCAATAGCCGGTTGTAGTTGTTTATTCCTATCGTGTTGTTCCGTTGTTCCACGAGTTCCGTGAAATGTTCGACGATCGTCAGTTGACGATCGTCAGTTGACGATCGTTGGGGATGTGGAAATGACATTCGAGGTATGGTACGCTGCTGCCAGAAATATTTTTTGCGATATGTTGAAGTTGATCGAAGTAAAGTGTCTCGCGCCGGTTAAATTCCAACTGCTTGTACCTACATTCCAACAACCGAACAATTTCCGCGCACATGAAATTCATTTTGAGAAATGGAGGGAAAAAAACACGATCGTTGTTGATAAAGATGCTCGTTTGGCCGAAATTCACTACCGCCATGGCAAACATAAGGTAACGCAAGGGTCCCGATACGCACGGATGAGCATTTCTCAAGGTTTTAACATTGTTCAACAATCTGAGCAAAATGTGCGCAAAAATTTTATCGGTATTACCTCATAACAACTATTTTGATATTTGCTGATCAATCGATAGTACTTTGGACATTATTTTTGTGCGAATAATCCTCATATTTCCTTATTTGTTTTTTCCCTTTAAATGTAAGAGACATGTTTTACTCTGCTTTACAAATCAGAATCGATGGTGAGGATTCCGATGTGGTTGGCAATTCCAGAAATGGTGGTATGAAAAAGGATTTCGCTATCAGAGAATTGCCAGCGGAGAGAAAGTCGATCGCGAACTGGCCGATAAAAGAGTAAAAAAAGAAAAAAAAAATCACCAAGAAAAGGCGAGCGCAAGGCATCGCAGTCATCCATTTAGATGGCGCTTTAATAGACGAACGTAAAAACGAATTCCATGGGGCCAATCATTTCATAGCAACTTTGGCAAAAGACTTTAAAGTGATGCTGAGGATGGCGGGCAACGAGGTACGGAGCGAAAATGTTTATCGAACAGTTTCCGCAAGCCAACAAATTTGCAAAATTTTGTAAGGGTTGCACAGAAAAACTAAATCGGTATCTATTGTTCGCCAATAACTCCCGATAACGACGGGCCCGTAAATTTCAATAGACGATTCGCTGAATAATTTGAATACGGGTGGTTACGACATACCGGTCGACGTTAAAAAATATTTTTACATACCAAATACGAAAAATGAAAAAATAAATAAATTTATCAATTATAACTCATTACTGAAAGATTTATACGATCTGGTAGATGCTTGGCATGAATCTATCTGATGAAAAATGAAAAAATAAATAAATTTATCAATTATAACTCATTACTGAAAGATTTATACGATCTGGTAGATGCTTGGCATGAATCTATCTGATAACTCACTCGCCCATCAATGTTGCATTTTTTTCATTATCGTGCAACAGATTAATTAAAAATGCTTCTTGAAGAGCCATCAGATGTAATGGCAGTGTCCAAGTATGCGATAACTTTGTCATCAGCTCCATGTATTCGTCAATGTTTCTATTCGCGTCGCTTCTACACATCCAGTTCTTCTTGTAGTGAGAATAAACAAATTTTTTGAACTCGAGAGTGTATATTCTGTTATGCTCCATGGGACGGAATAGACCTTATATATACATGGTTTCACACCCAATATTTTTTTTAATTTTATGTGTTTGCATTTGGTAATTGTAACATTTTTTTTTTCGTATCAAGAGAAACATCAATGAAAATAACAGACTACAACAAACCATTATAAATAAAACGATTGTGTAATGAAAAAAAAAAAAGAGACAACTTGTGACTAAAAATAACAATGTAGTTTTCCAATAATAACAGACTACTTATTAACAGTTACTGGTAAATAATATAAAAAACTTTAACTTGTTCAAACTAATTTTTAAAGTAATGATATGTCCAAAACTTGCAAAATTCCTTAATTTCCACTTCGGAAGAATCGACAAAAATTTGGGTAACTTCATGAGTACCGGGATGTCAATCGTGGGTATTTACGCTGATGAACCAATGTCGTAGAACGTTCATGTTTAGAAGATTTACCAGGTGGTGTTTCACCAAAATTATTCTATTGGTCGCTATCATAAAATCTAGATTCGATGGAGTTAACTTTTGGCTCAGTCTTACAAAATGATTCCCAATCGTCCAAAGCATTACTAACAGCAACATCGGAATATTTTTCATATATATATATATATATATATATATATATATATATATATATATATATATATATATATATCTTTCATGTCGGAAAAAGAAACAAAAATGATCTTATTTCATTGTTTTTTTCCAGTGGAACTTTTTTTTTCAGTTAGTTATGCAAGACATCCACCGAGGCATAAAAAAAAAACAAATCACGACCACGGTGGGTATATATACGATGGCATCGGCCAAGACAAATCACGTGCTTTCGAGCCAGCACTTGATACACTCACAAGTATCAACATACATGTTTTGCAATCCGCAAGGCTTCCGTGATAACAACTGCGAATATGTGCTGAAGGAACTGGCAGTCACCAACATTGATGGTTTCACCGGAAGACAGCTCTTCAAATTTCCATATCCGTAGAACGCATTGGATGATGTAAGTAAAAAGACACACTATTGGCTGAAGGAAAATATTCACTAATTGGCATGGCAAGATGGCGAAATCCCCTATGACGAAATTAAAAGGGAAGTATTTCAATTGATAAGGAGCCACTACAACCAATATATAATATTTGTGGTCGATTCACATCAAATACAATGGCTAAAGAAGTTATGCAAATTCTATCACTATCTCGAAATTGTGGATTTGCAAAAAAAACTTACAAATGCTCATCATTTAAGACTCTGGTAGCTATATATGGGAATGCAGGCCATTATGATTGTTGGAAACACTTTCGTGAATTTATGTGTGCAGATAGAAATTCTAAATCATTGCGTTTGTGGTACCACGATAATGTAGTGGCAAAATGGAAAGATTTCGAAAAACAACAACAAAATTGAAATAAAGTTTTCAATGACATTACATTTAAAGTTTCTGGTGTGGGTTCACAACAGGAGAGATAGTTCGACTGGATTGCTGCAGGTCGAATTTCCACATCCGTGGGCCAACTGAAGAAAAGTTTCCGTGGATTGGAGTGGCAAGATGGAGAAATTCTCTTCAGTAAAATTGAAGATGACTGCCAAAAAAATTCACGATATCTATAACTATATTATATATTTCACAAAAGTATTTTTGTAAATAAAATATTTTTATATTTTGTTTGTAATTATTTTTTTATTTACTCGAGATGTAGTAATTAGTTACACAAATTTCCCATGCCTATCAAAACAAAACCAGATAATACTCTTATGTTTGTCAAAATATCAGAGTAGGCCAACGTTAATCCTAAAACTATAAAAATAACACTTAGGCCTATCAAATAAGCTTTTTTGTTTGCATGCTATTATCCCTTTATGGCATAATTGTCATATTATGACAATGGTAAACCAGTTAGAATTCAACAACAATTTTTTATAAGAAAATATAAAAGTTGAATTTTGAAAGGATACCAATTACAGGTTACCAGTCAAAAGTCAATTATTTTTATTTATTTGTTTTTTTGTATATATAAGCCGTTCAGCTTTTCACAAAACCATTGCAACTGCAACATCGTTGGATAGGAGATCTCTTCGGTTGTCGAATTATTTAACAGGTATTGTGAAAATGGCTCAAAAATTCAACTTTAAAATAATAAACCATTGAGAATAATACAAGCAGTTTGGTAAAGAGCTGGATTCGATATTCTAACGAATATGAACTCACGAAATATAATATCCAGAATGCAGAATTTTATAATTAAAAAATTGTAATGAATTGACGGAAATGGCAAAACAATTAAATATCAGAGGATATTCCTATAAAAGAAAATGAGAACTTATAGAGAGGATTGACAAAGTTGATACTAACCATATGGACATAAAAACCATAACTTATAAAAAAAACTGAAATTGAAGCATTCAATTAAAAAAAAAATTTAGAACTATTGGAAAAGTACTAAAAAAAAAAAAATGTTATAATCTAAACAGAGGTACTTTGGTGGAACAAATAGTTAATTATAAATTTATTACAGAAAAAACCATTCCAAAGAATTTAGATGGCTTCAACATTTCAGAATTAAAGCAAATTGCCAAAGAATTCAGAATTAAAGGTTATGCATTCATGAATAAAAATAAAAGCATCAATAAAAGTAATTTGATATGACTCCTACTAATTAAAAGGGAGAAATTGAAGAACATTCAAGAATTTTACTTTAATACAAATAATTTTGAAGATATTTGTAATCTAAATTCGTTGTCAAATACCAACTGACATAAAAGCCCCTGTTTTTATAAGGAATTAAACACAATTTCATAAAACCATTTCAAGCAAAATATCGTTGATTAGAAGGACTCTCCAGTTGTGGAGAAATAAGTATTTTGACTTTTCGATAGTCGTGGTCATCGATAATAATGGCAACGAGAAATTATGCTTCAAAGGGAAAGATATAGCTTCATTTCTCGGATATAAAAAACCATTTATGCAATTTTAAATTTGGTCAAACCAAAATGGAAAAGAACATGGGCAGATTTGAAGGGATTGGCGCTCACTCAAGAAACACCCTCTAATTGACAACAACATACGATGTTCATCAATATAAAAGGATTGAATTTATTGATACAAAAATCGAGAATACCCACATCGAAATACCTACTACGAAAACTGATTAAAGAATTCGACTTGAAACTGAAACTCGTTTCGACAACAAAGGAACAAGATTACACCAGCATAATTGTGAATTATTTAAAACATCTGAACTACAATTTTACAATATACAATCAATAATTGCCTAATAGATTTGTACTGTTAGGATCACAAAATTGCAGTCGAATGCGACAAATATATTCACAAATATATAAACAGTGAATATTAAATCGAATGACAAAGACATATTGAGAAAAATCTAAATTGCACATTTATCAGATTCGATCCTGATGGTGAGAATTGCAATGTGTATGGTGTTTAAACACTATAGTTTAATTGACAGAACAAAGGAATTTTAATTTATACAATGTTGTCAACAGTATCATTTGAACAATTGAACAAAAAATTAATCATTAAAAAATAAACCTTAGTTCATGACATTATTGTATCAAATAAATATTTTTTGTAAACAATTTGTCTATATATAAGCAACAACCATTGCACCTACAATGTCATTGGATACATCATTTTAGCTTTCGAATTTCGAAAACTTTGACTGTTGGATTTTTACACTAATAGACCCTTTGTGGGCGAGGGTCCTTATACAAAATGGACCGCCATTTTAAATACAATTTTAATATAAACACAAAATATAATGCCAAAATTCAATTTAGGCATGCACAAAACATTCCCATTTTTAAAATTCGAATTTTATATTTTCAACATAAAATTTATCTGACTCCACTTGACTCCCCTCACCCAAATTAACACTTTCACAGCTTACTTTGAAGGAAGATCGTGGGTAAGGATCCTAATACAAAATGAACCCACCTTTAAAAAAATAAATTTTTCTTATTTATTATTAAAAAAATTAATTTTTGTGTGTAAATATATATATATATATAAGAAACTGAACATCATTTAATTCACAATGTCGTTGGTCAAACGATCTTTTCCATTGTCAAACTTCCGAAGTTTCGAATGTTGGATTTTCGTGCTAATCGACCATAATGGAATCGAACAATTTTTGTTCAGAGGGGGAAAAAATAGCATAATTTATTGGATATAAAAACTCATGTAAAGTAATTTTAGAAAGTGTAAAAAATAAACAGACAAGAACGTGGTCGAATTTGAAAGGAACTTTTGTCATCTGCTCCAACCAACACCTTCACTCCAAAAAGGAGCTTTTTCCAAAATTCAATTTGGGGTCCAGAAAATTAGTACAATGCCAAAATTCCATTTAGGGGGCTATGAAAATCCCTCCATTAAAAAATCAATTATTTATATTAGTTATTAATAAAAATTAATATTAATATAGAATAAATAGAATAAAAAAAATTAGATACTATTATTTTTTTATTTGCATGTAAGCAACTGAACATAATTTCACTACAATGTCTTTGATTAAGCAGGCTCTTCAGTTGTCAAGAAACCAGAATTTTTACTTTTGGATTTATGTGATCATCGATGATAATGGTAATGAACATTTTGGTTCAAAGGTAAAAAAAGATATAGCATTAATTCTTGGATATGAACAACCACGTAAAGTAATTTTTAAATTTATTTAACCGAAATGGAAGAGAATGTGGGCAGATTAGAGGATATTGGCGGTCACCTATGAAACCCACTCTAATTGGCAACAACATACAATGTTCATCAATATAAAACAATTGAATCAATTGAAACATAAAAATACTTGCTACACAAACTAATCAAGGAATTCTACTTGAAACTGAACCTCATTTCGAGAACAAAGGAGCAAGATTTCATTAGTATAATTTAAATTTTTTCAAACATCTAAACTGCAAATTACAATATACAATCAATAATTACCAGATAGATTTATATTTTGGGATTAAAAAATTGCAATCGAATGCGACGAATATAATCACGAATACAGAAATGCCGAATATGAAATCAATAGGCAAAAGTACATCGAGAAACAATTAAATTCCATGTTTGTCAGGTTCGATCCGGATGCTGAGAATTTCAATGTATATGATGTTATAAACACTATCATTCAATTGATAAAACAAAATGATTTGAATTTTTACAGTGTTATCGACAGTATAATTCGAATGATTGGACCAAAAAAGTAATCTTAAAAAAAAGACTGGTTCATCACACAATTATAAAAAAGATTTTTTGTAATGAATTTTTTATATATAAGCAACCACTATTATACTCACAATGTTGTTGGTCGAGTGGTCTTTCCCATTATCAAATTTCGAGAATTTCAACTGTTGGATTTTGGTGATGATCGACCATAATGTAATCGAACAATTTTGGTTCAAAGGGAAAGATATTGCATTGTTTCTTAAGTATGATAACCCACATAAAGCAATTTTAAAATTTATCAGAAAAAATTGGGAAAAAAATATGGGCAAAATTAAAGGGTACATCTTAATATACCATTGACATCCCATCCAACTAGCAATCACATTTCATATTCATCTCTGAACCTGGCCTATATGCTCTGGTAACATGTTCAAAATTACCAGAGGCTGAAAGGTTCACTGATTGGGTCTATGAAGATGTGCTACCTTCCTTGAGAAAGAACGGTCAATACAAAATTGATATGATTAAAAAAGATAAAGCATTGAAAGATGTAAACCACAGCTTACTCGAGGTGATAAAATCATTTATATTAATAAATGAAGAATTGATACTTGCCAGACAAGATTCTGAAAAAACTAGACAATATGCCGAAAAAGCTAGACAAGATGCTATGGTACTTTTTTATAGCATCGCCGATATTGCCCAAGACGTGATCGTCAAACCCAAATTCGATAGTTTGTTACACACATTGTCCATGCATGTGCTGGATGAAACAAACCGAGAAATATCCTTCACCCAATGCCAATGTTGATAGCTCACCAAATCTCTGAAACGCCTCAACAACAAAAATCCAAATTCCAGGGAACTGTACAGGAATAGATATATCCCAAAAAGCATGAACGCTTTGAATTGCGTGAATTGTCTGAAGGAATAAAAAATAGTGTATTCTGCCCATAATAACATCGTGCACATTTTGGATGCCATGGACTCGGAGCATGTTGTATCATTTGTATGTAAGATCATCACATCACCAAAAGTGATTAATTAAATGTAATTTCTGTGAAATAAAAAATGAAACAAAATTATATTAATTATTTAAAAAGTTACATCATTATTTTGCATGTCACTCTCAATGTCGTTGGTTGAACAGTCTTTTCCACTGTAAAACTTCCACAGTTTCAACTGTTGGATTTTAATACCGGTCGACCGTGATGGAATCGAAAAATTTTGATTCAAGGGGAGAGATATAGCATAATTTATTGGATATAAAAACTCACTTAAAGTAATTTTAGAGAGTGTAAAAAATAAAGGGACGAGACTGTGGTTGAATTTTGAAGGGAATTGTACGAATTGTTCCCTTTCCAAAATTTAATTTGGGATCCCCAAAGTTGACATAATGCCAAAATTCAATTTTTTAAATTTATTATTAATAAAACCTTTATCTGACTCCCCTTAAACCCACCCCCTAACCTAATAACATCTTCATTACAAAACCAACATCATAATAAGGTTACTTTAAATGGACATTGAGGGATTAAGCACTGTAAATGCTCCCTTTAAAATTCAATTTCCCACAAGATTTCATCAGAAGGCTCTACATTCGACATTCATTTCCCCACTTCTACTCCCAACAACCAATCACATTGAAGCATTTCACTTCCCCTCCCTCTTCCCCTTTTTTCAGTTTGTCCTGTATGGCAGCAAAATCTGGAAAAAAAGACATCAGTCAATGCCAAGAACTGAATGTGGAAACACCATTCCTCCTCCCAGAGCAGAAGAGGAATCTGGTAAGCACAAAAAAGTTTATATATATACTTTATAAAATATTTATATTTTATAAGGTATATTTATTATATTATATTATTTTACTTGCAATCCTCTTCTTCTCTGGGAGGAGTGAGGTTTCCACATTTAGCTCTCGCCTTCGACTGATATATTTTTTATAGATATAGGCCATATAGGCAAAACTGAAACAAGGGGAAGAGAGTGGAGGTTAAATACTGCAACTTTATTGGTTGTTGAAAGTAGGAGAGGGGGAGGGGTAATGTCGATTACCACACACACAAGTGGATTATTTCGAAACTAATCCATTTTTTATAAAAGTCTTCTTTTATAAATCATTACCGCAGTTACTAATTGGCATCATCTCGGCGTATACAATTTCTACAATTGCACTGAAAAGGAGAGTAATTTCGTTCGCTTTCAAAAACCATCACGACGATATTCGACGACACATGGTGAACGGATCTCTCGTGATTGGACACAAAAACATTGTCTACATTTTCTGCAGGTTTCTTATTTCGTCCCTGACCCAACTGCTCATGAGGCAGGTTTCGATTTTTGCACGATCAGCTCAGAAACATCTATTGGTAAAACATTTTTTGAAAGATAATTGTGATAAAAGTTTAACTGCAGCTACAAGTACATGTTTTTGTAGTGGTGGGCTCGTGTTTCTCCACGAACAAAACAAGCTGTGTAGTTCAAAGTAATTGATGAATTTAGTTTTGTAGCCGACGTTTATGCCTTTTGTTTCATAGAGAACATCGAGTCCTTTTACCACTTTATTAGAGTGCTCCAATTCTATCTGGAATTCCATCACTTGATATTGATAATACCAGTCGTTTAAAATGTGTTTTGCACTCAAAAATTTATAACACTCTTCGAAATCGTCCACTCAGATGTAGTACCAAAGCTCGAAACATACAACCAAGTCGTGAAATGTATTCTCTGCAAGTTAGACGGTGATGAAATGAAACAATAATTCGTTTATGTTCAACATTTCCATATCGTTAATACTTTTTACATAGGTTTGTGTTTTTATTTGTAATACCTTCTATATTCATCTTGGAATAAGACCATACATTGTATATATACAAATTTATGCATCGATAAAAACTACGAAGATGAAAGCACATTGTTGTTGTCTTACTTGTCAGAAATTGTACATAGAGAATTCCTATTTAAGATGGGGAAATTGCAATTACAAAATACGTCGATATCCTTCCCCTCGATACATTTTTCGATTATTACTCAGATGTGTTTGTCAACTGCAATCTTCAGGAACTCGAGCCGCATTCGCACAAAGCGCATTATTACTTTTGTAATTATATTGACGAATCAAACTTGGAAATTCTACTCTCTCTGCACACAACTCGAACCCCGATACTAAACAAGAGCTCGTTTTACAATTCGGGTGTTTTGTACAGGCATTTCACACCCTACATCACCCACTGTCATTTCGATCTGATAGAGTTAATTTCCAAGATACAAAAATCCATAATCACGTTTGTTTCCTTTGACAGCAACATGCATGAGGCAGAACGAATTAACCTCGAAATGTTGAAACATTTTTACCAACACATCAATAACACTGCCAATTTCGAGTTGAGGGATGATTACTCTGTTCTGCCCTAGATTTCATACTCGTGCTCAAACAGGGAATTTGAGCACCACTTAAATCAATCCTGTCATGAAGAGGACTTGGTCTACATCCTATTTTAATATCAACAAAGTGAAAATGCAATTTATTCAATCATCTTTATGACAAAACCCCTATTTCTTTACCCAAATATCCATCTCGTCGAAATAACGCCAGGCGATTCCATGGCTCATCGAGAATTGGCCAAGTTGACGACCAATCACGACGGGATTCCCACCACCGGCACCTATAACAAGTTGTACCTAAAACACAATGATAAAATTTCTTCCTTTCTATGAAGGGGCAAAAAAAAGTTTAAAAAAAGTGGGGAAAATATATATTTTTTCAATATGTATTTATAAATAAGAAAACATGCAACGAATAACTGCAAAGATTCTGTCAGAAATGGATCTCGATAACCTAGAGCAGAAAGTCGTTAAAGAGGACCGATGTTTGAGTAAACAACGAAACCTGTTTCTGGAAATTGTAATGAATGCCATGTCGAGAGAGATGACGGCAACTGCATCAGAGACGACAGAGCCAACATCGACTACGGTGGCTGCTACAGAGAAAACAGCTAAAGAGGTTAAAGTCCCAACCACCATCATTATTGAATCTGTAAAGAAATCAAAAACCAACTGCAAACGAAAATGTCCTTGAAAAAAATTACGGGTTGTAGCCATCAAGAACCCAATTCTCATCACTGCAAGATTTCACCCAGACCCATCATAGAGGTGAAGAAAATGGTTCCTGCAAACAAAAAAAACTTTGAAAGATGAGGTTCCATAAAAAAAATCGAATAAAACAGAAAAGCTACAAAACCAGTATGATCATTCGACCGTTCTCGCAGATGGATCTATTGTGTTGAAAACATTAGCGCGCGCGAGTAAAAGCTAAGCTGTCGATTCGGAATTCGTAAAACAGTTGCTGACTTCGAAAATTCCTATAGATTTACACATTAAGTGTAATCATCAGGACGTAAATGTCGCCTCTCAAACTACCAGGGGAGACGAGATTGAAACCAACAAATTCGTATGTAACTTATGCGATCACCAAAAATAAAAACCAAGCCATGAAATTATCAAAGGTGAAGAGAAGACACTCGAACGAAGCAGTCTATACTTCAGCGAATCACTAAAACACACATAATTAATTTCTTGTAAATTTTTGTATAAAAATACCCACTCTAGGCTGATTGAAATCC
Source organism: Dryococelus australis (assembly GCA_029891345.1). Lineage (NCBI taxonomy): Eukaryota > Metazoa > Arthropoda > Insecta > Phasmatodea > Phasmatidae > Dryococelus > Dryococelus australis. The sequence goes on from CM057009.1 coordinate 193,356,043, forward strand.
TTCATATTCCACATGTATGTTTTGAAAAAAAAAAAAGGAAAGTGTGTTTTTTGCAGTCTGTTGTGAACTCATCGAGAAAACACACAGTGTTCCATGCGGCGAATGCTCGGTCGGCTTTAATGGATACGATCTATACTGATACAATAATGGTACTTGTTGGAAATATCACATTTTTGTCATGTTTACCGACAAGGCGAGACCAGTGAAGAACTGTTTTTGTTTCATGGCAAATGTCTGCGATCGGGTGGAAAAATCAGTGCCAAATTCCTTTAATAAACATTCAAAAAAAATTACAATAAAAATCCTCAAACCAATGGCGATGAGAAAGGAAATAATGGCGGCGGCAATCTCATTGACATCATTAACAATGGAGAAAAAAAACCAACTTGGTATTACCAGTGTGTCGAGCCAACGAATTGAACATCTACACAATCCCACAAATGGTTTTACGAAATGATTTCAAGCATAACAGAGTGTTGAGACTATCTGTGAAAGAATACATAAAGTGGATGTTGAACTTTCAATTTCACGGATACAATGAAAATAACAATTACTTTGATTTCTTTGATTATGTACGAAACTTGTTAAAAAAGTTCGTTGTAATTTGGCAAAGATTTTTGTAAACTTGCATGAAAAATACTTTATAGATGAAAATCCAATTAACATTGTCAAGAAAAAAAGGTGTAAATTAGAAAAAAAATCTATAAATACAAAAAAAAAAGTACACACAAAAATATTTTTTTTAAATTATTCTTTTACTTCATATATTTTAGTAACTTTTTATTGCTCATAACAAAGGGTTAATTGTGTTTGTAAATATGTTGATATATATAAAAAAAGTAAAACAAATACCAAAGATGCCCGAGGTTATAAAATTTTGTATCTCGAGCATTTCATTTTATATTTGCATACTTGTACAATAATTATGTTTCCATCTGGAACCGTGTGCAAGGGGAGCTTTTCAAAAAGCTCTGCGAGCCCGAAATTTTTCAGTTAGTGAAAGATATGCTTTCTAATATCGAAGAGGGCAGAGTAGAAGAATATGTCGAAAGATTTAACAATGAGCCCAAACTCGCTTCCCTACATGAATCGTGTAATGATTTTATTTCACAAATGTCTGATATACCATACGACCCTTTAACGAAATTCCTTGAGATTTTCAGGGAGCAATCAAAACTGTTTTCAAAATGATATTAAAGGTATGTTTGCATCAATTGAAAAATAGAAAGATAAAGATGAATGGTAACGATGATGTTGGTGAGTCTCAACTCGAATAGAGCATATAAATAAGCTTTTTAAAAGAAAGGGAGAACTCACCCGATACGGACAATCACTCGTTAAAATTATGCAAACTAATTTCCATATATCAATCTTGGGGTAAAATCGACGATGTAACACTGTACAAGTTTTACGACGAATCCGGTTTGAAATCTTTTGTCACATGGAATGAGGCAAAACAAAATTTACGGAAATTTCCAACAACTTTATCATCCAACAAGAGATTAAAAAATCTATCCCGAATATTGCCTTGATCAAGAGTAAAATTAGAGAAAAAAACAACAAAAGGGGGATTTACAATACTCCCCGTTTCACTATTTTGTCAAAAAAAATTACGAAGAACAATTTTTTTTTACTTTGGCACGAACGTATAAACTGTCAGTGTAGGAACAATTCATCTCACACCATGGCGCTCTTCGTCCCTGCATGGTTTAAACATCAATTGGTCCATGGTAGTGAGAGGCTGCTGGGAACGACTTGAAGGTGACTCAACCAGGCCAAGTGGCCAATGTCGATGTCGGCCTGGCGTGTAAAATACCCAAAGGCTATTTCGGTTTTGTTACGAGTCGTTCGGAGCTGGCATTCAACCGTCGAATATACACCTATAATGGAATGATAGATTCAGACTAGAGAGGAGATATCTTTGTGCAGCTGGAAAATCGAGGAGATTCGACATTTATAGCCGAGAAACGATCTCGTATAGCTCAATTACTCATAATGCCACACATGATAGTATCGTTTGTACCAACAGATAAAAATTATGATGAATTTTACAATACACAGCGAGGCACCTCGAGATTTGGATCTTCTTCATCACCACCACCACTACCATCATCACCATTACCTACACCGATGCAAACCATCAAAGTGAATCCTGCAGTCCATCGAGAAGAACCCATCTAGATGCCATTTTCCTTTCCCGAGCGGCATCACTTGTCGCCAGCCGAAATTCAAGACTATTTATTAAAATCGAAATCAAGATCAAAATCAAAATGAATAAAAAAATGTATGTATTTTACAAAATAAAATAAAATAAAGATTTAAAAAACTATAGTTACTTTCTTTTTAATTCAACCCATTCCTTTATATATATATATATATAAGAAATTTTTACCCTGCACACATATAAGAAAATATGGAATGATTAATATATTTTGACAAGGAAGTTTAATTTTTTTAGACAAAGATAATAAACATTTTGGAATACAAGGACACTTGCGATGTCGTTCAGAGACACGTTTCCATAGATTAATGGGCAAAGTACACGCTACTCATAGAATCAAATAGTTTACCATCATTGAGCTATCACGGAAATTCGAGAACCATCATCACCCAAATAGGCCTATATAATTTGATTATGAAATGGCGATTGTCGACTGAAAAATATTTTAAAGATTGGGTAGTGCGCCAGATTCTACCGACCGTTGATAAAACTGGCAAAAACATGTCGGCAGAGGAATCGAAAAATGTCGCGAATGATTGGAGGGTGAAATCAGACAATTGACAAAAGAATTTCAGTTTGAAAAAGAAAAAATTTGCATTTGGAGAAAAAAATTATAATATTATCATAAATTTTTTGCAAAATTATGCAAAGGAAAGATAAGTCGATATTTATAATTCTTTAATTTGCTTTCGTACTATTCATTGTTCAAGTTTCCATCTGCATATCATTGGTGTACAGGCGATCCAATTTCTCGCAAAAAATACCTAGAATCTGGTATGAATAACATACACGGGTGAGCGGGTTTAGAAAAACTACAGACCATCATGTTGAAGGAGAATTTGAGTGCAGATGATGGCGAAAATAGCGACGAGTTATTTCTACAAAATAAATGCCGATTCGGCCATTACCTAGGCGAAAAAAACGAGCCGGTATCTTGCACTTCGAATTGTAACGACAACAGTAGCGAATTCGAATACAAGTTTTTTTCCGACCGAAACAACCATCAATCACATGTCGTATCGAGGTGCCTATTGTATGCCTTCGGAAGCAGCCACTTGTAATCCCCATCTGGGTAAAATAATTTATGTGGATGACAAATACATTTGCCTACCGCACTATCCGCACTTGTTTGGAGGGATCGATTCCAACCTGATTGTCGGTTGTAATGGATCGATAGTGGATAGAGCGAAGAATACAACGTCCACAGATATGGTACCCAGCACGTTTAGGATAGAGGATGTGGACGAAAAGTTGGATGTGGGCGAAAAGTTGGATGATGGTGATTACTGGATTGTGTGCGCCAAGCAATCAGACACTTTGCAAAATCGATTGATTCCTTTGAATAATGGTTCGCGGTTCGTGTACGTGCGAAATAAATGCGCTTCGATGATATCCAATGCACCGGAAAATGTGATGCCCGATTACTCCACTGGTAATTGTGACTGTGGCCCGCAAATTTTAAACTTGAATTCCTACCCCAAACTTCAATGTACGAAATGCATTTCGAAATGAGCTGGAAGTGTCCCGGCCATACAGGGAGCCCAATATGCATTCAGTATAGCACGTGCATGCATAAACCTGAACACCGATAATTCTTTGTACAAGCAATTAAAAATAACTTGCTCTTACGGGACAATTAAGGACCCAGCAAAAAATTCATGTGAACGTGCAATTTTTCTCGCGACTAATACCTATAGTCCATTGGCTTTAGAAAGAAAATTGAAACAAAAGTAAAAGAAGAACAAAAACAAAAAATATTGAAATGAATTCATAAATAATAAAAATAACAAAAAATATTGACATAAATAAATTAAAAAAGCAAAAACAATTTTTTTTTTTGCTCGAGATAGCAGCTATAGAAGAGGAGGTTAATTGCTGTTACTTTGCTAGTCGCTCAGAAGAAACTCGGCACGATGGATACCCCTAGTAAAACTACTGAACAACAACAGCAGCAGACCAAACCACAGCAGTGTCAACTCGACAATGGCGCTAATACTTTTACTAATTTCATTGCGTAAGATCGCAAATCAGTCAAGCGAAAAAATTACGAATGTTGTGACGATGACGAAGAAGCTCAAGACATTGAATCAGTTATTCAAGCACCAATCAACCTACAACCAGAGGGGAAATCAGCTGTGAAATATCAACGAGTCGACAACAAAACATGTCTACCGTGCATTGTCGTAGATAATTCTGAAGTAAAGTTTGTTTCAATGTTGGCTGAAATTGATGGCAATTACTTCAAGTTTTATTCAAACGATCAAATAAAGGTGAATGCGAGTAATAATTGCTCCAAAGATGATGAAATTACTAACTTTATCCGACTGTTGGCAAAATACCATTAGTTGTTTAACCTACTCGGATCAAACATTAACCTCGTCATTTTGAACGATGACGACGAGATCAAGATAAGCTCTTAAACTCTGTTTGTTGGAAACTAACCGTTGAGAAAATATGTCTTTCTCACTATAGATCGCAATTTATTGAAAAAGATTGTTCGCAAAAATTATATTGGGGGGAGTTTTAATTGGTGGTACTTGATCACAGATAAGGTGATCCAATACACTCTTTAGGCCATGGAAGAAGAAAACATGGAACGTGTCGACCAGATGATTAAACTAAAACAAAGATCTCCCGTCCCGCTACTCCAGAACAAAATTGGAACGTTTTTGAATCATAAAATCATGGATCCTGCTGGTTTAGAAACGCTATGTAAATGCCAGGATGAAATCCCAACAGTAGTTGCCATTTTTCGGTATCTGCAGTAATGTGCAGTATATCAAGTTTGAGCGTGCTGCATTGTGTGAAAATCTAAAATATATGGAACAATAAATGTGAAAAAAAATATATTTTTTTGTAAGTTATTTATATATGTGTATTTTTGAAATTTATATGTAGATAAATTTTTTTAATAATATATATACCTATTTTTTTTTTTTAATTCGACTATCTACAAGGGTGATTGTTAACCAAATGAAGACATTTCTCTCCTCCAAGAACATTTTTGAACGCACATTTTAAGAATGCCATACACATACCTAGAATTGTGCCCCAAATAACCAAACACACACTTTGAACAATAGCTTCATTTTTTATGTGATCAAAAGAGAGAGATGTTTTATTCGTAGCTTCACTATTCGCCTCTTGAAATTTTTCTAAAAATTTTTCGATCGTCTTTTTATTTTTTTTCCATTTTCGACAACATATCAGGACCAAAACTGTCGATAAACCACGGGGAAACGTAATCTGCATCTGAATATGTTTATTTTATTGTCGGTGTAGTTGTTTTCCCAATAACCTCTTCAATTTTACCTATAATTCCACTATCCCTAGTCTCATTTCGAGTAACAATACTGGCAGCTCCTTCAGTTAAAACATCTGCAGTTGTATCACCGACACTTGGTTTAACACTAGAATTTGAAACATTTTCATGTTCAATAGAATTGTACGAGTTTGTATCCGCGTCTCTCCCCAATGAATCATCATTATATTAACTTTCCTCATTTCCCTCTATCAGTGTATTCAAAGGTGTTGAATTTTTCTGATTTAAACTAGAAAACTCATTTGGATTTGGGTAGTAAAGTTAATGAGAAGGCATGGTTGGTTATCGTGCATAGAAATAAAATAAAAGGTAGTTTTTTTTCTCAACATTTTTTTATGCACATATATATATATATATATATATATATATATATATATATATATATATATATATATATATATATATATATATATATACACACCTTACTCAATTTCCTCTGTAATTTTCAAAAGACATGTATGTTTTCAACAATCTGAAAAAAGTGACGATGTAAAAGGTCTCTGTCGGTGCGGTTGTTTTCCCAATACTAACGGTTCCTTCATTAACAACACCTTCAATTGTATCACCGACGTACGAATTTGTATCCCCCTCTCGTCCAAGAAAAGGTGTCGAATTTTTCTGATTTAAATTATAAAAATCACAAAGTTCTGTATTATTGAATTTGGATAGTAGGGATGTTGAAAATGCACTGTTGGTTTCCGCATATAAAAATAAAATACAAGGTAGTTTTTAGGGTCATTTTTTTAAACATTCTTATATACACATATTCATTACTTAATTTCCACAGTGCAATGTTCGGCTTGGATTCCGCTGAAAATGGGCTTGTTCAATATTGTGGCCAAACCAGGTGTGTTTGTCGTATGAAACTCTCGATTGGTTATACTCGCATTTGCCATGGATTTAATTCCACTATCGCTTATTACGTTCCCCAGAGGCCTCGAAATTTTCGAAGATATGTGAAATAAATCAGTTTTTTTTTTTTTTTGTAATCTCATAAGACATGTAGGTTTTCAACAATCATAAAAAGGTAACGACGCAAAACGTCTCTTCGTGTAAATCATCTGGAAGGGGAATAATCTTGTAATTTTGCACAAAGAGTAAAGCTAGGTGATTGTACAAATACAAATCTTGGTGCGAATACAAGAGTTTTGTGTTGCTCGTGTATATCAACTGAGCATGTGGTCGCATGGCCCAGACCGATTTCGGATCGAGCCACATGGATGGGATTTCCTACCATTTGTGTAGGATCTTGTACGATCTCGACTCGAGAAAATTTCGCAGTGATGGATTTAGTTTGTGCGCATGTATTTTTTGCCATATTTCTCACATCTACTCGCAATCGAACAAGGGATTTGCACTCAAGTTTGTGTTGGACTATAAGGCACAGTGTTCCTTGCCCGCCATCCTAGATCACATTCCCGAATGGCTGAGCACGTACGATCAATTCAAAAACTAAGTCCCATCAATATATTGACTCTAAAGGATGAGCTCGTGTCTTTTGTTTCCTTTTACGATCCCTTCAAGGAGGGCGAAGCCAATGTAGTTTCCATTACTTGCAGTTCATCGTGAGAAGTTTTTTCTTTAAAATTCGCTCGGACTGATGAATTCATCAGACGATACAGGTCCATCAATCAGGTAATCAGGCAAATGCGAAATGATGAGGAATCGATTCCAGCAAATGACCGTCGGGTGCAAACGGGAAACGACGTTGGCGGTTATTGTGAGGAAGGTTGGGTAAAGTCATCCATCGGATCGACCAAGTACCAGTTTGGATTTGAATATATCGCTTTGTATTTTGTTGTGTGTGTTGATGGAGAAATTACTCACAAAATTGAATGTCTAAGTGGAAGTGACGATGAGAGTGTAATTACCAAGATGTACAAATTGTATAGAGTCAGCACAATCGAGAAAAATTTTCAGTTTGAGATGGATAAGTAGGAGAACACTTTGTTTAACGTGGAAAAACCGGACATTTCATCCGACGCCATTTTTTCCGAGTACGCATTGGGAAGTGCCGAGCATCAGGTTCCTTTTTACGATCGTGAATTTTACCCCTTTAGTAAAAATCAGATGTATGTAACTGATCGTTTAGATGACGTGATACAACAACCTGAAATTGACTTTGATCATTACAAGGAATATTTCATGCATGGAATCATAGATGGTTTATTGGCTGAAGAATCAAACTTTTTTTATGTGGCCTACACTTTCTATATGGGTTATTGCAAAGTGAATGATATCTAGATTTAAAATATAAATATCATTGTTGAAGTAAATGAATGGTGGAACAAGTGGATTTTGGGTAATTAACAACGGCGATGGCAAGATCAACATAAACATAAATATTCCCAAGTGGTTCAAAACGAAGTAGAGACAAAGAATATGGTAATGAATGTGAATACGATGGACATGAAGACTATCCTCCACGAAAACGGTAATGTGAACCTGCATCATCGAATACATATAAAGAAAATTACACCTGGTTAGTCTTTGTTTTATCGGAGATGATGAATCGCTGTTATGTGGCAAGCGTGTTGTCATTGCTCATTTACTATGTCAACAGTAAAAGTTTAATGAAGATGATAGGATGTAAGTTTAAGTTTTTCAACCCGAACAGGCACACAAAGTTCATCTTGAGTGGTTGGAGCACCCACGAAAATGTAATCAATCACCTGTATGCAGGATTCTACAAGACCCATGTTCTTTACTTTCTGCTTTCGTCTTTATGCAAAGGACATCTCGACTGGACAAACCTGTTCAACGTGTACAAATACATGATATTTGGTGAATCCAATGGTCGAGATGGTGGTGGTGTTAATGGGGATTCATCCTCGAATTAAAAAAATAAATTGTTGTTAGTGATAGCTTGTAAGGTGACTAATTTCTTCTTTTCGGGCATTTTAATGACAAGACGAAGTGGCAACTTGGTGTTGTTGTTCAGCAATGGAAAGTTTTCGATCGTTCGCGAAAGCGAGGTGTCCCTTAGTCTCGAAATACAAGAGTACGAGGTGGATCTCGACCATCTATGTTACCAAGTCTTTCGTGATGGGTATGTGTTTAACCCATTACTAAATTTATTTGAAACAGCTTCGCCTTCCCCGATATGTCTGGTCGATATCAAGCACCATTACAACATTCCAAAACGGATAATCACCCTGGTCCATTTCTCTCACGTACAAGACCTGTGTTTCGACAGCTACCTTAAATTACCATATTTCTTACCGTGGTTGCAATACAAGTTGATGGTGATGTTACTCTGCCCGATATTTTCAAACATAGTGGCAAAGTAGTATGCATTAATTGAACCTGATTTCAAACTGCTCGAATACATTAATGAAAATTTTGTGGTCACATTCAATGATTTGACTCTAAACTACAAATGGCCTCCAAAACTCATTGAACACTTAAAGATCATTACCGCCACCAAATTTGGCGATTGCCTTCAAGATGTTTGTGTACTTGCTGTATATTTTAACACAGAAATGCGTGGTGAAACTTAAACGAGTTACTCCATTTATATATTCCATTGGTTTGGCCAACTTTATTTTCGACTCGAAAAACAATCTTCAGTTTTGTGATTTGTTAAAGATTGGCAAAAGAAACAAAAGTGGGGTTGGCGGTAAAGAAGGAGACTCGGATGCTGTACATGATTGTGGTATGGAAATTGATGATGACGATGAAAGAACGACCACACTGTTCAACACTTTACAATCTATGAGTTCTTTTTAGGCAATGATCAAGAAATTTTGGCATGTAAAGCAAAAACAATTTATTGATGGGGATAATTGCAAACAAACTGAAAAAAATTGCGGCTGCAGCTTCCTTGCCGATAGATGCTGTGTTGTAACATCCAGATTGTCCCGAGTCCAGTTTTCGACCATCACAATTATCAAGTTCAATATCTGCAATGGGTGATGGAAAAAAGCCACTCAATGAGGATAATTTCAGATTTGTGGTGCAAAACTTAAAGTTTGGCGATGAAGAGCAGGTCGAATTGTCCATCGAGCAGACGGAATTCGAGGATGGATTTGTATGTAATGCATTTGTCATCTTTTCGCGGTTGTTGCATATGGGGATTCACAATTCCTATGCAAATGAACCTTTTTTTTCGATATTTACATGAAAATTGCTTAGAAATTTACGATGATATGAAACAATTTGTCATCGAACATGTTGGCCAACCCGTGTACATGAATCACATTAAGGGCCTTGCTAATTTACTATGACGATTTTGTGAAAATTTGCGACTTTACCTTCCTGTTCACATTGAGCCAAATATTGAGTGGCGCCATCTCAAAGAACTTTACTATTGGTACAAAGACTTCAACGTCTACTCAAGAGAGTACTAAACCACATCCGAAGAGGACTTGTTACTCACCAAGTACTTGTATCACGTGTATATTGGATTTGCATCCATGATTTTATATGGCGAATTCGACATGAATTTGATAGTCACTCTAATGAAGTTTATTGCATCTTTAACTTTCCAAGGTAATCAGTTGCGGAATTCCCTGGTACTTTATGGTAAGACTGGTGAAGGAAAAAATATACTCTCTGATATTCTTTTGAAACTACACAACACAGGTATCCCGAGCCATCTCATGTTGAATTAGGCAAAGATCCCACACAATGATCACGATCCGCTATCAGTTGCCCTGAGTCACAACACGTGTGTATGCATCGATGAGTTGGACTCGTTCAATGCCAGCCACTTCAAAGTGTTTTGTAACATGGGATGCATGCCCATGAAGTTTATGTACTCAAACAAGTCTGTCGAATTACCAATAACTGCTAAACCTATAATTACCAGACAGAAAATGCTTTTGGTTGTGGACATGGCCGTGATGGGCTGATTACTTCCCATCATGAAAAGTTTACAATATTTTCAATTCAATCCCAATAACCTGCTAGCCATATAGTTTACAGATTTGGAAATTGATACCATTCTAAATGAAGTCCAGCGAAACAAACAAATTTGGGCGATCTCGTCAAACTAAAAACAAAAGTGGAAAACAAATCAACTGGCATTTCTTCTGAAATTGTACGAATTGGCTCAAATAGATGCAAGCATTAATCCCGAAGAGATTTACTCGACATTACTAAACATTATTCATGTAAACAATATACACACGGACATTTCATCAGAAGTCGCACTCTATAAGATTTTTGCGATTGTTACCTACATGTCTACGAAAATTCCCAATATACCAACTTATACACTGGCAGACAATATGCAAGTCGTCAACGGCATTGCACTGAATGGTTGAAACAGTCCACAACCGTGGAAAAAGAAACGATAGTACCTACCAATAATTCACGAAAATATGCACTCCAACTATGTACCAAACAACATCAACATGGTCAATTGTCTATAAAACGAATTGAGACGATGTAACATTGAATATGTACCAAATACAATTTCATCAAATTACTAAATTCGGATTACAAAGACTTAGTAATTGAAAAATATAGAAATCTGGTAGAAAATGACAATAAACTATCATTATGTAAGATGTAAAAACATACATTGTATAAGAGAGGGTATTGAATCGCCTTCCAAATTGACCGGATTTTTTAGGGTGGACCGAAAGTCCCCCTTCAAAAATTTGGTATATTTGGAAGCTGATTCAGTCCCCCTTTTTATAAATTGACTTGGTTTTATTGCATCACATATGTGATACATTATATAGTAAATGGTTAAAATAAAATGTAGACTTATTTTTCCCCTCCTTCCACGATTACAAAAAAATATTTTTGCAACGATTCCTACTTATACACTTGTAGACATTATGCGAATCGTCAACGGCTTTACACTGAATGATTGAAACAGACCAACAAAACTCGTGTTTACAGACCACTATGTGAATATTGATCATAACAAACAAAAACAAAAAAAAATACATATTGCATTGTTTATAACAAAAGGGGATTAAATCACCTCCCAAACAGAATTTTTTTAAGGTGAGGGGTTTCAAGGGAGGGATTTCCAGTCCCTTCAAAAAAAGTCAATTTATTTGGAAGGTGATTTATTTCCCCCCTAAAAAATTAAATGTAGACCCCCCCTTCCCCCCGACAATGGTTACAAAAAAAATATTTTTGCAACGATTCCTATATATTGAATGGCAGACATTATGCAAATCGTCAGTAATATGGTAAACATAGCTTTTGCAATACATTATTACGATGAAGCCCACAAGTTGATCAATATTTCAACCAACCTTTCGATCGAAACATTGTAATGTACGGTGCGAATCAGGAACATCGATAATTGGCTTCGGAACTTCGTTGTGGGGTTCCTAATAATTATCGGTGTTGCATAAACTCGTACCATACTCACGAGTCGGAGGATCATCTACAACACTGCAATGGATCTGACTATTTTACGTATTGTAAACGTCCGGCGATGACGCAACCTCAGCATTTTAGCATTCCCTGCAATGATAATTGCAAAATGTATTTGAAAACCATCAAATAGGAAGAATCACATTATTATAATTTTGATTGGCAAATTATCGAAACCATGTACATTAAAATTGACTGAAAGAAAGAATTACCATGTGGGTATACATATATGGATTGCGCGAGTCCTCAGGATTCGGAAAATTACGCTGTAGTAATTGAAACCATGGAACGACACGAAAGAGAAGAGCGCGTTACATATTGTGATCAATTTAGGCACAGTGCGGTATATAAGGATCCATTACATCCTGCCAGATGTTTGTGAAGTGAACATACAAATTGCCAACACGAATTAAAACAACAATGTAATTTATCGAATAATAAACACCAGTTGATGAAAATTATAAAATATCACCAATTTAAATACAAAAGTGTATTTTTTTTTGCCGAAATAAATTGATACTTTGTAATTTTTTTTTTTTTTTTTTTTTTTTTTTTTTTTTTTTTTTTTTTTTTTTCAATCCTCGTTCAGTTTGTTTAGTTTCGGCGACTATTTACCAGAGTGCTCAACGGTCGACATGACATCAACCCCTCCCCCGACCCTTTTAAAAATAACCAATCAGAGTAAACCATTTATCCCCAATTTTTTTTCTGCTGGTGAATATTGGTATCGAGATTCGAACCCAAATTGCCGCAAAAATATCCAAAAGTTTATTACTCGTTTAAAAAAATTAAAACTTCTTATTATATACTGTTATGGTATCGAGCAACACATTGTTAGACTTTAAATACTTTCGGAATTGTTTCCATAAACTGTTCATTTCCCTTTAATTGTTCTATGATTACCTCCACTATATAGTCGTGCCCGCGAATTATCGTAAACAAGTCTTGCATAAACGAATAACTAGGTAAATTAACTTTGAGAATATGTTCAAACACCGATCTCATTAGATACATGCACTCTGATGTTTTAATTTTTATTGCACTCATCGTTCGAAGACCAAAGGCGAGGAAATAACCATAGAAGATGGCCAGCTTCTGGCACCGGTCGTTTTTCCCACAGAAAATGAACGGGAACATTCGTTGATTGAAATCGTCAAATGATAGTTTTTCATGACAGCTTCGATTAGGAGCGGTAAATAATTTATGTTTCTATCAAACAGATTTGTGCACAAGCCGTGTACTTGGTCTGTTGTAATTGACTGTTTGGCCCAAGGTCCGAATAGTTTCCGGTAAACGCCATTGCAGAGTCAGTAAAAGAATTTGTGTACGTTTAACGTGCACGCTTCGCTGTCATCATGCCCGAGCAGAGGTGAAATGTATTGCTCAAAGACGGTGTCGGGTTTGAAGACATTTTGCAAAAAACTTGAACAACAAATTGCACTAAATATCGTCTGATCCCGGTGAATTTTGTACTTCGGGACTCGCGAGTAAATCGTATTGCTTTTGCACCTCTACGTGTGTATGTTCGGCAAGCGCGAATGCTAGGCAGAAACCCAACACTGGTGAAAACAGTATATGCAATAGCGAGCTTACCTGATCAAATTCAGTAATGTAGAATCGGTAAATTAATTTGAACAGGGAAACCATGTTTACTTGATTGGGTTTTCCCACGAGCCTGAATACATCTCGAGTAATGTCTTCAATAATTTTCGGTGATTTATTCGTCAGGTAACTCGCAAAAATGTGGTTTTGTTGGTTGATTATGACCGAATGATCGCCCTTCCATTTTGGAAGAATTTTAAACATGTCGTAAAAAAACCTTTTCCTAGAATTGTTTAGATCTTAAACTATCGATAAAATGTAATCGATTTTGAGATTCGGGTTGAGTTTCAACATCGCTTCGTAGTTGATTATACCATTGAGTAGAAACAAGTTGATTTTGACAATTTTTATAAATGTTTTTACATTGTATATATATATATATATATATATATATATACACACACACACACACACACACACACCTTGCATAGTTAAATTTGTAATATTTTTTTTATAAACTCGCTATTTAGTAAAAAAAGTGTAGCAGAGTGGAGAGTAGTCGATTATTTGAAGAGAGTTTTTAGTTTTTAGAGAGATATTAAAACACGAATCTCGTTTGGAAACTGTCCCATCGCCATAGTCGAAAAAATTACGTTGAAAACACGAAGTGACACATCTGAATAATTTTTCTCGTAAATGGCGGGCCATCTCGCATCTAGCGGCAGGGAATTGTTTGCCACACAATTCATTTCGAGATTGGTGATTGTAGCATTATACGAATTTGTAATGACTACATACCGACCGAATATTCCCCATTTAGAGCAATTGAACAATCTTTCAACCATCCAGTGATATTTGGTTACTGTCGTCGACCACTCGTGATTTATCAGAGTAGTTTTAAAAAATTTGTATGGTAACAACACGTCAATCTTTCTGAATTGTCTGCAGAGCACTAGTAATTGATCTTTGGAAAATGAATTGTATTTGGGCTTGACTGTATCTTCTGTCAGCGAGGATAAAAGTGAATCATCGAAAACATATTTGAAATTTTGCGAACCGAATAAAGGAGCTCCTACGAAAAATACACATTTCACATATTTGTAAAATTCCGCCTCGTCATAAATTTCCAGTATTATTCGCACCAGTAAACCGCCCAAATAATGGCCTACTATCAAAATTTCCAAAGGAAATTTGTATTTCGACAAGTACTTTACCATCGAAAGTTTTGCCGATTATGCAGGCTGTAATAAATCTTTACGCCAATCGTACACAGTTAATTTAATTTTAACATTCGGAACATTTCGATACAAATGAGAAATGAAACTCGAATATACAGATTTTCCACACACAGAACATAGCTCTTTGGCGGGTCGTAAAGAATCGTCATTTAAAAGTCGCTAAAAATCTTTATCCGATATTTTTCTGAAAGGACACAATTTGTTTGGAAAAATTGTAGTTTTAAATTTATTGTCTGCAACTAGCGAAGATCCATATAATCCCGGCACTAGAAATATAGTTTTACTAGACATTGTTTTGTACAAACACACAATCCCTACTAATGAGTTTAAAAGATACTAATTTATAAATACTTACATGTACCTACTGATGAAATAATGCAAGGATACCCAAATATAGTTACCGTATCATGATTTGCACAGAATACATCATCCTTTTTCTTCTGCCTTCTAGATCGATGACAAATATATTAAGTTATATGCACTTAGCGGTGCAGAAATTTATAATGTTGTTCTCACCGCAATGAGAAGAAATAAAGTGAGCGAGTTAAAATGTTGGAACTCGGAGCGGAGGTGGGCATGACGATGATGTGATATCAGGTGTAATGACAATGGAAGGGGGGAAATTAGAGAAGGGTAACTAGGAAGAGGGGACACTCATGCTGACTGGGTAAGGAATTATGTTTTTTTAAAAAGAGAAAGAGGGATGGAGGTCACACTCCAAATATGATAATGAAATAAACCAAGCATGTTGATTGGGTGAGGAAACTTTTTTTTTACATTTAAAACAAGACTTTGGTGAGAGGGAAGGTCACTCCCCTATAATGGTGAAGAAATAAACCAAGCATGTGACTTTGATGGAAGGAGAAGAAGGAGGAGGAATCCAGTGATCCAAATAGTTACGAATCTTCCTCAGTGTTACATATGACCACCGCAAAACCGCTTAGGTAATTGTTCCATATTATGTATCGTAATGGGAAAACCATACAAACAATCTGTGTGAACTATAAAGTATCCATCCCAATTGTTTACTTTGTAGTCTAGTGCCGTATCGCATATCCAGCAAAGTTCCGTTTAGCATATTCAAATTCGGCAACTATTGTTCCGTATTGCAATATCGAAGAAATTTTTCCACGAATTTTCTCCCGCGAAATGCAAGATGATGTACGCGGGATGTAAAATAGCAATGCTGAACAGCACGCAAGTTATTCACTCCTCGCCGGACATAAACACGTTTCTCATCGAGCAGGACATTCTCAAATCGACGATACAGTGCGAAAAATGCGGGGAAGGCGAAGCGAAATTGGTGGAAAACAGGGGGCTTGTTTTACTGGTGCCGACGACGAATGGAGGACGGTAATAAATGCAACTTTAAATTGTCGGCGAGAGAGGGCAGTTTCGTGGGAGATTCAAACTTGTCTCCGAGAAAGATAGTCGAGTTGTGTTTACTCTCGTACCTGATCAAATACCCTCGCTAGCAGACTATAGAGATCGAACTTTTGTGCTCGGGAACGACTGTCGTCGGCTGGTTGAGTTTCTGCCTCCAAGTGTGCATAGACTGGGTGTTGACGTACAGGAAATGCATCGGCAGGCCGGGCAAAGTGGTCGAGATCGACGAGTCGAAATTGGGCAAACGCAAGAACCGCAAAGGACCTAAAGTTCACACCTAGTGGGTTTTCGGCGGAGTGCAGCGGGACGATCCGACGAAATTCTTCGTGGTGCCAGTGAAAAAGAGGAACGCGGCGACCCTGACCAAAATCATTCGCGAGTGGTTCGCTCCAGGCATGACGATAATTTCAGACTGCTTGCGCGGTTATAGCAACTTGGACACTCACAGCTACCACCATATGCAGGTGAATCACATAAGGGAATTTGTATGCAGCAAAAAGAACAGAATGGTAAAGACTCGAAACACGCTAAAGATGAAGAGGGGCGAGACATTGAGGTTGCACACTCAAAATATCGAACGAAGTTGGTGTTCTGTGCGATACAGCATTCCCTGCTTTGGCCGAAGGAAAAAATCTTGGGTCGGCTACCTGGCCGAGTACATCTGGAAAAAGAATCATTGGTACGGAGAACGACTGCATGCTTTACTGATTCACGCAGCTGACATGCTCCATCATAATCGACACAGAGGAGATGGCGGCGAAGGCTATCCCAATTTCGACAGGTATCTGTTTGTTACCGTTGCTTTTAATAGGCAGGCACGAGCGAGATTGAGTTGCTGCTGCAGTTGCAGTTTTGAAAAAGTTAATTGAGGTGCTGTTGCCATTGCAGTATAAAATTAAAGTATTGACTTGCTGTTTGATTCAAATTAAAACTAATGTTTAATTGTGTTGTTGTTTGAGTTAATTTACAGTTGCGAATAAGACAGTGTAGCTGTTGGTTTCAGTTTAAGAAAATGTTTAATTGAGTAGCTGTTTGATTCTCTTTAAATTAATGTTTAATTGAGAAGCGGTTTGATTCTAATAAAAAATAATGTTTGATTGAGTTTCTGTTTGATTCAAGTTTAAATTCATGTTTAATTGAGTTGCTGTTAGATTAAAATTAATATTTCATTGATTTGCTGTTGGTTTCAGTTTTAAAAAATAGTTTAATTGAATTGCTGTTTGATTCAGTTAAAAAACAATGTTTGACTGACTTGCTGTTTGTTTCAAGTTAAAGAAAAGTTTCTTTGACATTACGTTAGTTTTGGTTAAAAGGTTTAGTTGACTTGCAGTTTGTGTAAACATTCATTTGCGATCTGGAAAAAAAGCCTAAAATAGTCGAGTAGGTCACGATGGGTGCGCCTGGCGACGACGGAATGTACTTGCATCTGTTGCATCAGCAAAACTTGGATCTGCTAGTTTAAATTATTGAGGCATATTGATTTTTTAAAAAATTACATTCATTCGCGGTCCCGAAAAGGCATAGCGCTGTCGTGTCTGTCATGAACGGTTCGTCCGGCGGCAGATGCAATTGCATACGCTGTTGCTTTCGCAGACTTTGGACCTGCCAGTTTCGAGTGTTAAGGTAAAGTATAAAAAAAGTTATAGCTTATATAAAACATTTTGTATTTAATTTTTAAATGTACATAGTTTTATCATACACTCTAGTGATGACATACATATAAAATCTTGTGTATTATACTGTTACATTTATAAAAAAAATTAATTTCAAAGGTTATCCTTTTTGGGTACACATTTTATTGATGACATATAGATGAAATGTTGTAAAATAAATTGTTACATTTATTTTAAAAAAATTAATTTTGTATGTACACGGTATTATCGTATCCTTTAGTGATGGTGTACATGTGAATCTTTATATAATAAGTGGTTAAACTTATAACAAAATGTTAATTATTAAATATTTTCTTTAAAATAAATAAGAAAATTATGCATCACGAACTACGTGTATTTAAACAGGGATGAGAAAAAGGCGAAAAAAAAAATATTTTTGTTATGTAATATGAAACTTTTAGCAATAGTTACTTTTGGCACTTGGATATGCCACAGGAAACAAATGGGGTCTTTTACCCTATATTCCGTTTTCGGTTTGGATACGTTATATGAAATAATTGGTTGCAGGTAGAAATTTTCCCCCAATTCGGCTGGATACACCATTTGAAACAAGTGGGATGCAGCACCAATTTCCACCCTGCCTGCTTGGATATTCAATGTCGTCCTTTTCGGTTATGCACATTCTGTCACATGGATACGCAAAAGGGAAACTTTTGGTAAAAACTAGCTTTTTCAAGGTGCACTAGATACACAGGGTGAAATTTCTATTTTACCTAGGCTTTTTCCTGGTTGTGGGTGGAAATTTAATTGGCGGTTTTTGCCTTGACTTTTTTACCACTGGATACATAATACAGTGTTTTTTGAGCGATTTAAATACGCAATATGGAACAATTACCAAACAGTTGAATAAAACCCATTTGAATTAACATAGGATGAGTACTCATTCGGGTTGCCTACAGGCCATAGGGTGCAGGCCCACACATTTCCTGCCAAATATTAAACATACTATGCCAAATGATTTCATGTCTTTTCAGTGTTCTTGTATCTGTATAACTAAATATGGGTGTGTGAGTCACACTGAGACCTCACTGCATAAATGTGGTATATTATTTTGTATATTAATTATTATGGAGAGAGCACTGGAAGGATATCGTCATGGTCGTCGGCACACGGTGTTGGGAAAGGAGTCTGCTCTACCGAGAATTTGACATTGCATCCCTTCAATGTCTGGTGCCCAAGACATTCTTCAGATGTTGGTGAGAAAATTCCGGTAAAATACTTCCTGATGCCCAACCTGTAAACTGAACACATTTGCTCCTCCATCCCGCTCTCAAATGTTGCCTGACTTAGGGGTGATGTCCTTCTGCCAAAACTCTTACTACAAATCCCTGCTGAATTATTTTCCAAAATTTTCCGAAATTTTTTTGCAATTGTGACAATTCCGTATCTATCATTTCCTGCTGCCCTTGGCCTACACCACTGCCATGGAGGCATAAGGAAGATCAGCAGTGGATAACCGGAGCAGTGAGATGTCGTCACAATGCCCCAGGATGCCAGAAAGTCGATGCACATGGTCAGAGAGAAAAGTGTATGGAATCAACAGGGACACCGCCATTGCAACCACCACGAGAGAGAACACAGAGAAACAGCTGATAGCATCCATTTTGGTGCGCTCTGACGTCAGCCAGCTTGCACCACCCAGGCACTGAGCAGATCAAGTGGCTGCCTACCCCCACCCCCCTCCGACCGCATCGCACGCACTCGAGGAGGACGATGAGAAAAAGAAATGAGGACAGGGTGGAAAAGAAAATCGCCCCCTTTCGTGTTACCTGCATAATGCGCCAACTGTCAGCTGTGCTCCCGCTGAGCATTGACCCCTGCCTCGCACCGTGCTGTGCATGTCTGCCGTGCTGTGATGTCATCTGCACTGCGCCGAGCTTCGCATGCTCCCAATTGTGCTCCCACATTCCGCGCAACTGCATCAACACTTCTGTGACCATGTGGGTCAGTGGTGGTGGTGGTCTTTGAATCACTATGGACTCAGCTGGGTAAAATTTATGCACACATTCCAGTGCCATTTCGGAGGTGCCTTTACTTCGATACAGATGCACACTCGAAGAACAGCAAGAGGGAAAAAACCTTACGATGTTTGTGAACTGGAAGACACCTGTTGTGGAGGTTCCGTCCAGGTCTAATGTAAAGGGAAGTGCTAGAGGTAATAGCGGAGACCACATTGCCAGAATACCGACCAAGCTCTCGTCCAGCTATTGAACAGTGGCCTAGCAGAATTTATGCATGCCGCTATAATTCTGGAGCATAGCACAGGCGTACCGCGATGTGACATGGGAGGTGCATGGTAGCGTCAAGGACCTCGCGATTACGGTATCAACCACAGCGAGAATCACAGAGTGAACAGATAGGATTACCAACATAGGCGGCAAGAACAACTACGAATTAATAATGTGAACAGTTTTCAGAACCATAAACGAGGTGGCATAGAAATGCAACATGTGAGTGCGAACCGCGATGCAAACCAGTTCGTTGGGTGGGAGAGAACACGACCTCCGCCGATGCCATGACGGTACTGTCCGGGACAACAGTTACACTGGCATAACGAGTGCTCAGGGAACCCGCATCGGAGGAACAACAACAGCAACAACAGCAACACCCACCAGCGATCAGCTAGCAGCAAAGACCAACAGGGGAACGGGTTGTAGGAGTAAAGCTGACAACTGTGGACTTTACCCCTCCCCATTTAAACAACCCACCTGTAATGCCTGAGGAGGCACTAATAACAAAGGTTAGTAGCCAGTGTGCCAAGTTTATTAGAGTGCTTGTATATGTTGACGGTCTACCTTGCCACACCCATGCTATATAAACTGCATCTCATAATATGTGTAACCCCTGCTATGTAAACAGTTAGGACATAACCACCACCAGGCATGTGATCCGCCTTGCTAACAAACAATGCACCAAATCAGTAGTTTGTCAAGTAAGTCACAATCGAAATCCAGGATCTAGAAACCATTACTTCCACTATTGTAACTGATGAAATAATGGAGTATGCCATTTTGGAGTGCCTTGGTTGTCAGAGGAGAATACGATCGTGGAGCCAGCCGAATGACATATCCACTTTGGCACTCAGGAAAGACGAACTGTATATAATATAGATAGCCATAACATTGAACAGGTACATAATAGAAGTTTGTCAAAGTTTGAACATGTAATTCCCATAAAACAACAAGATGCTTTTAAGTGCTTACTAAATGAAAGGAAAATTGTTTTTGCCAAGCACGATGCTTTGCTTAGAACTACTTAGAATTACAGTTGCAAAACATGCTATACTGCTAACCAAAGAGAAGCCAATTTTTAGCAGTCCATTTAGTTACTTACCTCACCAGGCACGTAAAATTAAACAACAGATCTCAGAAATGCTTTTGGAGGGAGTAATGAAGCCGACAAGGAGCCAGTATAATTCTGCAATAACACTGGCACCAAAAAAGCACGGGTCCTGGAGGTTTTGTGTCGACTTCAGGTGCCTTCAACCAGGTGACTTGCAGCACAATACCACCCTATATCAGCATTAAGGACACAACAAGTTCACTGGGGGGGGGGGCAGTATAATGTCATCACTTGGCCTGACAAGTTGCTACTTGCAGATACCAGTATGCCAGGAGGACTGGGAGAATACCATGTTTACCTCCTGGACAGTCGACGGTATCAATTCTGCACCATGCCTTTTGGGCTAAATTGCGTGCCTGCTACCTTCCACAAAGTATTATGGTGAGATTTCTAGATGGCTTAGTATGTGAATTCACCCTCACCTAACTTGACGATGTCGTAATATGGTCTGAGACGAGGGAAGAGCACCTGCATCATCTTTCACTGGTGTTAGAAAGACTCGAAATTAATGGGTTAATATGTGCCATTAATAAATGTCATTTAGGCAAGACCAATCTCGAGTTTTTGGGTCATGTGGTCAGCGATGAGAGCAACAGGCCAAACCCTGAAGAGCTAGGGCTAATCGAGAGTCACCAGGCGCCATGTATCCGGAAACAATTGAGGAAGTTTTTCGGCCTAATAAACTGGTTGCGGGAACACATCGAAAATTGTACTGTTATCGCCACATCCCTCAAGGACCTGCTCTCTCCAAGGAAGTGGTGCATGTGTGGTAGCATGCTGGAAGAGGCATTCTTGACCATCGAAGAGAAATTTCGATAGTGTCCCACCCTCACAAAGTATGACCCAGTGCGCCACTTATACCTGCAGACTGATGCCAGCCAGGAGGGGTCGGGCGCCGTGTTGTACCAGTATGGCGACACAGGAGAAAAATGGCTCATTGATTTTGCAAGTGAGAAACTTACTAATATAGAATGCTGTTGCGATGCTAGCGAGTGAGAGTGTTTTTTGGTGATCTGGGCAGTTCGTAAATACAGACTGTATGTAGAGTACAGAAGGTTTGCATTGAGAACAGATAACCGTTGTTTGGTTTGGTTAAACAACATGCAGGGGGCCAGATGTAAGCTCACAAGGTGGGCACTCATAATTCAAGCATACGATTTTGCTATTGAACATGTACCAGGCAGGGAAAATGAACTCATGAACACGTTGTCATGTACACCAGATGCCACAGTAATGGTAACGGATGACGTGGAATGGGAGGAGGTGGTCCCTCTGTCACCTGGGAACCAGTTACAGAAGCGAGTGTAAACAGAATAAATGTCTTGGAGGATGAACAGCTGGTAGCGGATTTTTATAACGAAGAAGTAGCCTCACAAGAGAACTGCTAATTCACATGCGAGAAGACAGATAGATGTGTGAGAGAACAGGTAGATGGCTGGAGAGTAATGGAAAGGCATGTCAAGACGTGTTCGCCATGTGATCACACTACATGGAGGCTATATGTACCCACAAATTACCGGGAAAAGGTTTTTGAACACGTACATTGTACCATAATAGCAGGAAACCCAGGAGCCAAGCAGACAGTTAAAAATATTTTAGAAAGATTTTCTGGCCTGGTGTGATGCATTATGTAAGAAATTGGGTGAGCAGGTGTCAAAAGTGTAACTTGTTCAAGTCACGATGAACAGATGGAAATCAACAGCAGCAACCTAGGCAGCCGAAAAGACATTTTGATACACTTTGCCTAGACCTCATGGGACCATATCCTAAGGCAGTGGGAGGAAAGAGGTTTATTTTATTAATTACTGATAGCTTCTCGCACTGAATCGAAGTCTATCCATTAAGTAGTGCCAGGACAGGACAAATTGCAAAATTCATGCAGAGTGAGTTTTTCGCATTCTGGGGCTACCCGAAAGAGCTCCTGGTGGACAATGGATCCCAGTTTACAGATAGATGTTGGCTAGAATTATGTACTAGTTGGGGAGTGCGGCATATGAAAACAGTGGTTTTCCACCCTGTGCAAACCCCGAGGAGTGGCACAACCAGGATTTGAAGGTGCAACTCCGTCTCTATGTGGGTGAGCAACACACCAGCTACGCCGAACACCTGCCCTCCACACTCTTCACGCTGATACGTAGAATAAACACAGCCACAGGAAAAACCTCGGAGCAAGGTCTGCTCGGGAAGAACATCACATTGCCGAGCGAGCGGACTACCCACACACGAAAAATAGCAGTGACACAAAAACCAGTGGCACATGGGAAGAGAGGCGCAAATGCTGATACCATGACCACAGAGAACAGCTTGTGAAATACGCAAACCGATGGCTGCTGTAGATGAAGAGACCACCCGCAGCCCTCACGACAGGTCCACTTGTGTACATCAGAACACATCTGCAGTCTGCGGTATGAAAAAACTTTTGTGTGGGACTCGCGCAATGATGTATGGGACCACCCCAAGTGGTGAAAACACTGAGTCCGACGATGTACCTGGTGAGAACAGATAGGAAAACTGTGTGAATCCTCCGTGACTATATCCTGATGGCAGCTGAGAGTGCCTCCGAG
The DNA here is from genome assembly GCA_029891345.1 of Dryococelus australis. Classification (NCBI taxonomy): domain Eukaryota; kingdom Metazoa; phylum Arthropoda; class Insecta; order Phasmatodea; family Phasmatidae; genus Dryococelus; species Dryococelus australis. The sequence goes on from CM057009.1 coordinate 193,379,673, forward strand.
CAGGACGAGCAAGAGCCCCAAAACAGCCAGGAAGGGCCCGCTCATGACGAGCACAAGCAAAGAGCAAGCGAAGCAGAAAGTGGTCCAGGACCTGTAGCAGAGAGCAGGCCACCTAGCACAGGTGAGACATCGACACTGAACAACACGGAGTTCACCAGGGGTCTACATCACACTGACACTGCAAGTAACCAGGTCTTCATGACTGACATTGACTGCAATGGGACAGGAGGGAGGGGAGAAGGAGCTATTCATGTTTGTACAGGACGCTTGGAGCCAGATCAGCCGGCAGGAGACGAGGACCACCAGGCGCCCCACAATGGCGGAGACACTGACGAGCCCCCTGCTGAAGTTCCGATGATGGAAGGTGGCACAACACTTCATACAGGAGTACCAGAAGAGGACACAGAAGATCCAGCACCACCCAAAGCACAGGTGCCGACAGGGTTAGCCCGATGTCCGGCATCGAAACGTCTAACGGAAATGCACCTTCGAGCGAAGCCATTACGACAGAAGAGCTGGAAACAGCCCTGGTACTGCCTCAAGAGGATGGGGAAGGGGAGGAACAGGAACCCACCCCGGCGATTCCACCTGCAAGCATGCAGGAGAACAGAGGACTGGAGACCAGGGAAAGAAACTGGCCTACCAGAATGAAACTACTGGGTCGCAACCGGTCACAGTAAGGATGCAGCAGTGAGGATAGTGGAGGTGTGAGTAGTGAGGACAGTGAGAGTGGCGGGTTAGCCAGCCCGCTACCTCTCCAGCATCCCATGAGGCGAAGACAACCGCCGCGGGACTGTACCACCTGCGGTAGTGCCACAGCGTGCCATGGAGTGCAGGTCTACCACCAGTAGCAGACAAACAATGTGAGACTGCCACCACGTAGGGAAGCCTTCATGCTACGTCCTCGAGGCAGGGAGCAGAGGAGGTGCTCCTGCTGGAGTGACTCGATGGCTGCAAACAATCTCCAAGAGGGAGGGGGTCATTTGACACCATCCGCTTATTCCAAGCCCGTTTGCCCGAAGTCACCAGCTGCCGCTGCAGCAACCAGCACCCTACCAGGCGCTCGTGCACACCTGTCGAGGAGTGCACCGCAGCAGTTACACCAGGAAAGAAGCTAGTCACCAGTGCAGCCGTGGTTCCGATTGAAGTGCTTGTGTCGTGAGCAATGCAAGGAAGTGTTAGAGCAAAGAAAACAACATGCACTCATGCACACGTGTTACTGAATGAGACGTTAAAAGGGGCGTATATGAAAAAGGTAATTATTATCAAACACTCAAGGACGCCCATCCATGCGACGACAATATATGAAGCCCTACAGTATTTAAATGCCACTGCAGGCTTTAGTTCACTTGTTTATCATTTCCTGTTATTTCCCATTTTCATGTGTATGGCCCTCATTTTGTTTGATACAGTAATTTGCGTGTATTAAAGGGCTTCTATTTTCAGAGTAATTGATTATGTAATAGCTACAGTCAGTTGAGCAGTGTGGATGTTTTAATGAATATTTTGTGTGTAAGAAAGAAGTCAGCGCGGGCTGCCGGCCCGCCATCACTGCCCTCATAGGCCGAGTTAGTCATACTTGTGTGTCTCGGGGAGGCGGACATGCGGACTGACGGAGTCAAGTTTTACCCACTAGGGCGACACATCAACTTTTAGAACCATTCATTAATGTGCAATAGATTTTCAGATACTGGAACCTTGCGTTAATTATCCACCCAAGACTCCTCGCCTTTTCACTCCCTACAGTTTAGCATCACCTCGGGAGGCATATTTTCCCATAAGTTTACATAGTCTTTGTACAGTATTACCCTGCCAGCAGGTTAAGCGCGTCACCAGTGTATCAAATGTTTCCTGGAGGAACAGTTTAAAAAAACCCATTTGAATCAACATAGGATGCATTATCATTCGGGTTGCCTATGGGCCATACGGGCATGGGCTCCCACCTTTCCCGCCAAATATTAACAGTACTGTGCAAGGTGTTTTAATGTAATTTCCAGTGTTTCTCTATATACATATAACTATATATGGGCATATGAGTCACCCTGAGAGTATTTTGTCTATTAATTACAATGGATGGAGTGCTGTACGTATATTGCAGTGGTCGTCGGCACACGGCCCTGGGAATGGAGTCTGCTCTACCAAGAATTGATAATGCATCCTGGCAATGTCTGGTGTCCAAGACATACTTAAGATGGTTAGAAAACTCTGGTAAAATTCTACCTGACTCCCAACCTGTAAACTGAACACTTTGCTCCACCATCCTGCCAACAATGTCACATGTTTTCATCCCCCAAATTTATCCCTACAAATCACATAAGTGATTTGAAAGTGCTAACAGTGTGGTCAATTGCGTTATGTTTTTTTTTTATCTTAAAAGGGTTCGTTGTGTAAATAATAAGAGAGGAATGTTCCTGCCATGTGCTGATGCCAAAATACTATATCAAAACACACGCTAATAGCAAGCATGCAGCACACTGTTTAAAGCTTATTATTATATTTAACTGGGGGCCCAGCCCATGACCTTTTTTTTTAGTATTGTCATGTGCATAGAACAGTTACGATGTTACACATTTTTATCATCATACAAAGCCTGAAAAAAAAATGGGGTGAAATTAACTCAACATTGGATTAAGTTCTATCCACTAAGCCACGGTAGCCCCACTTGGGATCACTCTATCCACTGAGCCACTAAGGCCCCACTTGGAATCTTTATATCCACTGCATCACTGTGACCCTACTTGGAATTTAAATCAACATTGAAGCTAGACAATTAAAGTAAATAAAAATATTCCATTACCTCCATATCTCTATGTAATAATCTCTATACATTAAAACAAAATTTCCATATAAGAAAAAAGTAATTAAAAATGAGTTTTCAGGGCAAAAGGTAATGTTTACATAATCTGATCTTGCTGAAATTCGAACACGACCTGTATTTGACCCCGAGAATTTACTCTGCAAAATTTGTAGAACTTCTGTTGAGTTTCGAGGGACTTAGAAGTATTAAAGATGGACGGACAGACATGGATTGTCTTCTTATTGTATAGGATTCACAAGTATAGATGAATGCGTGCAGGCACTATTACATTTTCAGTTCACGGCACCAGTATTGCCAGTAGCAATAGGATAGATGGTCCAGTATTTCTGGATGAGTGTGGGTTATGTACATGCAGTGTGACGTGTGCATGGAAGCCATGTGGTAGATTAACCCTACTTTTTCCCATTTATCACTTAGTCAGTGTTTCAAGGGTAAATTATGCATGTAAATCAAAGGGAATTTATTTATGACGTATTGAAATAACAAATATTGTAAGGGATCAGTTAGTAGCAGCCACAGCTATATTTCAAAAAGGTGGCATTTGGAGGTTAAGTCTTAAGCGCACGTCCTAAGTCACATGTGAATTTTTGTATTTTTATATTTTGTTAATATAATTTTGATTTTTAAATGAAAGTGTTCTTGTGTTCCATAATTTCATCAGTATTACATTTGTCTGTGTCATTTCAATATCATTTGAATTTTTTTAATTATCACATTTTTCATGTTTGTGAGGCAGAGCTCAGACAACCAGCGAGCTTGGCACAAAGCTATAGTCAATAACATCTCGACTTCATGTGGGTTGTCCCCCAATATCGCGCCGTTTTGGGCCTGCACTCTTGCTCATCGATCAGGTTATTTCTGCAATGTAATTTATTTTATACTGGATCATTTAAACTGTTTTGTTGCCTGTGGTGTGTTCCACCCCCAAAACTCCAGCTTTTTTTACACTCTGACGAAGGGTAATATCACCTAAATCATGTAGGCTTTTGGCCATTGTACAGTATCAAAGCTCGCCTTGCTCTAGTGGCGAACGTTTCATGTAAGTGCCCCTTGTAGAAAGGTTTGTAAATAAATCACATCATGGTAAATATTTGCATTTATTTATTTACAACATCCGCTTCATGGCTTCATTATCTGTATTCACATAACATAATTTATATGACTGAATGAAAGGTGTGTAAGTGACCTAAGACAACTTCCTCTCAGGAGCGGTTATTGCATTTGAAGGGGGCCAGAACAACCTTCATCGACCAATGCATTGACCTTGGATTAGAGGACTGAAACAACTTGGACACCGTACATCAGGAATGGCCACGTGGGCCAGTAGGTACACGACTCAAAGTCAGCAACATGTGCTATCCACCAAGAGCTGGTGTCCAACGGAATAAGTAACCTCTAATTTTCCTCTCAACCTCGCCATGTTCATGATACTCCAAAACCACCAGGCATCAAAACATAATGGACACTTGAAGGACAATTATTACACTTCGCGGGAAGGCGATGGGCCTGCGCCCCTAAGAGTCCGAAGACTAACCTGAATAAAACATGCATATTTCTTTGATGTAGTATTTATTTAGGCTATGTTACTTACAACTCTAGGAGGTCACTTAAGCTATACTATGCTTGAGCCTGCCGGTTAGGGTATACGATAAAAGCAGTATGTGGCAATGGAAACTTTAGTGTAATTAATGCTTCCCCAGGGGATGCAAAAACTGGGGAAGTGGAGGAGAGGTGTCCCGAGAGGTTTGACGAAAAACAGTTCTAGTATAAATTAAACTATTGCATGATGAATGATTGGTACAAAAATTTAAGTGCTGCCTGGGCACAGGACACTTGACAAGCATGCAGCTTACACCTCCTCATGTTCTATGATGACTCCTTTGTGGTACGTGATGCACTGGCCGGCTTGGAATGCCAGCGAATTACATGGATCTATTTTCTAACAAAAATATTTCTACACACTTTCTAACCATGCCTTCTGCATGCTGAAACTATGCTAAAAATAATACCTTTATGAAACATTAAAAAAAGACACAAATAAACAAGATGAGCGAGATGTGTATGGAACATTTGTGATGGGACTAAAAAACATAAATTAACCAAACAAGCACTGCACAAAGTAAAATAAATATAAGGGTGGTTTTATTGAGCATATATCAACATTATGTCACTGTTTTCCAGTTTACATTAGCTGTAAAGCCTTTATTCTTAAGCCCCTGGAATAAAATAGAAATTACAGGTTGTACCCATCTGCGCCATGCGGCTCATGGCCACTGTGACAAGGCGCTACAGTGATTGGCACTAAATGGGTACTACACTACACTTTGTACATGGCATCACACACACCCTTGCGTTGGTTGCACTGGTAGAGTGCAGGTGGATGCTGTGCTGTTGGAGTGCTGTGCAGTGGGCAAACAGTATAATAGAAGGGAATGTGGCATGAATCGCCTCACACATAATTATTTAGTGTGACTGGATTATGCTTGAAAATCATTTCTGGGGAAACTCCAATCTTTGCTAATGTGTGGCTGCTGTATTACTATCTAATAAAGAAAGCCAGCACACATTTAATTACTGTTTTGGGGATTTACTCCCCTGCTGCTGCTGAGGACTCTGGCTTTGTGCTTAAAGTTTGTCTATGCTTGTACAGTATTTTTTATTGCGAGGGAGATACCCTTGAATTACATGTATACATATCAACTACTGTGAAATTAACTTTCATTTGGTTAGAACTTTTGCAGTTGACAATACTCGTGGGAAATTACACATCCACATTCTATATTACAAAGGTAAAATCAGTACACTTTAACTTGGTAAGATATTCACCATTTGACATCTTCAGCAATTAACACTTACACACAATAATACACATCAAATCAAACAATAATATATTTCAATCTACAAAACATTATCATACCCCAAACAATCTAGCTCGTATCTGATGTATCACATTACCATCTACCTAAGCATTATGCCCACACAATGTATTTATCCACTGCACCTGGGAGCCACTCGTACTGATGTGGCCAAGTTTATTACAGCCATCGGCAGGACACTCCAGAAAGTGTTGAGCCAGTACAGGAGAACGGACAGTGGCAGTGTCAGTGCAGTGTAGTAAAAGGAATGACGTGGTTAAGACAACACGTGCGCCCAAACGGTGCAAGAATACACAAGAAGTAGTGCCTGTGCATATTATTATTTAAAGGTATTTCAAGCCAAATAAGTTACACACAAATACACGCAATGTAATAAAGAAACCTCTATTCCTGCCTATACCCAGTATATTCCAGTGCAAATGTATTTCTGATATGTTTTGTGGTTTTCATTCTCACTTGTTTACATCCTCACCTCATTTCACCCAGTGTTGTTGTGTCTATTACAGAGTCTATGTTCCAGTGTATTTTTGTGAGAATGTACAGCAAGTGAGGTAAGGGCAGAGTATATTTTATGTGTTAATGTATTAGCAAGTAGTTCCTCCACTGGTTGTCTGCCTGTCAACACTGGAATGTATGCTACGCTGCTCCAATAGTTCACATTGCATGGTCTAAGAGGTTGGATGTGTATCTTCTGCGTTCATGGTTCGCGCCCAGGCGGCATACAGTCATTAGTTTATCAATAATTTTATTGATTCAGGAACGGTTTTCTTTTAGCTGCCCAGGACTCTCCATCTCTCTCTTCCCCAGTGCTTGCATTACCTGGGGAAGCTTAGTTTGTTTTAGTTTAGGGGCGAATTAGGAGTGCCATTAAGAGTTGCGACAGGTATACTTATGTGAAGTATCTTATTAGGTCTAGACAACATTTTTTTTGCAGTTGTTTTCATAATTCATTTTTTTAAATTGGGGTTGAACTTTGACATGGGTAAGTAGGTGGACCAGATCAGGCTGTAGAACTTTGCTTCAACCCTGAAGTTCTGTGATGCAATGGATACAGTACAGTGTTGTTGCCACTGGAAGTACCCCTGGAGATGTTTTGTTGGGGTGTAACTTGGCCCTACCAGGGGGAAAGTAACTGTCCACGAAACACAGGAATAAGCAGTGCAGGGGATAGTGAGCAGCAGAGGGAGGCACATAAACAGAATCATCTGGAGTAGAGGAGGAGACAAGAGGAGTACGCTGTGAGATTAGTACCGCAGAGCACAAGACCACAACCTGTATTGAGAACAGGACAGCCAGTATGTGTGCGAGCTCATCCACAGTCTACAGCCTGGCAAAATTTTTGTGCTGGCTTACCCGCTAATTGGAGTGGACTGCATCAGACTGTCAGGAGCATTGGGCCAACAACTTACTTGGTCAGAGTGGGCCGTAGGAGGATGTGAGCACACCGGAATGACATCCGTCTTGCACCTGGAGATGTCGCAGGGAAAGACATCTCCGGTACTCGTCAGCCCCATGACGGATATCAATCCGCCAATCTCCAAGGGCAAGTTAGCGGGAAGGAAGGTGGGTTAGCACCTCCCACAGGAGTGCCACCATCAGTAACCCAGGTTTTGGCTATGCTGGACATGGCCATGTCCACCAGGTACCAGAAGGATATGGGTCAGGGTGATAAGGGCGACATGGTGTCAACAGAGGTCGTTTCCTAAGACACTGCAGCAAGTGAAGGGGAGGGACAACATGCTGAGCAGGAGGATGTAAGCAGGAAGCATGGAGCAGGAGATGGGATGACGATGCTGCACGATGGCATTGTCGATGTCGAGCAGCATGGAAGTGAGGCAGAAGCAAGTGTGTCAGTACCCTCACCAGGAAGGCAGGAGATGGGAGCCGACAGCCCGATGTTGCCCGAAGCACTGTATATGTTAGGGGGGAGGGGAGCATATGAAGGCTGGCACCATCATGCTCAACAGCAAAGCACCTACCAGCACCATCGTGAGAGCTCCAGCACCAAAAATGGTAGTGGCAGTTGTGGTAGAGGACCCACTAGCCTCTGTTGAGTGAGGAAGCCACCAGCAGAATGGAAGTAGCATGTGAGCCCATCGTGAACAGTTCGGGTCGCTCCTGACAACAACATGGGTAGAGAGAAAAGATAAGCAAAGGGAGAGAAAGCAGCAGCAGTGGTGACGATGAGGAAAGTGAGTCAGCATGCTCGTGTATCCTTTGAACGTCACATCAGCAGAGACATCTGCAAGCAGCATGTGGAACTTGTGGGGGTGCTTCGGCATCTCAGCTATGAGGGAGCAGCATGGTGCAGCCTCCACAGTGAACAACTAAGCAAGGTGGGGAACAATTTAAGCATCCCTACAGCTTATGCCCACGACAGCAATGCAGGCAGAGGTGTGCCTGCTGTGTTTGAGACATCACAGCTGCAAACTGTCTCTGTTTGGCAAAATGTGGGGGGGGGGGGGACTTTGATGCGTGCTGAATTCCCCTCTCCCAAGACTGTTTGGCCGCCACAACAGTTTTATCAGAGCAGCTGGGAGTCACTCTCTACTGAGTCCGCCAAGCTGTGTACGGGCCATCTGCAAGAACACTCCAGAAAGTGTTGAGGCGTACAGTGCAATGACGAGTGTCAGTGGAATATAATGACGATTGTCAGTGTAGTGTAAAATGAACAACATGGTTAAGACTACACGTGCGCCCAAGCAGCGCAAGAATACAAAAGAAGTAGTGTCTGTGCACATTATTCTTTAAAGTTAGTTCGAGGTAAATAAGTTACATGCAAAGACACACAATGTAATAAAGAAACCTCTATTCCTGGATATACCCATTTTTTTCCAATGTAGGCGTATTTCTCAGATCTTTTGTTGTTTTCATTCTCACGTGTTTCCATTTGCACAACATTTCTTCCAGTGTTGTTGCATCTATTACATAGTCAATGTTCCAGTGTTTTTTTATGAGCATGTACAGCAAGTGAGGTAAGGGTAGAGTATGTTTTATGTACTGATGTGATAGCAAGTAGTTAGTCCATGGTTTGCCTGTCCACCAATGCTGGTATGCATGCCGCACTGCTCCTGTAGTTCAAGTTTCATGGCTGTAGAGGTTGGACTCATATCTTCTATGGTCGTGGTTTGCGCCCGGGCGGCATACATAAGTTGCATTCAGTCATTAGTTTATCCGTAGTTTAATTTATTCAGGAACCGTTTTCGTTTAGCCACCCGGGATTCTCCAGCTCTCTCTTCCCAAGTGCTTGCATTGCCGGGAGAAGCTTAACACACATATAACTCATTTTGTCGGCTTTGCTCTGTTTTTGTCTGTATAACCAAGGCCAGTAAGTTTATGTCTGACACCGTTGTAAGTTGTCTCCTAAAAGGACATTTAAGGGATTAAGTAAAACACATCAGTAAGAAGGACCACTGTGGTTTTATTTGATAGCGATAAGTCATTTAGGGGCACGCCACCCCCCTTCTTTCCAAAAGTTATAAGTGCTATTTCAGTGTGCAAAATGTTAATGTCTGCTACAGAACTATGTAAACAATTGATTTAGTGTGTGTGGACAGCAGACAGTCCACTGCATAGAATGCATCGCAACAATATTATGTTCATCTAAGAGTCAACAATGTATAAGGAGGACTTCTGGATTATGCCTGGTGTCCTGGGTAACACCCCTTTCAACCATCACCTTTATTCCAGACTCACCGCAACTCAGAAACCCCTTTGACCCCACCTTACCACCTTTTCCAAAGCATTGTTAACAGGATCTCACACCGCCAGTACCATATCATCATAGGTCATTAAGCACGACACATGTATTCTATTCGATTACACTTCATAGACACTCAAATTACCGAACAGATATTATAATTTAATTTTCCCCATGAATATAATAGCAAAGAATCACTTGTGTTTTTTCACAATTATTTGATTTAACACATCTGACTGAATAATTTGCAATAAAAGGCCTTTAAGTACTTTTAAATTGTAAATCACCTACTGGTAAAAAATCAGACTTGTTCGACCATTTCCCGCACTCCAACTGTGACGTAAACCTTTGAAAAATTGTCAGTGCTCAGTCATTGCAAAGTTATTAAAAATAATAGTACACTGGAACAACATTATGGTACATTCCTAACAAATGTGCATAATCACAATTTTATATTTGATTTAATTTCATTCCAAAACAGTTGTTTGAACTTTGCACTATTGATTTCAAATAAAAATGAAACACAAATTCTAATTGCCTTTTTTTTTTATTCTTTAGAGTTAAAAGTGCCTATTTTTGCTGTAGTCATAATTGCCTACATGGTACGCAAAGTCTAATTATGGCACAGGTACTATGGAAATGGACCATCTAACGTCTCATAAAACATGGCGCTCGATGTAATATATTTTACCGATCTTCTAGTACTCTATTTAAACAATTTTACTTTTGACGTTCTAATTTTCGTTGGTCCACAGTGTCTCCTTCAAAACAGCCTCTATTTTTAACAATTACGTCGACGACTCATGACACATGACTCAATTTGCGAATGGGGCCACTGCGGCTGAGCGGTTAGATTGCTCGCCAACCAAGTGAGAACCAGGTTCAATCCCTGGCCGGTTCACTCTGGATTTTCTCAAGTGCGATTCGTGCCAGACGATGCCGCTGAGGGATCTCCCGTTTCCCCCACCCCTTCTTTTCGGCGCTGCCTCATATCACCTAACTCACTCTCATCAGCTCTCAAGAACTCGATGTTAAGAGTCGCCCAAATCTCTTCACTCTCTCATTTTGCGAACGAATCAGACCAGCTGGCCCTTCTTGTCTTTGCCCTCTCTTTCTTCTGGGGGCCATGATAGCTGAGCTGTTAGCATTCTCGCCTCCCACCAAAGCGAACCAGGTTCAATCCCCAGCCGGGTCACCTCCGGTCTTTTGCATGTGGGAATTGTGCCGGACGACACCGCTGGTCGGCCGGTTTTCTCGGAGATCTCCCGTTTTTCGTACCCTTTATTCCGGCGCTGCTCCATTCTCACTTCAATCACCATCATCGGCCTCAAGACCTCGCTCTTAAGAGCCTCCCTAATTTCTTCACTCACTCACTCGTTATTCCGACTCGTTTTCAGCTTACTTAATCATCGACTCTAAAAGAATCGATTCCTTTCATAGGGAACAAATCGCATGTTTTCGTTCCCTTATGATTAGTTTTTATTTTGAACGAATCGTTCACGAACAACTTCTCACTACTATGCATGTTATGAACCTGCTGGGCCTTGCAAATTGTAAATACAGGAAGTGTCAGATTGTGGGCTTAGAATTATATTAATGCCGTTTCGGTTGCCAGAAGTTATGGAAGAGTATGACCCAGAACCTGAGGTTTCTGTAGTTGATGTATATGATATCGCGTCCGAAATTGGTAAAGAATTTGAAAAGATTATTGATTCTTATGGTTCTGATTCCGTAACGTATTTGATGCCGAAAGTAATTAATGCCTTAGAACATTTGGAATTATTGGCAACAAAAAATGAACGCGAAAATACTACAGTGGAAGAGCTTAGGGCAAGAATTACTCAGCTGGAAAATGAGAAAATTGAGAAAGCAGAAGATCGGCATCGTTTCGAAAAGGTGATAGTACTTTACTGATACTTTTACCACAGTTTCATTAGTTATAAATTCGTTGAAATTAATTTTGGTTTGCATAGCACGTTATCAATTTCTCATATAACAGGGGGGCGTGGCAGGCTGCAAAAATTAGACATGCTTGTATTTTTGTTTATTAATTTTTCTTTTAACATACGCTTGTGTTAAAAATGCGAATGCTAACCACCAAAATATATTTTCGTAATTATGAGTAGGGGCACATCTGAAGGAAAGGTTAACAATATAAGAAAAGGATACCTATGTATTAGTACTAGTCATTCTTAAAGTAAATAAAATTATCAAATTTAGTATATACGCTATACTATAGGCCATTCACTGTTACTTTACACTTTTCTGAAAACCCTTCTAAATTTCTACATTTGGTTACCAATTATGTATCCTTCTGCTACAGGTAGGTAAACATACACACTGTCATGTGAATTGTACATTTCAACTGTCAAATGCTTTGTTTACGGTTTTAAACTGTTAAACAATTCTGTAATTTTTCAAGAGCCATTACTTACGAATTTTCACCATTTAGGGCAATAACCATATTTAGGTCAGCTTAAGGACTTTTTAATAATGTTTGTACTGGCAATAATGCGTACACTTATTATTTTACATATTGTTACGGAGTACGGAGAGAGGGAAATACAATTTAGAAAGAAAGAGAAAGAAAATGAGCTATCACAATATCTAACCTGGAAAGCCTCCACCAAGTGCTATAACTTTAAAATCAGCAGGGCCAGTGCGACATCCTGTACCTCTAATACTTACTTCAAAAAAAAAAAAAAAGAAAAAAAAAAAAAGACTAATTAAGCCCCCAGAAAAACAATGAAGGAAACAAAAGTGTTAGAGTGAAGAGAGGTTTAGAAAAGGGGGAAAAAAAAGGGGGGGGGGGGGGTTTACTCGCTTTTCTGTGAGAGTTAGCAGAACTGCTTCATGGTTTTGATGCTGATGAAGAAGCAATGCATTAATGTGTTTCACTTAGTTCTAAAACTCCTTATTTCTGCAAAATATCTTACACCAAGTGCTGGTAGACCATGCTACCAATCCAACTATACCAGAGGGTCAAGAGATTTTGAGCAAGTAAAAATAAAATAAAGAAAACTGTAAATAAACATATAGTTAACAATAGGGAAGGTTATTACATCTAGATCAATAAGTAAAAGTAATGTGTGGAAAAATGGAAAGGTTTTATTCACTCCAACAAATGTATACATAAAAAACCATTTATAAATAATATCAGATGTGCAACAATTTAAGAATTAAATTTAAAGTTACGATTAATTAAATTAGGTAAATTACTTTTGAAACTGTAAGTCCTGCACTGGCAAAACTTTGGCCTAACTGTTTTCTCAAAGTACCAGAAGAATAATTAAGGTTACAAATAAACAATAATAGGCTATTGATTTCAATCAATCGACAACAAACTGTAGTCAAATTTCTGATATACTATACAGTCTTGCCTAGCAAGGTGGGCTAAAGCTATGAAAAAAAAATTATAAAACGAGAAAATCCACTGGCCTAATCAGTTATTCTATTGTGGAAGAATAATTACTGTAGGGCTAACAGGATGCCCTTCTCATTAATACTTTAGGGTTAACTCACCTAGTTGTGAATATAACACATAACTTTGAAGGAAATAAAAAACAAACACGGGTATTAACTGTCTGGAAATTGAATAGGGGTATACTGTCCCCTGTAATCCACACTTGACAACCAAAAATAAAAATTTTAAAGAACAGCAGAAATTATTTTTACACGAGTGTGAGGTTACTAAACAGAATAATTAACATGTATCAATGCATCAAAATATTCATTTCAAACCAGCTTAAAGTAGCACACAATATTAGCCACCCAGGATGTCATAAAAATTATAAAACAAACTTTTCCACCATATGTAGCTCTTTAGGGAGGAACCTGTCAAAATTATCTCAATTCATAACCCAGACCTCTGTGTGTACAGAGTACGGTGATACCAAAATACCTCCGCCCAGTACGAACACAATACGAATTGGGGAGCCATTTAAAACACATGGTAGTAGTATTTAACTTACTTGTAAGTTTCTGAAAAGGTCTGAACTGTACTCAAAACAACTTCAGAAGTTAGATTCCATCCCGAACAAAAGTTAAAATCTAAAGCCAAAATAAACCTAACATCATAATTACATAATTACCTCAGTTCAACAGCGACCGTGTTTTCTCGACACCTCCTTTACATAAACTCTCTACTCTAATCATCTTACTCATTAACTGACTTGACTGTCTAACACTTATATACTAATAGTTAACCTATTTAAAGGCGTGGTTGGGACCATTCTTCCTGCAAAGTAGGGAAAATAGTCCCGGCCATGCATAAACACAAAGATTTTAACTAATACTTATAATTGTCCTGTTATCGCGGCCTCCTCTGGGCTGGAACACCCGTGCCAGTCTCCATCTGTTACCTTCAGCCAACAGTCCACGATTATACGAAGCTCGTCGTCTACGTGCAAACACCTGGACAGTGCCTGACGTCATGGCCTTCGCCATCGTCATGGCTGGCCAATCAGAGCCAGCCACTGCAGTGATCGATACTCGTCAGCCCAACGGCAAACTACATCTTTCCCCTGACTAGCTTAGAGGCAGAGTGCTGTGATCATCATCTGCTAAACTCACAGCTGTGGCCCTGTACTTCGAACGAAGGAACATAGCAGTTCCTCCGAACAGCTGAATGAGAACTTTAAAGAGAACCTGGCCCGAGAAAAGTATGGCCAGCTGAAGTTGCTTCAGTGGAAGTCTGCTTATGCCAGTGGTGATGAAACTCTTTCTAATTAAAACTGTGCTTGACCTCAGTTCCTTAAGAGCCTCTGCGGTCAAGTAAAAAGCCTTTATTCTTTAAAAAAAAATGAGGAAAGTAACAGATTCTCATTCCAATTCCACCGTAACCTAAACGACCTAACCATAAAACAAAATTTTAAAAAATCCTCGTCAAATTAAAGAAAAATTTCTGCACAAAGAAAAAAAAAAATTCAAAATAAAAGAATTCTTAAGAATACACTATCAGTTAACTTTTAACTGAAACTTCAATGTCTAGTTTAAGGCAAGAAAGGTCCTAAACATAACGCCACAGAAAGAAAAAAATTAAATGACTTTTGGACCTGTCATCCCAAACCAATTTTGAAATAAAAAAAATCATAAAATTATTTCTCACCACACTGCTTCAAAAAAACACTTGCCTCTGAACACAAAAAGAACAAGGAATAAGGAGGGCTTAACCCAACCTAATTCCCTAACCTAACCTCCAAGGAAGTGACTGTGATTGGCTGGTCAAAAAGGATAGAGGTTAGGTTTTGAGGAGCTGTGAATATAAGTTGGATTTTTGTAGGAGTGTTACCCAAGGCACCAGACATTGCCGGGTTGACAATGCCATAAAGTAGGAGAGCTGACACGTTCCTCAGGGTCGTTCGGCCGACGACCACTGCGAAATCCTTCAGTAGCAGTCTATCTCCTCCAATAATAATAATCCTTTCCTTGCATGCTGCTCCTCACGTGCTTCAAGCGGGCAGTTTACTGGGGATTCTGGTGTGACACACCTCTTATCATTCGTGCCTCTGTCGTTTAGGCACCTTGGGAACATGGCCTTGTCTGGCGCCTGCGACATTATGGCGTTTTGTAGGGGACTCCCTGTGGGAGGTGCTGCTCTACTCTTCTCTCACTTGCACTGTGGGCTCGGCAGGCGTTGCTCCATCATGGGGTTGTTGCTCACCAGTCTCACCCTCGCCGCGGATGTCTCCGTGTGACAGGTGTATTACGTCTCTGTGCATATTGGTGGTTTTTCTGCCCACATGGATCAGGTAAGTTGTTGGTCCTAAGCCCTTTATGACCCGGTGCTGTCTGGTCCACCCCACAGCAAGTCTGGCGTAGAAATTTTGGCGGGCTGCTGACTGCGGTTGCGACTTCACATAAACTTGTTGGCCAGGTTGGAGCATGGGGTGGGGTCTTGTGCTTGTCGGGACCCACCCAGCTGCGTATCTCTCTTGTCTCTCTCTTTGCTCCTTGTCTCGCTGTCTCCTTCTCTCTCTCTCCTTGCTGTACTCCCATATGTGCTCGCGCTAGAGTTTTCCCGCTGCTGTTTCTGTCGCTGAGAAGTTTGATGTTATGGCCTAACAGTACATCTGCAGGTGTCTTGTCTGTTGCTGCATTCATACGCCAGCGGAGGGTGAAAAAGATGGTGGGCAGGTGGTCTGCCCAGCTGGTGTGTACCTCACCCACATGGAGTCGCAGCTGTGCCTTCAGGTTTTGGTTACGGCACTCTGTGGGGTTGGCTCTCGGATGGTACACCGCCGTCTTCAAGTGTCGCACCCCCACTGGGTGCACTTTGCTTACCACTTCGTTCCCACGAATTATGTGCAGTTATCTGTCAATACCTGCTTCAGATATCCCCAGCGGGGGAAAAACCGTTTGAGGACTTGCACTATGTTGGGCACCCTTGTGCTACTCATTGCATAGGCCTCCACCCACCGAGAAAAGTTGTCAGTCATGACCAAAATTACCTTTTTTTCCACCAGGTGTCCGGGAGTACGACCCTATCAGGTCAAGACTTACTATGTCAAACTGCCATTTCGGTAGGCAGGACTGTTGCTGCTGCACCCCATCAGTCCTGGGAGATTTAAAGGTCTGGCACATAACACACTTTCGTAAAAACTTTCTTGCATCCTGCGATAATCCAGGCCAGAAAGTTGTCTGACATTTCAGATTGTTTGCTCTGTACTTGGGTGTCTGGCTACTTTACTTGCATATGCATGTTCCAATACTTTTGCCCTGCATGTTTATGGTACGAATAAACGTCATTTTGTGTTGTCATGTGTTGAACATGTCTCTAGTCTACGCTCAATCATGCGCCACTGTTTCGCTGTTCGTTGTATACACTGTTCCTTCCTTCCCTGTGCTACTGCGCAGCTGTTTTGGGCATCTATTACTTCGTGGTACTGTTCGTTCACCGGAATGTCACTGCCCACTGCTGCACTTTGTTGACCTATACTTCGTGGAATAACTTGTAAGGGTCGGGTGGGAGTACCTTGTCCCACTCCGCATCGTCTGTGACGATTACACTTGCATCTGGCCCGCATGATAAGGTGTCCGCCAACTGGTTCTCTTTCTTGGGGAAGTGCTCTACAGTGAAGTCATAGGACTGTAGGAGCAACGCCAACCGGGTGAGCTTACTTCGTGCTTCCTTCATGGCATGCGGCCAAACAAGACATCTGTTGTCCGTCCTTAACGTGAAGTGCTTATATTCCAGGTAGGGTCGGTACTTTTTAAATTCCCACACTACTGCCAACATCTCTTGCTCATTCACGTCATATCTCCACTCTACCGGGCCTAACTTTGCGCTGGTGAAATCAGTTACTTGCTTCGTGTCGTCCTCTGTGCATTGATACAGAATGCCAGCCAGCCCCTCCTGGCTGGCATCCATCTGTAGCTAAAGGTGCTTGCCTGGTTCGTATAGTGCTAATTTAGGATAGGAACGGAAACGTATTTTTACTTCATGAAATTATTTTCCTTCTGCGTCTCCCCAGACGAACCACTTCTGGGACAAAAGTAGATCCGTGAGAGGAGCACTCACTAAGCCAATTAACCAAACCAAAAAACTTGCGGAGTTTTTTACGAGTGCATGGAGCCGGATAATCTTCTATTAAACGTAATTGCTAGAGGTTGGGGGTGTTTCCATCCTTGTCTACTTCATGTCCCAGGAATTCTGACTTGCTCTTTCCCAGATGGCATTTATTTTCTGCGCAGTTAAGTCCATTTATTGCGAGCCTCTCAAGTTCCATAGAAACGGGGGGTACAGGGTCCTCCTAACGGCTTGACCAGATAATCACGTCATCTAGATAGGCCAGTGCCCGATGAGCCCGTCCAGGACACAGACCATCATTGACTGAAACGTGTCAGGTGCTCTTTTAAGGCCAAAAGGCAAGGCACAGAAATGAAATCTCCGGCTGTCAGGTGTTGTAAATGCGGTTTTCTTCCGGCTTGACTGGGATTTGCCAGTGTCCGCTGCGGAGATCTAGCAATGTCATTATTGTGGCCTTGCCTAGTGCGGCAAGTGCAGCTTTCACCCTGATGTGCGGTGGCAGATTGTTACAGATTACCTGGTTTATCAGATGGAAGTCGACAAAAAAAGTGCTAACTCCCGTTTTCTTAGGGGCCAAGGTAATTGATGAGTTGTATTTACTGCACGTCGACTCAATAACCCCGTCCACTAACATCTCTTTAAACTGCTCGCATATGATTTTGGATTGATGTGGCATGTAACTCCGTGACTCTGCGTAAATAGGTACTTTTTGCGATAACGTGATCTCATGTTCGGATACGGTTGTTCTGGGGACCGCATCTGTTTTAGCAAAAACTTCCCTCCTCTCGTTCAGTATATGCTGGAACGCTGCCTGATGTTGTTGTCGGATTTGTGGTCAAATTCATGTTGTGATACCAGGAGTAAATCATTAACATATGCTCTGCCTACATTGTATACTGTACGCCACTCCTTTGCGTCAAAATGAATCTGCATTGCTGCTGGTTCTGCTACGGTATTTATTTCTTGTAACCGAGGCATGCCTAATATTGCATCCTCCTTCACGTATGCTGTTACAATAACGCTCGTTATGGTTTCCAAGTGTCTGACTTTTACTGTGACTGTTGCTTAGCCTAATGCTTCGCTATTCACCTGACCTGTGGCAAGCATAATTACGTGCTTGCTAGGTGATACGTCACTCTGGTTTACAAAACAAAGCTGAACGAAGTTATGAGACGCGGCAGTGTCAATTAGCGCATTGCAAGGTTTACCATTCATGTTTATTAGGATTCTGATTAATTTCACTTTGCACCCACTCACCTACTGGATCAATGATTGCTGCAGTGTTTTGTTGGTTGTTGTTGACGGGACTGGGGCGGGAGAGATGTCCGGCCTCCTTGCTCCTACTACTGCCTGTTTCCCTGCCTTTTTTTTTTTGGTGCAGGCCCTTCGTAGTTGTCAAGGTGCGGGTTATTCGGACACCTGCTATGCCAGTGAAAAATCAACGCAGGTCAAAAGTAACAACACGGTGTCATAGGTGGCTGGCTCTTGTCTACCCGCACTCGTGTTTGGCCTGTATCCTTGCAGGCACTATCACCTCCTGGCTTTTCATCGTGACGTGCACTGTTCTCATTATGCGTACGTGATGTATCCCATTTTGGTTTGTGCCCGTCCTGCTTCATTGGACTGTCTACCCGGTCCCGTTGTACGTTATCGTCATTCCAGTGCGACTCGTGCGGCCATCGTGCAGCTCCGTTCTCACGACGCAACGTGCCCTTGTTTTGCTCAAGTATGATGGCAGCCTTCAGTACCTCTTCCATGTTGCTATTGAGGAACGGCAGTAATGCTGCTCTGTATTCCAGCAGAGCTATTTCCGCAATTATCTCCAGGGCGTCAGGATCTGGCAGTTGCTGGTGGAATCGCTTTATCAGGATGTGCTATCTGCGTGATGATAATGTGTGCATGTTGAAAATAGGTAACTACTTACCAGACTGCTGCTCCTGCCAAAGTAACTTTCTCTGCGCCTGGAGTTATGTCAAAATGCTCCTGTACCGGCACTGGAAAGCGTAGACAAACTATTCCCACTGCATGCCGTAATGATTCACAGCGCTCCACCACTTTCCTAATTCCCCTTGTAGCTGTTCGCCAATGCAGCTGGCCCACTTGTCCTCGCAGACACCATAACGTTTTAGACACGCTGTACATTCTTTCAGGAAGGCGCTAGGGTCCTCGCTGACATTCCAGTGAACATAGGCAGGTGTTTATAACGTGTAGGCTTGCATTTCAGGCCACTGTCTGTATCTGTGCTCTTCTGTTCATGTTACTGTTCCTGTTCTACTGGCCAGCTAGGCGCAGGGTGCAAGCCGTAGCTGTTTGCAGGAAGTGATGTCATGGGTGTTAGTGCCGGGAAAGATATGATGGGAAACATTGTTGGTATGTTGTGGAAAAATTTGCATGAGCTGGTAAGCAGGAAATTGCAACAAGTAGGGTTTCGTGGGCGGGAGTGGTATACGTATCAGCTGTAGGGTTGGCAATGGCTGCGAACACTGGCCACACTGCGCTGGATGGCTAACAGGTGTCACAGGGACCCCACCTGCAGGTGACGCTGTGTGATTGTCATCACCCTCGGTCTTGCAGTTAAGTTCCGTATTTTGCGCTCTCTTTTAATCTGTCTCCTTACTCGCAGCGCAACACAACATGTTTACCGTGGTGACACAAGTTGCGTCTGCTTCAAATGGTTGCATATGTTCTCCCGAACTGTTTTTCTGTTGGCACTCTTGGGCATGGGTTGTGATCCCGCATAAGTTGTCGGAAATGTGGTTGGTCACAAGTGGTCTTAACTGTTCATTAAAGCATGGAGCAGCCTCCACAGTGAACAACTGAGCAAGGTGGGGAACAACTTAAGCATCCCTACAACTTACGCCCACGACAGCAGTACAAGCAGAGGTGTGCCTGCTGTGTTTGAGGCATCACAGCTGCAAATGGTCTCTGAGGGGAAAGGGGGGAGGGGCTTTGATGCGTGCCACATTCCGCTCTCCCAAGACTGTTTGCCCGCCACAGCGGTTTTATCAGCTCAGTCCGGTTGCTGTGTTTACTTCTGTGCTGCTCATGCACTTCCTGTGCGTATGCACTTGACACTGTGCACACTACGTTAGGCACTGTCCCAGATCCTGTGCACAGTAATTTCTCACACAAATGTACTTGGTACAAATTTTGAATTTCATCTGAGGTTACAATATTCAAATGTTCTGTTCCCGGTTCCTCCTCGCGGTTGATCGCGGTGCAGTCTACTGTTGAACTGGACTTATGGTCACACTTGCAAAAGCAGGTTCCTATTTCATATTTGTCTACCATGTCCATCGGTTTGTGGCGTAGACACTGCAGTGCCGGTGCACCGTTCTGCATCTGGCCAGTTATGGTGGTAAGTAAACAGAACCATGTGCTCGCAGAAGCGCGGACGCGGAATTGTGGCATGGTTGATGGTGCGGTGTGGCAGTCCTGCATGGTGCGGTACAGGGGTCAATGTACGGCGGGTGCACTGCTGACCACCGGTGTGCGGTGAGTGGGTAGCGTGAGAGGGAGGTGGTGCCTTTGTTTCTCCTTCTTATCCGTTCCGCCTTCTCCTTCGTGTGTGGCGGTAGGCAGGTGGCGACGTCGGGCAGAGGAGGTGTAGCACTGGAACGCTTCCCTGGTCCTTTTTCCCGCTGCTCGGCGATGAGGTGTCGCTCCAGTGACGTCACGCCTGCCGCCCCAAGATGGCCGCCTCGCTGCCCTTCCTCTCCCATGCCGAAGCAATGGCGACTGCTCTGTTTTTCTGGGGTGCTTTTTCTCGCCGACTATGTGCATCCTACCTGGCATCGTCGGGGCATCTGGAAGGCGTCTCGATGCTGCCACGTGCTGCGTGGGTTGCCTAGTTGACTGTGCAGCTCCCTCATGGGTAAATCCAGAAAAATTTGGAAAAAATTTTGGTGCAGGAAATTTGAAGGGGAAATTGCTCAGATTTTAAGATGAAGGATTTACCACTAAGTTGGGCGACATTTTGATATTGATTGGCTAGTCAAAAAGGATAGAGGTTAGGTTTTGAGGAGCTGTGAATGTAAGTTGAATTTTTGTAGGAGTGTTACCTAGAGTGCCAGACATTGCCGGGCTGACAATGTTGTGAAGTCGGAGAGCTGACTCATTCCTCAGGGTCGTTCGGCCGATGACCACTGCAAAATCCTTTAGTTGCAGTTGATGTCTCGTCCAATAATAATAATAATGAAAAATTGAATATTTCCCTTGCATGTGGTGCTGTGGGATATCCGGGCTCCCTACACGTCTATACAAAAACACTGTTACTTACAATACAAACTCGTGACCATTTAAGCATAAATTATACACACTTGTAAGTTGAAGAAAATTTGGCAAACCAAAATAAATCACACGTGGAAAATACTGCTTCACTGCTGAGATTTATTAGGTGATTCGAATTACATCTCCGTTGGAGAACATTTACAAGAGTGCTGACCACAAGCCTATCAGCGTAGGTTATACTGCGAAGCGACACAAGGTAACATGTAAATTAAGTGCAAGTTGTGTCCACCCAGGCATTGCAATCACTGAGTGGGTGCGAAGGGCTAAAACTTGGGCGGCCTAAAAATACAAAGGTTCCGGTACGTTAATGAAGCTATTGCAAGTTAAATGATTAGTCCAACATGATGTTGGCCGCCCGAGCGTGCAAAACCACAAGCCCCGACATGACGCGTCACACCCCTCGCAAAGTCGATTGACTTCTATCTTCTCCCAGCGCGGCTTGGCGGGCTGGCACCCCATGGTGAACTTCTTTCTTGCATACAATACTTACACGCCGGGCATGCACTCCCTGTGCCGGCTGTTACACATTGCTTAAAAACTAACCCTGCAATTTAGATTTAATAACACATAACACTGCAAATGATATGAGGGTGAAAACACTGGAGTGAACATAACAGAACGTTGCAAACATACCCTTGAAAATCCTTAGGGCTTTGAGGCTGCTAGGGTAGGCATCTTTATTGATACTAATAGTATTCCATTGCATAATATCACCCTTGCCCTTTTGTGATGAAAAATAGGAAAATTAGCAGGGTCTACTTTTGTATGTGCGCCCACGGTGCACGTATTTGCTGCTCACTTTGTGTTGCACTTGCATCTCTCATCGCATTGCATTGCACCTGTGCTCATAGAGCGTGCGCACACACTGCGTTGCATGACCTTGTGCGGTGGGCAAATGGGCTAAGTGGCAAAGGGGGTATGCAGGCACGCATCAGAAGGCAACACTTAATAAAATTAATTTAAGAATACTCTAGTGCATCAAAACAAAAAAAAAATGGATAGAAAACTTTCCTAAAGAGAAAATTTTGTGCTTTCGACCTACTGACATTGATCTTAACAAAGTACTGATTTATATAGGGTTTACAAAAAATAATTTTCTAACTACAAAATTCGACTTTGTAACATTTGCCCGTGCGTACAGATTTGTGGACCCCCACAAATACAAAAATAAAAAACTCTTTACTAAAACAAACATAATCGCAATAGACATCCAACAGTAGTAATGCCAAGTGTATCACGAATTTAAAACAAATTATTAAAGTTAAAAACCTCTTTTGACATTAAGGTGAGGGTCTCCAAATATGCACGGTCCTCTCTAAACCTCAGGCCAATCTATTCATGGGTTATTCTGAAGCAAAGATCCATTGTGTTTCTATGGGAACCTTTAAGTTCCTTTGTAATATAAAACATTAAAAAAAACTCATCAACACTAATCCCCATGCAATAGAACCAACTACCAGTTTCAAGCATCATACATTAGTTGCTATAACAGTATGTTTGGTAACATTTGCCTGGGTCTGCCTGTAATGAAAACAATTAAAAAAATTAATAGGCGGATAACCACTTTAAAAAAAAACTTGCAAAACTCTCATGTATTCAGCTTGCAGTATTTGTTTCGAGGAGCTCCTTTATTCCACATCTAGTTTTGTAGCGAGACCACACAGGCTCTGGGGAACTTCAGGACAGCAAACACCAACGCCAGCTGCCGCACGATGAGCTGCTCACCTTTGATACATCACTCGTACTGAAATAATAGGGAACAAGTATTGTCAGGGATGCCACATCAACACAACACTGACAAGTAAATTTTTTTTTTTTTAAATCTGGGTAGGCCTTTGGCCTCATACTATCTTTCATCCCTATCGTTAATAGATAGTCTTGGGGAGGAGCAAGGTGCCATTATGGTACCCTTACTCTGTGTAAAAAAAATAAATTCCTTAAACCCTTACAACAATCTCAAACTACCACCCAAAACTTTAAAATCTAGGCTACCTAAACAATAAAACAAAAACTCAAAAAGAAATGGCAATTCAGGCTGCACATGCATATACACGTAAACCAAGTCTTCTGGGCTGGACGATCCTTAGAGCTAGGATCAGAAAAGGTCCATGCTAATAGAAGTCTGTGCACACACATAATGTAGTTCTGGGTAGTGGAAAGACCATCTTCTTCTTCTGGTTCGTGGATCAGTTCGGATGGTTTGGCAGTCAAGGTCTGGCAGGATCTCCCCATCGGGCTAGGACAGGAACTATAGCCACACATCTGCTTCCATAGAGACGTCAGCTGTCCAAGGGTCCTGATCACCATTGTGTCGAGCGTGCTGAAGGGGGGGGGGGGGGGGGGTTAAACTCGAGTGTCCATCGCCCCCAACACCCTCACTATTAGCTGCAGGAAAGTCTTCACTGTACACTGTAATGTTCTAATGCAGCATTGTCACTGTTAAACAAAAACGGTTTGTTTTGGAAAGTATGTCTCACTACACCCATTGTCCTTTTTGCTTCAAACACTTTGTCTTTAATTGTAGTAGTTCACAACAACACTGTACTGTGTCCATTGCATCACAGAACTTCAGGGATGAAGCGAAGTTCTACAGCCTGATCTGGTTCACCTACTCTTACTCATGTCAAAATTCAACCCCAAAAAAAATGAATTATGAAAACAACTGCAAAAAAAATGTTGTATAGACCTAATAAGATACTTCACCTATGTATACCTGTTGCAACTCATAATGGCACTCCTAATTCGCCCCTAAACTAAAACAAAATACAAAACAAACTAATTACTCTGAAATTATCATCCACCACCTCAACTATACTGTAGGCATCATCAAAATACACAAATAAGAGTTCTGACTGGCTTCAGAACAAAAACAATAAAATATGGGATCAAACACCCTTTTTGGGTAGTTACTTAAAAACTAAACAAACAGTGAAGCAAAAGCAGGCCATAACTTTTCCTTTTACATGCTATACCAACAGCATCAAAATCATAACATAATATGGCTTATATGCTTTTACAAAAACTGTTTTTATATCCTAAATTGACATTAATTACTCTGGTCTTAAGAAAGCCCCAAGGCCACCTTATGGCGAGCTGCATCCTTGATAGAGGCTTTGACTCTGCCACTATCTCTGATATGGTCAATTACAGATTCCATAGAAGGGCCACTCTGTTCCTCTGGAGGGTTACCTTCCTGCACATCAGGAGAGGTGTCTCCCTTCTTCAGTCTCTTTAAACTAAAACATCTCCACAGTACACATGATACAAACAGTACTGTCAAAAGAACAATTACAACAGTGGAACCAATTTCTTGGCCTGAAATAGCATCAAGGAGATTACTGCTTCAACTCACTGTACTATATCCAATCCAATTAAATAGGGATTTCTTACAATTATAGTCAACAACACAATGATAACTAGGCCTAATGACATGCTTTGCAAATTCCTAATCCAAAAGTTTTCAAAACCCAAAGGTGCATCTAAAACAATAGGTTGCAATCTATGAATGCTAGTACCCATTAAAATGTTTACATGGAGTATGGAAGAAGGCCAGTCTTCTTCCAGACAATCATTAAAAGAGGGGAAAACAGTGTGAGTAGATGTCGGCTGTGCAGGGAAATGCAATTTCTTAAATTTACTCCATGCTGCAGGAATCACGTTAATAAAGTTAAACACTGTTTGTGTATTGTAATCACACGGGTACCTATATTTCATTTACCTGGTTTTCATTATTTAAATACATCCTGCAATCACATGGTACAGCCACATCAATAGCACCTGGATTATTACTGTAGTTTAACATTCTAGTCTCATTCTTACTCATAATACATTTCAACTCTCTCTGCATTGGTCAAAAAATATATTTCGGGCTCTACTTTATGAACACTTAATTGTGTCTCAGATAGACAATTAAATGCACACATTTTACCTAATTTTTCAGCAGTTGCCCCATGAAAAACTGCTTTTGGACAAAGGCCCCTGTTAGAGCATCACCATAATATCTCTCTCTCTCTCTCTCTCTCTCACACACACACTCTCACACCTCTCTCTCACACTCTCACACCTCTCTCTCGCACTCTCTCACACCTCTCTCTCTCACACTCTCTCACACCTCTCTCTCTCACACTCTGTCACACCTCTCTCTCTCTCACACTCTCACACCTCTCTCTCTCTCACACTCTCACACCTCTCTCTCTCACACCTCTCTCTCTCACACCTCTCTCTCTCACACCTCTCTCTCTCTCACACTCTCACACCTCTCTCTCTCACACACTCTCACACCTCTCTCTCACACTCTCACACCTCTCTCTCTCTCTCACACTCTCACACCTCTCTCTCTCTCACACTCTCACACCTCTCTCTCACCTCTCTCTCACTCTCTCACCTCTCTCTCTCACACTCTCTCTCTCACACTCTCTCTCACTCTCACACTCTCTCACACTCTCACACCCTCTCTCTCTCACACTCTCACACCTCTCTCTCTCACACTCTCACACCTCTCTCTCTCTCACACTCTCACACCTCTCTCTCTCTCACCTCTCTCTCTCTCACACCTCTCACCTCTCTCTCACACTCACACCTATCTCTCTCACACCTCTCTCTCTCACACCTCTCTCTCTCACACCTCTCACACTCTCACACCTCTCACACTCTCACACCTCTCTCTCTCTCACACCTCTGACACTCCACACCTCTCTCTCTCTCTCTCTCTCTCTCTCTCTCTCTCTCTCTCTCTCTCTCTCTCTCTCTCCTCACACTCACACACCTCTCTCTCTCCTCTCTCTCTCTCCCCCTCTCTCTCCCCCTCTCTCTCCCCCTCTCTCTCTCTCCCCCCTCTCTCTCCCCCTCTCTCTCTCTCTTCCTCCCCCCATTTAGAAGGAACTGCAATAAAATCATATAATTTCCTATTAGCCTTACTCTTAACCAAAGGTATTTTTATTTTCACAAAAAACTATTCTCAAAAATCTGACAAGAACTGATTTTTAAACGATAATAATCTTGAACCCTGTTTGTGGGATTTGCCAGGCAATACCCATCCTTAACAACTACTTGCGATAAAATCTGCAATTTCTTCTTCACGTCCAAGGGGGAAACTAAAACAGCTGGTAATTTATTAGATCTACATTGGTCTAGGATTTCAACCCTGAATACAGTGTGAACTTGTTTAGCCAGAAGGGCTGCCTGCAAAAGTTGAGTCTGATGGATATTTGCAAGTTTATTTATCATTCCCTAGAGGGCATCAGCCCTCTAGGGCTTTCCTAACAGAACTGAAGTATTTGGTCAAATTATTAAATTATGTTTGGACTTTTCCAAATAGTTCTGAGACATTAGTATTTACGACTAACACTTGATTGGAAAGGTTAGCTAATTCTACATGATTTTGAAACACCTCTTTGTTCATCATTTCTTCTGCAAGTTGGTTTGGTTTTTGAACAAACTATCAATTTGGTTTTCTGTATCTATAACACCAACTAGCCAACATGCCTAGAAAAGTCAATCCCCGCTTCTGCCTCATATGTTGTTCGTCTTCTACTAAATCCTCATCTGCTGCTAAACTTAATTTGCTTTGAAGGATTCCAGTACTCATAATAAAACTCTTAAGTTCCTTGTGCAAGGGACAGAAGTCTGTGTACCCCTGGTGAGCGCATGGAAAATGTGTAACTATTTGGCTAGTTTTATCATCTAATTTGCGAGGCCATGTTGTCTGAAAGTGTAATGGGACAGAAGATGTGAACACCGTTACCATCTTCATTGGTTGGAAGTGCGCTCCTGTAACCACACCAACAGCTACGGACTCAGTCATGCCGTAGGGGATCCACCTCAGGCTTAGCATCGCCCATAACATGATGGAGTTGCACGCCATCTCCAGGATGTAGAGAGCACCGACTTCAGACAGGTTACTACTTAGCTTGGTTGTACCCTAAAACCCATCATTTTTAAAGCATTGGTTCACCGTTTGACAGTGATACAAACACAGCTCAAAATGGTATAAAAAAATTAAAATATAAAAAAATTATCCTAGGCCATATTACTTATCACCTATTTAAGCCCTATGAAACGATTTTGTTCATTCCACATTTGTAACCTCGACCTTGGGTGCCCCTCGCAGAGTTTTCTTGACAGTATATCAATTAAGGGATACCTTTTTTATCACCAAGGCTAGACAATGCCAGCAGTGTAGAAATTTTTGAGTCAGGCCTTTCTTATGGGGGTGTACACTACCACCTCCTGACCTGGTTGATACTCCACCACTCTACGTTGAGGGTCATAACGTTTTTTCGCCTTCTGTTGTTGCTTACATATGTTCTCAACCGCCTGCTTCTGGAGAGTCTTCCACTTTTGTCGCAGTTGCTTACTCTCTGCCTCAGTCACTCTCTGGTTAATGCATATCTCTGAGGGAAAGATAGGTTCGTGACCATACTTCAACAAAAAGGGACTAAACCCTGTACTCTCCTGTTTGCTTATACTATAGGCAAAGGTTACTAGGGATAAACTGAGGTCCCAATATTTCTGATTACTGGATACGTAATGCAACATCATGGTAGTGAGGGTCGATACCCTGAAGTAATGGTTCCCTGAACATCCATGAGTTTTAGGAGCTCCCTCACTACCGCAGAAGTGAACACTTGACCCCTGTTGCTCAGAATTGACCCAAGGCTGGAGTGTCTACAAATTACAGTTTCTAACAAAACCTGAGCTGCTTCTTGGGCCGTCCCAGCAGGTACTGCACAAGTCTCCACCCATCTAGTGCCATAATCAGTGCAAGTTATTACATATTTTTTTCCCTGTGTAGTTTTTGGAAATAGGCCTGAATGGTCTATACCTACCTGATCAAATGGTTTGCCTGTAGGAATGGGCTGCAAAAGACCTGCTGGTTTCATGTTTGTCCCTTTTTTGGTCTGGCAATTAACACAAGTTTGCACATAGGCCGCAACATCTTTAAAAAGTCCATACCAGTAATATCTCCACCTTAATTTATCTATTGTTCTAACTACCCCTAAATGTCTTCTTACTACGGGGTTATCATGGCACTCACTTAGTATTTCTGATTTTGATTTATTCGGTATCACCAGCAATTTCTCCTTACCTTCTGGCCTAGTGTTAATTTTGTACAGGATGCCATCTTTCAAACAAGAATTTTTTGTATAATCTACTAAGTTTTGTATCTAGTTGTGATGTCTTCTCAACCTCCTGCATTATAGGCAACAAATTCGAGTCAGATCTCTGAGCCTTAGCAATGTCAATCCCTGGCAATGAAAGAACTGGAAACTCTAAAGCTTTGTCCTCATCTTGTTGTGTGCCTTTATCTACAGGGTTTTGACTGAGACAGTCCACATGCGCATGGCTCTTACCACTGGTGTATTTAATGTCAAAGGTGTACTCTAACATCTTCAGTGCCCACCATGATATTCTTTCTATTCTGTGAACATTCATCTTTAGCCTATCCAGGTAACAAACTGTGGTGATTTGTTGCCACTGTGAAGGGTTTCAAATAGATGTAAGGCCTTAACTAGTCTAACGCATTCACTAAAGCAAGATACTCTAAATGTGTTATCGGGTATGTGGATTCTGCTGGTGTGAGAGTTCTACAATGTAAGCCACAGGATGCCATTTCTCCTCTCTACCTTGCGTGCTGCATCTGTGTGTATCTCTATTGAGTCTCCCTCTAGAGAGTGAACCAAAGTAGAGAATGAGGTCAACTTTTGTTTTAATTCTCTAAAGGTTTTTTCTTGGGCCTAACCCCATTCAAAATTTTGCTCTTTATTTAAAAGACTGGATAGTGGCTTAGCTATTTGAGAAAAATTCTCTACAATTTTTCGATAAAATGAAGCTAGGCGTAAAAACCTCTTATGCCCCGAGGCTCGGATCGACAGGTCTGGGGAACTCTCTGACTGCCTGGATCTTATTGGGGTGGGGTTTAATACCCTTGCTGTTAACTATGTGTCCTAAAACCTCAGTTTCTTCGTAACCGAAGGAACACTTGGCTGGTTTCAAAGTCAGATTAGCTTCTTGAAATATTTAGACCTGCTCTTACCTAACTAGCTGTTGTTCAAAGCTACTTCCAGCCACCAATATGGTGTCTAAATATACTAAACATGACCACCCATTTCAGTGTTCCTAATGTTCCGTCCATATATATCTGGAAAATTGAAGGGGCTTTTTTTTAGTCTAAAAGGCAAAGTTTGAAAACAGAGTGTCCCCTCAGAAGTTACAAAAGAGGTTTTCTCCTGGTCTTTCCCAACCACCTGCAATTGGTGGTTTTTAGAGTTCATGTCTAAAAGGCTAAAATATTTAGCACCTATCAGGTAACTCAGAAAATCATCAATTCTAGGCAGAGGATACTTATCTTTTAGTATTGAGTTTACATGGTGATAGTCTACACATACTGACGCCGGTTAACAGCCAGCGGCGCTAGAGCCCATGACGGCATTCATGTGTACCGCACGTGTGCAAAGAGGCCGACAATTTTGAACTTTCCTATAAATGTCAATTTCAGGGTAAAATGTGTTATATTGTCTTTACCGTATTTAATATGTCTTAAAATGTTTTAAAGTGCTTGTAGTAATTTTAATTGTTTGGTTATGAATATTCAAAGTGCCTGTGGTGCCGAGATTAAGAACACTTAATATTCTGGCTTTTATGACATCACAAAACATAACAAAATTATAGAAATGTAAAACAATGTCTAATTTAATTTGTGCCATTTTATTTTCACTGTAAAATATTTCACTCGGCGTGTATAGCACTTCCACTTATGTGAACCCTGTAGGTGGCCATGATAGGTCCGTGCGATGCTTGTATCTGGACAGTTTGTCGAGGAGAGCTGGCAAGGTAAGACACTGTCATGTGCACACTACAACTTTTTTTCACTGATGTAGGTTTCCATATAGTTTACCAGTTAATCTTTGCTTGCATACCTTTTTGCCAGACATTTTCCCTAGTATTATGCTTCCGCTTTACTAATTTTTTACGCCCTTGTGGCATTTTTAACTTAATCAAGGATAAGGAGGAGAAAGATGTCCGAGAGGTCACACGACCCGCACATTTTGAATCAGACGCCATCTGCCTATGTTTATGGCATTTCATTGTAACTTCTGCATAATTGCTACACGCAATTTTAAGAGCTTTATTTTGCTGTATGTATTTAAGGGTAATTTTCGTGTTTGAATATTTTACGGCAACATCATCATAACCACGTGGCCAACTGAAGCCAACTATACGCCATCATTGCGTTTTAAGAGCTTCTTTATATAATATTGTATGTGCAGTCATTTATTTCAGGGTTCTGTGTATTTTTCATTCAGGGTTTAATGTATTTTTCATGTAAATTGATGCTTTTTGTACTCGATCACGTGGTCACAGTAATGTTTGATTTTACCGCCATCAGGCATGTTACAAGCCTGTAAAACGCTAATTGTAAAGAGAACCATTTTCCAAACATGAATAATATTTTATTTTAATTTAGTTTGCAGTTTCCACGCAGAAATATTGCAATTTCACCTGCACCACGTGGTCTGCTACGAACTTCATCCAGCAGCATCCGCACCACCTAAACTTGTTTTCACATGTGTGTGTTTATTGTGAATATTCATCTCGTGTCCCATCTTATTTCATGTCTCATTCAAGGGTCTATGTAATTAGTGTACGGTGCAATTACTCCCGTCCTAGCCAGCTCTGTGTATAGGCCGTCACCACATTAACCACGTGCTGGAGGGCGAGCTCCGACAAGTTTGCGTAAGTGATGCCGAGTAATCACTCATATTAATGTGTATTAAGGGTATTCATTTGTAATTCACAGTGCCCTGTCTTCAGGGAAAAACCATGAGTCCACCCTAGCGGCTGTCAGCCCTTTCCCTTGTGAAGGCTGTGCTTTCATGCACCTAGGTGAGATCATCCATTTAGGCGTGCGCTAGATTAATTACATGTTGGGGGAGCACCCAAGTGGAATTGGCTAATCATGACCGAGATAACCATTTCATTGGCACATTGATGTGTATAAACAATATCAATAAAAACAAGTCTACAGTGAACTCAATTTTTTTATTCAGTAGTGACAGTGTCCTAGCCACATATGTTTTATATATTGTTTATTTCAGTGATTTTATTAAAAGTTAAGTATTGCCAACGTGTTTGTAAATGTGCATGGGTGAGACAGACACACAGAACCCACAATATCCCTGAGAACCCTGAGTCTCAATAGTGTGATGATTGGGAAGCACTGCTGGCGCCCAAATTACCAGTAAATATTTGTGTCATCGTTCGTCTCATGTCTCACTCGACGGGGTCAAGTGGCGTTCCCAAGTGGGGACAAGTGTGTTCATATGCGTCAACCGCGAGAAGATGGCGGACACAACGCCTGTACAACCGCGAGAATCCCTCAAGACATCCGCGTGGGCAACCGCGACATCCGCAAGTGCTAGTTACTTGGACATGCGCGGACACAAGCGGGAGTTACTTGGACATGCCGATCGATCAATGCGTGCATATTGGGAGATTGAGTAAAATTAACTTGTTTGATGGAAGACTGTGGGAACAACCATTGTGTCTATGCACATCCGACAACGTGTCTACGCCGTCAGAGCAATGCCTGTGCACGCCCACCAGATGTGACGGGGCGGGAACCAAGTGGGCACAGTGCCAACAGTGTAGGAAAGATTCGCATTTACTTTCCATAGGGCCTGCAGAGTTTACCACCTACCGCGATGGTGTTACAAACTGTGCCGAGATCGCGCCACCACCAACACCAGAGGTGAAACCCACGCCTCCAGTAGTTGTTACTTACACGCCACAGGGCTTAGCCGGGCCAGATCGCAATGTATTACTGCCAACTTTTGCAGGACGTGACTCAGAAGACCTTGGTACGTTCCTTGCAGTGTGCAAAGAGAAATTGCTTAGGCATCATTTACATAGGGATGACTGGACTGAGGTAACTGCCAACAGGTTAAGGGGAACTGCTGCCACATGGTGGAACTTCATCAGGGACTACCGAGTCACGGGGGAGGATATCTGTGAGAGAGTGCTAGGTCGATTTGGCACCGACGGATATGCTATACAGGCACAAACGCGTCTGTACCATGAACAGCAACATGAACATGAAGGCATTTAGGAATCTATACAACGTAAGCTAGGCTTGTTGAAGCTTTTGAACCCAGGTCAGCTGACACGCTGCGTTTTAGAAATCATTGTGACATTGTCAACACCAGACATTAGACTGTATCTGAGACAGGCAACAAGGACAAGTGTAGAACAGTTTATGCGCGAAACATGTTTGTATGAACAGGACGTGCGAGCGGGACAGGCATACCAATCCCCAAGATCGAACTTTCACACGTCAACACTTACAGTGCTACCATATGTTATGCAACCGCCGCCAGTATTTACACCCATGAGGCAGAACTGCGGACACAGAAACTTCCACCACAAAAGGGGAAATAGTTACCAGGGCAACAGGTCGGAAAACTAAGTCGGGATGTTGGCGAAACTGCACCTGCACCAATCTCGCCACTTGTCATATCAATCCGCCTAATGAAGGTGCAAAAGTATTCCAGGTAACAGACAGTACCGTCAAAGCACTGTGAGTATGTGTTGAACTTGAAGGAAAAAATGTCACAGCTGTTATTGACACTGCCGCTAGTCACAACTTTGTATGTGAGGGTTTAGTACAAGCAATAACGACTAGGGTGCCACCAAGATGTCTGCAATTCGCTACCACCCGCCACCAGGGAGAAGCAAAAGTGTGATACATGTTTGCATCTGCATACCCTACTAGAGGACTACTCCCATCATTCTTAGTGTAGTACAATCTATAGTAAATTGTACCCTTAATGTACCTTAGTACATGTTTAAGACTGATTTATAATTGTTCATTAGGTTTTGATTGAAAACGTCCTAGGTAAGATATTACTGCAGTTATATCAGGTCTGGATCCAACGGATGCAAACATCAAAGAACCAGTAAATGACCTACATTTGAGTTCTAGTTTCTTATCTATTTCCTCACATTCAGAAAGTTTACAGTTTACCTCCATAGGTGTTTGCACCGGCCTACAGTTATACATTTCAAAATTTTCCAGGACATTTCTTAGGTAGTCACTTTGGTCCATTATTTCTCTCCTTACATATGTTTGACGCCAGCTTAGAGCCAGCCACAGTCAGCCCATGATGGCACTCGCCGTTAACAGTACATGTGGGTAAGCATTTATATGCATCCCGCTACAAATATGGACTTTCCCAAAAATGGGATAAAGTGTTTCAGTCTAATATCTATTCCCTTCCAGGGTATAATTTGCTTAAAAGGTGTAACATATTTTATTTCATGGTCTTGGTTAATATTGCTATTTCAAATTCAAAGTGTGCGTGGCGCTGAAAAGAAAGACAATACTATTCAGGTGAAGACACATTCAAAAGACAATTTAATAATTACCAGAAAATGTAACTTAAAATTCTGTCTGTAAAACTGGTTGGTAATTCTTTTGGTGCCATTTCAATTTGCAACATTATATTTTACTTGGCGTGCATAGCACTTCCACTTGTGTGAACTCTGTAGGCAGCATGGTAGGTCCGCGCGACCCCTGCCTCTGGTCAGTCTTTCTAGGAGAGCTGGTGAGGTAAGACGCTGTCACGTACGCACTTCATCTTTTTACACTGATGTAGGTTTCAATATCACATTTTAGTTTACCTGTTAACCTTTGCCTTACATACATTTTGCCATACATTCCCACCATAATGCTATCTGCCTAACTTAATCATTTACAGTCTTTCAAGCTTTTTGGAATTTAAAGGAGTTGAGAGGAGGAGATGTCGGAGAGGTCATGCGGCCTGCACTTCTTGTATATCAGATGCCATCCACCTATGCCTAGGGCTTTACAGTGTAACTTCTATTTAATTGTGATGCGCAATAAAAAGGGTAATATGTGTGTATCGTTATTTGAGGGTTTTATCATGTTAAATATGTTTTGCGGTCACGTGGTTAGCTACCACTGAGTCCGTATCTGTGCCATCACTGGATTATGAGGGCTAATTCTTATTCCATCGTGTGTGCCATAATTTTATCTCATTGTTTATGTAATATTTTCAATCGGGGTTGTTGTATTTTTTGTGTTTAATGCATTTTTATTCTTGACCACACTGTCAATACATGTACTTGTATTTTCCCGCCATCCAGTGCCTAAAGAGCTTTTGCATGCTTGTTTCTTGTGGAGATCAATTTTCTAATGCAAATACAAATTTTGGCTGATGACTTGACCGAATTTACAGAGATATACTGCTTTTTTACGCCTGCCCACGTGGTTCACTACAAACTTCATCCAGCGGCATCCGCACCACCTAAGACTTATTTTCACATAATTGTGTATTTATTTTGTCTGCTCATATCGTGTCCAATGTTCATAAAGTGTTACTTTGTGTAATTTTGTAGCGTTATTATTTTTGCACTAACACTCTGTGTATGACCATCGCCACACCACATGGTTCGGGGACAAGTCCCGACGAGTAGGCGCTAGTTGCATAAATATTTGCACGTATCCATTTCATACTCCGTGTCCTGTCGCTGGGCAAAACCTGCAGTTCATCCTAGCGGCTGTAGGCACCTTGCTTTTTGGAGGCTGTGTCTTCAAACACCGTGGAGCATCATCCAGTCAGAGTGCATTAGTTTAGTCACATGCTTGGGGAGTCACCCACCGGAACTGGCTAGTCATGCTTGAGATGTAAATTGCATAAATAATTTCTGGCACATTGTAACTTGGCAAGAATAAACATACCTTCACAGTGTAAAAGTTGTATGTCTTTGTAGTTTCAGTTGCCCAGCCAAAGGGTTTTGTTTACAGTGTTGGTATAAAAGTTGTTTTGTAAGTACGCACTGGTGAGACAAATACACAGAACCCACAGCATCCCTGAGATCCTCTAGTCTCAAAGTGCGGTGTGTAGTAACCACCTCTGGCGCCCATCAACCTCAGGTAAAAGGTGTATCGTAATAGTCTCCGTGTCTCCCCCGACTGCGTCATATTGATCCCTAAATATTTCAAATTGTCAGATCCCATGTCTTTCATATTGAACTCTGAACTCAAAATTTCATTAACCCATTTTATTTTTTCATACAATCACGCAGAATCAATATATCATCAACATACAACAAAATGTAAACACCCATTTTGACATTTCAATGAGTCATTTTCTGAGTGTACAAAACCATGATTTTCGACAAACTTTTAAAATCTCTCTTACAATATTTAGGGGACTTTCTCAAACCATATATTGACTTTTTAAGCTTGAAAACATGATCCCTGTTGATTTCAATTCCCACAGGAGATTCTAAATATAACCCCACTTTGACTTATCCATACAAAAACGCTGCTCGTACATCCATCTGATGTATGTGATAATCACGCTGAACAGCAATCGTTTGCAATTTAAATACTGGTGAGTAACTATCCTCTCCCAAACTCTTGTACCCTCTTGCCATCAACTGAGCCTTCCTCTCCCAAACTCTTGTACCCTCCTGCCATCAACTGAGCCTTATAAATGTTAGAATCCCTTAACTTATTTTTTGAAAAAATCTATTTACTATCTACTGGTTTGACGCTCTACTGGTTTTTCAACCATCTCCCAAGTCTGATTCTCCTCTAACACTTTCAGTTCCTCCTCCATTGCTTTCCACCATAATTCCCTATCTTCTCTACAGCCTACCCCGTCATACCTTTGTGGTATGTCCTCTTGATATGACGTGTACATAGTAAGCAAGAGGTCGTCCTTACGGTCAGTAAAGTCTATATAGCCATTGTATCTCTTGGGTCTAACTATTTCCCTTTTTCCCCATACCTCTACCATTTGTTTTTTTCTCATTCTCTTCAGTTTGTTCTACCTCTTTACTTTTCTCTGTTTATCTTTCCTTATTACTTATTATAACCTCACCTCTAGTTGTTTCTTGACTCATGAGTTGTGATACTATCATTACCTTTTCATTTCTAGGTGTTTTCTCATTAAAAACTACACTTCTTCCCATTGCAACCTTTCTTTTCTCCTTGTCCCACAAGTGATAACTGCCTACACCATACCCAAATGTAACTAGCTTTTGGGCCTAAGGGTCCAACTTGGTTCGTGTTTCTTTTGGAACATGATTAAAAGCAATACTACCAAAAACCCTAAGTCTACCTAGGTTAGGTTTTTTTCTTTCCCACATTTCAAAATGTGTTTTTCTATGGGCTGCAGTTGGGCTCCTATTTGTGGCATTAGCTGAATAATATTGTTATGAGGTAAGGGGAGAGGGAAAAGTAAAATGTAGAATTTCAGTAAAAGAAGAGTGAGCCAACACCAATATTTAACCTGCGAAGCCTCCACCACATCCTGTAATTAAAACTCAGCAGGGCCTCACAATACCCTGTACCCTAAATGCTTACAACTTTAAAACAAGAAAAAGGCTCATTAATCCGAAGAAAAAAAAAATTAATAAGGAAAGCAGGAGGGAGTTCTACTCGAAAGGTGACGAAAAGTGCTTCATGGGTCTGACTGACAAAGAAGCCATGCATTGATGTATTTCACTTGAATTAAACTATCCTTTACCTGGCACCCAGTGCCTGTATGCCAAGCTATCAAACCTCCTACAATGAGGGTAGAGAGCTGCAATAATAAAAAACACAAATTACATATCTATAACATTGAACCTGGGTGAGGTGGTGTTTCCTTTAAAAAAAGTAAGTAAAAATAATATTTAGAAAAATAAAAGGGTTTTATTTATGTCAACACACATATATAATAATAAATAAATATAGCACAAGACATATATATTTAACTTTTAAAGCTACGTTTCATTAATCAAAGTAGTACTGAAATAGATGGGATTTTGCAAGATCAAAACTGTGAATACTATACATACTTTGTTACACCAAAAATAAATGTAAGTCACAATCATCACAAGAAAATTTATAAGGTTAATCTTATTTCCCAAACAATAATACAAAAAAAAATGAATCCCACTGGCCTAACCAGTGTCCTATTTAAGAAGAAATAAAAGAATTTACTGTAGGGCTAACATTATGCCCTTCTTAGTAGTACTCCTGGTGTAACTCACCAAGATGTGAGTGCAAACAAAACTAACAAAAATAATCAAACACAGGAGTTTCTTACTTCAAAACTGAATAGGGGTTGACTGCCCCCTTTATAAGAGGATTTGACTACAAACATGTTAATTTACAGTAAATATTAACATTCACAAATATGAAGTTACCTAACAAAATTGTCATGGATCAATGTGTCTGAATATTCGTTCCACTACTAATTTAAATATTTTAAAGCAAATACTCAAAAATATTAACCACCCAGGGCTAAAATGAAAATAACAAAACAAACTTTAATAGTGTCTTATTCTGATTGCTTAAAAGATTTAAGAAAAATAAATTTATTGGCTTTATTATTGAAATAAGCTTTAGAGAACTTTAACAAGAATTAGCAAAGAAAGAAAATGTTCAAAACGACTCTAAAATTAATAGTTGCACACACTCAAATTTATCTTTAGGAAGGAACCTGCCAATAATTATTGGAAAACATAACCTAGAACTCTGTTAACCTCAAAGCAATAGTACCAACCAAATGGGCTTGGAAAATAATAATTTTCATTGTGAAAATAAAACTCATTTGTATGCATTGATAACATCCAGCAAGCCCAAAAATGTG
Organism: Dryococelus australis; assembly: GCA_029891345.1. Classification (NCBI taxonomy): domain Eukaryota; kingdom Metazoa; phylum Arthropoda; class Insecta; order Phasmatodea; family Phasmatidae; genus Dryococelus; species Dryococelus australis. Next base: position 193,417,552 of record CM057009.1, read on the forward strand.
CTAATCCCACTGCTGTAACACCATTTGTCACACAAATGGTGTTGAAGCGGTAGAAATTTACTAATCACACACTTTTGATATCCCACCACTGCCACCATTTGTCACTCTGCTACCAGCTGAAGGTTGGTAGCAGCAGAGGAAATGGTAGTTGGCGAATACTCCTAACATGTTAAAGGGAGGTAATAGCTGCCACCACCCCAACTTCGTAAGTGAATTACAGGTTATCAGGAGACCTATCACAGAGGTGTAGATGCAATTAATTGTTTTCAGTCACCAGAGGCAACCGAAGGCTTAAGGCATTATTTGGGAGGACGTGGAGTATCGCGGAGGATATTAACCCGGAACATAAATTATGTTATCAATAAGTCTAGATGTTATATGGTTATTTTACATAGACACTATATTTAACAAATTATTCTTACAAGAAAATAACTAGCTTCCGCTTTGGAAGCTCTCCTGACTAAATAGCAATATATCTAGCTAACACACGAACATAAATTTTATTGGTTTCCCATTTAGAAACCTGCCTAGCTTATACCCTTACTTCCCTAGTTAACACATTGACATACACAATTACACATAATCACTTATAATATTAAAGGTAATGTGCTGAGGAGGGAGCACCATCTCTATATTCTTTCTCATTTCAACTTAAAATAAGGGATGACTGGTCCGTTCATCTATCTACATGGTGTTACATGAGGGAGAGTGCTTGTTATCTTGCTTAAGTTCAACTCATTTTTAATTCACCTTACATATAATTATCCTCAACTACATGAACTCATATTCCCTATGATGGGTGGCAAAAGCATTAATTATAATACTCTACATGTTTTCATAGCAGATGGTCCCAAGTAATGCTGACTTACGAAAAAGATCTTGTCATGCTTTTGGCAGTGGCCTCTTATGAGAACTTCCAGAATACAAAATTTGTACGGACTGGTTTTGGACTTGCTGAGTTAGTACAAGTGAGTCACAACATCTCCAGTGTTATTGCAAGATGGGCAAGGTTTTTGAGGGATAACATTAATTTACTTAACCCTGAAAGGTTCTTGTACACAACTGTTGTGGTCCATGCTACAGATTAAGTAATACGTAGAGGATCTGTCTGCTATAATCACAAATAATTAAAACAGAGAAATTTACTGCAATTAAGTTTATAGATTCAAATGATAAATTCAATAGTGTTACTTCTCTCCCTGTCTTTGTTCTCTCTCCGTAGTCCTTAAATTCCTTGTTAAGTTTTCTAATATGAATTCAGATTGCGACTTCTCATATGTATAGATACCCTTGTTATTCTTTGCTGAAGGAGAGTTCACAGCATCACCTAACTTTAGGCTGCACTTAATAATTTCAAAATCTGCCGTCTGTACTGCTCATCCAGAACTTTGTACAGTCCTATAAGTCCTGCGCAAACAACTGACATTACATTTGCCCCAAACACTCTTCTCCGGAGAACTTAAGTGCACTATGCATGCCATGCCAAGGTTCAAGGAAGAGTCCCCTTCCGAACTGCCAGAGTGGCCAATATCCAACACCTTTGTGCTTCTGATCCCCTCTTATTTGGCCCTCCCTCGCATCATTCACAAGGTTCACGCAATCAAAGGGCCACCTGGTATCCCGAGCGATATTCAGGGGTCTGCCAGGCTGCCTGCTCTCGAAGAGCTCACTCATTTAATACTACATAAAATAACATGCTTACAACATGACAATCTGTTACACTTCTGGGCAGCTTCGAGAATGTTGGCACGACACACAAAACATACTTAACATGTACCAATGTATCCTGAATAATGGTCTCAATCGACAATACATCACCAATTTATGGAGTACCTATTTAATAATAACTGTATTTAAGAGGGAGAGACTTACCTGAACATTTATCTCTTTTAATACAAGATTGATAAAAGAATTTCTTTAACAAGGGAGCTTCTAGTAGTTTAAAACGACAACAAATGCTAACTTAGTTTGGTGGCCGTCTGACACTGGTGATTTCAAGCAGCCATGTTTGTCTTTGTTCTTTTGGGACATTCCTGCATCCATACTCCATGTGGTATCACATTTAAAATGTATGTGTTGTATACTTTCAACTTTACATAGTACATTCCTTATGTTAGGTCATTTTCAGGAGATAAACAATAGTTGCCATTACTCCTGAATCAGCCCTCGTACGATGCACAGAATTGTAATTTGCTCTCTCATCTCTGATGAAGTCACCTCGTCAGTTAACAAAATATAGGCTGTGAACTTTGGATCTTTAGCAACATGTCCTCGAAGCCACCAACAACTGTAATTTGACATGGTGGTCTGCAGGCCTAAGCACATGTATACATTGACTGTGATATGGATAAAGCTAGTGTTTCCTTTAGCTGTGACTATTCCTTTAACAGGATGTTCATACATTTGATGCCGGCTAACAGCGAGCAGCGCTAGAGTCCATGATGGCACTCACCACGCACGTGTCACATGCCTGCTTGTGCGCAGAGAGGCCAATATTTTGAACTTCCACATAAATTCAATTTTTCAGTGTAAAATGTGCTTTGTATTGGTATTTGCAATGTTTAATATGTCTTAAAATGTTTTAAAGTGTTTGTTGTTATTTTGAAATACTTTGGTTATGAAATTCAAAGTGCCCACGGCACCGAAATTAAGAACACTAATATTCCGGTGTGAACGCCGTCATTAAGAGATATTGAAATAAGTTCAAAAATTCATTAGAAATTATGAAATAAAACAGTATCTAGTTCAGTTTGTGCCATTTCATTTTCAATAATACAATATTTTACTCAGTGTGCATAGCACTTCTGCTTATGTGAACCCCGTAGGCAGCCATGGTAGGTCCGTGCGACGCTTGTCTCTGGACACTCTATCGAGGAGAGCTGGCGAGGTAAGACACTGTAAATGTATGCACTACAACTTTTGTTCACTGATTTAGATTTCAATATTCAATTTAGTTTACCAGTCAACCTTTTCTCGTGTACGTTTGCCAGACATTTTCCTCAGTATTATGCTTCCGCCTAACTAATTTATTTCGCCCTTGTGGCATTTTTAACTTAATTGAGGAGAAGGAGTAGAAAGATTTTGGAGAGGTCACTCAACCCGTGCAACTTGAATCAGGTGCCATACACCTATGTTAGTGGCATTTCATTGTAATTTCTGCATTATTGCTATGTGCAATTTTAAGGGCTTTGTTTTCGTGTATGTATTTGAGGGTATTTTCCATGTTTGAATATTTTACGGCAACATCACGTATAACCACGTGGCTAACCTATGCCAAGTCTATATCTGCGTCATCCATGCTGTTTGAGAGTTTTTTTTGCATAAAATCATGTTTGCTACAATTTATTTCAGGGTTCTATGTATGTTTCATTCAAGTTTCAATATATTTTTCTTGTAATTGCTGCTTTTGTACTTGACCACGCGGTCATGTTAATGTTCAATTTTACCGTCATCAGGCATGCTACATGCCTGCAATCACTTAAATTGTATAGAAAATAATTTTCTCTATCAGAATAGTATTTTGTTGGATTTTTAAATTTGCAGTTTTCACAAAGAAATATTGCAACTCCACCTGCACCACATGGTCCACTACGAATTTCATCCAGTGGCATCTGCACCATCTAAACTTGTTTTCACACATCTGTGTGTTTATTGTGAATACTTATCTCGCGTCCCATCTTGTTTCATGTATATTTTGAGGGTTTATGTAATTTTGTAATTTGTGTACGATGCAATTACTTCCCTCCTAGCCAGCTCTGTGTATAGGCCATCACCACATTACCCACGTGCTGGCAGGCGAGCCCAGACGAGTTTGCGTTAGTGATGCCGAGTAGCACACATGTTAATATGTTTCATCAAGTGTTTTCATTTGTAATTCACCATGTCCTGTCTTCAGGGAAAAACAGTCCACCCTAGTGTCTGTCAGCTCCCTTGTGAAGGCTATGCTTTCACGCACCTCGGTGAGATCATCCATCTAGGTGTGGGCTAGATTAATTGCAGGCTGGGGAGCACCCAAGCGAAATTGGCTAGTAATGACCTAGATTATCATAATTTCATTGGCACGTTGATGTGTACGCATAGTAACAATAAAAACAAGTCTACAGTGAACTTACCTCTTTTATTCAGTAGTGACAGTGTCCTAGCCACATGTATTTTATCAAGTGCTTGTTTTCAAAGTGACGTTTAGTAAAAGTTTAGTATTGCCAACATGTTTGTAAGTACGCACAGGTGAGACGGACACACTGAACTCACAGCATCCCCGAGAAGCCGTGAGTCTCAATAGTGCGGTGATTGGGAAGCACCACTGGCGCCCATATTACCAGTAAGTATTTGTGTCATCATTCATCTCGTGTCTCACCCGGCAGCATCACATTCATTTCAAGCCTGTTCCTCTATATTCTGCATGCAAAGTAAACAAGGTCAACGAAAATCTATTGCTTGTGGTGAGAATGATCCAGTGTTGTCAAATTGCAGGAATATTCTGCTTGAGACGTTTGTAGATAATATCTAGCATCCTGGATGCTGTTCAAAAAAGATAACATGGGTTGTTCTGCATGTACGATATGGGCCTATAGATTACTGCCACCTGCTAAATCATCCCAGAGTATTGTGTCTATCATTTACCTTGTAGAATAAAGATTCCGTTATAAACTGTGTTATTTTTAAACTACACAAAATAACATGCCATAATATGCTGAAATTGCTTTTATGGGTGTGTTGCAAGTGCAAATCTAAGATGTTAATTCAAGATAGAATAATAATCAGAAACATTGTTAAATTGTAGTTATGGACTGTTAATATAAAAATGTTGCGTGTGCTCACATTTGTATACTTATGTGTTCATGCCTGTGCATGCATGTATGACTCTTCTTTACTATCACCTCTGAGATCAGTATTTTTATTATATGGTATTACAGCAATAGAGATGACCTCATATTATCAAGTGTATTATATTTATGTTTAATATGGATAGTTTAGTTATTGTTGTTAATGTATAATTTGTTAAAGAATTGTAGGGTGATTTAATAGGAATTGGAGCAGATTGAAGAGCATTGGAGGCAGGAATCTCAAGACCTTGTGGCAATGGTAACCAGATTGCAAGAAGAGAATCGTAAGCTTGTTATTTCATTGGCAGAGCAACGTGAACCAACGTCTAAACCAGAAGGTTAGCATTAAACATGATTTAATACCTACAGCGAGTCCTTACTTAATGTTGCAATAAGATTCTTAAAACTATGATATTAAGTGAGAACAACAATAACTGAGGCTCTTCAACCCATAAAAATTGTTATTATTTCTAAGAATTATGTTTTACCTTATTTGAAATATACATACAATTTGCATTCTATCTCAAATAATGTATGTCTATGGTACAAAACTGTAATAAATATTTGTGAACAGTAACACACATAAATAATCTCTGAATCAATTTTTTACATTTGTTACAGTTCAACATTAAAAAAAAAGAATTATTCATGGAAGATAATTTTTCGAGTCCATTACTTTGAGTTTTAGATTTTAGGAGACACATTTAACATTTATTTGCTTTTAATTTTACTGTGTTTGAAGTTGATTGGTACACACATTTTTTTTAAAGAAAACAATTTTTTGGTCACATTAAAATATATTTTTGAGATTAGAAAACTATCAACATAATTTTTCCCTCATGTGGTTCTTCATATTTTAACGCGTTTGTCACAGGCATCTACACTGTTGAGCTGTCAAGGGGAGGGGGTGGGAAACTGTCCACACCAAGTTATCAGCTTGAGGGGATAAGGATTTTTCTGTACTATGAAATCAACTATAGATGGTTTCATAATTGTATTTTGTTGGTCATTTTCATGCAGCATGTAAATAACATCTGGTATTCAGCCAACTGATGTTTAATTTGTGTACAAATTATTTATCCCTCATTTTTATACAGTTTATTATGGTGAAAAGCAGGGAAGCATATTTAACTGACATAGTTTTTTAATTCCCCTGAAACAACTGTATTTTGCTTTGCCTTGGCCCCTGGAAGGCATCTGTACCTGTTCCCCTTCCTCTTCCCTCTCCACATTAGCAAACTGATAAAAACCTAATGCTTAATCTCATGAGGCTATGGATGAATGCATCATATGACAAAATGTGCCCAAGTTAGCCCCCACAATTTTCGTGGGGACAGTTCAATTCCGCAATAGGTATCTCGCTGTCCCACCTGGGTTGGAGATGGGGGTTGATATTTCTAATTAAAACCCCCATGTTTTATTGCAGATTCGGATTCTAAGTCAATATGTATAAAAGATTGATTAAAAACAATTTTTTTCTTTCAATTTTTCGTAAATGGCACTCCTTGGTTACATCAATTGGGATCCATGACATTTCATTCCAGAAGGAATCTGCTACTAACTAATACTTGTCTTAAACATGCTGTTCAACCTGTTATAGATGATTATTATACTTTTTTGCAATGGGAAGTCCCATGTTATAATGCCTTCTGCTTCAACGTTAAGAAAATGTAACCTTTATAATTTGAAACCATGCAGATGTAAATAATGTGTGCAGAGGATCCCCTTGCTTCTCACCATTGGATGTGTTGTATTTGGTGAGTCCCCTTGTCTCTCTCTCACCATCAGGTATACTGTGAGTGTCCTTGCCTCTCACTTTCAGGGTCCGTCATCTAAATGCTCATTATTATAGTACATAACGTATAAGTATGTTTGGGACCAATGAGTTTATGGCCCACGATACCACACAAAAAGTTTACAGATCATGGAAGCTGATGTTCAAAATTGATGAAACATATTGTTTTTTCCATGCTCCAATGATGCATGTTGTGCTGATTATTCTCACCATTGCGATGGTGGCGCTGCCACCGTTGGCTGTAATCAAATCTTTAATTAACACTCCTCATCAAAGTAGTATTCTCAGTGGTGACTCGTCTCCCGTCCCTTTTCTTCCCTCAATTCTCCATCCCTCATTCCCCTCCTAGTGCATCATGGATTTTTCATATTGAGGGGTGTGTTAATATAAGGGCTTGCATACATGTTCCCCTCATATTGCTATTCCTGCACCATTTCTACGCATGTCAACTATGAGCTATGCCAGCCATGCCCGAGTCCAGCTAACGACAGTTGATAAATATTGCATGACACAATATGTGCTAATTTCTATCTGATTGCCATCCTGTTGGGGGCAATGCACATCATGATTAAATTGTTTCGTGGTCGAGCTGCTGGCAAGAATATATTGTGAACGGTGAGTAGTGGGTACTTTTAATTGTCTAAGCTGGATAGTTGATTTTTAATGGAACTGTATGGTGTACTTGTAATGTTAGTGGGTAATGCTGTTAGTATTTTTCAAAATTCTATTTTAGGCAGTCCTTCAAAGTTCACTGCTTTGCCACAAAGAATTGTAAAAACAAGATGGTTTAATTAAAGTATTTGGTCTTAATATCTCTTTATATTAAGGTGCCACAAACATCTCGCAGATGATTGAAAAACCTTTGCTTGTAATTTATAAACAATACACATTCTCATTCCAGTAAATATGCCTTGATTACTATTAAGCCGGACAGCTCACACAAATGTTGATAAAGGCTCTCTTTGGATCTTAGAACAATTAGCTTACAATGAATTTTACTTGCATTAAAAACACACTGCTCAATCATGAAGCTTATTTGATAAAATTTTGCAAGTTTCCTTTTATTACATAAAATTGAAAAATCCTTTAAAGAATACACTAGCATATGAGCTTACAAAAGGCCCGTAAAGGCTTGCACTATGTTTGACTATAGAATATTTAATTGGGACTAGAAAAAAAGATGATAAATTATTACGTAGAAAAACACTACTATATTTACTTTGTTATTGTTACAAAAGTCTGTGGGCTTTACAGAATTTGTTAAGGGATGGAGGTCTTAATTAAATAAAATAATTATAATTTCATAATATTATTTACAACTACAAACAAAATTCTCTCAACTCAACAGCTCACAATAAATTGATATCAATTACCGTTTATAATTAATGACTTCAGTTAATACAATTCATAATTACCTCAACAAATATCAGTGAAATTAAATAATTAAAAATCAGTCCCAATAGACAGTGTATCAATCTATCCTATTATTTTTTAGATTATGCATCCATATTAGACAGTGCCAATATTTACAATAAAATCCATATTACATGTCCATTCAGTCCCATCTCAGTTTAGCCCATGTCCCACCAGTCCACAATTTTTAGATTCCTCTTAGCGCCCTCACTCACAGCACCTCATTAGAAGTCATGTTGCATTTGACTTAGCGCCCGCACTCAGCAAGGTGGCCTTCGCTGAATACTGCTTACCGCTGGACCGTGGTAGTATTTGTACAGCCGTAGGCCACCACCCAGAAATTTTACTAATTCCAGAGTTGTGCCGAGTGTCCTAGTTCCCAGAATATTCTTGTGCCTTGGTTGTATTTGTCGGCATCTCCAGCATGGGGGAGGAGGGGCTGTGACGCCAGCCAGGAGCCAAGTGACATGATGCTTGACCATCACTATCAATCATCCATGGGCTTTCCAGAAGAAGGGAGCAACAAGGCAGCGAGTGTGTCAGTCCAGAGGAAGGGGAGGTCGAGGTGGGTCACCTCCTACAGCGTGGATCGTGTAATGGAAGTTTGCAGCTTGTGCGAGCTGCAGCGCATAACATCGAAAGATTAATAAGGAACATGTTGAGTGAGAAAGGGCAGTCAAGTGCAGCCCAGTAGAGCCTTCCTTACATAAAATATAATATTTAAAAACTACTAAAATTGGTTCAAAACAAATGCGATCGTAGTGGCATTTGACCTGCGACCCAGAAGAGCACTATGTATCTAAAAGAAATGACAACACATTTACAGCTGCTAAATTTCACACGAGAGTCGTGGACACAAAAGACAAAACTTTCCACTTATGACTGGGTCAGCCAAATGGGTCTACAGACAAACTCACTCAACATGATAATTGGAAAAAAAACACAGCAGCCTAGCATTTAGTTAATTTAAAAATTAATTTTGAAGGGCAGTCTAAAATAGAATTTTGAAAAATACTAGCTAACTGCATGCCCCACGAATATTACAAGTATGCCACACAGTTTAATTAAAAATCAAGTATCCGGCCTTGATGTTAATTAAAATCACCCATGACTCATTGTTTACAATATATTCTTGCCAGCCGCTCAACCGTAAAACACTACAGGATGTTGTGCATTGCCCCTAATAGGATGGCAGTCAGATAGACGGTAGCACATATTGTCATGCAATAATCTTTGGCTGTCATCAGCTGGACTCCGGCATGGCTGGTAGCCCACAGATTAAACTACGCTCGTATGTTTGTAATTTTCTCTTGCCACTTAAGGGAATTGCATAGGCATGCTTTAAAGTGATATTAGACCATTTTCACGATTATTTTCCTCCATGAATATACTTAATATGTTAAAAGTAAAAATTTAGAGGCATAGATAATAGTTTTTTTTTTTTACATTTTCTAGCAAAAAGTAGTATTACAGAGCATATATTTACTGGGATAGGCGAATACGCGCAAACAACGATTTCACAAAAATATTTCAATGCACACTCCTCTTAAGACATGGAGATTCGTTTTTTTCGTAGTTACCAAATTTACTGTGCACATGCCAGTCAATGTGCCACATTAAAATCCATGTACATGTAAGGACAGTGATATGTTAATAGGTTGATTTCAAAAGGTTGCACCATCTATGTCATTACCCACAGAAAACTAGAGTGATAAATATGACTAACTGTAAAGAGAATATGCACACTTTCTCTCATTTTACTGTTGTTCTTATTGTTTTATGGTGGTAGCTACAAAAAGGAAAGCCATAGATGCCACAGCTTTAATAATACTGCATTTCCTTTTATTAGTTTTTAGGTCCCTTGATAAGCCTGATAAAGTTGCATGCTAGTGGTAATATACGGTACATATTTTTCTGAAATTTAAATAGCACATATTTTTATTCAAATTTCCTTATATCATACGGGAGCATACTCTAATATATAAAAAACCACCACACACTTTATTTTTACAACTGCAATATTTTGAATTTTATTTGAATCTGCTAACAGATAAATTTTTCTCCATTATTGGTCTCTATAGTAAATTTTAGTGTATGTCTATTGGTTTGTTTTTAATATAATTCGAGACCACAGCCATTTTGTCATGGTGAGCGTTGATCAGCATTAAATCTCATCACTTGAAAAAGTTTGTTCCATTTAGTTTTTATGTAACGCCTGCCATTCTTGAATTTTTGCGGAGTCATTGCACACAAAAAAAAAGTAGTGTTTCTCGTATAATTACGTTATATGTTTCACTAAATACAATGGTAAAATTATAGACTCAAAAAGTGCAAAAGTATTAACTAGCATTCACGATCGACCACTGACAACCGTATGTCACAGTTTCAAAGAGCACCTCAGCTGAGAGTAGGGACAGACATGGGCGAGACTAGCCAAGTAAGAAATTCCAGTCATGAGGGGAATGTAGGTTTGACAACCCTGAGAGAAAGAGTTGGTCCGTCCAGCTGCACACACAGGAGGGAGACACCCTCAGACTCCCTGGCGCCAAATGTGTGATGGGTTGCAGCTGAGATTTTACGGAATTCCAGGTGTATAGAAAACATGCAGCCCTTTTGTAGCAGATTTTCGCTACAATAATTAAAAAAACTAGATTTTTGCATTTTGTTTTGAAAGTATATTGATGTAACTACTTCATGAGTGTAATATTTTTATCTTAAAATTATAATTTTTTTGTTTTTCATGGCTGTGAAAAAAAACCTTTTTTATATTGTGCACATTACAAACTGAAAATTTTTGAAAATTTCAAATTACATCAGTCAATAGTTTAGATAAAATTCTCATGCTATCCCAAAAATTAGCCCGTTTCCTCTTCTGGTTCTCCAGAAAGCTGCTGCAGCAAATGTCAAAAAACAAAACTTCAAGAACCTATAGCTCTTAAACTATAAGTTGTAGTGATTATCATTTTTGCTCAAAAGCTAGCATGTATGATAACTATATGTCGGCATAATAATCAGCTATATAATTTTTTGGGTCCAACAGCCTTAAGGAAGTTATTTTATTAAGAAGAATACATTTACCGGTAATGTATTTCATTTTAAGAGATCCATGTAGCTATAGGCCGTTCATGGTAAAGTGAGCACTTTTGAAGCCCTAGTTACTTTTTTCTTTCAACCAATTTATATCCTTCCACCACTTGTTAATGTAAACCCTGCCATGTGAGTAATAAACACAGTGTATACATTCACCATACCCAAACCCAAAAGTCAGAGGCCGGAATGAAGGGTATTTATGGGTTATTATGTATGATGAAACAGCTTCAAAATGTGCTCACTTTACTGTGAACGGCGTATAGGCAACATTAACAGCTGATGAGTAATACAGTCACGTTTCATTGAAATTGTGGTTTTATTATGATTACTTGTGGTTCTTTAGTGTTTTGTGTTATTCAAACTTGCAATATATTTCTTTTTGCATGCAACTAACCTTTACTTCACCCATAGTTTTTACAAAAACAACTATATAAGATTTACGTTGGTTGAGGGTCTGCCATTTTGCTGAAGCTCGTGGATACAGATCAGTATAATATATAAATTTCTTGAGTTCTACTACAAACATGGCCCTTGCAGTTTTACAAGAATAATCTTTGTACTGTTACAAGCATTTGTAAAATTACAAACAATTTCTCAGTAAAAATGACAAAAAATTTTTACAGTGCACAAACATGTATTCTCAGGAATAAGTGAGGACTGTGTTTCGTGGTTGTTAATTGATTTTCCATTACACAGTGTGATGCAGTTCTTTGTATAGTAGAAGACCATGAGCTGTTACAATTACACACAAACTCGCATTCTTAGGTATACTTGACGACTTGTTTCTTGGCTGTAATTGAAAGACCTGTATACAATGTGACACTGTTCTGTGTATATTCAGAGGACCTGAAACAATCTGCTTTAGACACCATCCTGGCCAGAACTGTGTTTCTTGTCGATCAGATAAATCATGTTCACCTAAAATGGCATAGTGAATAATAACTTATCCTGGTTACTTTTGTTGGTATTTAGCTGTTGAGGATCATTCTGGTTCTTGCATACCCCAAAGTTATTTCTTAATCGTTAAACAGTCACATTTTAATTGTGTTCACATTGTGCATTTGCAAATGCTGTTCCCTTAAAAACTCCAACCGGCACGAGCAACAACTTGAGCTACAAATTCGAACCAAATTTGCCATGGTTGCACAACATAACAGCCATTAGTGTTCAGCAGTGTATGCTACACAATGCAAATTAAATGCGAGAATGCGCGACTATCTTTTCAAACTGTATAAAATTAATCCATCCAAAATGATCACATAATTTTGAATTCATTACAATTTATGAATGTGCGAGCCAATTTATACCATGCATCATTTCAATCTATTGAATAAAAATTTTGTGAGAAATCTTGCGAAATTAATTACAGAACCTATGAGAATAGAGTTTGTAATCACAACAGTAGATGATACTATTGGGATTGTTCTGTTAAAAAATATAATTTTTATTGTAAATGCATACTCTTACACAGTGCTATCATTTTTATAAAATTATTTCTAGTGCCAAATTTTTGTCAAGACAATTCACAATTATCATATAACTGTTTAAAAAAATTGAAACAATTCCAGAATGGGTACATTATTATGGAAAGGAAACTGAAAGATGCTGTTGTGATGTACTTTAGTACACTGATATGAAAACTGTCCTTTTAATTTTAGACAGTCGTAGAGAGAAAATATGGAAAATATTACATTCAGTAGGTATCAAATTCTTTTTGTAATGAAATATACATTTCATGTTTTCCTCTGTAACTAATTTTTCACTGTATTGTATTAAATTTTCACTGAAAGCGTATGATAATCTTTCTATGTAAAGTAAACAGGTTTACCATACACTGCTCCTTAATATTATTTTACAATAATCAGATAAAGCTCAGAACATATATTATAGTGTATATTTTTCTTAAGTTTCCTCTTATTATGACTTACTAATAATCTATTCACATGCTTATAAATAATCACCAGAAAATACCCTAGTTGGAGCTCGGATCTTGCCATTACAATGCCAGATACAATGAAACACCAGCTAATTTTATGGTAAAAGACCTTTAATAACAAAAGAAAACTTATTTACCAATAATAATTCCTTGTTAAATATATTGCATAACATTTCCAGGCAAAACCATTTGCTTTGAAATACGAGTGATGATAGGTGCAACTATTGTGAGCGACGTATAATCTTAATAAAATTTTAACGTATGCCGTTAGCACTTTATTTGCTCTGTGGGCCGGTGTGCGAAGGAAAGTGTGCATAGCAGAGAGAGGCCATGCTTTTTCTTTTGCTAGACAACAGCTTCCCCTCTCGAAGGCATATAAGGAAGGAAGAAAGGTGCACAACTGAGATGGACAGAATGGGAGGAGGGGGGAGAGGTAAAACGCTAAGGTCGCCACGCTGGTTGCTAGGTAACAACTTCCCCTCTTGTCAGGCATCTAAGAGGAGTTAGCAAGCCAGACTCGCACTCGCACCACGCTGCAGACGCTTTGGGAAGACAAATTTTATGCCGCAGAGCAGGGAGTTTTGCCGGGACTACTGAAAATTAACTGTGTATATGGGTTATCGGTACATGTGTTTTTAGTACAACCTGAGTCAACTGTATTTATTGAATTGTCTCATACTGCATATGTGTTTTGGTCGGGCGGTTTGTCTCCATTATCATGATATCCCCGGAGTATTCTCACTTCTGTGGGTTCTGGAGCATCAGGGCTTGGTTGCCTCACTTGTGCTCAGAATACTTCCCAGACTTCATATTCTGCCATTTGGATCTGTCTCATCCCGATTTAGTTATTATATTGGGTGACATGGGCCCACCCATTTCATTCACCAGGCAAAATATTTTTGAAAGGGCCATGTGAGTAGGTTAACATCTCCACTTTCTATCCCATTGTGGAACAGTTTTCTGCGACCTCTCCCACTTTGCCGAGCACATTCCTTTTCATGTTCTTTACTAGGGGTCTCTGTTGATGTTTGCGGAGCTTCCTTGACAGCTTGTATCAGGATCTTTTTTGGGTGTAAAAGCACTGAAGTGTATCTTATTGCCATTGTTGTGGTTGGGGCTGACTAAATATACTGCCCCTTTATTGTGTTGCATGGGTATGAGTATTGCCAACTTGGTGTGAATCCTGCACAAATATTTTCAGTGGCCTTTTTGATGATGGTATCTCTTCAAGAACAGTTGATACCCTACTTCCAATCCTGGGGACACATCTTTCAGTTAGGATAGTATTCTTTAATTTCAGGTTAAAATGCTTGATTGGCTTAGCCTATGGGTGGTAATTTGGGGTAGTATTGTGTTCTGCCTCAAAACTGCACATCCTTCTCTTTCTTTCATCCTAGGGATGGGGTGCCATTGTGAAGACAGCTTGTAAGTATCCCCACTGAAAAAATATCTTTGTTTCTAGAAAATCATGATATATATTTTGTTTCTGCATTCCTTAGGGTGTGGGCCGCAATATATAGAGTGAACTTATCTGTCACTATGGTAATATAATGGTTATCTCTCTTTGTTATCCGATAGGGATGCATAAAATCAATGGCTATAACCTTCCAAGGGGTAGTAGGGCTCCTAGCCTTCAGGGAGGAATGAGTGGTTGGGAAGTTTGTGGATGTTTGAAAAGCAGAACACTGCCCTATATACCTCTGAGTTTGCTCATGCATCCCCCTTCCACCAATACCAGTCTGGAATTTCTCTGGCAGTTTCTTTTATCCCTGGATATCTTGCTAGAGGGTTGTTGTAGTAGACCACTATTACTTGCTGGTTCATACTCACAGGTACCCATATTTGAGATTTCCATCTGTAATACCTGTTCATCCTTACATCTCTCTAATCTTGCTAATAGTCATAAGTATAACTTATAAGAATTTGACTGGTGTGAGGGTCTTCTACCTGCACTTTTGTATGTTGGTGTAATCTGGATAATCTTGCGTTAAACCAAGGCCAGGCTCTCAGTAGGTTGAATGGTTTATCCTTCAAGTAGTAGCAATACTTTTTCACTGTCCAAACTGCTGCTAGATGTTACCATTACCGTTTGTTTACATATATACATTTAGTTTCTGTCATGGCTGCATCGGCATATCTAATGACTAAGCAGGGGTCATTGCTTGGGTCTTCTTGATTTAAGACTGCTCCCAACCCATTCCCACTTGTGTATGTTTGTAAAATGAATTGCCAATCAGTATTTCACTGATACAGCAACTGGATATTTGAAAACTGCTGTATCACATGATAGAACACCTTCTGATATCTGGTGGTCCAACCGAGCAGACACAGTTTTTTACCAGATCATTCAACAGCACCAATGCACTCCACCAACCTGAGTATGTAATTGTGCAACAAGTTAAAGCACAGCTTCTGGTGCTTCTGGTTCTGTTATGGTCTAGCCTACAATATGACCCTGACAGTTTTCGAGGGGACTTCATTACCTATGACAGTTTCAATGTGTTAAAGATGATCAGTTCTCTCTGTTAAAGATGATCAGTTCTATCTTTTCCAAAGTGACATTTTTCTAATCTGCAAGTCAGTTTGTGACTTGCAAGATTTTCCAGTGTTAGGCAAAAATGTTTCTTGTACTCTTCCCAGGAATCTTGAGTACACAATGTCATCTAGATAAGGAAAGAAAAAATTCTCAAATCTATGTGCACTTCTGACATGAGTTAGTGGAACCTAGTCAAAATGTTCTTCAGTTTGAAAGGCATAACTCTGAATTGCAGAGATTTCTCTTCAGCATGGTGAATGTGATGAATTTATACACTGCTGGGGCCATCTCTGATGAGGGGCCTGTGGTGCTTTTCCCATATTGACTTATCATTATTAAGGAGCATTTTATATTTGTACTTGTAGATATGGGTCTTCTACAAGGGCTCTATCTGTAGGAAGTCCTTTGCATGATGGTTTAAAGTTTACTTTGGTATTTCTATGACATGTTCCTCATGGAGTTTATGCTGTACTGTTTCTCAGTTTATCTCTTGGGGTTTCCACAGAATGAGTTCCTAAGATCCATGGCAGGGACACCTTTGTATCTGGCCCAGAATGCTATGGCTGCCTGCCTTTAAATTCAAAGACCTCTTCAAGTTGTAGTGGGGTACTACATGGTTGGAAACAAGAAGTCTACTTCTAATTTTGTAGTCCTATGAATAGTTCAGCAGATCGCTAAATTTTTTTATAAGAGGATAAATTTCAGAGTTTTACAATGAAAACTTTTGCTTTAAATACATTAAATTTTGGTATCTGGTTTTTAAAAATGGTTCAATGTCCTAAAAAGAGCATTATAGACTTTTAACACATCCATTTGGGATAAAATTAACAATAGTGTACATATTGCAATTGGAACCAACAAAATAATGCTGACTATATATACTTTTCTGCCATATATAATAAATGTCACTTAGTAGGAAGCAATACTGAAATGTTTAAGAATCTGGACCCATACTCATTGATGTTGCTTGATGATGAGAGGAAGGAGAATAAATTATGTACACATCGGATAGAAAACTGCCTTGAATCATGCACCGAATATGTGCTAGGCTATGCTGTCCAAAATACAAACATATAGAGAATACCATTAGGTGAAATATCTGATGCCATATATGCTCGTAATTTGCGTTCAGAGCTATCTACCTAAAGCGAAGGCAGATATAGTCATTCACAGTTACGTCCAACTTTTCTGAAGCCCTGTTCAATTACTACTATAAGGATATTCCTCCATCTCATACAAACAAAGCTTAGAAAATTACACCAGATGACCAAGTCGCAGCATTCATGCACATTTGGTGTAATAATATTTTGCATAAGATCTATTTCTTTCCATCCATTGTCAACACACCTATTTTCTCTCTGTTTATATTCATATTACTTATACAGTTTATAGATAAAATACTAATTTAATTTAGAAAAGGTATGTTTATATTAATTCGCTTCGGATACATGACGTAAGGGAACAACTAAACATGTCACATATGGGGTGATTTTTCAAAAGTTTTATTTAAAAAAAGTGTGAAGAAACCTCAAATAGACTATAAAAGCCAAATTGCACACAAACAGTTTCAAGAGTTTTCTGCTAGGTAACACTGTAATCCCCCAAATGGGATAGAAGCTGCTAAACAGAACAAAATAAGAGAGTAGGAGTATCATGGACCTATGTTGTTGCCAGTTTCTCTCCACCTCATCCCCTTCCCTCATACAAACACAGCTCCTCACTGAACTGTGGTGGTTCCTTGGCTCACGCTCGCGATGCTTTGTTAGCCTTGCTTAATAGATGAAAAAAATTTGTTGCACCCACTGTGATACATTAATGTAAGTTTTATTTGTATAAGAAAAACAAAACCAGCCTGAGTTACCTCCAGTTTGAACAGTGCACTCCTTTTTGGGTGTTAAAATCTTGCATAATTTACCAACTTATAGTCAGTATTTCTGTATGCATGCCAGGTTGTGTTGATGTGAGAGTATTAGGATCTAGGAGCAGTGATTTCTTTTTAAAAATAATTTTCAACAATGTTCAATAAACTGCAAACTAGCTACAATTAAGCATTTCTTCCACATCAGCATAAAGTTTTTCAGCATATTGGAAGAAAACATTAAATTTACCTTATCTATTAACTATCATCAAAGCTTGAATAAATTTAAAAGCATGAGGAGTGTGACCTGGGGCACATGCATAACTGTAGTGAAGTCGATGTTACTGCTTAATTTCTATACTATCGCATTGTTATGAACTTATTAGCTCATAAACTAATATGTTACTGAGGGATGTGATTATGCATCAGGAGAAGCTAATAAGAAGTCTTATAGACATTTACTGAACAATTCAGCTCTTACAAAAATTACTCAATTTGCATAGAAAGCTGCCAAAAGGAACAGAAGGAAGATAGGGAAGGTTCAGTTAGAAGTAAAGAGAAGCATGATGGAGAGGAACTCAACAGGTCTCGCACGCTATACTAGATGCCCCGGCTGTCGCGTCAGAACCCTCAGCTGCTCAGCCCGATGGCAATCGCCAAATGTGTCGCTGACAGCCCTCGTGGCTTAGTTCACTCTTCATGCCCCACCACGTGTGTTGGTTGATGTAATTTATTCTGATTGGGCCCCGTTGTGCACTGTAAGGGGAGTCTGTTTGGAGTTAGTTTAATTACGCTGGAATGTCCTTAGATTAGCCGGACCCACATTTTATGTCACTCTTTGCTCATTTCTCCAAGATGAATTCCATTTCGGCCCAATGTTACGTTTTAATGGTTTACAAGCTTGGCTGTGGCCTCCTTCTGGCTGTTTTGACAGGGGGTACACATTGGGGCAGTGCGTAATATCTCTCCCAAAGTGACGAAAAGAGATCTCTTCTCTGGAGGGATGCTGGAGAAAACAGTAGAATGTAGAGAAAGATGCGAGATATATGGGGGAGAAATAAAATTGGATTGAGTTGATAGCAGTAATGAATTGTAGCACGAATGTAGTGTTGTTAGTGGGTCTGTAATTTTGAATGTGTTGGGCTGTATGTGGATGGTTGGGTCACAGTAGCGGCAAAATGTAATGTTGGCTTTACTGCAGCTGTGATTTGGGTTGATGAACTGCGAACACTTGGGGGCCGGCTGTGGAATTGCTGACCAGTGATGGTGACTCACTTCCTGGTCGCTGTCCGTGCAAGACGTAGATGAGCATGGGAGGGTTGGAGGGCTTTGGTGTAGGGTATTGGCCGATGTTACACTGTTAGTGTACAATAGTTGTAAGTCAGACCTTTTATCGATGCCGGAACAAAATAACTTTTTTTGGACAACATTTCTTAGAAATAGATTGATTGCTATGTGGACGATACAAAAAATTACATATTTAAAAATTTTTATATTTACATACTTCTTACATTTATTCATCTTTATTGAATTGCATTGTTACAAGTTACATATTACATAGATATAATTTACATATTTTGTAGATTAGAAATAGATCTGTATTGAGGCTGATGGTCACTATATAATAGTGTCCTTGGATTATCCTGATGTATTTACATAGTTGTTTATCCTGTGTCACTGAATAATTAGTGTTATTTCATCCTTCACTCTTTAATAAACTTCTGTTAATAGTTAAAGTGTTTATGCGCTACGATCACGTATCACCAATGAATTATGGAGGATTATATTCATTGCTTGTGATGTACTGAGTACTGGAATTCTGACTACCTAATATAATGCCATTTTATGTATATATAGCCTACTACACATTTTATAATTCTTAATTTTACTTGTTAAAATCATTACTCTATTTTGTGGAGTAGTTATGTACATATTGTAGAAATTGGGATTGGCAGGATGAGAGAAGTGCAAATGGCAGAAAGGTTGGTGTGGCAGTATGGGAGAGGAGACAAGAAGGGGGCATAAATCTTCCTGAGAGACAGGTTTAAAAAATGGTCTATGGTGGAGGGTGCAGAGGGGTTGTGGAGGGAGTTTAGAAGATTAATGGAGGTTATGTTGGAGAAATTTGTGCCAATGAATAGGTTACGGACTGGGGGAGATCCCCCATATTATGGACAGGAGATTTTGAAAATGAAGAAGTGCAGAAAATTACATGCCAAGTGGAGAAATGAAGAGATAATATCTAAAGAAATGATGAAACAAATGGGTAGGGAGCTTGAAAGGAAGATCAAACAGGCAAAGAATGTATTTCTGGGGAACATGGTGGAAGAAGGAAAAGGCAAGGAATGGGGGAAATTGTTTAGGTACGTTAGGCAGTTAAGGGGAGGAGAGGAAGGGATCCCTCTGCTAACAGGAAGGGATGGTAGGCATGCGACAAATGACCAAGAAAAATCGAAGATGCTGCAAGGACAGTATTTGTCAGTGTTTGAGGCAAAGGAGGGTTGGAATAGGGGGACAAACAGGGTTCAGGGGGTGTATAGTGAGTTTAAGATGAGGGAGTTGGGGGATAGAAAAGGTAATTAGGGGTTTGGAGAGCAGTAAGGCAGGGGGACCAGATGGGATAGGAAATGCAGCACTAAAGTTTGGTAGCAAGGAGTTGGCAAAATATTTAGAAGTGCTGTTTAAATAGTCCTTAGGAGAGAGTAAGTTACCACAAGATTGGAAAGATGCTATGGTGGTACCTATACTCAAGCAGGGAAAGGATAGGGGGAGGCCTGGCAGCTACAGACCGGTGAGTCTCACATCAAGTACAGGAAAATTAATGGAGAGGCTGGTGGTGCAGTATGTGGCGAGGGTAATGAACAATAGGAATTGGTTGGAGGAGTCCCAGCATGGTTTCAGGAGGGGTTACTCGTGTGAGACTCAGCTGGCTGGGTTATTAGAGGATCTGGTGCAGGTAGTTGATAAGGGGAAGTAGGTGGATGCCTGCTTCATAGATTTTGAGAAGGCATTTGATAAGGTGCCCCATGGAACATTGGTGAGGAAAGTGGAGGTGCTGATACCAGACAGGAGGGTAGTGGAATGGATAGGGAACTTTCTCAGGGGGTGACGGCAGAGGGTTAAAGTGGGGGAGGCAATATCGGAGGAAGAGGAAGTTACGTCAGGGGTACCATAGGGAAGCGTGCTGGGTCCTTTCTTATTTATCATAATGGTAAATGACATGGGTTTCGGGATTAGAGGAAAAATCAGATTGTTTGCAGATGATTGTGTTGTATATGCTGAGGTGGGAGAGGGGGGTGGAAATTTGCAGGTGGACATCGATAAGATATGGTTGTGGACCAGAAAAATAAAATGAAGATAAATGTAAGAAAAACTAAGGTAGTGAGGTTCACAAGGAAGAAGATGATAAGCAGGGACATGTACAGATGGGAGAGACAAGAGATAGAAGAAGCAGTAGAAGCACCTGAGGTCTCCCTACAGTACAATCCCTAGATACTTGTCTAGGGATTGTACTGTAGGGAGACCTCAGGGGGAAACAACAGGTAGAGAGGGTGGTAGCAAAGGGAAGAAGGGCTCTGGGTATGCTGGGAAGGGTGCTGAATGGAGTCAGCTGTGAGGTGTAGGAGAAGGCGGTTGGCACAATGGTACGGCCAATGTTAGAATATGCTGCAGCAGTATGGGACCCGTATGTGGAGGTGGAGGTGCAAGAACTGGAAAAGGTGCAGCGAAAGGCAGCAAGATGGGTGAAGGGTAGGTGGAGAAGGCAAGGGCAGGATGATGAGGAAGAAGGGAACTATAGGCCATCAGTGATGATGAAAGAAATGGGGTGGAGCTCATTGAAGGACAGGAGTTGAACGGTTTGTGAGGATGTACAGGGTGGTGAATGAAGAGGGAGGATGGGGAGGGCTACACTACAAGCTAAGTAAGGGGGTGTTTAGGGGAAGAGGAAACAACAGTGAGAAGCTTCAGAGGGTGTGGAGGAGAACGGAGCGGGGTAGGCAGTCCATGCTTGTGAGGTCTGTGAGGGATTGGAATGTGTTGAGGGAGGAATTGGTATCTGTGAGAGGGGTTGGTAAATTCAGGAAGGGAGTGGAAAAGGAGTTGGTTGGGTGAAGGAGAGTTGAGAGAGCTCGCCACCGGGCGGTAGCCTAATTGCGAGTGTATGTATATTATATTGAATAGTTATGCTTATAATGGTATTGACATGTAGTAGTGTTATTCATATTAACAAATAAGAGATTAAAAATTCATTTCTTTCTTATATTATAGTTTACATTGTTGCATTTGTCGTTAGCTCTAGCTATTATGATACAGTTTAAATTTTTTGTGGACTGGTCCTTGTTGTATTGCAATTTTATTTTAAAATGCTGTAGATGTGTAATTTATTACTTGTATCATAATTATGCATATGACTGTGATAATGGTGCACCATGTAAGAGATTATGCGAATGATGCATTGGAGAAAGATATTGTTCTTTTGGATATCATATTCTATCATATTATTCTCTAATTTGTTACGTTTCTGCCGGCAGTGAAATAGGCTTGTTTAACTGAGAGGATTAGATTTTTGGATGGGTACAGGGTACGTGCACGTGGATTTGTACGTATTTAAGTTAATTATATTAAAATGTGTATTCAGATCTTTTTTGTATACAATTACTGCAATCTTTCTGTTTTACTTTAATTGTTTGAAAACGTTAAGGAATTCTTTGGCAACCATTGTGAGGCGACTGTGTATTTTTATGCAATTGGCTACCTTATGTATCATGCCACCCACGAGTGTGCGAGATATTTGCTGCATCAGACTTCCTGGATCATGTTGCAGTTGCAGTCTAAGTGTCGTTCTCACGAGTTCAATTGAGTTCAGCCCTGCCACGTGGTTCAGACACATGTGAACAGTTGTGTATAACAATATGGATGAGAAGTTTGGGTAAACTATCACGTTTCTCCTACATGCGGGTTCAATCCTCGTCGGAATCTTGTTTCTCTGCTGCAGTCACGCCTTGTTGCATTGTGCATTGCTAATAACAAAGGATATTCGATTGGCAGGTTTGGTACTTGGATATTTGAAGTTTGGAATGGGTATATATCCCAGAATTTAATTGTGTTATTACTATTGTAAGCGGGTGTAGTGCATTTGTCGTAAAATGTGTGCCATCTGACAGATTTGGTAATAAAGAACTATGTAGACACCTATAAAAAGTGCAATAATCGTCATTATGAAGTAAGAGTTATACGAAAGTGTTATCATTAGTGTTAACACTAGTTGTAATCCTCTTGTAATTAATTTATATGATCTTTTAAGTCCATGTTTATGTGAACCAAGTTGGATTGCCGATGCCAATCTGTGTGGAATAAGTCTTTAATGTTAGACACATGTATACCAGTGTTTAGTTGAAGTTGTTCCAGCTGAAATTAAGTGTTACTTAGCCATTGAACTTGAATGCCAATATTTACTTGTGATGTGTTAGGTGCGCTCATGTCAAAAATTTGTCTGCTGTGTATAATTACGTTTTTTGGGGTTCGTAATTCACAATGACATGGCAGATGCAGTTTGTTCATATGGAATCATGTTGTAATATTTTAATTGTACCATTCAAACAATCAATATATATTGGTGACGGTACATTGTTTATTAAAAATTGTTGTTTCGAGATTTCCGTGATTTTGATGAATGAGTCATTATAACATTGAAATTTACATGTTTCCATATTTAGTGATTGTTGTCATGTGAAGAATATTTCTTTAAAGCAAGCTATGGTATTTGTTACTGATATCGCGCATGGAATGCGGTAAAAGTCATCTGTGTGTTCGGTTGTTGCTGTTAGACAATTTGTTGTGCCTGAAATTCAATAGCTATATTTTTCTGTGGTGTGTAAATAACACAATTTATTTCTGGATTGAAAAGGCGTCGGTATTATGTCATAAATGGGCCAGTTTGAATTTTTCTGCGAAAGTGGTATTTAAATTTTACTGTTAGTGGATGCTGATAGTACTTTGTGTGTTGTGCTGGTGAAATTGCTAATTTTAATGGTGTAGTTTGCAATTTTGTGTGCGATTCTTTTAGGACCTTCAAAAACATATTATCTTCCGGAATAAAGTTTGGTTGGGAAGGGGTGAGTTTTGCATTGAGTGATGTGCGTTAATATTTCTTGTTTTTGCAGCAAAGTATGTAAATCACTGGAATGTGTAAGCTGCTGGGTGAGTGCTAATAATTCTGTGTTGAATGGCGTTCCGTGCTGGTGTAATGACAGTGCAATTAGATTTATTCTGTTATCAATCTGAGATGTGGGGTTTTGTAGGGTTGTTATAACATCTTTGATCGCTTGGTTGTTTGTGTGTACTGAATTGCGGAGGTTATTAAGATTCTTTAAGAGAAGTTCCGCTTTTGTAATCAGCTTATCAAAATGTCTATTTGATAATGTGTTGCAACACCATGTGAACAAATTGCCTATAAATTGAATGCCTCTACTTGCGCGTATTCGTGGTTCTGTTTCTGCATGGAATTCTGTTACAAAATGTGTTTGTAAGTTGTCAATAGTTTGGGATTTTGTTTTTTGCATTTCTACCCAAGTACGTTATGTTCAACTGGCACATGTGTTGTTGCCATGTTCGTGTTATAAAAGTTGGTTGTGGCATCTGTGATGGAATGTTAAAAATTAGTGGTACTCTTTCTACGTATACTATTGCCCGTTTGTTTTCGTACCAATAAATTCTCGAGTGAATTCGGAATGACTAGTAACTTTTGGATTTTTTGGGACAGGATTGTCGGATGCAGAACAGGATGATTACACGATGCAGTGCAACAGTTTCGTGTTAGTCATCTGAAAAACAACATGACATATGAGCCTCTTTATTATATAATTCTTATAATTTACTTCTAAATAATTTATGTGTGTCTAAATGTTTGAGTTATCTTGTGTGTGTTTTTCGTCTTTGTTTGTGTGACAGGGGCGATGGGCTTTCTCTGTGTAGTTGCAGGCTGAGATGTGTAAGGAATTTTTTTTTATGTTGCTGGATACTTGTGGTTGTCTGCTGTGTGTATTTGGTGCTGTATAAGTGGTCTTTGGTGTGTTCCTTAAGCCATCTTTAAGTTGTGTGTGTTTACCGTGTCTTTATATTTCTTATCTTGTCTCCTCATTTCTAGAAGTACAGTATTTTTGGAAAGAACTTTTAAAATTTGACAGGGTCCCTTAAATTTGAATTATAGTCCTTTCTTTCACGGGTGACATTTTAACCATGCCCATTGCTTCGCCTTATAAGTACTAGCTGTAAAGCTTTTATTGCAATAATTCTCCTGCATTAGTTTTCCTTTTGATACATTTTTGGCTCCTTTTCCCCCTCACTTTTTGTTATTGCCTGTAGTCACTCGGTTGTCCTTATATCTGGCTTGTTTGAAACTATATGAGATGGTTGGGTCGTGTTGGTGTGTGTAAGTTGTTTAAAGGATTTCCCCAATAGCTGTTATTCCGTGTTTACAAGATAGGTTGTGAATAGCTAGTGGTACATTATCGGATTGTGTAAGGGCTTGTTTTAATTTTGAAATAAATGGGCCCTTGTCATTTTCGCCTTAGAAGGCAGGTGTTGTAATTCAAATATGAATAACTCTTTATCCGGTTCAATAGTCTGTTACATTTGTGAATATAGGTGTAAAATGTAATATATTATTTATTTTATTTGTATATAAAGATACATTTGCAATGGGCTTCACACACTGAACGGTCTCTGGTTGTGGATATTCTACTGACTATATATTTATATTAATTTGATAATATGTTGATGCTGCTTGTAGTATAGCTTGAATTGGAATGTTATGTGATTCGTTTAGGAACTTACTTTTTATTTTATTATTGCAGCATTGCCCTAAATTTGAAGTGTTTTTACAGTCTTCCCAATTATGTGTAATATGTTTCATTATTGTGTTCTTAATTTCTTCCACTTTTATTGTGTTATAGAATATTACAACTGATAGTGCTTGGATTATATTATCTGCATATAGAGGGATATGAATTAATGTGTACTCTGTTCCGTTTATCCTTTTCTGGTACGTCTTTTGTGTTTCTGTGTTCATTACCTGTTATAAGTAGTCTGCAATAACATTGTGTTTACCTTTAACAATTCTGGTTTTGAATGAAAAGTCACTGAGGGCCATTAAAAATTTTGGAATGTGGTTATTATGTTCTGCCATTGATGTCAAATATTTAGTGACGCACAATCAATTTCAACTGTTAATGAGCGACCGTATAAATACTGCTGGAAATAAGTACAAAAATATTTAACTGTGCCAAGTTCTCTTTCTGTGGTTGACCAATTTATTTCATTTTATACAAGTGATTTTGGTGCATAAGCGATAACAAATCTTTGTCACTTTATAGGGGATATTCTATATGGTTTGCAATAGATGAGTTTTTCTGTTGTTTAATCAATTTTAATTTTATATTTTTTGGTTTCTATTATTTCCATGATTTTGAATGTTACTGTCTTTTTATTTCTCTAATAAATCTTTAATTTTTTTCCTCTTTGTCTGGGTATAAAGCTGGGTTTATATTTTTTAATGGAAGTTTGTGATCCTCAGGTTCTAAATTTTGCATTTTTTGCATGGTATTTAATAAGAGAATACTATTTCCTTCATCTAGATCAAAGAATGGAACTGTAATTATTTGTCGTGAGTGTGTTGCTACTTTTGCACACAAATCTGGTATTAAACGTTGTTGCCTAATGAAATTGCACCCAATTATTGCATCTGTCACATTTGTCTTGAGGTTTTAAATAACCAGAAAACTCGTTTGTGTATGTGTGTCCTTAAATTTGGAATTCCAGATTTATTTAGTGTTGTGGGGAAGGTAGTTCTTCTGTTGCTGCTACTATTTTAAGAGGTTCTGTAATTGTTTTTAATTTGTTGTTTCCTATCATAGTAGCAGCTATGCATAATTTTGTACATCCTGTGTCAATTAATGTTAAAACGGTGTTGTTTGTTGTGTGTATAGTAATTTTTGGAGTTTTGACAATGTCTTCGGTGATTTTCATGATTTCTGTGGGCATTTTCTTATGTTTCTTAGAATTTTCATTTTGTTTGGTTTGGCTGAATTCTTTGGAACCTGATTTTTCATTCTGTTCTGTGTATTTTCTGTAAGTTTTGTTAGGTGCGTTTTTACCTATTTTGTGTAAGCTATCTAGTTTGTTGACAGTGTGTTTTCTTTGAAAACTCTTAAATCTTTGGGGGATGTTTGTTTGCCAAGTAATGTTGGTATTGGCAAACAGTGGACATTTTTCAAAATGGTGCCCCTCATAAAAATATAATGCGCATGTATTCACAAATTATTTTTTGTGGCCCATTTTTTATTTGTACTCTACTTTGTAAGTAATTTTATCCTTTTTTTTTTCTTTTCTATTTGCTGTGGTTTACTCTGGTTGTTATTTTGCTGTACCCTATTTTGAGTCTTATAATTGGAGTACCTGTTCTCCATAGTATTTGGTTTGTGTATATTTTTCCCTTGACAATTATCTTTTGTTTGTGCTTTTCTATAAGTGTTATATTGTGGGGAATATTTCCTTTTCCCAAAATGAATTCTACTGTGTTTTTGTGCTCTGCTGCCTGCTTTTGCATATTTGGTATTTGTGTCTGTTTGCTAGGCCACTGTTGTGTGACTGAGTAACAATTTTTATTATGTGGACAATATCTGCTAGCCATTTGTGCATAAGTGACTGGTTTGATTCCCCCTTTTGGTTCAATAATGCAGGTTGAATGGGGGATATTTACACCCTGCATTGGCAGTTTTTGTATTTATGAAATTTTGTGTGTGAGCTGTAGGATAATGTCCATACATAGTTCTTGAGATGGAAAAAATATATATATATATATATATATATATATATATATATATATATATATATGGCATCGTTGGGTTGTAGAATAGGTACAGGGGTACATGGAAAAAAGGGGTGGTGGTTGCATTCTTGGTGTCCTGTAAGTGTTGAAATTCTTTTTCTGTCTGAATTCTGTTTTTCTCTCTACCCCCTTGTTTTGTCTGTTTTTTTTTTTTTTTTTTTTTTTTTTTCATTTTGGTCTTATTCAGCCTTGTGTAGTATCTTTTTGAAGAGAGAGTTTATTAATTTCTGCTTTGAGTTCTTTAATTTGTGTTTTCATGTTCGATTTTGGTTTCATGTGTTTCTTTACATTTTATTTGTTTTTATGAATGCCTGATTCTATAGGTCACATGTTGATCATAATTACTATTAACGTGTTATTTTTCATGACAATTTGTTTATCTACCACTAAAGGTGCTTTTGAGTTCCAAAGAATTTCCTTGATTTCTTTTTCTGGCATGTTGTTTTTAACTTTGTGCTAGCAAAAATGATTTCTTGTACATGTACAGGTGGGGATTCATTTGGTTCTTCTCTCTTAGTGTACAGTTGTCTCTTGTATTTGGTAATATTTTCTTCTGTTGTAAAAATGTTTATTAATTATTGAGTAACTATTTCCCATTTAAGTTAGGCTCACTTTTGTTAATAATGTTTTTGTATACCCTTTTTTGCAGGTCCTGCTAGGTGTATTTGTAATGTTTTGATCTTTGTTTTGATGCCGGCTAACAGCCAGTGGCGGTAGAGCCCATGTCACGTGTCCCGCACATGTGCAAAGAGGCCAATAATTTTGAACTTTCATATAAATGTTATTTTTTCACTATAAAATGTGTTCTATTTTATTTGCAGGGTTTAATATGTCTTAAAATGTGTTCAAGTGTTTGTTACTATTTGTAAATTGTTTGGTTATAAAATTCAAAGTGCCAGCGGCACCAAGATTAAGAACACTTAATATTCCGGCATGAATGCCATCATAAAGATACACTAAATTAATATGAAAATTCGTAAGAAAATTATAAAAATGTAAAACTATTTTAAATTTAATTTGTGCCATTTTATTTTCACTAATAAAATATTTTACTCGGCATGCATAGCACTTCCACTTATGTGAACCCCGTATGCGGCCATGGTAGTGTGACGCTTGTTTCTGGACAGTCTGTCAAGGAGAGCTGGTGAGGTAAGACACTGTTACTTATGCACTACAACTTTTGTTCACTGATTTAGGTTTCCATAGTCAATTTAGTTTACCGGTCAACCTTTGCTTGCGTACGTTTTTGCCAGACATTTCCCCCAGCATTATGCTTCTGCTTTATTAATTTCTTACGCCCATGTGACATTTTTAACTTAATCGAGGAGGAGGAGGAGAAAGATGTCTGAGAGTTCACGCGACCCGCACATTTTGAATCAGGCGCCATATGCTTATGTTTATGGCATTTCATTGTAACTTCTGTATTATTGCTACACACAATTTCAAGGGCTTTCTTTTTATGTATGTATTTGAGAATATTTTCTATGTTTGAATATTTTACGGCAACATCACGTATAGCCACATGGCCGACAGACGCCAAGTCTTTGTATATGCCATCATTGCATTTTGAGAGCTTATTTATGTAACATCGTATGTGCAATAATTTATTTCAGGGTTCTATGTCAATTTTATTCAGGATTCAATGTATTTTTCACATAAATTGATGCTTTTTGTACTTGATCAAGCGGTCACATTGTTTGATTCTACCGCCATCAGGCATGTTATAAGCGTGTAACAACGCTAATTGTAAAGAGAATCACTTGCTCAACACGAATAATATTTTGTCTGAATTTAGTTTGCTGTTTCCACGCAGAAATGTTGTCATTTCACCTGCACCACGTGGTCCCATCTTGTTTCATGTATCATTTAAGGGTTTATGTAATTTTGTAATTAGTGTATGGTGCAATTACGCCTGTCCTAGTCAGCTCTGTGTATAGGCTATCACCACACTACCCACAAGCCCCGACGAGTTTGCGTTAGCGATGTAGAGAAATCACACATGTTAATATGTATTAAGGGTTTCATTTGTAATTCACCATGTCCTGTCTTCAGGGAAAATCCATCATTCCACCCTACTGCCTGTCTGCCCTCTTTCCTTATGAAGGCTGTGCTTTCATGCACCTGTATGAGATCATCCATCTAGGCATGTGATAGAGTAAGTGCGGACTGGGGAGCAACCAAGTGGAATTGGCTAGTCATGACCGAGATAATCATAATTTCATTGGCACATTGATGTGTATGCGTAATAACAATAAAACAGTTTACGGTGAGCTTAACTCTTTTATTCAGTAATGACAGTATCCTAGCAACATATATTTTATTAAGTGTTTATTTCCGGTGATGTTTAGTAAAAAGTTAAGTATTGCCAACATGTTTGTAAGTACACATGGGTGAGACGGACACACAGAACCCACAGCATCCCTGAGAACCCTGAGTTTCAATAGTGCGGTGATTGGGAAGTACTGCTGGTGCCCAATTACCAGTAAGTATTTGTGTCATCGTTCGTCTCGTGTCTCACACGTTGGCGTCAGTTTCTTCGTCCCATTGATTTATTTCTGCTCCTGTTTGAGATTCATACTAATTAATCAAGAATGGAAGTTTTTGCACAAAAACTCTGTTTTTGGAGGGTCACTGTGTGCAAACGCAGGGAGGGGGTGGAAGCCGATGGCCCCCTCTTTGATCCCTCGTCCTTCTTCTTTGAAACACTCCTCCCAAAGTGCCACCCTCTCCCCCGGGAGAAGTTAGATGGACAAGGGGGGTATGTTTTACATTTGGAAGATGCATTTTTACACCAATTTTCTTCACATTTGGAGGAGGGTTGCCTTTCCGTGCCCCGCACTCCCACCTTGGGCAGTTAGGCCCTTCATAGGCCTTATGCCTTAGGTCTTAAGTCTGACATCTTAAGTTTTGTTTTAATTATTAAGTCTTAAGGTGTACTTTCACCATAATTACTATTGCATGTCGAGATGTGCGGGTGAGCGCCGATAGGCTCGAGCAAGCACTTGCCAAAGTTCTCAGGTGACATTGCACCATAAATACTAATTTGTACAGTTACCTGCTTCATCTTTGGTGGCTCAACCCGTGGTTTCCGTGGGCCCGACTCATGGTGTTTTATTTATTCTGAGATATCTTCTTCCTGAGTGCTATGAAATTTTTCTGTAGTAATTGGAATCACTATGCCTAACTGTGGAGGTTGTCCCATTTTCGTCTTTGTGTGTGTAATGTATCAGTGATTGTGTGCTGTGATGTTTGAAACTATGTCTATATTTTGGTAACTTATTTTGCCTGTATTTTCAATAGGTGTTTCATATTGTTCTGTGTTAGTATAAAATTGAACCTGATGGATGTCTGTTTGTGCTGAATGTAAGCTTTCTAAGTATTGTCTTTTATAGGGCCTACCTATTTGTTGTATATTCTCTATGTGTGTTATTGTTTCACTATTCGAATTTTATTGTACATTTTCCTCTTTTTCATTTCATAAAGTATTCGCAGTTACTGTGTCAAGAAATATTTTTATGGTGATTGCTTTTTTGGGAGTGCTTTCCATTTAATTATGTGTGAACATGTTTTCTAGTGTTTGTGTGACTATTCTATTCACGTAGTCTAAGCAATTCAGCACCAAGTGTATGCAATTATTAAATATGTCATTATTTGTTAATTTAGCAATTTTAGTAAAATAATTGTTTGTAAAATTTAATGATCTGAACAGGGTGGGAGGGTGGGGGTAATTAGTTGGAGGTGGATCTGACTCGCTTGATAACTCTGGAAGGTCCTTACGTTAGCCGGATCCACATTTTCTGTCGCTCTTTGCGCGTTTCTCCGATAGTTGATGAATTCCATTTTGGCCCGATGTTATGTTTTAATGGTTTACAAGTTTGGCTGTGGTCTCCTTCCCGGCTGTTGTTTCGACAGGCGGTGCACAATGGCACCGTGCGTAACAGCATGCAAAACATTTTCTCACTTTTCAAGTTTCTATACAGTGTTATTTATGTAGTTTGTAATTTTAAGTGATTTACTCTGACTGAAAGATGTCTTCTTGAGCGGTGGCCTGTATTATTATGTATTGTGAAATTCGGTTTGATTAAAAATGTGATGCTGCCATTAAAATAGTCTATATAATTAATGAATAAGAGGAAAAATTTATGGTGCTATATTTTTATTGTTCTGCAGATCACCTATTGTAAATTTTAATGTGTTATTGTTCACCAAACCAACTTAACACAAAAGAAAAATCAGGTTTTTGTATGCCCTCCATGTGAGATATCCCTGAAAGAAAATCAGTAAATTTTGAAAATTCTCATTTTCAGCAGCTCATAAAAATCAAGAGGGGTAAAACACCCCAGATGTCACATTGTTTTTGAAAACTATAGTGGCCATTGCTTTAATTTAAAAAAAAATAACTTTTTAAGGTGTTCTGTCCCCTTCAAAACAAATTTAAGCTTGGAAAATGGGGAAAATATATAGTTCTATCACCAACTTTGATCCTGACCAGTTTGCTGTCTAAAAAAATAAGAGTGTTGTGTGTCAATACCTTCAAAAACAGCTATTTTTTGCTGAATAAAATGGTTTTTGATTCATTAGAATTTGGGTATAAATAAGGTTGCTACAGCAATTAACATAAATGCTTGAAAATGCAAAAATTACTCCAGACTATTAAATAAAAAAGGCAGTGTAAGCCTAACATAAGCCTTGGAAACACAGGGAATTTTGCCACTACTGGTTGACCCATATGAGCGTTCACTTAAATTCGCCTGCAAATTTGGCTATTACAGTTACAGTGGGATAAAATCAAGTGTAGCCCCGGGTGTTGGTAAGAACACTGGTGTTTCAAGATCACCTCGTGAAGTGCAGGAGGGGTATTGGTAAACAAGCGAGAAGGCCCTTCACGTACACTTCATTCAAAATGCAAGAGACCATTAGTACCAGCCAGGAAAGACGGATTGTTTTTCTTTTAAGGTAAAAAGCACAGTATATACATTATTGTAGAATATAACGTATAGGAACAGTTTTATTTCTTGATTAATAACTATTATTTTACAACATTGTTAGAAACATAACATTGGTTCCTCCACTCCAGAAGTGTTGCCATCGTAGGTGGTTTAGCTTTTGTAACGTCACTTGTGCCGTCACTAATGCTACTGCGGCTGATACTTCTTTGTAGGTTCAACATAACTTGAGGAATCTCCTCCTCCATCAGCCTATCATTTACCAAGTAATTGTTTTCTAGTTTTTTCACGTGATTGCATTATTTTTTCTAGTCTGCTGATGAAATACTATCTATGGCTAAATAAGTCAATTGTATTAACATTTTTGTTAGCAATATGGGATTTTATCATGCTCCATATGTAGTTTTATTAGGTTTAGATCATAATGGTATGGTGGTAATCAGATAATTGTGTGTTTTTGGGACATCAACAATTTATCCACGGTATAAATGGGAGCTTGCTGATGTAACCGAACCTTTACAAGCAGGTCCGATTTTCTCTCATCTGCAAAAAAAATAATGTTATTTACCAGCCAATTTCTGATATTCGTAATAGTGGAAGACATAGTTGGGGGTTT
This sequence comes from Dryococelus australis, assembly GCA_029891345.1. Taxonomy (NCBI): domain Eukaryota; kingdom Metazoa; phylum Arthropoda; class Insecta; order Phasmatodea; family Phasmatidae; genus Dryococelus; species Dryococelus australis. The sequence continues at coordinate 193,450,457 of CM057009.1, forward strand.
GTTCTCACACATGCTATGGTATAGAGCATTATCAAGAACAACAATGCTTGGAGATGGAATGTTGGGAAGTGGTTGTGTTTCACACCATTTAAAGATAGTGTTGCTATTCATTTCATTGTGGTATTCTCTGCTTTTAGTTTTGGCTTTAAACATTAACTTGGTTCCCTCGATGAAGCCATTTCCACTAGGTACCTGTCTGAACAATAATTCATTGCTCGCCTGGATGGTTGCTTTTGTACACCCTTTCTATGTCAACATACTGTCAACACTTGTTTAGAATGTAATTAGGAAAATTTCGTGTCTCATTGAGGTATATTACCGGTAATCTACATTCACCTTGGCTGTCAGTTTCCCTTATAACTCGTAGGTATTTCGCTCGCCACGCCACAATCTTGTTTCTTTCCATTAAGAATAACCAATTATTTTAACATTTTTTGAACTTGAAACACATTGCTTTGATCAGTTTTCACAAAGTTTCCCTACCAACTCTGAAATGAATCAATTTTGTCAACACTGCCCGCAAGTTTTTTTTAGGAGGGGGGGTTTTATAGTTTTTTTAATCATATTAAACTCTTGCCCTTTTATTCGCACCACTCCAGCTTCAAACTAATTGAAGTGGCTGCTGATTTAGCAATGACAACACACATGCACACACACACATATATATAATATTTACATTATGGTGTTTGGCATGCCCAAATGCAGTCATTGATTTTCATCTGTTTGTGCCCCGTTTTATACCCATCAGGCAAGACATTTACTGCACTTTAGCATCTCTTAATAATCTATGAATCCAGTAACACATCATGCTGATAGTTATAGTCTGATTGTCCTCGTGCAATGTGATTCACAGGTGGCTGAAGTTACTACTACCTTAATCATGTAAGGTGATTTTTTTTTTCAAGGGAGGCTATGATGGTTAAATTTGCCATTAAAATTTGATTTAAAATTATGTGTGTTTTGTAAGCAATGTTATATTAATTTTTTTTTTAAAAGCCTCATATTTTTAGTGATGTCGTATTTAAACTACAGCAAACTCCTTAATATTTGTGTTAATTGGGACTGACAAATGCCCGAATAAATTAATTATGGACACAGGCCTGAATAACCCAAATGACATTTCATTTTTTCCTAACCTCAAAATAATTTGTAATAACACATGTCTGACAATTAAATGATCAAAATGACATTGTACTAACTGTAAAAATATATCTTGAATGAAGAACAGGAGCATTTTTACCAAGCTAACATAAACTAAACAAGCACATGTTATCAAACAAATGTTGAGGTTCTCACCAAGTTAAATCTCACTTAGCCAGTTAGGGCTTCATAAACACACATTACTGTAGTCTAAATTAATTTGTGCCATGCAGAGCAATTTTAACTATCAGTTGAGTAACAATTTATTCACTTCATTTTACAAAACATTTTTATATTTGCGCATACAATTACACTAGCATGTATTTCCACATATATGTTTTCTTAAAGAAATCTTGAATTGTGCTCTGCTTACTAGCAGTGCAGATCTTCTTGTTTATAGCAGTTCTAATTCTTCTCAATGTTAAAATATCTACCTTAGCCACATTGTTTTCAGTGACTTCTTCAAAACCTTTAATTTCACACTCAAAATTGCTGAAAGACTGGCAGCAGAACAGATGTCATCTTGAAAGCCCATAAAATCGGGTTCTTTAGTATATTCTAGAATTTTATTGAAGGAGTTTTTGATGGTGGTATCCTTTACACATTCCTATGATGACAGGTTCCGTGAATGGCATCCAACGCTGTTAGCAGCTTCCAAAATCTTAAAATGTCATAGCCTTCGCCAACAAGCTATTTGATGAGATTTGTGTGGTAATGTTGTTTCATTGCAGCTATCACCCCCTGGTCCATGGGCTGGATTAATGACGTGACACATGGTGGTAAAAATATGACAAAAATTTCATTATCGTATGATAGAAGTGTTGTTGCAGTTAGGTGACATGGCGCATTATCCAGAATTAAGATGGCTTTCAATAACAGTCTTTTTTTTTCTAGAAAATTGTGCACAGCAGGAACAAAATTCGGATGAAACCATTAACCTTTTTGATTTTTGTAAAGCATTGGCAAATCAACTCTACCCTTAAAAGCTCTTGGATTTTTTGATTTACCTATCACCAGCGGTTTCAGTTTATGATGTCCAGTTGCATTGGCGTACACAAGGGCTGACAACCTCTCTTTGCTAACCTTAAAACCTGGAGCATGTGCTTCGTTCTACATAGCGGAGCTTCTTGTAGGTAAGCCCTTCCAATATAGGCTAGTTTCATCAGCATTATATATTTGCTGCTCTGAAAATCCATGCTTAAAAACAAAACTGAAAAACTGTGTGCAAATCTTGTTGGATGCTTCTTTGTTTGCTCTGAGTTTTTCATCTTGTGTAGTAATTTCCCGTATTTCACATCACTGTTTCAATTGCATAAGCCATCCTGAAGAAGCATCAAATTCACCTTTGATGCATAGATTGTTTTAGAATTTTTCATCTGTGCTGTACATATAGGTCTCGATAAAGGAACACCTTCAGTTCTTTTCTGTTTGAACCAAAGGAAAAGAGCCTCGTCCAACTTCGCATAAGCTGATGTCTTCATGAATTTGCCCTTTGATGGCCCAGCTTCACTATCAGCTCTACTTCCATAGTTCATTAATTTTTATTTATTCTTGTTAATATCCCACACAGTTTTCACACCGATATCATATTCAAGCGAGAGTTTTTTTGCACTTTCTCCCTTATCACATCTTTGTATTATAATAAGTTTCTCCGCAATTGTTAAAACTTTGTTTCATTTCTCTGGTAGTTTATAACAACAAAACCAAGTTAAATTTTCCTGAACACCTTAAAGCACAGTTTCCAAAATGAAAAGTTTAGTGTTTAGACCTACAAGAACAGAGCGGGAAATGGCCACAACTAAATTTGTTTTTGTTACTAGCATGAGGAATGTCTTTAAGTATGCACTACATAGATGTAAAAACATCTCAGATTAAGTGATATATAGAAGTGGAAAACATTTCAGATTAAGTGCTAGACAGATGTGAAAATGTCTCAGAGTAGCTGCTACATAGAAGCAAAAATGCTCAAGAGTAGACATTGTACAGAAGTGAAGAACACCAAACCAAAATACAGCAAGTACAAATTTTTTTTGTGTGAAATTGTGACTGCTTAAGTATTTATTTTGACTTGTAAATAATGTACACAAATAACCCGAATACTGAATAATCCGCAACCGAATAATCGGGAGTTTGCTTTACTTTGCTTTCATTGTTGATATATAATTTTTTAAATAGTCAATGTTGCATTCTTGTATTCAACTGCAACATGAATTTTCCATACTGGTTGAGAGTAGTGTGTTATGTTCTTTTAATGAATGTGTATCTATGATGGTTTTACATGTGCATTATCATCGTCGTCATCTTTGTTGTTTAAACAGTATGCTCACGATAAAATAAGTCTTTAGACTTTTTGTATTTCTTCACTGCCGACTGAACTGGGAGCTCACATGCCAGCAGGCACTGTAACGTGTATTTAGTTATGCCCTGTGGCTTTTTCAAAGGTTGTTTTCAAAAGTACTCAATTTACTATAAACAGCCTATATAAAGTTTATAACGTAACAGTTTGAAAGTTGTGCAATATAAATTACACCTCAGTTTTCTTGTCACCTCAAATGCAATGTGTATTCCCACCTTTTTTTTTTTTTTTTTTTTTTTAGCATTTATTGCTTCAAGAATATTTAAATACACGAGTTCATTGAAAGCAGTGTGGTTTATAGTAACAACACAGACCTATGTTTTTCATCAAGTTGAATGATCTGTTTTGTGATTTACTCTTGGAAAATCTGTTTATGGGTCTCAGTTATTAAATTTAGTAATAGTGGAAATCCTAGTTACTTCCATTTAGTAATTTGATGACAGCAACAAGTTTTGTGATGATCATAAATGTGTGTTCATGTAGGCTACTTTTTATCCAAACTATCAGTGGTCTATATTAAATGCGGTTTCTTATAATTACAATTAACTCATGTTTCAGCATGGCCTTCAAAGACCATAATTTATGTTTTTTATGTATTTTCTCATAATGCACATACAGTCACACTTCCTTTAAAGTTATTCATTAACAAATTGAAAAAAAAAAGAATCAATTTAGGCAAATGCATGTTTTAAAATCTGTGTAAGGTGAATATAATTATCTCCTGTAGTAAAATTATAATGGGAGTAAATTTGAACTAGGAATTTTGCAACAACAATACCCACATAGTGGATGTACCTTAATGCATAAAGTAGAATTACAGACAGAAACATAAAAGATTTTACCTCCTAAAAATGTTCTGTATATGCACCTTAGGTCACCATGATACATCATCATATTATTGTGTCAGTTTAGTTCATACCACATGTTGGCATTGATGAGGGTGTATAGGATTCCTGATACATATCTTCTGGTTGTTTATTTCAGGAATCAAGGGTGGTATGTAGTGTGTGTCTTTAATGTATTTCTACCAAAAAAAGTCAGTGTGTAAAATGTGATTAAAATTGAGCCATTCAGCAATTATTTATAGCTGTCGTAAACATGACCAATCCAATATTATGGCAGTTCCTTGTATGTATTTGTGCAGTGGCACAAAGTAGAATCCAGACAATTCAAGACAATTTCCTTTTTATTGAGGAAGCCAAAAATCAATAGCTGTTACAAAGTTCTTAGAAACAATACAATGATGGACAAAATTGAAGTTAAAAAAAATCTTCAATACAATTTCATGTAAACAACATTTATATTAAGCGTATGCAATGGTACAATGCATTTAATAACAAGTTGAGCTTGTATAATCAGACATACAATGGTATATATCACAGACATTTACAGGTTATGCATGTATAGAGTGCAATGCATTCAATTAAAGGACGAGATGATTAATTAAGTATTCCAAGGTATGTATCACAAACATTACAAAAATTTATTCTCGCATTACAACATGGTAAGATCATTTACCAATGACAATTGTAATATCATTCCAAAATGTGCTTGTCACTGTATGTGCATAATTCAATACAGACCTTAAATTAAAATACAAAACAAATGCCCTAACACATTTATAATATTCAAGATCACTCTAACTCTAACAATGCAATACACCATAATAGTTCCCCTTACACATGCCCATAAGGCCTACTTAAAATAACCTTATAATATTTAAAGCTGACCCCCAAAACTAAGAACGAACTGTTTGGGTAAATATATCCTCAAGTTAGCAGGCAGGTGAAGCAATAATAACAAACACCAACAGTATTTCACCTCAGACCCATTCACTCATCTGACGCAGAATAAACCCATCTACACTACTAAGGTTCCACATCAAAAGCGCATAAGTTTTCTTTAAACTTGACAACACGATTAAAAATGAACAAATCATTATAAGCAAAACTGCAGTGTACATCTAACGTTGCAGTAAATATAAATCTGTACTTAACCTTACTTAACACGTTCATTATTCTTGGTAACTCCAAAAATTACACAATTAATGATACGGGCGGCAAGTAAATTATGTGATTCTAAAGCCATAGCACACAAAATTAAACACATTAATTGTGAATTAAAATACACTAAGATAAACTAACCTCATGTGAGGACGACCACAGTCAGCCCATCAAAGCCTCGTGCGATAAAGTAACACGCAAAACATTACTTCACTTTGCCTCAATCATATGAATTGTTAATGCAATTGTGTTAAAACCCTTTGTGTATCCACCGAAAACATGAACAAGCAGATATGTAATTCAAAATTTGTAGTAACAAGTGACTAACCAATGAGTTTTACCTAAACATATAATTACAAATGGTGATCCAAAAATGAATTAAGAAAATGTTGGCTTCATCAGCCCTGAAACCTAGTGCCTTTTCCCTAGCTTAACACATCTTGACTAAACATGTTAAACCTCCTAGCACAATAGCAATAACTCACATTTCATATTGCCGCCAGCCATGACAATGAATACACAACCAAGCAAAGGGTGGCGTGCCATGAAGTTAAAAGCACACAACTAGGTTATGAAGAAATCACTGTTGAATGTCGGGCAAACAGGCGTCAAAATGGCCTGTATCAAGCGAGTAGGTAGATCCTGAAGCAGAAGTATACCAGGCGATGGGAAGTAAGCAAGTTTTGCTTGACGTCTAAACCTACACAGCGCTGGCTTGAAAGGGGGGAGGGGGACAACCAAGGAGGAGTGGCTGGCAGCCTCCATCAAGGCACATGGCCAAAGAAAGTGACGATAAGCACAAAATCATCACACATTGTCATGAATTTTTTGATAAAAGTTCTTAAGGAACTCTGTAAATGTGAGAGATGAAATTTGGGTAGTCTTGTAGCTGCAGTATGAACCACTGTATCAGTAGTTTGAGTTATGGCATTCTTTCTGCAGTGTTTTCTATGTAGTAAACTGACCTGTAAATTGTGTAATTAGAAATGGTGAAAAGCATACTGATGTTTGGGAAATTTTATAAATTTTCCACACATGTAACGGCTGTTCATGGTAAAGTGAGCACTTTTGAAAGAAACCTTTAAAAAATGTTACTGCCCCTACCTTTATATATTTTAATGGGCCCACTGACTGGCATGTGCCCACAGTTAAGTTGTTAACAAAGGAAAGTAGTTCCATGTCTTAACAATGAATTTAAAACATTAGGTAAAAGTTTCTGCATACTGAAATGATTTATTTTGCTGTATTTTTAAAAAATTGAATATAGGAATAATTATAAGCAATTTGGTAAAATATTTATTTTATTTTGCCAATAATTTCAGATTTTTACGTGATCGATGCATGAATAGTGGCAATGTTAAATGTATATAGAGTGGAATGATATAAAATATGCATCCGAGTAGATTCTATGCAGGGCTTTCTTAAGTGCTCATTTTTCTGTGGACAGCCTATATGCAGGATTTATTTTCCCTATAACAATATGGCGGTAGAATTGACTTCTTATATGGAAGGTGAATTCATCGAAAACCATCTTGTATGCTTGCAGATTTTTAGAACTTGAAGCTTTAATCGATATAGTTTACACACAGTTTTTTATGTTACTCTAAGTTCTTAACTGGCATGTTTAGTGTATTTCTGTAGGCTTCATTAACAACATTTTCACTCCACCTTTTAGGCTATCATCCTTGCTTTGAGTACTAAGAATCCGTCCTCCCTTGAATGCAGTTTTCACTAGAGCAGTACCAGGGGGTGAACAGAGGGAACTATTTCTTCTATGGTAGTATGAAAATGAACTTCCACAATTTTCTCATGTTACTGTGCAGTTTCGTTTAGATACATCCAATAAACATTGTGAAGTGATTATTTAAAATCCAGGAGATTTGTTTTGATTTGTATGGTAGAACCACATAATTTTATACAAAAATAATAGGCACAATTTAAGGCAACAGCTTTTTAGAGGTTATGCTGGTGTGTATTGAATTATATTTGTATTTTTTGCTTCAGTAGAATACTGTATGTTCAGAATTTCCATAAATTAAATTGTCAATTTGGTTAATTGCCTTTCTCAATTACCATTGTTTGATTATTGATGATAAGGTGATATTGGCAATAATTTTGTGTGTACAGCCCATGAAGAAAGTGTGGATGTGGATGTGGCAGTTCTGAAGAGGCTGCAGCATCTAATTGATGAGCTGCGAGATAAAATAAAGCAGCGTGACAAAGAACTAAGCTGCAAGGCTGCAGAGGTTGACAATGTGAGTTTAATGTTAACAGAAAAATTATTTTAAATTATGATAGCACTGCACTATTCAACTTAAGGTACAGTAACAGTAAGAAATTATTTTTCATATTTTTTTGTTTAATACTCATGGTAGCAATAGTTATGTACTTACACAAATATTATCTTTGTTGACTGTTCCTCTATCTTTCCATGACATTGTCGTGCTACTGCTCTCAAAATGAAAGCTATGTCTCGTTAGTGATAGGATAGGTTCCAAGCACTGGACAATACATTTATCAGGAAATGGAGAAGGAATAAAATGTGACCCACTGATTCATCAAAATAATTTTGATTATAGTTATCAGTGTTATGACTTACTGAGTTTATAGAATTGCCAAGTGTAAGCAAAATGGATGTGGTGCATGTTGAGAACTTGAAAGCTCACAATATGATGCAGTTGACTCAAAGGCAATGAGTTTATTATATGAAAGCAAATTACACAGTCTTTGCAGAGTCATAAAGCATTGATCATGTTACTAACAATGATCCCATTGAAGTCAATAATAGCTCTTATATAATGGCATTACTGTCTGGGTGACCAGCTATTGAAAATTAAATGGAGGTAAAAATGAGACAAAATGGATGACATGAAAAAAAAAAGGACAACACATGTTAATTTCATTATTTTGTGTAATTTAGGTTCATTTATACAGACCCATCATATATTTAAAAATTCTATAACATTTATTTACATAAAACAATTGCTTGTACAGACATTAAGTGGCATATTTTCGGATTCCGTAAATTTTTTTAAATACATCTGGTCATTCCTTCAAGTAAGTGAGAAAATCAACATAGGAAATATCTTTAAAATTATATTGTACTAAAAGCATGTTACTGATGGATGCATGAAAAAATCTATTTCTTTCGTTATAGCATTGACCTCCTATAAAGGAAAATTTTCTATCACCACTGGAATTAGATCCGGGTAAACAGAGGTAATATTTACATATTTTCAGTAGTTATGAGAAGTTATTCAGAGTTTTACCATGGAGAAAGTACGTCATTGGGCAGCCATTTCTTTAAAAAATAATTATTCATTTTAAGTGGACAAGAATTTTTTCAATCTTTGATATTGATCAAAAAGTTTGATGCATGATGTGTACTGACATATTGCTAAATACAACCCCGCCTCATCTTCACATGATGTCATGTCACCCCGAGCAGAGTTCAAACCCAGGACAACCTGCTTCCAGAACCTACCAGCACACCTCTAGGCAAGGGGCACCCAAGGACACAGCAGTCAAGGCTATCAATGTCGTTATGTCAGACATCACATGTCCATTACTCAACCACGTGCGACAGAAGCCAGCCACGAAGTTCAGCGCGGCTCCTTAGCTCGCAGGAGCCTTGCAACCTCCACTCAAGGAAAACCGCTCTTCCAACCTTCCCTGAGAAAATGTGGCCACCGGCCAAAGGAACCTGCAGCTGGCTATCTATATACGCAAGCACACAGCTCCAAAACTCAAAAGTGATACTCTGCAGCTTGCTCCTTAATCTCGTGTGCTGAGCTCTCTGCCTACCACCTTCCTCACGAAGGACAACCGCTACCTTTCAGAGCTGCCCAAATCTCTTCACTTACCGCTACCTTTCAGAAGTCTTCTAGACCTTCATCCAGCGAACCGCGAGAAAGTCGTCTCCCCATTTACACTCACTACCACTTTGGTAGTGAACCCCAAGTCATTCTGGACAACAGTATAAATAAGTTAGGGTCAGTGGTTACCTTAGCTACCTAGCCTTTTTCTGCTCTTGTTTAATTTAGCATCAGGTCCCCTTCACCTGGTGTACCATAGCTTGCTTCCATTACAGTTCATTTATAGCTAGGGATTAGTATGGGCCACCATCTCTATTCCTCTGGGGAATAAACACATGATCTTACCTAACCCCGAGTACTTATTCTAGGGTGATTGTGACTTCCTTCCCTGTACACATCAAAACTACTAAGGAAAAGCAGGAGACGGCTGCTTGAAACCTCTTTGTCGAAACTAGTATAGGACTGCTGGCTCACGTAACCGGGCGCACGTACATCGCAATACGTACCCATTATATGGCCACCCATACTGTGGACCAGGTATGCAAAGGTACCTGGTCTGCACGTACGGCAGAGCCTCGACCACTAGTAACACTCTCTACAAAGCGGCTAGACATCCAGATCAGCCAACCCACTCCATTCACCACTTTATTATATTTGCCAGTTGGAGTGACAGGTTTGATTCTGGTTGGCCTAGCCCCAACTGGCTGCACTCGTAGCTAGGGAACTTGTTGCCTGCTCTTCCTTAGTGTGGTGGACCGTATCATCTCCCCATATACCCATCACCCATTGAAGTGGTGCAAGGTGGAGAGCTAAGAGGGCAGCTAATCCCTTTGAACCTAGGCAAGTGTTCTGCAACCCAGTCCCATCTGCCCTCAGCAGCCCCTCCCCACGGGACCGAGCTCATGTCCCCCGACAAGTGGAGAGGCCTCATCTCCCAGTCCTCCATAGCTCCCTCTTCCAGTCACGCCATAAGATCACTGGCAAGCCGCACCTGCTCGTGTTTTGCATAAGATTGGGGCTTACATTACCACTGGGCATCGCCAGCCCATACTTCAGGACTATGCGAACCAGCAGTCCACCGTGGGAGCCAACCAGCCCCTCCAGCAGCCAGCATCACTACTGCCATAGGACAGAGCACTAGTTCCAGCCAGCAGCAGCAGTGGTCAAGCCATAATCTACCCCAGGCCATGCCCACTGCCGGTAAACGAGTGTCTTTGTCTACACCAACAGTGTGGAGAGCTGCTAACCCCACACCTGACTTTGTACCATGCTGTAGGGCTACAGCCCCAACCTATACTCGAGCTGATGACCAATCAGCGGCCATTAAACCAAACTTCACCTCATTAAGTTGGTCCGTGCTTCTGTCCAACACTATAGAACCCTTGTCTAACAGTGATGTTACAGCCAGTTCAACTGACCTCACACGTCAATTGTTTTTGTGGTGCCACAGCACTTTATTAGTTTAATAGTAAAGCAGAACCAGGCCAGCACGACCCCTATGACCAAGTTAATCTCACCAGGAGCCAAACCATAACCAGCCAGACTTTGGAGAGTCTTAAAACACCCTGTGGCACTTAATTTTAGTAGTTGAGATATGTCTTAAGTTAAATCTGAGCATTGCTGACCAAGGTGAAACCGCTCCCGCAATGGATGTGGCACTGATAACCAAACCAAATGTTGCAACACACCCACATGCTCTGGAGCGGAGGTAAATTTAATTAGTAGCTCACACTGCCAGAGTAATTCCACTACCTGTTCTTAGGGTGGAAGCCGCCCGAGCCGAAAGGGCTCTCTCCCTCTCCCCCTTCTTGACACTCCCAACGTGCCAGTTCTGCCTGGAGAGGCATTTCCACAGAGACAGCCCTGTTTGCAAGAGCAGCAGTGTGTGATAGATTGCGAATGGTGCAGCATTTGTGTTGGGGATTGTGAAAGCCTGACAGTCAGCTGGCTATGAAACCAAGATATCTTAAACCCTTCTCTGACCCCACTACAGAGTCTGGCAGAACGCATTCGCCTCCTACAGCTGACCATAGGGGGAAACCCACCGAGCTTGAAGCAAAGACCCAGACCTCATCATAAGCAGCCAATACCCAAACTCGAAGAACCTCAGCCCACAGAAGCCACGCTTGATATTCCGCCGAAGCAAACGACAAGCCAAAACCCCAACCTTCTTTTGAACAACCCAAGAAATACCCAACTTACTCTGGTAAGAAACCAGTGGCTAGCACCCAGAGGAGCGATATCCATCAGCACACTGCCCTCGACTCAAACTGACTTCATCAGAAAAGTGCCCATTAGGCACGGCTGCATGATGCCGACCGGGTCGGAACTTTTGCAGCGATGCCCCTTGGACAGGGAGCCCCATCGATGACCCCGGCCACCCAGCACCATCCAAGAGGAAGGTGAACCCCACCACACTGACGATGTAGGGGAGCGCGAAGAGCTGCTACCTCCGATGGCGATCTCGACCACATCCACCCAGGAGGATGTAAAAACCTGCAGTGTCTTGATGCTAGACGGCTTCGATACCCCAGCTCCTGAGAAGGAAGCTCCCAGCTACACCGACTAGGTAGGGGAGCCTGAAGAGCCCCTACCTCTGACTGCGACCCCGACCATGTTCACCCAAGAGGACGTGGTGACCCGCAGTGTCTTGATGCCCGACAGCCTCGAGACTCCAGCTGCCAATCAAGCTCCTGTTAAGGAGGAGTCCAGCTGCGTCACCAAGGTAGAGGAGCCCAAAGATCCCCTACCTCAGATGGCGACCCCAACAGTGTCCACCCAGGAGGATGTGGTGACCTTCAGCATATTGACGCTGGATAGCAGGGAGACTGCTACCGCACCGCCTTCTGCCAGGGAGGATGAGCCCAATAGTGCCAAAGGGGGAGGGGAAGCAGAAGAGTCCCTGCTTCTGATGGCTACCCTAACACCGCCTCTCCAAGAGGAGGGGACCACCAGTTATGCCTCATTGCCTAGTAGCCCCGAGCTGGCCACTGCTGAGGTCTACCCCAATGAGTCCAGCAGCTAACCCGCAATATCCAAACGAGGGAGGTGCCTCCCTGCACCTGCTGTTTTGCATCCTAAGGTCAATCAAGGCGGCACAGGGAGTCACCGTGGTGCCCCATGGCAAATTTTATGTAGCCGTATTCACAGCACAAGGCTGTACAAAGAAAGCGAGGCTGCCCGTGTAAACCAAATACTTCCCACTTCGAGTGAAACCCACGCTGAAAGACAGCCATAAGGAATGAAAACAGTCAGCAGCAATGCAAAGTGTACTGTGCTACATCAGAATTTTTTGTAAATATTATACTATTTTGAGTCATACATATTCTTTATTAATTGTAGGTGGCCCATATGATAATTGATACTGTTAGTAAAATTTAAAAGGGTAACTCATGTTGTATATAACGTAATTAGAAGCCAGCGTAAGTAACGGAAATCTTAGAGCTGGCCTAGATAGAAACTTGTCGCAAATAAACTACCAGCTGTGCGACCAGTTAGGAGGCTACAGAGCAGGGCCAGTTAAAACACCTTCAGTGCCATGGCAGGTAAACAGTAAGTTGACACACCCCTCATGAGTGATACAGAATACACGTCTCAGTGTTCTGCAGTTTTTTTTCCTCACACGTATGCCTGTAAATTGGTTTATCCCAGGTTAAACTCAGTCATATTATGTAAATAAAAAACAGCCTTCAGCTGACTTGGTGAGCAAAATGCTTCTTGTAAGTTATGAAGCGATGCAAGCATTCACCCGACATCAGTACATTATGCATGACAACTATCCTCCCCAGGGGGTAAAACCCATTAGTAGGTCGCTCGCCCAGCCAGCCTGCGCGCTAGAGGGAAACAGCACTACTACTGCAATAGGGAAAGTGACCAGCTGCATGCCGGAGCACAGAGCAGCACACAAGTGGAGCTCTACAGAAGCCAACCCAGACAATTTTGAGCAATAGTTCTACATCACTTATGCACCAAAATTCTACCAGATGAGTCTACGCCAGAATGGAAGGGGGCAGTTGATGCGTGACACGTACTGACATACTTACTAAATATAACTTTGCCTCATTTTCACGTGAAGTCATGTCACTCCAAGCACCCACCAGTATGTCTCTAGGCAAGGGGCACCCAAGGACATGGCAGATAAAGCCGCCTATGGTACTATGTCAGACGTCGTGTGTTAAGCACCCTCGTGCGTGACAGAAGCCAGCCACACAGCCCAGCAGTGCCCCTAAGCTCATGGGATTGATGCAACCCGCACACAAAGATAACCGCACTTCCAGCCTTCCCCAAGAGAATGTGTTACTGCCACTAAGGGAGAAGCTCTTGCCTGAATATACCTGACTGGCCAAAGTTAGCCCAAGGACCTGCAGCTGCTCGTCTATATACGAGAGTGCATAGCTCCAAAATGCCACCTTGTATGCTGGAGCTCTCTGCCTACCATCTTCCTCACTGCTACCTTTCAGAGCTGCCTAAATATCACTCACCGCTATCTTTCAGAAGTCTTCTAGACCTTCATCCAACGAACCTCGAGGAAGTAGTCTCCCCGTTTACACTCACTACCACTTTGGTAGTGAACCCTGAGTCCCTTCTGGACAACAGTATAAATTTGTTAGGGTCAGTTGTTATCATACCTACCTAACCCTTTTCTGTTCATGTTTAGTTTAGCTCCAGGTCCCCTTCACATAGTAGTGTACTGTAGCTTGCTTCCATTACAGTTCATTGATATTTAGGATTAGTACAGGCCACCTTGTCTATTCCTCTGGGAATAAACACGTGATCTTACCTAACCCCAAGTACTTATTCTAGGGTGATTATGACTTCCATCCCCGTAGATGTCAAACACACTAAGGAAAAGCAGGAGCTCGCATCTTGTAATCTCTTTGCCGAAACTAGTGTAGGACTGCTGGCTCCTTTAACCGGGCACACATACATTGCAATACATACCCATTATGGCCACCCATACTGTTGACCAAGTAAGCAAAGATACTTAGTGCGCACTTATGGCAGAGCCCCGACCACTACTAACACACGCCACGAAGCAGCTAGACATTCAGATCAGCCAACCCACACCATCTGCTGCATTGTTATCTTTGCTTGGTGAAGTGACAGGACTGATTCTAGTTGACCTTGACCCCTTCTGGACCACACACCACGACGTGGCTAGACATCCAGAACAACCCACCGCTCCATTCACTGCGTTATCTTCACTGATTGGAGTGACAGGTTTGAGTCTGGCTGGCCTAGCCCTGACAGGCTACACTCATAGTTAAGGGATCTCGTCGCCTGTTCTTCCTTAGTATGGTAGACCGCAGTACCTCCCCATATGCCCTTTATACATTGAAGTGGTGCAAGTTGGAGAGCTAAGAGGGCAACTACTGCCTCTGAAACTAGCCAAGTGTTTTGCAACCCAATGTTGTCTGCCCTCAGCAGCTCCACCCCACGGGACCAAGCTCTCGTCGTCCGACAACTGGAGAGGCCTCACCTCCCATTCCCCCATAGCTCCCTCTTCCAGACACCCCATAAGATTGCCGGTAAGCTGTACCTGCTCGTGGTGTGCATACGACTGGGGCTTCCTCTACCACTGAGCGTCGCAGCCCATACTTAGGACTATGCGAATTAGCAGTCTACCCCGGGAGCAAACCAGCCCCGCCAACAACTGCGTCACCACTGCCCTAGGTCAGGACACTAATTCCAGCCAGCAGCAGCGGCTGAGCCAGGATCTACCCAGGGCAATGCCCATGGCAAGTAAACAAGTGTCTGTCTACACCAACAGTGCGGAGAGCTGCTAACCCCACACCTGACTTTGTACCATTCCGTAGGACCAACTTCACAACAGTAAGTTAGCCTGTGCCTCTGTTCGGCACTATAGAACCCTTGTTTGATGGTGATGTCACAGTCAGTTCAACCAATGTCACGCGTCATGTTTCACTTCATCAATTGCAATGTTTTATTCCATTGAAATATAACAAGGAATCTATTAATTTGTAAAAATGAAGACGTATTAAATCATTGTTGAATTTCACTCGCTCAAAACAGGAAAATTCTTTCAGTGGTACAGTCCATTTTTCCAAGTACTCAATATAAGATCTCTATGTTGACTCCATTTCTTCAATGAATGTGTTCCCTATGATTGTTTTTGTTTATGTGATGCTCTG
This sequence comes from Dryococelus australis, assembly GCA_029891345.1. Lineage (NCBI taxonomy): Eukaryota > Metazoa > Arthropoda > Insecta > Phasmatodea > Phasmatidae > Dryococelus > Dryococelus australis. Next base: position 193,465,923 of record CM057009.1, read on the forward strand.
AATCACCAATACCTTTATTTGCCACAGAAATAAAGCTGTCACACATTTGACATTTTACTTCATGTTCGGTTATTTCTTTTACGAAACACATAACATTTTATCTTTAAACTGTCTCTGAATTTACACTTTTTATTTATTTGCGACATACCATATTTTCACCATTACAACATCTGCAACATACACACCATAGAGTAAATACAGTGGAACTCCTGTATTACACCACCTGATTTTACACTTTCCTGCATTTTACACAAACTTTTTTGTCCAAATGTCTGTTTTTACAGCATAAGTCTCTCTCTTTTTACAATTGCCTGCATTTTGCATAATTTTTCCCAGTCCCTGAAAAGTTTAAAATTGGGGTTTCACTGTTTATTAGGCTGGATTGAAACCAATACTGATACAGATACATTAGCCGATTATCCCAAAATCAGTATAGGTTACAATCTGCCATGGTCCAACCAAATTATTTCATCAACCCAAATAATTTAATCACTATGGAAATTACCGCACTTGGTTATCTTGCGGGACATGTTTTCACAAACAAAGAATTTAATTTTTGCAACCGAAAACTATTTTCTTAATTTTATTTGTATCTTTTAGTAACGGGTGATTTGAAATTAAACTGAAACTGATATGGCTTACTTTGGTGTTGTTAAATATTTAACTCTATATAAGCCATACCTGCATTTTATTTATAAACGAACATCTCTAACCAAAAAATGTTGGCAATATGACTAAAGTAAATAGTACGCGTGTGTGTCTATATATATATATATAAAGCAGATGAATGTAATTTACGCACTGAACACGCATGCTGTATTTATAAATACTACCGTCTTTACTCATCTTCTGAGTTTTGTGGTTAGATTCGTGACAGGTATGGCATTTGCAACTATTGGGGGAGGTTGGTGATTGTAGCCAGCTGTTTACGTCGCAAAATTGGTTAAGAATGCCAAAAATAGTTACCATCATGCTCCGGAGTTTGATGAAGTGAAGGTTTTTTGTAAACTAACCAAAGTGCTAACTGCAATGTTAACATTGAGTGGGCTGGAAAATACTGTTCTTAAATACTGCTGTGTCATATTCACAGTGATTTATAGTGTTTATATTATATAAGGAATTGTATGTAACTTTTTTTTTGTAATAATTGACATGTTTTTCCACATCCTGGAGACTTTGTGCTCATTTTAAAGTAACTCGGACATATTAAAAATTATAAATGAAATGTTTAGAAACTGCTCTATCTGCGGGATTGGCCACAGAGTATCGGTGATATCAGCAACATGGGTTTGGATTCAGCTCTACTGTTTATTGTTAGGAAAGCTGCCCCATGCAAACTGTATGTGGAGTGAAGTGAGCTATTCGAGGAATTATTTTAAGAAACAGTTTGACCAACATCTATCATTTACAAACTGATATAAAAAAGGCCTTAACTCATTTGCCAGACATTTTGGGATTTTTTTTAATTCTTGGAGGATGGGAGGACAGCAAAAAAAAAAAGGACATGTCCGGCATTTACCAGATGCCTGGTCACCCTGATTACCTGTCATGGTGCTCTACTAAAATGTAGATATTTTGTGAGTAAAGAGATTTGGGTGGTTTTAACAGTGAGGTTGACGCATGCCCAGTTACTGACTGCTCGGCACGATCGTTGTGGTTTTATTGCACTAGACCAAGTGCGCGGTTATCGGTAGCTGACGGGAGGTGTTAGAATACCTGGCTTACTCTTAGGATCTTCAGCCAGTTGGTAATGTTGTGTTGGCGGCTGAGCGAAGCTGGTGCTGCAGTCCTCTGGTTTAGATTAGGTTGTACTGGGTCAGCTCACACCGTACTTCAGGGTCCAGGCCAATGCCTCTTGGCTTCAAAATCTAGGGTTGGCGATTTCGTACCTAGCTTCCATCCTGTACACTATGCCCTTCAGGACAGGATGGTTGTCTAGGCTTGTACAGATGTGCGGTGGAAAATAAATATATAGCGTATCATGGGAGCAGTTGAGACTGCTTGTAACCTTAGTGAGGCGGCGAGGTCCCGTTCCGCCTGTCTTTCCTTCGTAAGAGGGGCTAAGGTAAACCGCTGCTTGGCAGCTGGATGAGCAATCTTTGGTTCCCTACGTCATCGGCGGTGTCTTATCTTATAAGGCATAGAGTTTGGTTCGCTGTTGAACATTACACGTTGTGCACTAAGGACGAGAAACTATTTCCTATAATAGTGTTGTCCAGTAGCCACTTGATAGCATGAGCTCTGTGTCTCCAGTAATCCCCCACTGTAGCGGGCAGATCAGAGACGTTGAGCCATGTGGGCCATCACTGCTTCTACTGGATGTGATATCCAGCTAAGGCCAGGCCGCAACACCTAAGCCAATACCTCCTTCAGCACCTGGGTGCTCTGGTAGGAAATTATAACCTAGGCTTGCTGTCTCTCCTTGGTTGAAAGTATTCCTAGTGGTTGTGGCTCCTCTGTTCCTTCCATCCAGCACCTGGTTGCTCGGGTGAGGAAGTAACAGGCGGCCATCTAATGGGTGCGTTTCAAGACTGAAGGACTCCAGAAGGGGTTCCTCAGTCAAAACTAGTTCGGATTTAAAATGTTCTTCGTTTCTGTCGGCAGTGCACATTGTGAATTATTCCTAGTGGGCTAAGTAGGTATTACTCTAGAAATAAAAGCGCGTGGATAGAGAACAGAGCTGTATTTATTGACGACTCAATAAACAGTGTCCCTTGCTATCTCCTACCAAGTAGATAGAGTACTGAAGGTAACCTACGTTAGCCAGGTTTAGGCGACCTGGTCCTAGGCTAGGGGGAAAGGTTGAACTAGGAGACTGGTTAAATTACTACTGAACTAAAATTATCTAATTGCAAGCGTCTGGAAGAGACAAAAAGAATTAAAAATTCCTTTGCTATAGTAGCAAAGTGTATTCGTGTTTGATGTTTGTCGAAGACTGTTGTTGCAGGGAGCAGCCACGAGGGCTGCTGAATACTTGAGGTTTGCTGGAGGCCCCAGCACTAAGGAGTGCTCAGGGTTTACTCGAGTGAAGCAAGATGAATGACTCCGGAGCCCGGCCGTGCACTGACTTATATAGTCAGAACTGTAGGGTGCTGCGGTGGGCACGGGGAGGGCGTGTGACGTCCTTCTGCTGTGAGGCTGGCATGGGAGGTGAGAACCCTCTTTTCAGCACTCTGCTTCGTTTATCTTTGGTGGTGCTCAGCCGTGCCCCGAGGTGGCTGACAGTTTGTTGGCACTCAGCACGATGGTAGGGTGGAAACGGTGTGCTTGTGGGCTGCGCAACCTTGAGACCACGTGTTCGGCCACCTGGTGGATTTAAGCAGCGTGCAAATTCCGTGTATTGGTTTGCGGTATTGACTCTCACATGGGTTGAAGTAAGAATATACGTGACATGATGAGCGATGACTCATAATCGTATTTAATAGTGGTATAAACGGCACACATCAAAGTCTTGATAGCCAATGAGGGTAATTGAGGTGAGTATGGAGCAGTGCTGGAATGAAAGAGTGGGGAAAATGGAGATCCCTGAGAAAACCAGCTGAGCATTGTCATGTAATAACTATCACACATGTTATGTCACATAATTGGGAAGTGTCTGAGATAGAAGCTCATTAAGTGTTTCATATTATTTCATCAGCCAATTCAGTGGGCGTCATCATTGTTCATGCTTCTGTGACACATGGTATTTCTATACTACAGAGCAACATGAACAATTTTCTTATGTATTTTTATTTTCTAAACAGTGCTAATTCACAATTTGTCTCGAGTTATATACATGCCCATTTTTAACAATACAAAATGATTTTTTGCAGTGTGTCAAAAGTGTGGACAGAGGTGTAAGAATGTTCATTGTCATGCAATAGCACAATGCACTTTGATATAAGTTTTTTTTTCCTTCATTTCATCTGAATGTTAGGCTTCAGCTTATATGGGAGCATCACACCATAACAAGCACGGTTGATTAAACCTCTCTACAAATGGTGTTTCAATACTGGTCCTCTGGAATCCCAAAAAACTGTAAACATTATTTTTATAGCAGATGGTAGACTGATGAACAAATTTGGTGGTTGACAGTAGAGAATTCTTGTATTCTATACTCTGCCATTCACTCTCAGGCTTGTAGTGATGGGTCCATGTCTTGTCACTGGTAATCATTTTTGTTAGGAAACCTTTACATTCCTGGACATGTGTCTGACTCCTTCGTTATAGCACCCACTAGTGCAACTTTCCTTGAACTTCTGTATCCATTCATATGCTTTCTCCATACCGTGCACACAGTGTGAGATAAATATTTGCACCAGGCACACTTTCTGACCATAAAAAATTTATCACTGCACACGAAAATGACAAGTCAGGCAGCCATTGTTTCTCGCACTGCAGTTATAAATAAACAAATGTAACATACTCCCTCTTCACTGCCATGGCAGGGAGCACAGTAACCTGGAAAGAAAGCACTTCTAAGACACTACTACAAACAAATGTGGTAATGTGACAGATGTGCAGATAATTATTGAATCACCCTCATAAATTTACTCAATATTTAATATTTTTGTTTATTCTTTACTACAAAGTTTACTATTGGAGTAATATTTCCACTTTTAGTTGACAATTTACTTTTTAATTATAATTGATTAGAAGGGTTGTGTGTGTTCCATATGAGTTATTTGTTCCAGCAAAGCTCGCCAGATATATTTCTGCAAATATTAGAATTTTTATTTTGTTTAATAGTCCCTTGCAGCCATCCCTACCTCCTACTTATAATTTAAGTTGTCGCGTAGCATCAACTCGCTACACTCCTATAGAAACACTTAATTCCAAAATAAACAGTTTTGCTCCGGCTAGTATTCATCGGGAAAAGGCATACTTGAAACTAGTTGTAGTAAAATTAAAAGATGAGTGATTCATTTTTAATCTTTTCCAGTTTTATTCTAGGTGATTGAGAGTACAACAAACACATCAGTACAATGGAACTCGTCACATTCAGCCTCTCTTCTGCATTCATGCAGGTACACGATCATAGCAGCAGTCACATTGTTTAAAAGTACTGGGCTACATGTTGTCCCTTCAGTCGATGTACAAAAAATAGAATGGAGTTCCTTGGCTCGCTGCCTCTCGGTGGTTGTTATAATAATGTGGCCGAGTCCAGGGTTAGCCACGCGCACCTCGGCGCCCGTCGCTAGCCCCCACTCCCTGACAAAAGCTAAAAATACACACTTGGCCAGGGCTTGCTGCCTCCTATTGGCTGTTCAAATCTCTCATGCTACTGTGTAGTAGGATTAAAGTGCTGATGACATGGGATCTTAGAAAACAGTTTAATCTCAAAAGTTTCGCCACCTTGCTCGGAAACCTTGGAACCAAAAGTGCCACGCAGTACAGATAACATTTGTATTACAGCCTAGCATTAAAACTGATAAAGTCCTTACTTCTAAACCGTAGCATGAAAGGAAAAATTTGGACAAAATACACACAGTGACAAAATGAACTTCAAAATTTAACTAAAAGTGAACCTGAAAAACAGTTAAAAAAGCAATAAAACCCTGTATAAATGGAATGCTACAAAGTCCTGTAATATTCAATGCCTTTGTTTGTTCAGTGCACAAGACACAATAGGCATGAAGTTTTAAATACTATTTTTTCTGTGAACCATGTAATGTGTGCATTTTCATAGTTATACTGAGCCTATCTTGAAATGCATGTAGTTATTTTGGAGAATAATTTTTGAATTAGTAACAGTCTTTTTGTTTGTTCTAACCATGGTGTTTGTTATTGTTTTTATTCCTAATGACAAGCCAAGGTTTGACTTCTTTTTTGGTGCAAGAAGCATTTTTTTTTACTGCTAAGCTTTAGGAAATATTGTATTTCATCTGTTAGGTTGTTTTTATAGGTATTTCAAAGAATTTATGTTGCATTTAATATTCTCAATAAAACTTAAGTCACATTAGATGCATTTGATCTGTCTTCCTTTTTATGTATTCAGCTGATATCTTGGTGGGTACTTGTAAAGTTCATTTTGTGATCCCACATATTTTGTTCAAGGCAATTGAAATAGTTATGGGAAATCAGTCTAGATAAAAAGATTACAGTGAACAAGAATAGGATTGTGACACCAACCTGTTTCATTTCGGTAATTTAAATTATTAGTATTTTAATGTGGGGTTAATTGAGATTGCAGACATTTTTGATAGTTCATAACTTTCAGTTTAAGTAGTTTTATCTCCAATAAGTTTTTTTGTATGTTTCACATAACTGATAGGAATATTTTGTGGCCCAAATTAATTGGCGGTAGAGCTTGTTTGGTTTTAGATTTGTACACTAAAAATTTATTTAACATTGACTTAAATATTTTTGTGTAATTTTTTTACTTTTTTTTTTTTTTACCACTTTCTGCCAAATCATATGTTGGGTCCTTTTCTTATCAATTATAAATACTTTGTGGTGTCATGAAAAAGACTCCATTTTTAGAGTTTTTATTTTTCTTCCTTTTATATTTTTGTGTTTGAGTCATTAAGGAAATACTATTTAAAAGAATTCATGGTGAAAATTTATTTACTTTATTGATATACTAAGTTTATTTTTGGTTTTTAAGATTCTAAGAAGTTCTTACAACACATGTTCCTAGTGTTCTTTGTGTTGTGTATGAGATCAGCAATGCTATATGTAAGCTAAGAGGCAAATAGTAGTTTTTTAAGGTGGTAGTGGAAGATGTAACATCATAAAGCAGCTGTGATAAAAAACAAAACTTGCTTGTAAATATGGGATTAGGATAAGTAGGAAGTTTTGTTAGCAGGTAGTTCTGAGAGTTAGAAAAAATTTTATCTCAAGCTATGTAATCTAATAAATAGGATGATGACAAAGATTTTAATTTAAAAAATAAAAAATTTCCACTGTTGTAATAATTTGTTAATGATTAACGAAGAATTTAAAAGTGGCATTGTTTGTAGCAGTCATAGAAACCAAAGTAGTAACAGTATTTTGAATAACTTGCTTGTACCAGATACTCAGACCTCCAAAACATTAAATTAAGGGATAGAGATTTAAAAAAGTTAATTTAGCATGTATGTGTCATATCAAGAGAAGTTTAAAATTTTTGCAGTAGACTTTATAACATACTAATAATAATAACAACAGTACAATTACGTGTTCATCTAGTGTTATATTCTGTGGCATAATTACTGTCTGAAGTAGGCAGTCAGACCAGTGTATCAGTTATATCTCAACTACATACAAATACACTATCGACCAAAAACTAATTGGGTACCTGTCCACAATGTTTACTCGGTGGTTGTCACCCCGTTAGAATCTCGAAGGGCCACCTCTTACAGCTATAACAGCAGCCACCCTGTCTACCATGCTCTGTATGAGTGTTTGTAAGACATCCACGGGGATTCATCGCCATTCCTCTTGCAACCATTCCATGAGTTGAGCAATGGATTGTGGCCGTGCCTCAGCAGCCCTCATGTGGCGATCCAATTAGTCCCAAAGATGTTCTATAGGGTTGAGGTCGGGGCTCTGGGCAGGCCAGTCCAATCAACAAACATTATTGTCGGCGTACCACTGCATAGTAGCCCTTGCAACATGGCACGTAGCATTATCATTCTGGAAGTAACACGGGTCCATTCCGTAAAAAAATGCCACAATGTTGGGAGCATTTCAGTATCCAGAATGTTACAGTAGGCCTCTGTGTTCATGCTACCATGGACAAACACCAGCAGTCCTATGCCGAAGATCGTAAAACAGCCCTACACCATCACTCCACCACCACCTAATTTCCTAGTTGGCACTATACACTCTGGCAGAAGCCGGTCCCCAGGTAGACGCCACACCCATTCACGTCCATCGGACTGGAATAATGTAAACCTCGACTCATCACTCCACAGAACCGATTTCCACTGCTCCAGTGTCCAGTTGCGATGGTCCAAACACAATCTGAGTCACCGAGCTATATTACTTGTCGTGATATGGGGCTTATGTTTAGCTGCTCTTCCGAAATATCCAAGTCGGTGGGCCTCTGTATGCAATGTTCCAATGGAAACCGACACTCCTGTTGTTGCATGAAATTCCTGTTTGATGGTAGCCATGGGTTGTGCCTTATTTTTGACAATTTCACATTTCAGGGTTCTGCGATTTCTGTTGCTCAAGATTGGAGGTCGCCCAGAACGTGCAGCATTGGCACAATGCCCATCAACCTTCCACTTACTCAGGACGAATGCAACCGTTGATTTGGGCCTGTTTACCTTCCATGCAATTGCCCGGCTAGACAGCCCACGGAGATGGTAGCCTACAATCACGCCCTTATCGAAGTCAGATAGCTTTCTACCTCGTGTCAATTCCTTGACAACTGGTTCTACACTGGTCTGCAGCATATGATGGCCACACAAGTCTACTGATGTACTGAATTACCTATCTTCATAGGGGCCCAATTACTTTTTGGTCGATATTGTATTTCTTCATATGCATTACTTTGCAATGATGTTGACTTACATGTAAGTTGGTTATACAAAATCATAAAAAAATGTCTGGTCCAATAACTGTAACAGTAGCAGAACTCTATACACTTGCCCTTTAAAATTACACTGTTAATTTATTACTGTTTTGAAGTAAAGACTGAAATTAATTAGGGTATAATTAGGAGTAGCGAGACAGAAATTTGAAGCAACTCAAATTTTTGTGTGCTGGATTTAACATTTTCAGCGTATGTGTTATATTGAACAAGTGTTTCATTTTATTTGCACCTGTGTTACTTCAAACAAATCCTGTACAATGAAAGAAATAACTGTGCCATTCCTGCCTATGTAATTTGCTGCCATCGCTGCATATGTATTTAAGCCCAACCCTAATTTTAAAATTATTATTTTAATGTACACATTTTGTCCATTTGCTCCTTATCATTCTCCTTGCATTTAGTCATTGTTAATGTTTTATTGTCACACAAGTCAGTGAAAGTTTTGGTGAAGGACACCAAAAATTTTCAAGACACGCATTTCTGAATAATGGCACCACTGGTTAGATACATGGGTGTAGTGGTTCAGTATACAGGTATCATGTTGGGCAGCAAATGAACAGTCATGTGCATTAGACAGTGAATAAACACATCAGGTCAGGTAGAAAATCAGTGCACGTCATATTGCAAACTGTACAATTGAATCACAATATTATGACCACCTGCTAGTATCCAGAATAATTGCCCTTTGCAACAGAGACAACAGCAGAGATAGCAGCTAGAGGAGCTGGCAGTGACTTGGGTCAGCTGCTAATGGGTCTCCGCATCTATCTGGAGCTTGTCTGCAGTGCATCCCACAACTGTTGAAGTGTACATGTTGGAGGAGACATGGCGAACACGGCGATTGAGGTGGTCCCACAGATGTTCAATTGGATTGAGATCTGGGCTGTTTGGGGGCCAGGGAAGAACTTTGACATCTTGATTGTGCTCTTCCAGCCACATATGGACACTTCTAGCCTTGTGGCAAGATGCATTATCGTTCTGGAAGGTCCCATCTTCCTGAGGAAAGACAATCATTATGTATGGGTGGACATGATGGATGGGTGGATTCATAACCAAACTGATCGAGAGTGCCTTCCACATGGATGCTGGGACCTAGAGAATAACACGAGAATTTTCCATAGATCATAACACCTTGTGTTCGTCCATAAATTAATACAGGGGGTCTGTTCTCTGATGTTTCTCGCTGGACATGCTAATGTCCATCTGTTCTATGCAGCTGAAAACATGACTCATCGAAGAGGGCTACCTGTCACCAACCAGCAGCGGTCTAGTCGCCATACTGTCGAGCAAATTCTAGTCACTTTCATCGATGCACTTATGTTAGCATGGGTGCAGTCATCCACTGTCCACTCCAAAGCCCCATTTGCAGAAGGTTTTGCTGAAGTGTTGTGGTAGACACAACTCTGGATGCCCCCTGATTCACGTGGATGGTGAGCTGTTCCACTGTTCGGTTTGCCTTGATGCACCGTTGTAGTCGATGTTCACCTCGGACATCAATGGCGCATGAATCTCCACAGTTTCAATGATGGTTATTCCCAATAGTGCCATTTGTCCACTCACGATACACCTTTCCGACGGAGGCACGTAAACAGTTCACAAATGTTGCTGTTTCTGAAATGCTCCCCCCCCCCCCCCCCCCCCTCTTCGACTTGGTCCTAAAACTGATGATCACACTATTGCAAATCTGTTAAATCGCTTCCCTTACCCATGACCACAGGAAGTGCACTGTGTGCAGCCAGACTGTTGGTTGCATTATATACCCGCTTCACCAGCCCACGTCATGGGCTACGCACTACAGATGACACTTTAAGCAGGTGGTCATATTAGTGTGATTCAACTGTGTATATTCGGTGCTTATAAAGTTAAGTGTTCCTTTACAGTGTCTGCATATGCTTGTTCTTTAATAGTTGATGAACTCAAAATAGTTGCGCAGGGTTAGTATCAGTTTCTATTATGGTGATTATTTAAAATGCAAATCAGGGAAAACTTATCGGAAATATTTTAGTTTTGAGTTTAAATTTAAAGTAAAATATTCAAAAGGGTTTATTCTTGTGACTGGCAAATTGATGTTGCTAACGTACTAAGGCTTAAAAAAATAAACATGACCATAATAAAAAGTAATTGAGATAAGTTAAGCGACACATCCTAAACAACACAGTCTACAACAGGAGTTCCAGGTATAATGGTGGAAATGCATACATTACTTACTATGTTTTTCAATCAGAACACAATGTAGGTAACCTTTGATTGTGGTCATAATAAAAAAAAAAACCCATGTAGCTTATGTGAAACATTAAAAAAGTCTGATTTCCTGAGGAAAATATGCTATAGCAATTTCCACTAAATAAAGTAGTGTATCTTTACTTGATTCTTCAAAATTTGGGTCATAAATAATTGCAAGTCTTACATTTACAATATTTTGGAATTGAAAACGTTCATACCTGTTATTGTGATTACAATAACCAGTCTTTAACATTGCATTGGCGATCATTGTAAAAAAGGGAGATTTATACGCACTTGGCGGTGATACTACGGCGGTGATACTACTTCAATAACATTTTTCTTAGCACTAGACAATGTTAATACATCATTCGAATTTCTTTAAAATTTAAATATAGACTCTTCATGTCCATTAAATTGAAAATATAATAATTTATTAACTAAATCTTCAGTTTCTTCTATAGACATATAATAATCATCAAAAGGTTGCATAATAGCACAAAATAATATTTTCTCTGGTTTATACAATGGATGAGTACCTTTTACATAACTAACAAGTTCTGAATAAATGAAACTATAAATAATACATTTTGCAGTTTCAATACCTTGTATATATATTTCAGAAGTATTTACAAGTTTTGGATTACTGTCCCACCAAAAAGTTTTTGTTAACAAAGACAATGGTATACAGACAAAAGCATGAAATATATGAGTTAGATTAGCTGGAGTCATTCTTTTTGATAATAAATTTTCTAATGTTGATTGTCCTTCACCAGTCCCTGACGACAACGCTCGTTCATATATTTCGAAATTTCGTTCAGAAGAATGCAACAAGCTTTGTTGACAGGTGTTACTGGTTTATCCAAATTCACAAACATCTGACATTGCTGTTGGCAATGTTTCCACATTTTTTCGGAGACACTTTCGTAATTGCAGTTGTCAAGTACAATTTCAAATAGACTAAAAAAGGATTCTTGGTCTCCGAGGGGAAAGTTGACTTGTATTGAATGTTGTTTTTTTTTTAATGAAGTAAATGAACAAATTGACATAGTATTTCCAGTTGAGAGAGCCAGCATCTCTGATAAATTTGGAATCGTGGTGAATAGTCCTGATCCCATTGAGAAGGGCACATCTACATTGTGACTGGTGCCAGGGGCAGTTATTAACTAGTTGGATGTGTCAGTGTTCCTCGCTGTATCGGTAGACACAACTGAATCTACCATACCTCTATTCACAGTTGGTGCATTGTTTTTCAGTAAGACATCACAACTGATCAGCAACTCTCGACTGGATTTATAAACATAGATATTATTTATGATCTTACATTTTCCAGGTGATCTAGCCAATCTTTCCATAACATTTCCTCTGAGGAGATCTCTAAGGTTGAACCCGTTTGTTAGACACAGTATTTTTTGCTAAATCTCGTCTTGGCGTGCCACCTACTTTTTGCATGTGGCTTGCCAATAAGCCAATGTAGTCCAATGGTCCCAAATTCATTATATGACATGTTACACACAATGTTTCAAAAAATTTATAAATATATATAATATTCCTATAAAATGGAACACCTTTTTTTGCTTTTGGTAGTTTTGATCTTGGTGGCAAAATCTTTTTTTTCAGTGGAGGACTGTCCGGCATTTCTTTTTCTGATATAAGTACGACGTCTTCATTGTCTACCATCTGCTGCATCTCTGGAAATTAGTTCGACGCCGAACAATCAGAAGAATTAGACATTGTGCACAAACACTTGAAATTCGGAAGATAGTGCGCTATGCACTTCTTGTGTTTGACTGCTTTACCTCCCAAACAAATATTCATTCACTCTTCCAGTGAATTACATCCTGTAGAACCAAAACCACCAGCACCAAGTTGTCCAGGTACTTCAAAGTCTGCAATTTTGGTAAATTCCCAAGTAGGACTTGTGTAAGGTTGTATGAGCAACTGTGCTACTCTTATCACCACGACAGACGATCTGCTGGCAACCAGAATTGTTTTTCAAACAGATGTATATTTCGCCATCATAATCTGAGTCAATAACAGTCACCCAGTCCTTGGTGTAGATCGACAGACGATCGTGGTTGCATAAGTCCGAAGTGACCAGATGGAAAACGTACCCTTATGCCAGTTGGAATTCTTACTCATTCTTCTGGATGTATGATTTGAGTGTAGAGTGCTGCCAAATCGTAGCCTATGCTACCTGTTGTAGCGCGTATCAGCTGAGGAGCTTCTTGATGAGTAAACGTGTACCGTACCACTGGTGCATACATATTGACTACAAACTGCGAAAATGCGCAGTATATATACTCTATATCTTCAAAAGAAATGACTTCTAGTTCATCTATTATTGTTTGACACTACAAGGCAGAGTTAATATGAATAACTGGAAATGAAAGCTACAGTATACAGATAATCATGTAGTGAATGTAGACTAAACTCGTGTTTTCTATCAATCATTTTCCAAGAGAATTCAATTTCCTAAACCAAAAAGAAGTGTGGCACACGTTTTAAGTTGTCTGAAGATGAGTTGTATTATTCCGTGGACAGTAATGTAGCAGACAACTTCATCTTCAAGGCTAGTCTTCACCTTCGAAATTTAAAAATGGGGAAGGGTATGGTAAAATCTCAACTTTCTGTCATAGAGAAGGTAAAAAGGAAAGTATGTGCAAGGCTGAGAGTTAAATGTTTTTCTTACCAGTAATACATAAGTAGTTCACATAAGCTGGCTATAACTTGGCTGCACATTATCCTTAAAGTTTACTGGCAATGGCATGTATGGTCAGTTTGATAGTTTAAATCAGGGATATTGTTTTTACAGATTTTATTCCCTTTGGTGGAGTTTTATATCATCAAATTGATAAATGGATTTAAAGGCAAAATCACTGGTTACAATCCGTTTACTTAATGCTGATATTATCTTCATGCACAAAACATGTACTTTTGTCGCAAATTGCCTAGAGTTTTACCGCTCATAACTACGTTTAGACATGCTTTACGTTTTGTTTTTCATTCAAACTACAGTCGACTCTCGATTGTCCTTGATAATGGAGGGGGAGATTGCTGCGGATAACCCAAAAAAAATCGCGGATAATCTGCATACTAAGAGAAAAATACAATTTTACCAACATTAAGTCTCTTATGGTCGTAAGTGAATACTGGGTGTTTCAGTGTGAAACCTAGCCTATCCTTGACATACTACTGTAGTTACCCGCATATTATACGGCCTCGCATAATTTCCTTACCTTATTATTTATTAACAAACCAAGAAATTTAAAAAATGCGTAATTTATGCACCCCTGTTTTCTAACTTACAAAACCGGAATATAAAGTTTGTTAAATATGCGGGTAATCGCGGTAGTTCTCTCGCAAACATTAGAAGAAATGTGCAGCTACAGTTAATACAAACAACGCAGCAGAATGCATGTGGTGTTTATCACCAAGTGATTCTGAAATCTAAAGTTGCGTAAGAGGGAAGGCAGACTGACGTCACTCGGTTGCTAGGCAACAGGCCACCATCCCCCCCCCCCCTGGAGGGGGAAGCAAAGACATGCAACGAACTGCATGTCGCCCGTGTCACAACCACACCTCTCACACTGTCCAGTGCATGCGGCATACAGTTGGCTGTTTCAGCATGTGGAAAACAGTGTTGTAATGTAAGAAACAAGTTTCGCCTTCCATTCCCAGTTCTTCAAAAAGATATTGGGCTTGTTTCACCCACACTAAGCCCGACACTGGCTTTCCCGCAGCACGTTTCTAGTTAAACCACTCCAGCATAGCCTTATCTAGTTCCGCGTACATTGATAGTTTCATCGTTTTCCTATTCGCCAATCTGCTTGTCGAGTCCGCACTGCTCGCAAACTCAAAAAGTTTGGATTTATTGTTTCATATATCCCAAATTGTTGTTTGTCCCACTCTAAACATAAATGAAAGCTGTTTTATTACACTTCCTCCTTCAAGTTTATTAATAATTTCCAGCTTCTGCTGCAAATTTAAAACCACACATTTACATTTTGCAAACATTTTTCGGCTGAAAATATGCAAAAACAAAACCGAACGTAACTACTCACTGGTGAGATAAAACTGACACTAACGGTGGGAATGTGATACGCGGGAGGAATGTGGTGGTCGCGCCGGGACCGGCTATATCTGGCAGGCAGCGAGGCTAACGAGTTATGCGGTGTTGTCAGCTTGCTGTCTTGCGCAGTAACTAAGCTCATCGCACTATCGGGAACACATTTTGACATGCATTTGCATTGATATGTTTACAACATGCATGCATTTGCATGCAACTGTGGAATGATATGTTTACAACATATCATTCCACAGTTATTTTCAGAGAGTACCTGTTACGAATTTCATTAGTTAAGATGGGCGTTTTATTAAATAACTTTGTTCTGGCAGTGTTTGAGTTCATTTCCAAAAGTTATTTTTATTTTCTGAATATGCAGTGGTTAAGTCGCAAAGCGGATAATCGACTCGCAGATAATTGACAGTCTACTGTATTTCATATTGCAACAAACTTTAGGCTAATTAGTGATGGCACAAATATAAAGTAGCATACACTTAATTAGAAAATACATGCACGGTCATTAATTACTACCATAATACTTAGCGTTTCTTTTGTCAGTCATTATATTCCCAGATATTGAGAAACACCTTTCACTATCTACATTACTGACTGGAATCCATACTGACTTCACTGATTTTAATGTAGTTGATATAAAAATCCAACAATTTTTATGTGTTTAACTTTACAAATGTTTGTTTTGTAATTATCACATTGATACGAATAGCATCACATTTATCATGTTTTGTTCTTTCGGTGAAACTACAACTTTCTAGTTATAGTAATTTGAATGTTCTTTCCATATTATGAGCAATATTTTCCACTGCATCATTAAAACAATGAGCAGTTTAAATTGCTTTCTTATAAGAAGAGCCAAAAAAATCACCTCGTCTCACAAACTGCGATAAATGTGATAAACTTAGTTCTCCACACCACTAATAAAATAAAAAAGAAACTTAACAAATGTATTACTTACTCATAAAAAAATAAGATGGCACAAGTACAAGTCATTCACACATAACCTGGATAATTTTTTTAAAAACACGTTTACATAAAATGTAACCGAAAAATAAACATTTGGTAATACCATAGATATACAAATCTATGGAGTGTACCATGTGCCTTAACCAAGTGGCGACAGAAAGTTAATTTTGTTACCATTTTTGTTACAAGTGTTCAGTAATTTCTCTATTTGAATCACTTATTTATGTAAGGGTATAAGTCAGCATTTCTGATGAAATGTGTTGTAGTTATGAAAGGACTTAAATTCACTGACTAATTCCTTTTTATAAATACACCAGAAATACACTAGGTCAGTAAACCCTATTCTTTGCTTCGGACTTGTGTCTTTTCTTAACTAAATGACGTGTGTATGCCCAGAGACCCAAATACTGTCTGTAACACATTTCATCACAAATGTTGACTTATGCCCTTTAATAAATAAGTTGTTAATTTATCTCATTTGTATACTGTACTCTGATTCATATAACTTCAATAAATTTTGACAGTTCTCGAAAAGAAGTGCGGCCACAATGTATCCCTCCACCACATCTGTTCTGTCGGTGAAGAAACCAATCTTTGTAAACAAACTACGAATCTAATGGCAAGCATTGAAAGACTGACAACTTCTGTCCAGTGATTAGGCTACTATAGCTGGTTGCCATTCCCAACTGTTTTATTTTTGTTATGATCACATAATATACTAGTTAGGGTTCTGTCTTATTTTATTGGTGGGGTGTGGAACTATTGGTTTGGTCTTTCAGGTGTCGTGATTTTTTTGTGGTTCTTCTAATAAGATAGTGGTGCTTGGGACTGGCATTGTTTTAATGATGCATTGGAAAATTTTGTTGGTATGGAAATAACAATCAATTTACTATAACTCAAAAGTTTTAACTTCATCGAAAGAACTAAATGCGATAAATGTGTCGCTGTTCGTACAGATGCGAGATATGCTAAACAGATAAATGTCATTGCATTTTTATATAATTAACTACACTAAAAGGGCACTTATTTAGACTACATACTTTTGAAAACCTCCCGCAAGAACAAAATGTAATGTACATCACTATTAATACCGATGTGCGAAATGCACATTACAAACATGTTATGCAAATTTATTTCTACGTAAAATTTGTTGGAGTTTCAATCAAATAAAAGTCCCAATATATTTCAAATATTCTAACAACAATTTAAGAAAACATTATTTACAAAAAACACAAACTTGCTGTTCGCTTCATAATTCCTAAACACGTACCAAACTTTGGATGATTAATCACATGTCGGGTACTGATACAAAATATTTTATTTGCTGAATTATGCAATTAACAAAACACTTCAACTATTTATTGAAATCAACTAATTCACACTTCACAGCACAAATAAATTTTCGCTTGCGTTTCGTGATGGTCACAGAAAATGCCGGACCACTGCACACAACAAACCATTTTACAAAGTGGCAGACACATGTTGATAATTCATTTCACTGAGGAGACTGTTCTAAAAAGGCACCTATGACGAACTGCACTTAATGAAATATATAAATACAAAATTTATTAACTGCATATATAATATTTTGACACCACAATCAAGGAATTCTTGCATATTGATAAATTATGACGGAAGATAGAACAATGGCAACAACAACGGCTTTTCACCGGGTTGGTGGAGACCATAGACAACAGACTCAATGGAGATTGGTGGAAACCTTTCACATAATGGTGATGTTCGCATGCTCTACTATAATATTTCTAAATATTTTTTAATGCCTTGCTCTATAACTCAGAAAAATTGTGTATTAGTCTATAAACGTAATTTTAACCATAAATGTTGTAACTATCATTAATTTTCCACATAATTTTTAATTCTGAGTACTATTTTCTTTTGCAATCATTACCAAGAGCACCAACATAACAACACGTATCCTGCAATAACCATCAGCTGGCACAGTACTTTGGAAATGGGGGTGTTTATTGTTTACATGTTGTGTAGGTTGGTCACAACATCTGTCAAATTTTATTGAAGTTATATGAAACAGAGTATACCAACAAGGTTACATTAATTATGCAACGAAAAGTGAAAAAGGATGAAATGCCAACAAAAATAGTTTATTTTAGAAAGTCACTGAAAGCAGTTTATTTCTGAAATATAGTGATATCACTTCGGCGGTTTATTCAATATATCAATTGTGTCAAATTTCTAATTCTGACCACATATTGAAACAATTTATCGAATTAGCATCATAAAAACAGAAATTTATTTTTCGCATATTTTTAGTGTGTTGTGCCGTACAAGACGGGAACAAGGGAGATTTTGTGTACATACAAACAGAAATTCCAACAAAGCAGTTTATTGTTTTCACAAAACGCTTGTTTACAATTTCAGCAGTTCCATCAAAATTCCACACAGCCAAAGTTGAATTCATAGACTCACGAGGACATAATAATATGCATGAAGCTAATATGAGGTATTATAATCAATAATATTTTAGCCGCAAATTAAGGCTGCTTAACAAGGTTCAGGTACGTCAATCCTGTATCACAAACAGGTAAGCAAAAATTCTCTTGAGCTCAACTTCTAAAGTTTTTAAACAACAACAAATTGCAATTCTCAGTTAAGTTTATTCCTTACAAAGATGATTTAAACCATTCACGCCTTACTGGAGGTGTCTTGAGACCATTCTCAATAATCCGCAGCAGAGCTATTGAAGGCCCACAAATACAAATTAAAACAATCACAATAAAATATTAAAGGCCTGTAATGTTTATATATGCTCTCATTCAACAAATATTAAATATACAAGCCAATAACCTGTAAAAAGGCTCTGTCGCCACATTAACTAATACTCTTAAGAGTAGCAATGAAAACAGGTTATGACAAAGTTTCATTTAACTCCCATAAAATACACATGTACAATTCCGCACTACGAGTACTCAATAAATTCCACTTTTAAACTATCTCTGAGAAAGTATTTCGAAATCACAGGCAGTTTACTTATTTACCAACTTATTAAAACTTAGGCAGAGTTGCCTACATTAAAATTCTCATCAAGGGCATAACCAAAATACCCCATTTTACATAGCACTAAGCATTACAAGACACAAGCCTTCTAAAATAATTACCACTCAACAGGCACATAACCTAGTAACGAAATTAGCAGAGCATTAAAACATGCGCTCAAGGTACACACAGCTCTTAGAAAATCAGATGTGAGCCCTTAATACTAATATTACACAAGGCACCCACCAATCAATTATCTTTGCAGGTAAAAATGATCACCGGATGGGTGAAACCATGGGAAAATTTAAATATCTTGCACATAAGCGCCCTTCAAAATTACGAGTAAGCTAGGAATCTGGCACATGAAATGTCAAAAATTAACTGCGATTAACAGGAAAACATAATCGCACCGCATCGCGATACCAAACATAGCCATACTGTAAAAGAAACTCCAGCGGAATTCCAAAACAAGTAACCTGGCAAAGGTTCAAACTCCAGAACAGCGGGCGACTGAAACAGCCCTATTATAGCCGCAATTCTTAAAGTCTGAACCTTCACATAAGCAATTAAGCTTCGCGGGAGTTTCAATAACGTTAGGACTGCTGAAATTCATGGCTCAAACATAACTGCATTAATGCTCAAAAATCACCAGTGTCCCAGCACATAATAACGAATCTTTTTAAGAGGTAAATGGCAAAATCAAAACATGAAGCAGCCAATTTCATGAAAGTTATTTTCGGACATTGCCACAAATTAGTCGCTTCAAAAGGGGTGCCAGAAATTAACCACCATGTTCACGAGAGCTTACTGAAATTATTCTCCTACAAGAAAATTCTAACTCACCAACTCAATATTTCTGCTTTTACAAAAAAGAAGGCATGCCAGCTAAATTTCTGTCGTGTGTATATGAATCGCCATTCACAGCTATCAATGATTTTCGGCGATAAAGCCGATGAAGTCGCTGTCAACTAGAAGGCCGTCAAATGGCATCAGGCAGGATCGGCGATTACACCCACATAACCGATGATAAACACAAACACCCACTAAAGGCGAAGTGTCTTGTAGAGCGGCAGGAAGTGAAGTGCCTTCAACACTGGCTGGAGGAAAAGTGCTCGAGGAAGGGAGGGCACAAGCCTGGCCCAGTAGTGGTAGGGAGGGGAGGAAGGGAAGGGAACTAGGAGGAAAGGAGGGGAGCAAGATGGCCGAGGAGTGTGAGCATAGCCAAAGAAAAGTGATCGCTAAATATTCGGTGACCAGATGACTGTCACAGTGTTTGGTTGTTTTTCATTAGGTATGTCATTTTTTTTGCTAGAAACTGGTTATTTCGTATTTATGTTGTGATTTTGCACGCCGCGAAAAACAGGTGTGTGTATGTTGTGTAATGTGCTATATCACGAATAATACAAATATGTGAACAATATGTAAAATAATAACCATAAGAACTGTCATCAATACAAACCGTGTTCAAAAGTCGTAAAGCTGTCCTAAATATGGTTTTAGGGCTAAGTGAACATTTATATTTAATGCTGATTTTTAATATGCCAGCATTCTTTGGACAGCTAAGAACAGTAAACAAAGTATTTGACAATTGAAATGTAGAGGTTACATGGCAGTGTTTATTTACATGTAACGGAACCAAAAGTAGAACTTTAGCAGGGGCTTTGTTCAGAAAAAGTGAGAAGTTACCATGAATGACATATAGCAATATCTTAGTAAAGAAATATTTACTGAGGTAACATTAGAAAATAGTAAATAGTAGTAAACAGTAAAACTACCAATAAAATATTATTTTTTAAAGAATTACATAGCATATGAAAATACTTACTGACAAATAATAAAATTACATTGTAGCTATTAAAAGGTAACATTATAACAGAACCACTTCACATTTATAACATTAACCAACAGAAATAGGCTGGAAAAAAACTGCTGAATCAAGAATATCTCATAATATTCATTTCAGATCTGAAGACTGTATTGGCAACTCACAACAAACTAGACTGTGATTTGCTACTGCTTTTCATAGTATTAATGTGAATGTACAACACTGTAAGTCCAGAACCTGAGAGGAAAACATTCAAGATCTGGTAAATGCCGAACTCGGCTAGGAATCAATTGTTGAGCTTTGCCTTGAAGACTAAACCAAATTATATAATTACAATGTCTGACATTTAAAAAAAATCACAGATCTCACTTTAGTGAGAGAAGATAGCTTTCGTAATGACTCTAATTTGGTGCATAAATCATGGAATGTAAAGTAAAAATAATTATGTGTGTTAAAAGAATCTCAGAATACTAAAACTAAGGAAATTCCAGATAGTTTTTCACATGCATGCCGGCTGCAATGCAGTTAAATTTAAGTGACATCTATTTTTCACAACAAATTTAAATATTTGTTTTTGTTTTTACTTACCAAAATAGTTTTCCTGCACTGAATATGTATGATTTTGTATGTTCTCATCAAGTGCATTTAAGATGCTTGCTACTACTAAAGAAAATTGTTAATAACCTGCACTAATGTGATGTAGAAGTTGTGATAAAGACATATCAGTATCATGATGAATATAATTGCTTTAGTGAGACATCGAGTAAAATATTTCAGCTCTATGGGATGTATATTTTGGGTAAATTACATACAGATCTTAAAAATCGTAGGCTGGGATGTTTTTTGTATTGACGTTTTAGCCATGGGGTTTTTTCATAGTATGGTGAAAAACGATTATGTGATTCAAGATTAATGTGAATTAATGGATCACTTATTTGCTATTTCATAAGTACTGTTACAGTAAATTAAATTACAACAGCCAGAATATAACAAAATGGTTAAACTGAAGTAGATGATTTTAATGTTCCAAAGGAGTAAGTGTTTGAAATGGTCCATTTAATGGAGAGTAATAAGGGTTTTCTGGTTTCTATATGATACACTTTAGGACCAATTTGAGTAATTTGTGGTACTTTTCTGGGTGAGAAATTTGACTTTCAAATTAGTCCTTACCCAGGATGTTCAGCAATCTGGAAATTCTGGATAAGCGGGAAATGTACAGGATTTGAAATGCTGCGGGAAATATACCAGAATTTTTTTGAGTGGTGAGAATTTTGTCTGGTTTATGAAATCTGTGTTAGAATTACAAAAATGTTACCAAGAGAACTTAATGGTAAAGAATCTGCATCACCTTTAAAAGTCAGAATAGCACAGCACATTATTAACATATTCAGGGTCATGCAGAAATAAAAAACAGGTAAAAAGACAATATCTGAGAAGCTCCCTGCTTTGAAAGACGAGGGTCATAGCTGTTGGTTTATTGTGGCAGGGTCTTTGGGAAAAGGTGATGTAGAAAGCAATGCCTGTTTTCTTTGCATTACAGTCTGAGCCAGACCAATGCTGCTGGCTTTGTATACTGCAGACATTTTTGTTACAAATGTTGTGTTATGTGCACATCATTGCGATTGTATATTACCATGATTTGTCTGCTTGATGCAAGTTTGTTTACTGCCTTCGGCATACGACTGACATGGTCATGAATTTAAGCAGAGGGTTCTGTTGCAATTATACATTGCAATGAAGTGTATTAATTTGGTGTGATAGATATTTATTTAAACGTGATTTAAAATGTTTCGAAACATAAAAAACAATTATTTCACAGGGCCATGCGACTGTACACAAGACGTTGCAACATTCATATTCCTTGTTGCGGAGGCAAGCCGAAAAGTCAACTGGGGAGCATTATTCTGTGTCTGTAAACAGTCTGTTATGCCATGTTGACTGAGGGATGTAAGGACAGGCTAAATCTTGTCTGGGAACAAAAAAATATAGCTTTGGACACAGTCTAATTTTTGCATCTGGGAATCATCATTGTTCCATTTAAACAAATGTCTGAATGTATGTCTCTTTCCTGCTAGTAGATATCATTGTACATGGACATCCACAGCCCCGGGGGTAGAAGGGTAAGTGTATAACTGAGCATGCCCCCTCCCCTCCTCCCTTTTAGATATCTGAATAGAAAAAAGTAGAGAGGGTGTAGGGAGAAAGGGAGTAGGAGAGGGGATATTGTAGGTGGACACAGTCTACCATGGGAACAGGTGTACAGCGATGCATCGGAGAGCACTTTCATAGTAAAATCGATGGATAGCTGCAGTAGGCCATAAATAACATACCACATCCCCCACACTGAAACTGTGCTGTGTTGTGTGAAAATTCGAATCTTAATCACCTTTCACTGCCTTCTTCCTCTAGGTGTTTTAGCTTGAAGGTGTGAGAGGAAGTCCCAGTATCTAGTTGCGACACCATGATTGCCTAACGCAGAGCCTTATGACTATTCCGGCATACATTTGGTTTATGGTTGTGGGCACATAGTGCTTCAAAGGATGTTACATGAATGCATTGCAGCATATCTGTAGTGTTGAGTGTCTGTAAACCAGTAGTGTTTTAGGCTGCATGTACCTCAGTATCTGAACAGGTTCATAATCCCCATGGTACTGATAAAGGGCTAATCAATTAATTCTTGGTTTGAGGTATAGAATTTCTTTGCCATATCCTTAATAACTTTAATCAGTTTGGGCTGTTGAAGCTATATGTGTAATTCACTGGTTGGGACATACACTATGTGATCAAAAGTATCCAGACACCCTGCAAAACGTGTATTTAACATAGAGATGACACAGTACTGCCATATACCACATGGAACATGCAGTAAGCGATCACAATAGTCAGCAGACAGCACGAGACAGCAGAATGGAATGGTCTGAGGAACTCTGTGACATTTAATGTGGTCAGGTGCTACTGGTGAAAAAATTTATGTGAGATTTATACCCTCTTGAATATCCCTAGGTCCATTGTTTCTGATGTTATAGTGAAGTGGAAATGTGAAGGGACGTGTACAATACAAAAGAATGCAGGCTGACTTCCTATCTCGACTGCCAGAGACCATTCAGTGTTGAAGAGGATCATACAGCATTATCATCAATAATCCATCATTATACTTCATCGTTGTGTCATTCTTTCTAGTGTAAAAAATTTTTGTCTTCATCTGTGCACTTGTCTTTGCTTGTCTGTGCCATCGTAATTTAGATTTTCTTTGTAATTTTTTTAATTTTTTTTTTCTAGTTTGTATTTTATCAGTTGGATTTATTATGTTTTATTTAAATATTTTGACTACAGCTACTCTGGACTCATTTTTCATGTCTGAGACGTGGTTTTCTGCGACAACATAGTAAAGCAATGGCATATGATGAAAATATTTCACTTAAACATTCACCCCCATTGCAAGAATTTTTCAAACAACCTTCTCATCAGCACCATCATACAGGAATTCCAACCTGCATTACAGTCTACTCCAAGCACCATGACTGTTCAGCAAGAGATGCGGAAACTTATTTTCCATGGTTAAGTAGCTGCCTATAAGCCACATCAAAAAGGCAAATGCCGTTCCGCATGGTGTAAGGAGCTTCAAAACTGGACAATAGAACAGTGGAAAACCATTGTGTGGAGTGGTGAATCATGGTATATAACATGGCGATTCGATGGTAGGGTATGGGTGTGGCAAATGCCTAGTGAACAACATCTACCCAACTGTATAGTTGGAGACAAGTTTTTATGGTTTTATTTTGAACCAAATTTCAGTGGTGTTGGTTTTATTTTTCCAAACACAAAATGTGTAATAATAAACGATGCAGTATTATGTTTACTATGTATTTAATATAGTACATAAAATTATTTTCTAAACTGAACATTATTGCACATAATTTAACTTTTTAGTAACTTTTTAAAGGCACAAAACATTGCAGTAGGGCTTAGAGGCAAGATTTTGTGGTTTCATTTTTAAGAACATTTCGGTGTTATTTTTCTTAGATTTCGGTGTTAATGGTTTTATTTTTTTTCCAACACAAATTACATGCATTTTATACTTCTGGATTTAAATTATGGCTGGGCCGATACCAAATTTTGCAGATACTCACAGTTACCGATACTGGTTACAGAATACTCCAGATACTAGTACCAATAGTTTATTCAAGTAAGCTTTATTTTCAGACCTATACACAAGAAACCATGTCTGCACTTATTTAGCTCATAAAGAAAAGATATATAAGTAATAGCTTTCTTTCCTAAATGTGTAAAAGTCGCATATTACAATCAGTAAATTACCACAGAGTATTTTTAATCAAAAATTACATGAAGTATACCCAGAAAATTTAGGGCTGGGCCGATGCCACATTTTGTAGATTCTACCGATACCGATTCTTGTGAGCCAATACTGCTGATACTCGATACCGATACCCACATTAGAATAGACTTTATGTTATAAAAGAATATTTGAATACTTTCAGTATTTACTATTGAAATATATTGTATGCAGCCAAGAACACTTAAAACAATGAACTGAAAGACTTCTACTAGCACTAAAATATTTTGTAAAGCTGATGGACTTCTGTGTTAAAGTCAGTCTCACACTATTTACTATTTTATACTTTAAGTAAACATACAAAATAATAGGTAAATTCATTTCACGTAAATTCTTCAAAATTAAAGAAAAAAGCGGCACTCGAAGAATACTTTAGTATTATATATATATATTTGATCTTAGGTCAGGGCAACTTAAACAATTTATGTTTTAAACTTATCACAAGGAAAATATTAAATCTACTAGGTTGTGTACAACATTTCTCATCATAATTCAACTTTGTTTATATTCAGAAAATAAAAAAAAATTAATATGTATGGTTTTTTAATTCAGCACACCCTTATTTTACTGAGAGTAAAATTGAAGCACTGTCAGTTGTCAAGTAATCAATGTTAGATATAATATTTCTTTTAAAAGATTTTTAATACCTTCTGAAATGACAATTTGGAGCAGCTGTGCGAACCCTGCAAAGCTGGTAATTCGGCGGCCCTCATTACAGGCTGTAGGTGATTATGTCTTGAAATGCCTGTCACAGCAGGATGCCACAGTGGGTTGGGAACGGCATTTATCTCTCTCTCTTCCTTAACTTTCCTCTTCCCTTAGATGATTATCTCACAGCAGGGAATCTTTTCCCGCCGCCCGCCCTTTCTGGTTGTTAAGTGACAGGTGTCGTTTAGTTTTATCGCAATTTATCAAAAAATCTAACCTTTTTGTATAGTGCCAACTGTGAAATTCAGGTGTGGTGGGGTTAAAATGTGGTCATTTTTCTCCTGGAGGGGGCTTGGCCCATTTGTTGCTTTACGTGGCACTTTCATGTTGCCTACCATCAAAGACCAGTTTAGGGATGACCATTGTGCCTTTTAACATAAGCAAACACCTTCCATTTTACAGGGCGTGTGAGGGAGTAGTTTTATGACGACAACACCCCACTAATGGCCTGGCCTGCGCAGAGTCCTAATTTGAATCTGATAGAATATTTCTTGGATGTTTTGGAATGCTGACTTTGTGCTAGACAACACTGACCCATATTGATATCTTTTCTCATTTTTGTGCTCCATTAGGAATGGATTACCATTCCCAGTAACCTTCTGCCACCTGATTGAAAATATGCCTGCGAGAGTGTAGGCTGTCATCAATGGATAGTGGGCCAACATGGTATTCTTGCTACATTGGCAGCTAGTTTGATGCCTTTATTTTGCATACACTGTTAGTTGCTCTATGTAAGATTCAGCACAGTTATCCAGGCTGTCACTGTGTATAAAAGGATGGGATGTATCAGAGATTTGTTTATGATAAAAACGTTATGTACTGTGAGGATGCTATTGGTGTTAAATATTAAGTAGACTGCTTGGACTAAGGCCAAAAT
The DNA here is from genome assembly GCA_029891345.1 of Dryococelus australis. Taxonomy (NCBI): domain Eukaryota; kingdom Metazoa; phylum Arthropoda; class Insecta; order Phasmatodea; family Phasmatidae; genus Dryococelus; species Dryococelus australis. The sequence continues at coordinate 193,492,469 of CM057009.1, forward strand.
TGTTTACTCTGGATTTAACTGTTTTATGACCATATTGTCAATGGTGAATTGATTAAAATACCAAATTGTTTGAAAATAACATTTTAAAAAATGGTTTTTAGCATAAATATGAGGACTTTAAGGTGAAGAACTCCAGTTCTTTTGGATGCAGGCCTTTGCACATTGTTCAAATACCCTCGCTAGATAGCACAGCCAGTGCTTCCTCCTTTACGCACAGCATATTCTGTTTCGCCCCTTCTCCCCATAGGGGGCAGGGTCTGGTTCATTGTGGTCAGGCTGACCATGTCTTGCCATAGTGAGAGTTTTATCAGCAGTGAGCCTGCCCAGGAACTGTAAATGAGATTCCCATGCAGGACGTGGTTCAAGTCTCATGTGAGAATTAATTTATTTCTTCCCCAAAATGTAAAAACTGTCCACGATTTGACACACATTTGCTTCTTTTTACCTATCATATAATGACTGCTGATAAATATCTGCCAGAACATGTCAGGTGCAAATTTGGAAATAAACCTTGGCCAGACTGCTGTGTAAATTTATCAGCAAATAATACAGATGAAATGTTTCCAGACCGACCCTCCATGATGAAATTATATTAGTATAAAAAAGTAAAATTACTAAGTGACAATACATTTTGCAAAACCCTTTAAAGATGGTGAAATCCTACTTAGGTTCTGCACACCAATACATTATATCAGTATGAAATTATTTCTCCTGAAATTGTGATTTCAATAATAGTTGTGTATACAAACAACTTTGGTTTGCCATAAATTTCATAATTTTGTAGAATTAATATTTTATGTAACAAAGTTAATAAATCATATTTTCTTTATCATTAAATTATACTACTGTGATAATAAATTATAATTGAAAAAAAAACTCCTCTTTCATTGATTGTATTTATTAACCAGAAATGTCACTTATTAATAAAAAAAATTGTGAACAAATAAATGTATGGCCTACTATTATTCCAAGTGTAACACAATTTTCCACAATATATGGTATTTAAAATAAACAGTATCAACGACCCTACTAAATATATTTACCAATATAAAAACATCATCCACTGTAAATAATTTATGTAAAGGGTTTTACCAATACCAATAGACATAGAAGCAAGGCCTTTCTCCGCTATTGTCTGTTTAATAATTCATATTTTAACAATTTTTCTTAGCAACAGATTTATCACCATAATTAGGAATCACATTTAGCAGAATAAGACTCATGTCTAAATTGAAATAATCGTTGATTAATGCAAACAGTTGATGCAGATGGAGCTGTTATGCTACTGTAGGTTTTTATTTTCAAGTAAGACTGAGGCTGTTATGCAGTGCATATAATATTAATAAAACTTCAAAAGAATTTGTTACCATGCCATTAGTTATAGAGTTTTAAACTGTTATTGTTTACCCTGATGCCAACAGTTTGAGGGGTGAAACTAATTACATATCAACTCTTATTTAGTAATATCTGTAACTGTGTTGTTGGAGACTGCTATATTGCTTAATAAATTAAAGGGGGCTATCATATAACCTGTCTTTGAGAGGTGATTAAGAAGATATAAAAAATTAGTGAACAATATCTCTTCTTTGTGTTTTTTTTAATGGTACTTGAAAAAGGAATATATCTTAAATTAATGAAACACTTAGATTTGTTCAAAATAATATTGTATTTTCAGTTGAGTGTAGAAACGGTAAGCGGACAGAAAATGCAAGTTTTGATTTTATTATTAATGTTTTGAATAGAAAAAATAAAAATCATCGGGCACTCAGAATATTCTGTGACATATCTAAGACTTTTGAATGCATCAACCATACAATTCTAACCAATAAATTATATTATTATGGAATAAATTATAAATTAAAAATATTATTTGTATCTTATTTAATGAATTGTAAAAAAAAAAGTAATAATAACAGATAATGGAAACTAATTGAGAGCTAATATCTAGTACTGAATAATAAAAATGGTATTTTCCAGCGATCATTGCCAGGTCCATGATTGTTTTTTATGTATGTTAATGATCTTCCAGTTGAAATGAGGCTAAAATAGATTTATTTGCATATGATGCTATTGTTTTTTTTTTTTTTTTTTTTTTTTAAGTACCATATCTAGCTGCCACTTTTTGCTTTTGTGCTGGCATATGCAGCCTTCATTTTCAAAGAAGCAGCAGACTGCTGCTGCCTTTACTTACATTTATTGTAGATTAGACAATGATAGTTCTAATTTTTATATTCTTGTCCTTTGTCCTGGTGGTATTCATTGCACTGAGTAGTGAGGTGCTTGCCTGTACAGAAGTTCCACCTTGGGTCACTAAGCAGCTAACATTAGTATGAGAAAACTAAAATTTGTTTTATCATAGTGAATCTACTGTTTGTTACATTGACTTAATTTTTTTAAGAGATAAAATTTGTACAAATATGGCTGAAAATTGCAGTATTTTACTGAATTCCCTCCTTGTGTACCAGATGAAAGAAATATAATTTGTGTCTCTCCTGAACATCTAATTCTCACACATGTGCAGAAGTTTAAGAACCATATACTCAAAAATAATGTCTTCCGGGTTTTTTAAAAATAAATGGTTTAATAGCACAATGTACACCTTAAAATGGTTGGATTGCACACAGTCCATATTTAACTCTCCTTGGTTTCTATTGAATGGGAATAGTGGAATCAGTAAATTTCTTGGAGAACACCTTGACATCATTTGTAGTATAACTGTAGGCATCATAGGATATCTTATAGTTCAATCTACAACATATTGGAACAGTGTGATTAATGGGTCATTTTGTTGCACAAGTTTAAAACAGGGACACAACTGCAAAACTTTTTTTAATGTATTAAGTGCTTGGACAGTGCATCTCTGGTTTGAAAAATGTTGTGTCAGTGACCATTCTTTGAGATGAGGGAGGTAGAGCATAGAGTATGCAGGTCATTGATAGCTATTGCTGAAAAAGCATGTGTGCAGGCTGATTCACACACTATCATCACAGAATGGGCTCTGCAGGTTTTCAGTTTAAACATAGGTTTTATACTCCATTCATGGTTTCTTCACACTTTTCTAAAGCCGTGCTAAAGTTATACTTTTGGTTACCAATTATGTATCCTTCCGCTACATGTAAACGTACACACTGCCATGTGACCTATATTTTAACTGCCTAATGCTGTTTTTACTGTTTACAGCTGTTCAAAGAATTCTGTTATAGGTATTTCAAAAACCATTATATACAAATGTTCACAATTTAGGCCTATAACCATAGTTAGGCCAGCTTCATGACTTTTTAACAATTCTATATTGATGATAGTTCTTACAGTTATTATTTTACATATTAACGTATTTATGTTGCATACTATATAGCACATTACACATAATACACGTTAATATTTTGCTGCAACTGTGTTTAGCCCTGTTACAGCTGTGGGGTAAAGAACTGTAGCATTTACTCTCTTGATATTGGTATGTGTTGGGTTATTTTGTTTAAAGAACAGCCTCCGTTGGAATAAATATTAAAATGGAGCAACCAGTCCAATGATAAAGACAGTAAATGCAAGCATGCAACTCGTGTCACTTAGTATTTGTACATAGCAGCAACAAACTTAAAAGATAGTGGTGAACATGCATCATAAATAGGTCTACTGTAACTTTTATTCTGCTCATATTTCTTTGCATATGTACTTAGTTTTTACTGGGTTTTTTTATTATTTATTAAAAACTTTCTAGCTGGGCATAGCAATTTGTTGGGATAGTGGCAAACATTCAAACCACAGAAACTTGAGGATGTTACATAATAGTGTTTTAATCATCTAGGGCAAAGTTACAAAGTTGTGATAAATAAACAGATGTGACTTTCAAATAATTAACTTCATCATAAAAACAGTTCACTGTTAAAACTTATAAATTTCACATATCTAATATTTGCAATCGCACACATAGTGACCCAGCAGTATGGAGAGAGAACGATCATTACCCATTTCACATACAGCGGTCATGATGTGTAACAGTATACATATGTATTCCTGCAGTGGAAACACAGATTTATCACATTATCGTAACATGCTTAGGTAGGTTTTAAAAAACACAACATTTATCAAACTTGATGTGGTAATTCTCACTAGAAGAAAAATTAATACTTAGTTTAGTCACAAGCAACATGCCATGTCATATTGCCAGTTGCCACTTCTGCCAACTTCGGATTTGTAACTGTCCCGCCATCACATCTAAATATATTATAATACGTATTAAAAAATTTAATACCTTTTCAGTTTTAAATTAAAAATTCGAAAATCATTATTTTTACTGTAATAAGTATGAAATATGCTAAAATTGAAAACCTGTATTTTTTTCTGTTACTACTAGCAGCGCAAAACTTCCCGAAAGAGAGAGTGCTACTAGCTCCGCTCTGCCCCGCCTCGATTCAAGTTTCTTCCTTGGACAAAAAAAAACACATCACTAGAGCCTTGACACCATAATTTGCACTGATATTTTAACTGTAACAATGGAATATGTTTCAACCAGTGCTATCTAGAAATTTAAATTTTTCAATAGGCAATGTTTACTTTACAAATAGTATCCCAAACAAAACTGGTTAAAAAAAAATATATATATATCTTTAACTATGTACTATTTCTTACTAGCCATTGCCAACACATTGCTGCTCTCGCTGTTTTTTATTCCTCACTATTTTTAATTCATATTGAATATGAAATAAGTATTACAAGTTACAGTTATTGAAAAATATAATACTTTAAATTTAATTACAGTGTTATATATTTGTGGTATACAAATGATTAAATAACAGGTTGACATGTTACTCCTAGGGTTGATTTTTCAAAAGTTTGTTTAAAAACATCTGTAGAAACAATGAATGTACAATATGCAGGATATAAGGCAAGTAAAAAAAAAATCATTCACAGTGGAGAACATTATGAACTGATGGAGCATCGCAGACAGCAGTGGGTGTACGCCCACAATAAACTATTGGTTCACCATCACACAAAGCCCCTGTTTGATATTATTGCTACATTTTATAAGGATATTGTGTAAAATAATTGTAAGCAAAGTGGATAGTTGGTGGACATTGGTGAAACCTCCAAACACTTTCCAAAACCAAGGTAAACACCACACAAGTGTTAGTTCATTATCACTGTCTTATATTGTGCAAAAATTGATGAAATGCACGATCGGTTTTGTAAAAAGCATCTATAAGGGGCATTTGAAAAAAAAAAATTCTAATTCCACTTGTCAGAAATTACAAAACAGAAGCTGATTGACAAGAGGTTTTAAGTACTCCAATACCCTCCATATTTCCCATCAGACTACAACATATCTGTGCATCTGTCACTTCCTAAAGGACAGGATGTTTGTAAACAGGGATGGTGAAGAAAGTGCCTTCTGGTAATTTCTTGCCTCGTGGGAGCCATGTTTTTTTTTTTTTTTTCGGAACTATGATTAAGATTCTTTTTAATCCTCATATATGTGTCACTGCAGACAGAAACTACATTAATGGAGATATGTTTACTCTCACTGAAAAACTCAGTAGCTGTATGCAGGTCGGGATTTCCCACGTTGCTGTATGTAGGCCCATGAAAAAGTGCTGCACCTTCTCCAATCTATTATCTGTTTTTCTATTTTTCTTCATTGATTATTTTACCACCTACAGCGACGAGACCAGGTGCATCATCATGATTTAATTACCATATTAATATGTTATAAATAAATTACTGTATTGACAGTGATGATGTATAGTCATGGACTCATAAGCGGGAAACAGTTTGTTGAGATTTACAATGCCAGGTTTAAGGAGAAATTGGTTCAGTTGGAATTTCAATTTTAAGGGTGCCAGCTCAGTAGAGCAATGAGACTCTTGTCGAGGGATGAGCTGTTTGCCTGCGAGGTTGCTCCTGGACTCACCCTGCACTGACAATGACATCATATTGTTGAAGTAATGTTGAAGTAGTAGTCTTGTATGCCTGCCTAATGTGGATGTAGGGCCCCCTCCCCTAATATGCGGCTAATTTCAGAGAGAGATTGTTACAGTCATCTCACGTGCCGATAGAACGTACGTGCCCAAAAATCACGTCACTTATGGGATGCAGTAGTAGAGTAGGTAGAGGACCCAAAAAGGCACCTACATTTTCCCAATGGCTAGGGTGCGTTGGCAACCAGTACTGAACAAAAATGGTGCTTGGCCACTAAAATTAGTTACATCATAATTATAATCCTGGCGTTTTTGAGCTGGCAGGACTTAAGGATGGTGCTGCCTCTGGGTGAAGAAAGTAAAGCTATGGTTCCATAACAAAAGAAATAATTACTGAAAACGAAATTGTGAGTAGAGCAAATAATAAAGGCCCAAAGGCACATGACACATAACCACCCCCGGCAAGCACTAAAGACTAACTGAAGAAAATGGCAGACACTTGCTGAGAGCTCAGCCAAAAAGAGCATGAGAGACACTGAAAAAAAAATACAAAACATATTTTACAAAAAGAACAAGTACATTAAAACAACATGATCCTATATTACGAAACAAATGAACACTTATTAATTTGATTTGACAAACAAATTACATGAATATCAAATTGTGTTGGTAGCAGACATGTCAAGCAACATATTGTTGTAAAGCTCCTGGGTACTCTCTCCCAGTCCATTGACTTGTTCATTTATTTAAAAACATAATCAATACTACAATAAAAAAATTCACATAATAATTACGCCCTCAATTTTTTAATACAGTAGGGTGGCATTGGGTTGCTAGAGCTGAGTGAGTACACGTTCATCCCTGGAGGGGTGTGGGTAGCCATTACTAATTGGCTACAAAACAATGACAGCTTCATATTCAGAACCTCTAAATAAGAATTCAAAGTGGCAGTACATTTATAAAAACTAGATTGACTATGTCACACTCACATACATGCACACACGGGGATGTAACACGTGTTGAAGCACACGAAGGGGGTTGCTGGAACTTTGGAACTGTTTTGGACCCTCTCGCTACTTTACTTGGGGGGGGGGGGGGCTGATAATTGTTAGCCCAAATTATTATGCCCTCAAAAGTTGTCTCTTGAGGGCATAAATATGGGATGGTCGGTCACCTGACTTCAGCAATATCTCTGATGTAGTGCAAATAAGGTGTACTCTCACCACATTGCACCAAGGCAGGAATCTAGGAGGTATTACCGCCACATTCGGGTCAACTCGCATCAGTAGCAATTACATCATAGCTGCACAGGTGTAGCAGGACAATCATGCTTAGACACGTTTACAGTGTAAACAATTATTAATTAAAAACAATTTTAAATTAAAGTTATTGAATGAAATTGTTATAAAACTCTATAATTTACAATGATAAACTTAACTTTTTATTTATAGGTATTCCTTCTATGTAATTTCCAGGCTTCATATTAGTTCCAGGCATTGTTTTTTTTTTCTATGCTATGCATGCTGCATTTGGGGCTCAAACAACTGTTCATTTACATGTTGTAAGGAATGCCCACAAGAAATAAAAACACATTTGATTTTAATTTTAAACCTTTGATGGTCAATAGTGTCATGGGGATAAATTGCCTTTTACTATAATTGAAATCAATTATACTTATTTAAAAAAAAAAAAAAAATCATCCCGAAGGTGACATCGCAGGGGTAAGCAAGTGGGTACAGGACATGGTAGTATGTATACAGAGAGCATAAAAATATTGCACCATATCAGCATGTATTTCAGGGGAGAAACACTTGCAGGATGCACTTAGTATGGTGTTGAATAACCCCTAGCATGGAGACAGGCTGCGATACGGTAGGTCATGGAGGCATGCAGATGTTGGATGTTCTCCTGACGAAGATCCTGGCACAGCTGACCCTCCAAATCTGCTGTAGTTGCCGCTGGCTCAAGTGTCTGTCTAGTCTGGTCCAAAATGCTCTCAATGGGCGAGAGGCCTGGAGACGATGGCCAAGGAAGCATGTTGACATGTGCTGTGTGAAGTCCGGTATTATCATGCTGGAAAATGAGGTTGTCAATCTGCACCGGTAAGGGAAGCGCACATGGTCGCATAATATCCTGGATATATCACCATACTGCCAATGTTCTTTCAACCACCACCAATGGGGTGGGAGAATCATTGGAAATGGTACCCCAGACTATAACATCTCTTATTGGGGCAGTTCACTACATTGGCAAGGCTGCGTCTAGATTCAAATTTGGTGGTCACCTGTATCCAAACAGAACTGTGACCACTTGTCGCCAATTTGGAAGTTGCCTGCTGCCAGTTCATGGCATGAGATCACACATGCTTTGCGATACTCAGATCACAATGGTAGACATTGTAAGGAATGCTGCGACAACAGCTGTCACTCTCCTATCCATCTGTATATGGAACTGGTGGGTACAGACGTATCTACAGCTGCCGTAACATATCCCTGGATGATTCGCAGCAACGCCCGTAGAGTGCTTACAGCATGTTACACAATGAAATGATCCTCCCTGCTGGTGATCTGCCAGGGTTGACTCAAGCTTTCTCAATGTGTGTGTATGTGTATCTTCCTGATCCTACTGCATCCAGCACAGACTTACAGTGTAGGTAGAATGGTTCAAGGGATGAGCAATGCGCCAAAATGCTCACCCTGCCCTCTGAAGGCTGGCGATGCCTGAACTGGCTCTGTAGCTCACACTGCTTCTAAGGGCTTATTTGGTGTCTTGTAGCTATAAATGATGGGCCATGCATGGCTCCTAGTGTCACATCCATGCAAGCAAACCACATTAAACGCAAATGGGACACATGTTGGGCTATGACGATACTGTGTCACAACCTCTCGTAAAATTTTTTCATGGTAATAAATATTTTTACAAATGAGTGCAGTTTCTCACATGTGGTAAAGTAGAAAGGGAGTGTTTGGCTTAATAGTTTGTCACTGAAGGACTAAGTATTATTCTGAATGGTATACTTACATTTGGATACACTTTAAGGTATACTTACATTTGGATACACTTTAAGGTATACTTACATTTGTATACACTTTAAAAAAAAAACCTTCTTGGTGTAGATATTTGTATAATTTGATCATATTGCTATTTCTTCATTTTGAAATACTCTCTAAGGTGCAGGGACAATCAAACTATGGACAGTTCAAGGCTATTCTCGTAATAAGAAACTATATTATGCACATTGCATTTGCAGCTCTCATCTTTGTGTGGCGAGGATTTCCTTACATATACCAAAAAAAAAAAAATTATCTGATTCTATCATAGGAATTAAGTCTCCATCCTTAGTCTCATAAGACCTCAAAGTGCGCTTTTTCCCCTTACCCTAATCAAATTAGTAATTTATAAGCTGTTGAAGACTTGTAGGACGTTCAAAATTGTAAAATATTTCTCTTTCTCTTAAATTTGCAAAAGTCGTACAGAAAGCTGTTATTAGTAACGACTTTCCCTAAATCTATGTTTACTGACTGCAGTTTGGTGTTACAGCACTGAATATGTGCTTTTTGAAGTGTTTTACACTTACACTTAGAGTTTTAATATGATGAAGTTACATTTCAAGAAGAAGAATATTATTTTAAAATATTAAAGCATGGATCTGTTGATGAGATAGCAGTGCTTAACGGCGGTCGTCAGCACTAGTGAGGGTAAAGTGAGGTGCAGGTGGAGGAGAAAAGGAATGTAACAGTGGGATAAACAGGAGTACCCTGAGAACCCACCAGCCAATGGCAACGTCCATCATGTTTCCCACATGCTAAGATACAGGATGGACCCCACCTTAGTGGAACATGAGTAATCTAGCAACTACACCACTGCATCCTCAGAATTTTTTGAAAAACTAAATTTAAACCAACTTCATGTTACTGTTTCATCATATAATTTAGAAAGTACTAGTGGTAAACTGTAAGGAAATGTTGGGGACGTGCTCAAAAAGTAAAAGTCTATCTACCACACCTTCATTCTATGCAGACCACTTTTGTCTTTTATTATAGTCAACTACTATGTGGACACCAGGTAACTGCCAGTAACAGCTGTATTCAAGTATTTTTAACCAACACTGATATTTCATTTATCTCTAAAAGATTTCATTTTTATAAGTATTTTGCTGTAGGTGAAATGCTGCGAGTTAAGTTAATTAGGTAATTATATTTTTTTGCGACTGTAAAATTTTTTTTGTTTGAGCTCAAAAAAATTCATGTTAAGTTTTTTTTTCCGCAATCATAATTTTGTTATAGCTGTTATTAGTAATACAATTATTATGTACTGCATTGTTTGTGCTAATTGACTGTAAAGTGTATTCATTTCTATTTTAATATAAGACTGCATACAGCTGCTTCACATGCCACACTCAGTCCTCAGCATCAGTAAATCCTTTTAATCATAAATCAAACTCTGCATCTTTGTGTTGCAATAAAAAAAAACTTTTGTTAGAATTGAAAAGAAACCACTACCACTCGTCAGATTCTACCAGAACGAAACTTGAAAACCCAAAACATAATGAAGTTTTACTAGAAAGTCGTGCTCCATCTATACTAGTTTCTGTCCCTTGATAAATATAATCTGGAAGCTGGCACTGGTAGGTATAGAGGCAACAAGGACGTATATTAATATAATTAACAATTGACTCTCAAACACGTACCAGTCACTTTAACGGTTTTTTTAAAAGAATTGATTTAAATTTTACTCTAATATACGGCTATACAAAGAAATTTTTTTTTCCTGTTATGCCATGCCGCTCCATAAAATGTACCACTCTAGGCCCAGTCCTAGAGTGCCTAATTGAAAATACAGCCCTTGCTGTGTGAGGTCCAAACGTGAATTTATTTGTGAACAACCTGATATTCCATAAAAATGTGGATTACCAAATTTTTTAGTAAACTAGTGGTTATTTCAAATTACACATATTCCTTTTTTCATCAGTGTTTGTAACTATAAATGAAAAAAAATCATTAATACGTTGGCTGATTGCATTTTGCCACATTAAGCAAGATTACTCAAAAGAACTCCACAAGTCTGATTGTAATAAAGTCCACTTCATTAAATTGTGTATGAACTAACACTGTGGTGCAGTTTCATTTACTACATTTTCCTTCCTATGTGACAATTAACTTTCCATCTATACTAGTTTCTGTCCCTTGATAAATATAATCTGGAAGCTGGCACTGGTAGGTATAGAGGCAACAAGGACGTATATTAATATAATTAACAATTGACTCTCAAACACGTACCAGTCACTTTAACGGTTTTTTTAAAAGAATTGATTTAAATTTTACTCTAATATACGGCTATACAAAGAAATTTTTTTTTCCTGTTATGCCATGCCGCTCCATAAAATGTACCACTCTAGGCCCAGTCCTAGAGTGCCTAATTGAAAATACAGCCCTTGCTGTGTGAGGTCCAAACGTGAATTTATTTGTGAACAACCTGATATTCCATAAAAATGTGGATTACCAAATTTTTTAGTAAACTAGTGGTTATTTCAAATTACACATATTCCTTTTTTCATCAGTGTTTGTAACTATAAATGAAAAAAAATCATTAATACGTTGGCTGATTGCATTTTGCCACATTAAGCAAGATTACTCAAAAGAACTCCACAAGTCTGATTGTAATAAAGTCCACTTCATTAAATTGTGTATGAACTAACACTGTGGTGCAGTTTCATTTACTACATTTTCCTTCCTATGTGACAATTAACTTTTTCTTGTAGATACAAATACATTTCCAAGAACATGTTTAGGTATCAGTTGTTTTTTGTACAAATATTTCAATTTCATTCTGTTGGGTTTGCAGTCATCGAACTGTAGAAACATTATTTTTTTTGTACTTAAAACTAGATTAATTTTTTAACGGTATCGGTGTAGTGAAATTGTTGATCCTCATTGTTTGTATAAATGAGTGTGGTCCAACTATTTTTCAGTTGCAGGTCAGAAATTTATTCTTAAGATACACCGTGGGCCAACATAACAGTTCAGGAGATAACCATATTAGTATTATTAGAATTGTACCTACAAATATATCATTTCTACACTTTTAAAAATATCAACTCGCATCAAAATTTTAACATTAACAAACCATTTTAAACATTGTACATTACTCTTCTATATTAGCATTTAGTAAAACAAATATCGACATTTCAAAATTAACAAACAATTTAAATATGAAATTACCTTTCTGTTCAGTAGAAAACTTTTTATCAGTGGAAGCACTGGGCAGTGTGCTCATTGATGAGGGCAACTATGTCTGCTTTCATTTCTGTTGTCACTATGTGGAGGTTGGACTTCAAAGCTTCCTGAGATAACCTATTCCTCTGTTTTGACTTAAAAATTTTAATTGTCGAGAAAGCACATTCACAATTATATGTACTTCCAAACATGGAGGTAACTTTCAAAGCAAAGTTGAGAAACTTGGGGTACTTGTCAGGCATTACTAAGTTCCATAATTGTCTTTATGTCAAATTTTGTTTTGAAGAAAGTAGAATGTCACTCTGAAGTTCGCACAGTTCCATTTCTAATTCAGGATCTTGATCTTCAATTGTTACTGCCATAGGATCGGCAAAAAGGTGGAACATGGTCTTCATATTGTCAAAGTCGGAAAATAGTTTTTCGGATTCCTTCCTCAGCTCAATAACATACTGTCCATATTGTTTCAAATCAGTAGAGTTGAATTTATTTTTGATTTCACTGCTTGATTTGAAGAATTTTAATTCTGATTTCAGATCTTCTTTAAAAATTCTTAATTTTTTCTTGAAAGCTTCAATGTGGCTCATGAGCTGACAAATATTTTGTTTCTTACCTTTAAGCTTTAATTTGAAGATGTTTAGATGTTCTGTAATGTCTGTTAGGAAAGCTAAAGTGGAAAGACATTCTTCATTTTGATGTTTTTCAAGGTAGTCATACTCAATTTTTCCAGCAGTTTCTAAGAACTCTGTAATTTATTTTCTGATACCAAAAAATGCTGTCAAGAGTTTTCCCGCACTTAGCCAGCGAATTTCAGAGCGCAGAGAAATATCATGAAATTTTGGAGAAATCTCCTTAAGAAATTACACTAATTTCCTGTGACTGAGAGCTGTTACCACCTATAATTTAATTAACTACTAATATAACTTTCTTCATCACATCGTTCATTTTAACAAATTTATTGCAAAGAACTTTGTGATGAGTAATACAATGCAATACAGGCAGATCATAATTTTTTCTTAGCAACCCCACTAAGCCAGTGTTTTTACCAGTCATACATTTAGCACCCTCTGTCACTATGCACGAACATTTGGAAAATCTGCCGTACTTCTCTACTACCGACACAAGAGCACTGTAAATATCGGAGCCATTTGCACTGATAGGAAGTGGCACTAAATCAAGTAGTTTTTCTTTAATGGAGAACTGTTCATCAACTGTCTTTACAAAAATGAATAGCTTACAAAACATCTGTTATATCTGTGCTTTCATCCAATGCAACAGAAAAATATTTACTTTGCGCAATTTCTTTACTCAACTGTGCATCGTTTGCTTATTTCTGCAGTCCTTCTCGAAAATGTTTTGTGGGAAAGTGACACAGTTTCAAAAGTTTTGCAAGTTTGTCATTGGAGAAAGATTTTGCCATTTTAATCACACACATCTTAATTATTTCACCAGATCTAAATGACATTTGATTTTTAGCCATTATCGAGCACACTTTATAAGATGCCTGCACACATGAATTTTGCACATGTGTTACTTTAAAGAAGGTGCTTCTTTGCCTCTGCATCTTAGATTTGAATTCACTGATTAAATGCTTTCGGGCCTCACCAATTATGCTCCCGTCTTCTAATTTATGTGTCATTTCATAATGAAGCCAAATGTTGTATTCTTTCATTACCGACATCACTTGCGTGCACACGATAAATTTGCGGCTTCCCTTCGAAGTCCGTAAACAAAAACTAGTTTTCCCCATCTTTCATTGAACTGTCTATTCCCAAGCTCCACTTTACTCTTTTTGCTCAATGTGCTTAAACTCATTATGACACTTTTAAGTAGCACAAACTGATTAAGGTTTACTACTGTACTTCACAGATGTACTTTACTTCCTCACTTGCGAATTGAAGCACAGACCTGAAAATACAATATGACTTGATCACATTTTCTGTTGTTTATGAAAAGCACAGCTGCTTGGTTTTCTTGGAAGGTAAAACAATAATGTCAGTAGAAGTGGCGTGGTGTGGAATTACAGCTCTGTTATGGAATATGATCTGAGCGCAGCCTGTGATTTAAGCAGAGGCCGTTGGAAACAAAAACTGATAACATGAACATAACCTTTGCTGTTCATTCACTATTAAAATGTAACATTATTATTGATTAAATATTGGGTAGAAGAATATTAAAATAATAGGGAGTTGACAGAAAATGCATGAAAATTTTTTTAAAGTCATTTGCCAAAGTAAAATAGCTATTACTATTGCGGGCCAGACAAAATGGCCCCACGGGCCGCCAGTTGGACCACACTGGTATAAATGTTTCTGGTAATGCCACAGATTTAGTTGGGAAATTCTGCACAGTCGTTATTGGTAATTCTCATGTTTGTTGAAACAAAACTTTGAAATTTAGGAGACATAGATAGAATTAAGTACATGTAATTAGTGTAAATTGCATACAATTAAAATTTTACAACTGACTGTTTTAGTAATAAATATGAACTTTTACAGCTGGCAGCCCAAGTGGAACGGTTAACAATGGTTGGACGTGAGTTACGTCGCAAACATCGTGCAGGACAGCTCCAGGTTCGCACCCTCATTGACGAACGAGCAGACTTTCTGGCACAGTTGCAGGATCAACATCGTGAGCTCGTGATCTTACGACAGAGATTTGGTTTAGCACAGAAGGAGAATGAGGACCTCTCCAAATCTCATGTTAGTTACAAAATGTGCTTTTTTTTTATTCGTAATTGTATAAGACGTATCTTGCTTTCAAACTTTCTAGATGCTATATTGGATGGATTATCTGCAATTGCAATAAAATAAAAATTTTTTATGGATATGCAGTGGAACTTGTTTAATTTAAAAATGAAAGGACCAAAATATTATTTTGAATTAACTAAAAATTAGAATTTAAAAAAAATTGTGCAGGAACGAAAATTAAACAAGAAAATTGAATTGTAAAAATCCCCCTTCCTCCTAACCAATGTCACTGACTAGATCTGCTATCTGAATACTGAACTCAGTTACTGTATGCAATAGTCTTCACCATAGGAGGGGGACTACTCGTGGGGTACGTAGTTCTATGACGGATTGGTAAACCAGAATTCCTTTAAACACAACACCTTTATTATAACATTTACTACACGTTTTGGAAAAAGTTTGTTAACACAAGACTGAATTATGTAAATCCTTAACTCTTCAATAATATACAAAAATTTACACATTATCAATCATGAGAGTCTAAATGAAACGGCCTAACCTTGCCAGAGATATTAATACTTATGATGACTGGAAAACTGAGACTTGTAAGATAGTGTTATGCCTAACTGCCACACAGATTTATGCTCACCATATATTTAGACTGTAGGATGGCCAAGAGCTCCTCCAGGCCTGGTTTTAGTGATGCCTTCTCCTTTGTGGTCGACTCCGACATTAATACAGTGACTGTCTTCTTGCACGGTGGAGAGCGTCGGGGGGGTGGCGTACTGTGCTCCGTATTTATAGGAACCAGGCAGTCGGCTATGTGGAGCATGTTTAACAAACAGCTACCTCGTTGCACAAGCTATATCTCAACGTACCTTAAGAGGTTTGTGTAAGGCACCTTGGTGTCCGCTACACTACCCCCCCTCCCTTGTCGAAAGGGCAGCCACCCTGGCTGCAGAAGTAGTAATAGTCAGAGTAGCCTTCTCTTGTAAGTTGTAGTGGTACAGGAAGTGGCCGAGGAGCTCAAGCTTGGTGACGAACGTAGACTAATGGTGGCATATGCGGTAATACTGAAAGACAGTATCGAAGACTCAAAACTAAATTCGAGTCTACGTTTTACAAAGGGTTTTAACGTAGTTATATCTGAGCAATGTTAAATTTTATGTAAATGGCAAAGTAGGAAAAATGTGATAATTATCTAATGTGATGTTATAAAGGTAAGTACGTAATAATCCATAGGAGTTTTATAAGGTCGACCTGTATACAGAATACCTTGACGCTTAAGCCCTATGCACATCATATAGCGGTAACCACGGGATAGAAGGATGTATGTCCAGTGTCACATTTAATGTTAAATTTAAGTAACCCTAAGCTAGACGATGGACATGGAGAGAAGGGATTTTGAATTTTTATGCGCATGGTACTAGTGCACTCTACAACGTGCCAGGAAACTATTACTCTTTGAGAAAGTATATATTTGCAAATTGGCATGCCGGCTGGCTGAAACAATATTTTGAAATAGTAATCACAATTGGCAATTCTAAATTGGTTATTCTTAAAGGTGGTAGTTAACACAAAGGCATTACTTAAAGGTACGGGGAAATGTTGCTACCTGTCTGAAAGGTAGAACGCAGTCCATAGTTGGTACTGCTGGACGGACGTGCCGTTTTTGTCAGCAGTGGCAGTTGGTAAAACACTTATGTGTGGCAGTTTTAGCTGTAGTGCGGCATTGGCTTTGTTTTCAGAGTGTGCAAATTATTTATGTGCTAGGATTGCTAATCATATTCTTTCACACATACCAGAGATAAGTACAAGTGTTACAAACACTATTATAACCCTTTCTTAAAAAGAAACCCCTAATGTAGTTAAATTGTAATTACTGGCAATCGCCACGCAATCAGTTAGTAAGACTGTTATACAGAGTTATAAGATATTATACATACAAACTTCACTAAAGCATGATATGACAAAAAAATATTAGTTAATTATAGTATAAAAATATAAAGTAACAATAATATACAATAGCAGATTATTTTCTTTTTAGACCCTGTACACATGTGCACTTGTCGTTCAGTTATTACACACATATTTTATTTATCAAGTCTCTTGAAAAATTTAATTTACTGTTTAGTTTTCATTTCACTAAAAAATGTTCATATGTTAGACACAATGTATAGCCGTAATAGTGTCTGTCACAACAATTGTTTTATTCATGAAGAATGTTTTTCACTGCATGACAAGTACCCTGTTAATAAATGGGCTTGTCTTTTGTGGATAATATTTTGAACATATAAAATATTTCCACTTCATGTGTACAGTTAATTTAATATGGAACTTACAAAAGAAGTAAAAAATTCTGTAACATAGGCTTGCTTAGTAGCCTCATTATGTTGAATATATAAAAGTACAATTAGATTTCTTTTGTAAGATGTCTCATAATTATTAAATATGAATTAATACTAATATATCTACTACATAAAAACATGAGAATTTACTCTCCTAACACTTAACAAGAGAGTTAGAATTTAAAAGTTGTCTTATATACTAGTATGCTTTTTGTAAAATTTCATTATTGACTGATATTTCATACAATGGTGGAATAATAAATAATGAATTCTAAGCAATAGGGTATTACACTTAAATAGTAAAAACATTATTTACAAATTAGCCTATATGAAAGGAAGTAGGTTGGGAGACCTTACTCTTATTGACTCAGAATACACTCTAAAATACCGTCTTTCCTTTAACCTTATATATATATATCAATAGTTATATACTCATCACCGCAGCTTGAGCTAATGGTTTCAACTTCATGTCTTATGAAATATAATGCTAGAAATCTGCCCAAGTGCAAAAGTAATGGAAATTTTAATTAATTATTAATGCATAGAGGTATTGATATCAATGTGATAATATGCATATTAAAGAACACCTAGAGACAGTTAGGTCTAATACTCTCATATATGTACAAGGTATTTCCTTTTAATGACTCATTGCTATTAGGTTTCCTCCAGGGTGTAAGAAATCGTATTCATAAGCATTAATCATATTGCGAGAAGGCAACTATGGAACACACAACTTAATATATATAATTTACTCTTTTTACTGCTGCGTTGTACATAATCCATCTGCAGGAACCCTTGCATGCAGAACATCAGTAGATTGTTATACACGGGGATGGGGTTACTCATGACAGCAAAATGGAGAGCTTTATATATAAGTAATAACTGTGAACACCAAGAGAGCGATTACTCCCATAGAGATATATAATCGTAGTGATTTGGATCCAATATTGAAAATAATTTGTTTTCTCTGAATTTACCCTGTGAGTAAAATTGTTCAAGTGTTGGGATTTCTGGCAACACTGTGCGATTAATTTGCCAGTTTGTGTTAAGAGCAGTACTTATATTGTAAAAGTGAATACCAGCTGTTAGGGATAATTGTTCTAAATGAAAGGATGGTTGAGCCAATGCACAGGTACCACAGTTTGTTGTAGGGGAATAGTTGGCGCATGTACATAGCATAGATGAGTGGTCTCAACAACGTTTTGATCAGGGGTAACAACCTGACAGCCGCATGGCACATGTAGTTCAACACTTCCCAAGTGATAATTTGTTACGTTGGAATTGAGAGACGTATTCAAGCATTGTATGGATGTATTTTCGGGGGGTTTATTAGAACATGCTGGTGTGGGAAAATACGTTGAATGGAAAGTGAAATGTCATCTGGACAATGGAATTTGCAAGTTGAAAATAATGCATTAGCATTGGATAAGAGAATAGCTGCTTTGATACATTTTGAGTTATCACAAGTGAGTGATTCTTTTGGGATGAATATAACATCCCATGACAATTCGGGTGAGTAAGAGATTGATTTGACAATGTCCGTGTTAGGATCAATCGCAGTTGTAAAAGATGGTACGTGAATCGTGCATGATTGGTTCTGAAAGTTGTGGGGTACTGATATTAAATTATGCACTTGCCTTGATGAATGAACTCTGGTAACAGCCACTTGTAGTGTTATCACTAGTTGGCTTTTTGAGAAATGACATTCTGTCAGCGCATGCATATAGTATTGAATTATATCGGAAATACCAATGCTTAAAGTTAAAATCAGTTTCAGTAGTTCTACATATAATTTACTGAGATCATTTGACAGCTGGGTCTTGTTTACTGCATTACGTGGTAATTTATGCAATCAGCAGGAATGAATATAGGTTTGGACAAAATTTTCTATCAATATTTTATTGATTAACTGCAAAATGCTGGTGACTAGCAAGTTATACTGATTCTCAATGGTGTCGTTATTACTGATGGCAGAATGTTGGGTTTTTTAAACTTGGGAAATGCCATTAATAGTTTTCGACAGGGAATTTATCTTATCTTCTACCTTGTGTTCTATTTCATTAATAATCTTGAAAGACACATTAAGTGCTGTGTTTGTTGTCTGTATGTTACCTGCAAGGGTGTTAATTTGCGTTTCCAATTGGGTATAATTTTCAAGCAGTGCATGTAAGTGTTTATTCGTTAAAATGTCACAGCACCACGTACCCACATCGCCGAGAAATTGGATTTATCTACTCCGATGGAACTGGGTACTCGCATCATCTAGGAATTCTCAGAGTACACCACGTTACACTGATTGTAAATATCCATGTATAAGTTTTACATTTGTACATGATGTTGAGTTGCAATCTGCGCAAGTCATGTGCAAGTATTGTTCTAGAGATTCAGGGACTGTGGGAAAATTGAGGCTTACTGTATATATTAGGGGAATGCTATCCTCGTACAAAAGTTCAATGTCAGCAGGGGTCCAGTAGACTCCGGCATGTATCCTGTAGGTGGTTGGCACAAACAGGACAGCTGGAAGAACAAAACATAGTGCAGCCATGACCTTAGCCGCACTGGAAGCAAGGCGGGCTGAGATTGCAACCCACTTCTCTCGAGCTCGGTCATCGATTGGTGTTGCCATGGCGATGGTTGGCACATGCGCAGAGCGTAGCTTGTGCTCGCGCACTACTGCCAATGATGTGTGGCATTGGGAGTGGCACATGACAGCTGCTGTAGTGGCCCAGCACTAGGTGTGGGGTTGGCGGCAGTTGTTCCCCTTCTCCATGCCCCCGGTCATTCAGCAGTCGCCCAGAGGTGCGACGACAACCAGGAAGGCTAGGCAGGCACCGCGTGCTGCCTGCTCCCTGCTGCGTTACACATGTGCTGAGTCCAGAGCGTTGTCAGCAGGCTGCAGTTGTGGTGCAAACAGGCGGCGTTGCGACAGCACCCACACTAGTTCATCACGTCACTCTGTTAGTTATAGACACATATTGTAACATATTTTTAGAGCATATAATAAACACTGCTCATACACAAATTACAATTAAATGCTGTCAGAATGACACTGAATTAGTGTATAAAGGCAGGCTTTGTGTGATGGGTACACACTGTGATTTGGGGGTACGCATTTTGTTTATTTGTATACAGACGGTTGAGTTGCCTAACACGTCAGTTACCCTGAAGGGGCAGCGATAGCGATGCATGAGCGCTTCCTGCCTGCTTTTGTTACGCACCCACACGTAAATGTAATCGTTGATGCGCAGCGTATTCTTTTTGTGTGAATGGTCAAATTGATTCTTCGGATGCCCTTGTGTCTGAAGTGTTTACTTAAGCCGTTTCACGGTCTTATAACAGTCTCTAGCACCAGTCATGAGCTCATTGTGAATGCTGACCTGCTACTACTTGTGCCGGCAGGGAAGCTTCTATGCCGTGTAATAAGTAGAATGGAGTAAACTTAGTTGTAGTATTTATACTAGTATTATAATTAAAGGAAGTAAAATCTAAATAAAGTTCCTAGTTGGCCTGGTCATTGTTTACACAAGCAGTTAATTGTTCACCAATGATACGATTCTATGCTTCTACCAGCCCGTTACACCTAGGATTATATGTGGTACTGGTTAATTTTTGGATTCCAAGAGATTTCAGAAGTTGGCTAATTAACTCATTCTGAAAGCTTGTGTCTCTGTCAGTCAAGATTTGTTCAAGACAACCAAATTGTAAGACAACCTGCTTAATGAATTCCGCACACGTGGCTGCATTAATAGAAGGTACAGCCTTCGCTACAACATATAGAGTAGAATACTCTGTCATGACAAACATGTATTTATTCTTACACACTGTGGTAGGGAGAGGTCCCTTCGCATCTAATGCCCAATTTTTCAAAAGTGGTTGGGGAGGGATAGAAGTCATCTGACCCATCGGTTTAAAATTATTAGCTTTTGTTTTCTGACAAATAGGGCATGATCTTACGTAATTCTTAACGTTGGTATTCATGGTATCCCAGTAGTATGATTGTTTGAAGGGTTTTAAACGTGCCAAAATGACCACCTCCAAATATCGCATCATGATGGGCCTGAATAATTTCTTTAAAATAAACTTGTGGTACAAGAGTTAGCTTGGTGCATTGACTTTCAGAAAAATTTCACCATTTGCTGTAATGCCATAATGTCTACTCAGTCTACGGTATTTGTTGTTGGCTTGATCTGGGTGGAGTAATGCTAGCTGTAATTGCTTTATGTTAGGGTCACGTTCGTATTCTCCAATGAATGACGAGTTGTTTACGACAATTGGACATAAATGGAAAATTGAGTCGTCGTCAATCTTAATATACTCTTGGTCATGTGTGTGTATACAGGCAAGAAATGTGGCTGTTCATGTTTATTAACAATGAGGATCTTACAACTTAACACAGGATCAATACATGTAGTTTCAAGATTGATTGGGTGATTTTCCTTAATTACTTGTATGTTGATTTGATACAGTATGGTGTCGTTTTGCAGATTGCGTGCATTGGGAAAATTTCCTCGTTAGCTAATGCCTTAGCTATCTTATTTCTGTCCTGAGATTGTAATTCTGACTTGAAATAATTCTAAATATTATCCCAATGAATTATTGTATATTTAACAATGTTTTTCTTTATTGCGTCCTGTTTATGAGCATCTATGAAAACAGATTCTGCTAATGCTTGGAAAAGGGATGTGCAGGTGATCATGTGTTCTTTAATTTCATAGGTAGTGTTGTTAATGGTGACTTTGTGTGTGTGTATTTTCAGTTCTGTTGTGATTCTGCTGAAGGCATCGTAAGTTCCCTTTCACAATATGGAGCTCAAAGCCATACTCACTAAGGGCAATTGCCATTTTCTGAATTCTGATGTTATGCTCCGCCATAGAGCACAAATATCTAAGCCTGGTGTGGTCTGTTTTGATTTTAAACCATCATTCATATAAATATTGATGGAAATGATTGCAAAATTAATGTATGGCGCCAAGTTCTCATTCTGTCGCATTCCAGCGCGAAACCTGGATTGATAACTTTTTTGAAGTGAACGCAATTATATATAGCTGTTTTGTGTGCGGTTCTTCCTGCATAAGTGCTCCGCTGACAGCATCATTACTTGCGTTGCATGCTAAAATTATTTTTCTGTCTTCCTCAAACTTTTGTAATACAGGAGCCTGTAAACTAGCTTTTTGTAAGTTAATACATGCTTGTTCGTGAAAGTCCTCCCATTTATTGTGTTTAGTCAAGTCAATGGCGTAATGCATGATGTACCGGCGTAGGTATTATGTCATGCCTAAGAATGTACAGAATGGTTTTAAGTTGGTTGGAGTTGCCATGTGCTCTATAGTGTAAACTTCTTCAGGATCCGTAGAAATCCCTTGCGGCGTTATATGTCCTAACACTTGCACTGTTTATTCAGCAAATGTAATTTTTTTTTGTTTTTACCTTTACATCAACCATACATAGTCGTTGAAAAACTTTTTCGATATTTGAAACATGCTCCTTGAACAAATTCCCTAAGATGAAAATATCATTGATGTATGCAATCAATCATTGCTGTCCACTGTAAGGGTCCTAGTAAAGGGTTTATAAACATTTGAAAGTATTGAGGGGATGTCCTTAACCTCATTGGCATTCTTTTATACTATAATAACCCAATGCCATCGATTGTAAACACCAATTTATAACGATCCTGCCTTCTGACAGGGATGCTATAAAAACCTGAAAATATGTCAAGACTGGTCATATAGTTAGAGTTCTGCAGAGCGTTTAAAATTTCCTCTGTGCGAGGCAACAGGTACTGTACTCTTGTCAAATATTGGTTGAGTTTACGGAAGACTGTTAGAAATCTTAACCCACCATTTTTCTTGGAAACTACCAAACTTGGCGCAGAGTAGGGTGAATCTGCTTCCTCAATAATGCCGGCTTGTACCATATCTTTGTTTTGTAGTATAAGGTCATCTCAAATTTTTGGACTTATTCTGTATGGCCTAGTTACAATAGGTTTATCGGTTGTCAAATCTAGCTTTATTTCAAAGTTTCTTGCCTCAGTTAATTCTAAAATACTATTGGCAAACCTGTCTTTATATTTCTCAATAATACTGGCAATCAGCTGTGTTTGTTTGTTAGATAACTTTTTGTTAATATGGGGCATCTGTGGTTGTCCAGATTCAAAACTATCTAACGTTATCTGGTCTGCCTGAGTACAGTGGTATTTCCATAATTTCTTTCACATTGTGTGAATGTATAACGAGAGTATTATATTTTAATATTGGGATGACGTCATACTGCTTGATGAAATCAACACCTAGAATCAAATCTTGCTGTAGATTGTCAACAACTAAAAAGATTTGAGGGTAAGTTCGGCCAGATATACCTAAGTTAAGAGTTGTTTCAAATTTTGGTTATGTTAAGACAGATGTGGCACAGACTAAAGTTATTTGCTCATTTAAAGGGTGAAGATGCTGGTTTGTAATCACTGTGCTCGCTACGCTGCTACGAGAGCATCCAGTATCTAGCAAAATGTAATACTTTTTCCCCTTAATGGTGACAAGGACACATGTGGTTGCTGTACGAAGTCCTACATGCTGACATTCTACTTTTGAATTTAGGCTTGGGTGTTTACATGTAATAGATTGAGGTGCGGACCCGCTCAGTTTGTTTTTCAGTATTGGCTTATCGCAGGCCTCGCTCCTCATGTTGTGAAAACAAGTAGTATTGTCAATAGCACTGTTTAGTGGCACCCGCTCTACAAAAACGGTTCTTTGCGTCAGCCTGAATTTGTTTTCAAACTCCTTAAATCGGTCGCCGATGTTAGTTGAAAATTCAAAGTTTTGTTTAAAAAACAAACTGCAATGGCAGCTTTTGTTCCTGGCATTAAAACACAACGTACACGTATCCTGGGCGAGGCTACGTGGACCTGGTACTTTCTGCTTCGCATCAACAGTTTGATTAGGTTTGGCAATGTCACAATTCTGATTGCACAGCGGCAGTTTGGCAACACTGACCTGAATAGCGTGGGGGGGTGGTGATGTTGCAACTAATGCTCTGGGCCGGTGGCGCACGTACAATCTGCTGAGGCAGAGCTTTGCATGACCTAGCTGGTATGGCCTGTTTTGCCGGTGACGTGAAATGTATTACAGAATTATACTCCTGTTCAGTGTTTACATTTACTTTACGATCTTTTGCTTGAAATGAGGTTGAAATACTGTGTAAGGTTTTATTGCTATGAGCGTTGAACTTCGTAATTTCGGCATATGTTCTAGTAGGCATGACCTTATTTAAGATGGCTCTGCTTGTGTCTCGAACTCAGAAATTCTTTTCTTGGGTGGAGGAGACACGTTTTTCCTCTGAATTTACCCTGCGAACTTCCTCCTGTATGTGCTTGTAACACCTCTGTTGCACCCTGAAGGGGCCTGTCTGGTTGTGTGCACGGTGTTTATGGGGTCCTTGATATAATGGCTGTCTTTATGGTTCCCTTTTCTGTGTCCATTCAATGACCGTGGGCCGGTTGTACCTGGTCTGAATGTACGAGTCTCTGGGTGGTATGTGGGGGTGGAAATATTTGTGTTTGAACTTAACTCACTGGACTTGGGCATGGTGCCGTATGTTTGTAAGTGTTTTTGAGCGTGTCTTACTGTTCTTTCAAAATAGTGATCTCCTCTTGAAGTTCAACATGTTGTGGGTTTGGTGAGGTCTGTTAAGTGTTTTGTGTGTATCTGTACATGCCAAGCTCAATGTTTTTAATGTTGTGTAGAAGCTGGTTTAGTGTTTTGTTTTTGAATTACACAAGTTTGTTGGCAAGGGGTGGTAACAGGAAGTCCCAAATTATGTTAACAAGTTCTGTCTGAGGCAATGGTGGTGTACATTTATTGTTGTAAAAAGTTAAATTTTCAATGTGAGCCTGAGCACTCTCGCCTGGTTGTTGTTTTGTGGAGTGTAAAAGCTGTCTGTACTTGTCTGTTGTGTTGATATGTGTGAATGTGTGCAATAGTTTTTCATCAATATGTTTCCAAGTGATTTCTACCGCACTAGCATAATAGAGATTCTCGCAAGTTCTCTTTGCAGTTACTTGCAGGTAGAACTTTAGCAGCCATCAAGGTCTGATCAGTTATTTAACTCACTGACGGCATTAAAAGTATCTAAAAATTCCT
This sequence comes from Dryococelus australis, assembly GCA_029891345.1. Taxonomy (NCBI): domain Eukaryota; kingdom Metazoa; phylum Arthropoda; class Insecta; order Phasmatodea; family Phasmatidae; genus Dryococelus; species Dryococelus australis. Next base: position 193,517,790 of record CM057009.1, read on the forward strand.
TGACATTTTCGTTATTCTCTCCAGTGAAAGTGGGGATATGGTGTGTTTCTGGAATTACAACATGTACTGGGGATGTTTGTGGTTTGTGGTGGTGCAGGTGGATTTATGGTGTTGTCAGTGTTCGTAGCAGGAATGGAAATTAAATGTCTCTGTGTTGTTTGAAGTCTCTGGCGTGGGCATAATGTAAGATATCTGCTTGTACCAGGCTGGTTAAATGTTGTTAGGTGTTGGTGTTGAGAAGTGTGTTCAAGTGGTGTAATGGGTTCTGTTGGTGAGGTGTGCGACTTTGTGTTAGTACTAGTTAACTGGTTTTTTTACTGTTCGTGTATTTGAACTGCACATTTAGCATCACCTAAATCGATTATGAGTGTCTTAACTAACTTCCTTATATTGTGTGCGGTAGGTGGGTGTTCTGTAGTCATGTCGACATGTTAAAATAAATGTTTGTAATGTAGTTGGTGTTGCACACTCTGTGTGAATAAGTAATACTAAATACAAAACAGAAGAAAATGGGAAAGATCACTGAAACACACACAAGTGGAGATTTCCTTGATTACAAGGGCACAGGTCATCCCACATGCAAAAACAAGCAGTTTACATACATTAATTTTAAGGAATCAAATATAAGTGGTTCTACTGCTAGCTGGGTGAGCTGCGTGATGTCAAGCTGCTAGTCTGGCAAGGCCTCCTATGCGAACTGCTGACTAAGAGCGTGGCATACTAACCTTCCACACTATCGCTTACTGCACATGCCCTGACTGCGCGGGACTGACAGCTGTTACGCTTTCTGGTGCTAATACATTAATCTTTACAATCAAGTGACTATTGAAAACTTTAACAAGATAATTATTGAAACTTATCGTTACTATGAAACCAATTTTACATGAACAGCTTAAGATGGTAATGAAGGTACACATTCACTAACAGTAAGTTATTACGTCTTAGCACGGTGTGGTTGGCATGAAGCGCGGCCACATTTGAATTCATACTTTGATCCTTTTCAGCTGCTTACAATTACCTAACATGAAGCGTAACTTAACCAAATTTATACAGGCTGAGCCTACTCGCATAAGCGCAAGGTGGATCGTAAGGCAGCTCCACCAGTGTAGCAATCCCCCTTCCTCCTAACCAATATCACTGACTAGACCTGCTATCTGAATACTGAACTCAGTTACTGTATGCAATAGTCTTCACCATAGGAGGGGGACTACTGATGGGTTATGTAGCTCTATGACTGATTGGTAAACCAGAATTCCTTTAAACACAACACCCTTATTATAACATTTACTACACGTTTTGGAAAATGTTTGTTAACACAAGACTGAATTATAAAAATCCTTAACTCTTCAGTAATGTACAAAAAGATACACGTTATTATCAATCACAAGATTCTAAATGAAACTTCCTAACCATGCTAGAGATATTAACGCTTAGGATGACTGGGAAACTGAGACTTGTGAGATAGTGTTACACCCAACTGCCACACGGATTTATGCTCACCATATATTTAGACTGTAGGATGGCCTAGAGCTCCTCCAGGCCTGGTTATAATGATGCCTTCTTCTTCGTGGTTGACTCTGACAATATCAGACTGACTGTCTTCTTGCACGGCGGTGAGCATCTGGGGAAGGGGGTGGCGTACTGTGCTCCGTATTTATAGGAACCAGGCAGTCGGCTATGTGGAGTATGTTTAACAAACAGCTACCTCATTCCACAAGCTATATCCCAGTGTACTTTAAGAGGCTTGTGTGCGGTGCCTTGGTGGCCGCTACAGTATGTAATAAAAATACTTATATATACATATGTATTTCCATGGTTAAAGTGATTTTTCATGTACAGTACTGTATTTATAAGTAAGGCTGTATATACTACACAACATATACAGTAGTACATAGTACGTTATTTACATTTTTGTAAATAGCTTGTAATTTTTATTTTATTTTTTTTTCGATTTGAGTCTTTGAGGCACTACAGAATTTTCAAGGATATTAAGTGATTTGAAAACTGTATCACTTACATTTTCCTGTGCTTCAAAGTACCTCCGTAGCATGTGGATGTACTCCATTGTTTCTTCTGAAGTCGTCAGAGGCTGCACTTGCAGTTAGGAAAGTTCATTTTCTTCATCTGAAGATTAGTTACCTTGCACCCCACTGCTCACAACTTCAGCACAATCTCAGCATCCATCTGCTTCCCACACACATATAAGTCATCGTCCATTGTATCAAACTCTTCATACGAATCTGATGAAGACATTAAGTCTCCAAAACCCTCCACAGCTGGCATGATCTCCTCATTGTTATCTTCTTGATTTTGATCTCTGTTGTCATTCTTGTTTTTTCGCTGTGTAAATCCTGCTTTCTTGAAACAATTTGCAATTGCTTTGCTTTTAAATTTTTCCCATGCATGGTTACACATCCGAGATGCCTGGAGAAGGTCAATTTCTACCTTTTTGTCTTCATTAGCGGTTAGGATGTGTTCAATAACAAGCCACCTGTAAAAGTGCTTAAAGTTCTTAATTACACCCTGATCCATTGGCTGAACAATAGAAGTCATGTTTGGTGGGAAAAACACCACTTTAATATTCTCAAGTACAGGTATGCTTTTGTGGGCCATGCAGTTGTCAATAATAAAACTTAACGTTTTTGTTTGCTCATTGTATTATCTAATTTTACAAGCAATTTTCGAATAGTTCACATGTCATCCATGCCTTTCTACTAGCTTCATATTCTACCGGTTTGGATTTCACACTTTTAAAACACCTAGGATTGCAGATTTTCCTATAATCAATAATGGCAATTTTTTGGGACCATCCATATTTGCTCCTACTAAAAGTGTCACTTGATCCTTGCTAAGCTTACCACCACTGCAACTCTCACCCTTAAAAGTCATTGTTTTGTCTGGAGTACACCTGAAAAACAGTCCAGTTTCGTCTATATTAAGTATGTTTTTTTGGTCCCTGTCAGTTATTATTTCTAAGAAATATGTTTTTCACTCGTTAGCCGCTTTCACATCAACATCCCCACTCGCACCGCACACAGATTTGAAAACAATTTGATTCCTACTTTTGAAGCCGTCCAGCCAACCATGGCTGGCCTTAAATTCATTTTTTCCCAAGTCACTTGCAAACTGTTCAGCCTTAGCTCGATAAGTGGCCCACTTATAGGAATTTTCGGTCTCTCATTTCAACACACATTCATCCACTTCTGGATTTTCTGGTACTCACGTTCTTTTCCTGTCTTTTCCAATTGAATTCCCTGTGTTAAAAATTGTATCTTTGTTCTTCAGGAAATTTGACAAAGTTTCAGTAAAATTCCAAAGTACTTGGCAATTTCAGATTTTTTTTGTCTTCTTTTTCTATTCTTTAATAACAGAAATTTTCTCGGACAATTTTAAGGACATGTAAGTTTTGCGCTTATGTTTAGACAGTGACATGACTACGAACCGTATGTATACAGTACGCAAAACTGGATCACAAAATCCCTAAGCTGGACTTACGTATACTATGGTCCGAGGATGTAAGCAGACTGACATGGCAAAAACAAGGTCAGTTGGCTAGAAGAGCAAATAAACAATAATGAGGTTAGGACGACTGGTACCTTGAAATTGGCCACTCGTGGTCGCTGATTACCATGCCTGCTGTACAGAAGTGTGTCCCATGTGCACACTGTTGCCAAGTCTCTCGTGCATCATGCTGCGCATACCTATGTACTGTATAACATGCATCCCACTTTGGCAGTGCTGATTTTGGAAAATAATATGCTTGTTAAATGGATGTTTGACGTTCTGGGCCCATATTACACTTAGAATTATCCAAATTAAATTTGGATTATATATTATATTTTTACATTGATTTCATAGAAAATTGAAGACCCAAGAAAAAAATTTTAATTATCCATGATTTCGAAATAAAGACTTTCAAATTAGCCAAGTTCCACTGTGTACGAGTCATTCTATATGAAAAAAAAAAAAATCCTCAAAGTGAAAGAAAAACATTAATTTTGATTTTTACTTACAGCAAGTGGATGATGGCAACCATATTTCATACACACTACAAGCAAATTTCACAGATTTTGGATGTTTACGCAACTAGGCGTAACTTTTTAATAAGGTACCTATTGTGGAGTTTTTAGTGTAATTTAAAAGCTCATATAAGATACTGGTACATTATATATTTACATTACAAAATATATTTTGCATTTTCAAGATGACGGCCATCTGCTTTTAGCATTCAGATGACTTTTGTACCACACTTTATACCCCACCCTTCTTCACCAAAGTTACATTTAGAGATCTGATCTTTTGTGTGCTTAGTGACTACATGTAGAAAAGTGTGCAATATCAAAGTTATCTCTGTTAAAGACTTCCTTCCTAGAAAAATATAGTCTCGAACTTGGAAAAAAAATGAAAATGTGTTGTTTTCGAAGCCAAAAAAATTTATCTGGGGGACAAACTAAAAATTTGAATTTTTTATGAAAGATACTCTTGATAATTTACTATATGGCACAAGTTGTCCCATTCTATTTTCACCCTGATAAGAATGCAGACCTTTGAAAAAAATATAGTTGCTATTTAAATTTAATCTTTTGGGCATTATATAATCCCACTTCTTTCTGAATGGGATTTACAGTGTGTGTCAAAGGAATGCAAATGTGAATTATCTTTGCTTACTTTATTTTAAGTGTATGCTAATATAAGTTTTCTTCATGCTGGCAAGTAACCTAAAAACAAAAACAGCTTTACACCTAACAAATACCTAATTATTGCATATGTTAATTCATTCAAGCTCTGGTACCAGTCAAATTTTACTTCTATGTCTACATTTTAGTCTTTTTTTTTGTACATTCACAATTCAGTTTTCACTCTAATTTACAGTCGCTGTTTGTACACTCATACTAATATTTACAAATTTACATGCAGCAATGTTACTGTGTAGTATGTGCCATTCTCTCTATGAAAATCACTGACAACATTTCACTCAGTTCATTGGTTCTTCCATTGTAAGTTACTACCTCAAATGGTAACAACATTCTTAAAATATTCACTTGTTTCACCCATACCAATTCCTTTGTAAGTTTGAAGTGAATGCTTGGGCCTTTAGGATGAAAAAATAATAATTCTGTACTCTTCTTCTCCCTCCACAGATTCTTTGCCTGTAACAATTATAATCCACCAGTCACTGTCATAAATAAAACCCACATAATTGTTTAATTCTGGCAAAACAGCTTGTTGTGGTTTAGTGATGTTTACCACCACTTAATAGTTCTGTGAGTGTTAATACACAGCAAGATTATCTCCATCTACTGGAACAAAACCATGATACTGTCTTGTAGTGGAAATGGTTTCAGCTTCTTGATATCTTTTAAGTAACTTTTCTTCACAAACAATATCTTCTGATGGCACAAAGAAAAATGTTATTCCAGAAATTTTGCGTGAACAAAACTTGAACAGTTCTTGTGATGATACAATGTGGTTTATAGTGGTTCTTTGTAAACTAGCCTTTTTCACATGATGTTTAACTGTACCTCTGGCACCATCACTTGGACTTTTGCCATGTGGTGTGGCCAATAAAATGCCATTCGGCAGACAGACCGAAATCATCTATGTGCTTAGCCAGGTTAACAAGGTTTTTTTTTTTTTATTATTATTATTATTGAGCAGCTGAACCATCACTAAAATACTAACATACTTTCGTCCAGTTGGAAAATCTGTCTTTCGCATGTTGAAGGAGAACTTTCTGAAAGGTGTGAACTGCTACAGTGTGGTGTGTCAAAAAGTCACTTATAACACAAAAGGTTTCACACTTTGTGGAAAAACGTTCTTGGTAATTAGAACAAATGGGTATAATGTGGCTTGTGCATTAACCCAATGAAATGCCTGTACTTCATCTTGCATCACGAAAGTATAGTTTTCTGAGAAATCTCCCAAAATTATGCACTCAGAAGAAGAAAAATTCTTTTATTTTATTTTAGAAATCCAAACTGATGTTTTACAATAAAATAATGGGTTTTTAATTTTATCAACCTTTCCTTTAGATCAATCGAAAACTTCTCCATATTTTTCACTAACGTGGCATGCTCACAGCGGTCAGTTAACAACTATTGTTCGTACTTTATTTCACACATTAGCCTATCGTCCTCCTGGATGATTCCATCCAGTACATCAACTTCAGGAAATTTATGACATTATGAAAGCATACAATCATTTACAAGAAAGCAATGAATCATTTTCTTTAAATCCATGTGTAACATTTTACTCGCTGTAACTGCCAACATTAATTTTCAATTTTGGTGCTGAAGGCGCATATTTACAGAATGTGCGCCACTGGCACCAGCTAGCATGCAACACTTGGTCCTAAATAAAGCAACATTAAAAACCCTATCTTTATACATGTATGAGTTTCTTTGAATTTCAAGTTATCTTCATTTAAATTTAATAGTACAACATATTTTTGTTATTTTATCTTTGCTCCACTTGGAGAGCTGACTGTTACACAATCCTTTAAACCAGGTATGATTCCGCTTACATATCACTCATATAAAAATCTGTTACAACTTTTACGGTTTCATTACTTTAATAATTTTGACTTTTTTTGTTATCAACATGTGGTAGCACGCCATGTTTCTCCTTTAGAATTTTTGCAATTCTTACTAAATATTCACTGCACTGGCATCACCCTCACTGCTTCGCTCGGGAGGCAGACCACCGTTGCTCTGTTCATGCGCCGGGCACGCACGTCCATGTGCCTCGTGCACGGGTCATCACTGCAGTTTGTGCAGGAACAGGTCACTGAACCAGGTCTTGACCCATCTGACCCCCTTTTTTCCAAGAGTGCTCTCAGTGTTATGTGTGTGCAGTGCATTTATGATCAGTTCCACATAAAGCAGAGTCTCAAATTAGCAAGGAAAAGTGTTATCTACATTTTGTTCCTTTTAAGTGAGGTGTAATAAGCCTGCGAGCGTGAAGCCATGTTGGTTTAGACTCATGGCAAAACACGAGAAATGACACTTATAATTCTTTTCATGATATTCTAGGGTGGTTTATGTGTCTTTTTTGTTGAAAAGAACAATATTTATTTCTTTGAATAATATTAAATGTAACATGTAAATATCCTGGCAGTTCCAGCTTCTGCCATGCCAGTTGACCAGAACTAAATTCTTTTGCTTCTAGTATGTTATTTTCATAATTTGTTTTACATTTCTCAAAGTGCTAACATAACTTTTAAATATTATTTGTTTCTTTAGAAGCCTTCACATGCCTTGCCAGCCTATTCCAGCTTGTTTTCTTAATTATTGCAAATCGACAATTCACATGCATGAAGACTGTGGAACTCTTATTCCCGTATCTGACTTGTCGGAAATCTATTGTTAATTGCTGCAGTGTTTCTTTTGTGTTCTACAACAACTTCCTTTGTATTTGTTGTAATTTGTGTTTTTAATAAATTTCCCTCTCATAGTTGGCAGGAGCTGGCTGGTAGCCAGTCATCTCACCCGCCGTATTTAGTCTTAGCTCTGCGGGTGTAGGGGACACACGTGTGCCGCGCCACATGAGCTTGCACCTCTTTTGTCAGATCATCCTAGCTGCAATAGTGTGTGTTCCACCCTGGAGATTTCGGTTGTAATTTGTATTCAGGTACCGAACAGTACTTTTGCCGCTTCGGCCAATGGCAGGCCAAATTACCATGCCTGCTTGAGTCTTGGATAGCTGTATTATGTGAACAGTGTACTGCCACTTTCATCAATATAGTAAATCTTGATCTGAGTCTGTGTTCATTGTTTGTCGTACATAAGTACCTTCGAGACCTGGCCCACTCCAGGAACTTTGTGAACTTGAAACTCTCCACTAATTAAATGTGTACTTGTGAGGGGATCACCACATGGCTGTCGACCTGCTACCACCCTGAAAATTAAAGTCCACGTGCTCACCCGTGTATAGATGAGTTGGTGCCCTACCGAAATTTAACAATTTATTTCACAAATGTTTTAGCCATGAGCCAGGTTTTGTCTAGAATCCGGTGTATCTCGCCCCTTACCAGTGTCAGAAACACATTAGCACTTAAACTCAGCTTTGGTTTTAGAAATGCTCCAGCATTTTGGCACGAAACTTAAAATTTTATATTTCTCACCAAATATGCTAGCATGTCTGAATTTTTCCTTTAACTCTTCAAGGTAACCTAAATTGTTATTTGGAGTAATTTCTTCATGGTTAGTAGCATCATTGGAAAATGAGGTACTTGTTTCTAATTTTCTCCTGAATTTACATGATAATGTTATCAATCTTTTGCCCCATTCTTTGTCTACTTTTGCACTGAGGAAACTTTTGTAAATGAATATGAGATTCATCCAGAGCAGCACATGCTTGGTTAACTGATTCTACAACAATGTATTCTGGCTCAAAATTACCATTGTTGTTGTGTTGTTCTCCATCAAACTCTAATTCTACAGTTTTATTCAACTTTTAAAAACAGCATGCATATACAGCATTGCCTGGTATAAGTTTCAAATGTATATGTTTAGCAAACATGTGCATAGTGATTTTCCTTAAGGACTTCAAAATAGGGTTCTTGTGCATGACAATTATATCACAACACTTATTATGATACAAATTAAAGAACTTGTCAACATATTTATTGTAATGGTATGTACAGATATATACAACTTCATCCGCACCTGTTCTAAGTCTAATTAATGTTTTTATTTAATTACTTATGTCACTTTCAATTATTAACTCTGATCTAGAGTAAAAAACCTTGACACTCTTCCTTAACAAAACAGACAATAGAACACCCAATTGTCACTTGAATTGAAAAAAAAAACATGCCACCAGGACAGGCAACGAAAGACTGAAGCTCCAGGCAGGATGTGTCTAATTATATGCTTATCTGCATAATGCAATCTTATGAAACAGTTGCATCATCTTCAGACTTTCAGACATTACAGAGTGATTACTATTACCTACATGTAATAACATAACTGAAAACAGCTCCTTGTGAATTTTGCAATAGGTAAAGATTTATTTATTTTCATTTATTTAAGTATTTGCAAAATTGTGAATTTTTCAATTTTTCTACTTTGCACTGCCCAAACAGTTGCTTAATTCTTAGTAACCCATGTCTCCCTAATGTTAATTACACTCAGAATTAAATGGGATTATATAATGCCCAACAGATTAAATTAAAAAATTAACTTTTTTTTCCAAGGGTATGTGTATTAAAAAGGGGTGAAAATAACAGAATGAAATAACTTGTGTCCTATAGCTATACATCAACAGTATCTTTTACAAAAAAACTACAATTTTTATTTCGCTCACCACATCACTTTTTTGGCTTTGAAAACAGCAAATTTTAATTTTTTTTCCCAATTTGGAGACTATTATTTTATAGGAAGGAAGTCATCACCCCAGATAACTTTGATATTGCACACTGTTCTACATGTAGATACTAAGCACACAAAAGATCAGATCTCTAAATGCATCTTTGTTGAAACAGGGTAGGGTATAAAGTGGGGTAAAACAGTAATCTGAATGCTAATAGCAGATGATTGCCATCTTAAAAATACAAATTGTATTTTATAATATAATATACAGTGTAATGGTATCTTATGTATGCTTTTAAATGACACTAAACTCCTTAATAAGTGACTTATTAAAAAAGTTACGGCCAGTTACGTAAACCTCAGAAATCTGTGAAATTTGCTTGCAGTGTGTATGAGAAATGGAAAGTGGATAATTCCACTTGTTGTAGGTAAAAATCCAAATTAATTTTTTTATTTCACTATGATAATAGGATAACATAAGAACAAATTTTTATCAAAATCAAAAATGGTGCAGGTTCAGCCCCGTGATGTTATCACATGGAATAAGCCATACCTGTATAGAACTATGTTTTATGTCATTGGAAACAACAGATGATCAGTTGTTTTCAACAAATATGCAATTAAATTTGTATAATTAATTGGAAATAATTGAATCAGTACTTATAAATTTCTAGGCTTCTGGGTTTGAGCCGTGTCATGGATTTCTTCTTCAACGTTTTGGCAGTCGCTGCAGCTGCCATCGTCAGGGAACTATACCAGACCAATTGAGGACAATTGAAGGAAGAGGACCTTATATATTCTGATTTATGGAGGGCTGTTTCCTGATTGACTTGACTTTTCGGCCAATCACAAGCTGTCTTCCTCCTGATTGGCTGAGTTGGTCGGCCAATCCTGGCGAGTCTGTGTTCTCTGCTCTCGCATCACAGGATTTCAGGTCGTCTATGAAGAGATTTGCCTATATTTTGTTTAACTTGTAACCATCTTCTCTGTTGATGTTATTCAGATGTTTTAATATTTCTATTGATTCTCCAGTGGTTCTTGGTCTATAAGTTTGTATGTTGGCTATTGTGCTGTGCTTGTCGAAATCAATAGTATGTTTTGTTTTCATGGATTGTTCAGCAATAGCTGACTGCTGGTTTTCATAGTTGTAGGCCTTGATGTGTTCTTTTATTCTGGTTGTTATTTTTCTGCCAGTTTGGCCTATGTACACTTTCCCGCATGAGCAAGGTACCTTGTAAACTCCAGTCTGTTCTTCGGCTGGTGTTTTGTCTTTCACTGATCCCAGTATGCTATCAACTTTGTTAATAGGTTCCATAATGGTATGTATGTTAGTCTTCCTCAGTAAGTGTGCCAGCCTGTCAGTGGTTCCTTTGACATAGGACAGTATAGCAATGTGTTGAAAGTCTTCTTTTACTTTTATTCTGGGCTGCTTCTTGCTCTGCTGTACCTCACATCTTGAATAACCATTAGCTTCTAGAGCTATGGTGAGATCTTTCATTTCTGCCTCAAGATGTGTTGTTCTTCACATATACTTTTTGCTCTGTTGACTAATGTGGAAATTACTATCATCTTCTGTGATAGCGGGTAGTGAAAGTTTGCTTGCAGATATCTGTCAGTATGGGTAGGCTTTCTGTAAACTGTGTGGACCAAGGTGAGGTTCTGTGTCCTGTATACCATAACATCTAGAAATGAGGTTATAGAAATGTTCTATAAATTATTGTAGTCTCTCTTCTCCATGACTCCACACCACGAATTGTCATCAAGATATCTAAACCAATGTTTCGGTTGGTAGGTGGAGGAGTGAATAGCTCTCCCTTCAAAGTTGGACATGAAGAGATTATCCAGTAAAGGAGAAAGTGGTGAGCCTATGGCAGTGCCCTCATTTTGTGTGTATATCGTTCCTGGTATGAGAAGAAATTTGAGGTGACACAGTGCTTCAGCAGTTCTTTGCTGAAGCTGCATTCACCGAGTTGCTCTTGTAGAATTTGGAGAGCTTCTGGGACTGGTACTCTTGTGAAAAGAGAGATATCAGAACTGACCAGGCTGTCTTCAGGTTGTAGTGAAATATTTTTCAAACTGTACACAAACCGGACAGAGTTCTGTATGTGCCAGGTAGGAGAAGGTAAGGCTGGTTGCAGGATTTTGTTGAAGTATTTGGCCAGCAGATGAGTCAGTGAGCCAACAGCACTAACTATTGGCCGAAGAGGAACATCTGGCTTGTGGATTTTTGGAAAACCATAGAATGCAGGAGTCCTAAGATCTTTTACAATAAGCTGTTTCTTTTTTTTCTCTTCAATAGATTAATCTTTTATGAGTTTTTTGTTTGTGGTATCTATTTTTCCAAGCGGATTTCGATTTACAGGAGAATAGGCAGCATCAGACAGAAGATTAGAGATCTTGGTATCATAATCACAGGTGTTCATTACAACAGTAGCATTACCTTTTTCAGCCCTCAAGATCTTTAGTTCTGTGTGGCTGCGCAGCTCTTTCAGTGTCCCCTTCTCCTCTCGGTTAATATTAGGCGGAGGTAGTTTGACTTTACGTAAAATTCCCTAAGTCTCTGCTTGAATTTCATAGGCTGAAGTCACAGGCAGGTGGAGAATTGAGGATTCCACCCCGCATACAAGGTCTTCTATTGGTAATGTGGTTGGTGTGACAGCAAAATTCATGCCCTTGGCCAGAATGGTTATGTTGGCTTCATCCAGTTGTTTGTCCGACAGATTGATAACTACTTTTTTTTTGGTTCAGTGTAGGCTTAGTGGGTTTCTTGTAAAGGTTGTTGAACTTCTTATGCATCTCTGCTGCATGAAGTGAGACTCAAATAGCTTGTGAAGCAGAAGCTCTGTCAAGTATATTCCAGAAAGTTCAGCCAATCAGGCTATAGACTACACCTACACAAGTATTGGCCAACAACTTCAGCCAATTGGGAGGAAGACAGCCTCTGATTGGCCGAAAAGCCCAGCCAATTAGGAAACAGCCCTCCAGAAATCAGAATATATAAGGGCCTCTTCCTTCGACTGCCCTCAATTGGTCAGGTATCGTTCCCTGATGATGGCAGCTGCAATGACTGCCGAAACGTTGGAGAAGAAAACCACGACGCGGCTCAAACCCAGATGCCTAGAAATTGACAACAATGGTCGTGAAAGCCTGCAAACTATTTTAGTACTTATAAACTTAAGATAAAAATCACAGCATGAGTAACCATATGAATGGACAAGGACAGTACACACAGTTACATACAAAGAACTCTAAAACAAATTGTGAAGGCAACACAATTGGACTTGGACACAAGAGCAAAGATGAATGTATATTGTTATAGATTGAAGATGTATATATTATTGTAACATTTTATACCTTAGGTTGAGGGTCAATTGGATGGTATGACCAACTGAAATTGATTTAATTATTGAGAGAGATTGTTATGAAAGTGTGATATCAGTCAGATTTATGGAGAAATAATTGTTAAGGGAGGAGAGCTTTTGTATTACATATTTATCTACATCAAAAGTTCATTGAGCCAAGTTAACGTCCTACCAATTAGAAGAGTTGCACCTTAAAATTATGCCAATGGTTGATGGTGTAAACAAGGTACATGGGTGTTTACAAAATATGACTGTGTTCTCTTTCTCTCTCTTACATAGTAAAAATGTACAATAAATATACTATTTTTCTCTGGATTAAGCTGTTTATGAAACTTTCTGCTGATTGCTACTCATGCATAATGATAAGAATTTTCACATTGTCAAACATATTAATTAGGGGTGTGCAGGAATGGATATTTTGTGTTCGGGAAATTTTCGGGAGGGAAAAAATTTTTCCCTTCGAAAACTGGAAGGGAGTGGCACAAATATCACATGTGTTAAAATGATAACTATATTAACAATTAATAAAATAATGGCAAAATGAGTTGGATAAATGTACCAGTATACAACCATTGGTACTATTTATTTTATGACTAGCAGTTTATTTATATTTCTTCCCTGTTTTAATGAAGAAATATCATTTCAACATGGTATGTTGCGAGTCTTTTTTTAATGCAGGATGTCTCACCAGCCCAGACATGCTCCCATTTTAACAACTTCCTGCAAGATACACATCTAGCCAATGATTTGCTCTCTGGCAGACGTTCACAGAATTTCTTTTTTACTGTTTACCGACATCTGAGTTTTCCATTTGCAACCGAACTACTACAATAACACTGTAAAGAAAGTAAGTTCCAGTAAACAATATGCGAAAAAGAAAATCTAAATAAAGTTCTTGCCATAGATACATTAAACAAGTACGCTTCACTTAGAGATAAGTGAAACAAGTTTGCTCCTTAAAGAGTAAGGTTTTCTTTAATTTGTTCTATGGTTTTTCTGGATCATCATGGTTGAAAACGTACATCACAGGATGCAACACTCAGTATATCCAACATCTTTGACTAACCAATATGTAAATATTTCATTAATGGCATTTATTTGAAGGTTCTATTCAATTTTGATCTGAGCAAGACCAATTTATTTGGCAATGTATTTAGTAAATGTGTGTGTAATTGATTTGATAAAGTGGAGAATCACCTTCGGGTTTTTTTAATCACTTATATGATCATTCATTGTTGTTAAATTACCAATCATAATACTGACTTTCGGTTAGCTGATCTTACAAAGTAGCATGTGTGTGAACAAAAAAAAGGTAACGTAAAGTTTATAAAAATATATCCACCGAGAGACTGAAAACAAATAGCGTACATTAATGGTTTATACATATATGTGCAAACAATTTACAATGAGTTCAGAAAAATGTAAATCTGCTATTAGATAAATAATGAGTTTATAAGACAGTAATGCAATGGAAAACACTAATTAAAAAGTTGGAAAATACACACAAGAATTTGTTTAAACTTGACAGGAAGAGAATTATTGTTTTTCCCTGCACATAGGAAACATCATTAAGAATTTGGGGATCCCGCACATCCCTAATATCAATAGATTATGGTCTCATCCACTGGAAGCGTGATGGGGTGCTCAATGTTTTCAAATGCCGACTCAAAAGTTTAACTATTCTTTTTCCCTACACATTTCCCCCAAATTATTTGACTGTTCCTGAGAATTACAAGAGGGGAAGTTTGTGAACATTATGAATTTTTTTTCCACACTGCAGGTATTCTGTAAAAGAGCTGTGTTATTTAAAGTGGGTATTGATTGATTGTAAGGGGGAAAAAATATTTAATTGAGCATCCTAACTGTTCCAATGAATTTTCATGGTGGCTTCAGTGATTGAATGTATTTACAGGTCCTTGGGTGTTCTGTCATGCATCTGCATATTATTTGAATGAAATAATCATTATTGGAAGAATGCCTGATACCTTGGCTTTGATTGCATGAAGGGTGAGAACCCTATTTAGGAGTGTGAGGTCAGTTTCACCTCTTTTTTTTTGTAGCCACATTTAGACCTTAGGATGCTGGCTACTGTGATTTTTAATGAAGAATTTGCATTTACATATGCATGTTGAAGAGGGCCGATATCATATTTTTTATGTTAACCAGAGTTGCCTTCCCTTTGGTGAAGGAATAAGGTGTGAAATAGAAAACTCTGCCTCCTGTACTGTTAAGCGTGGGTGCATTTTCAGTTGACATTTTATGGAATTTTCTTTCCTGTATTATGTCTGTATGGGTGAAATTATTTTGAATGATATAATTTTATAATAGTGTTACTACCTGATGAGAGGTGTGTAGGTGTGATTGCTATGAAGACATTTAAACAGTCAATGTTGGCCTATGTTTCCATTGTACCTTAATTCTTTATTTCCATAAACTCCCAGTGTCGTGAAAAAGGTATCTTCATTATTTTGTGATGTTTTGTCAATATTCTAAGTGAGGTTTTTCTTCCATATCAGAATATCACTGGCATCTGTTGTTCATTGATAATTTCCTGGGTTGATATATAACTGGGTTCGTGAATTGCTGTCACATTATGGCAAGATACAGATTACTAGGTTAACCGACAGTTGCATTTATTTGTTCTTAGCTTACAGAACAGTACCACCTCGTTAACCTCCGCTATCACTACTACTAAACCAACATGATTGTGGTCACATGACAGACAGTGGACACAACATGATATTTTAACCAACATCCAAATAGGCAATACTAAAACATATAATACATAGAGGAACCATGAATTATATCTGTGACATTCCCCCTTGAATGACATTCCATTCAATATAATTGAAGTGTCATTCATAAACAAAAACTGAAATTATTTATGACACTAACGTTTATGTCTGAAATTTTGAAAGATATCCTTACATAATGACTTGGTGAAAATGTCATATTTTCATCTAACACACCTTTTGTTTACAGATATTTAATGAAATCATATCTGATGTCTATGTGCGTTGCCCTTCTAGAGTTTTCTGGGTTTTTATGGTGGCTAAAGTATCAACATTATCCATGTTTAACTCTGCACTTGTGTATAACACAGGGTTCATTTCACTCACTATTCCACATAAATTAACAAATTCTTGTGCTGATGATACATGTTCTGCCTCCAGTGTAGATAAAGCTACACAAGATTGCTTTCTGGAAAACCATACAATTTGATTGCCATTGTAGAAAGCTATAAACCCACTGACAATTTTTCTATCCATACTGGCATCACCCAGTCTGCATCAGAATAACCAACCAGTTCACTAGATCCCCTTTTTAAAGGTAAGACATAAATCTTGAGTGTCCTTTAGATACCATAAGATGTGTTTTGTTACATTCCACAGTTAATCTGTTGGCTTATCTAAATACTATGCAAGAAATGAAACTGAAAAAGAAAGGTCAGGGTGTCCTGTTACTGCTAAGTACTTCAATTTACAAACTAGATTTCTGTACGGAACTTTACTATTTACAGGACTTTCCGTTCTGACTTGGAAACCCAACTCCATAGGTGTAGCTACTGACTTACATTCTTGCAAGTTATACTGAGTTAAAATTTTGCTGATTTATTTAGGTTGGGTAACCGAATTTGTCCTTGTGAGCTACTTATCTCCATGCCCAGGAATGTAGTTTTCTTTACCTCCCTCACACTGAATTCCTTCTTTAAGGCACTCACAAGTTCATCTACTTTCCTAGGTTCGCCTGTTATCAGCTCATCATCAACAGAGAGAACCAGAAAGATATCTGTAGAATAATTGAAATAGTAGTCATATAATGAACACTTAAAATTCAATTTCAACATATTTTCATCAAACCTTCTATTCCATTACTTTGGGGCATCCCACAGTCCATAAACAGCTCTTCTTAATTTAATTGTCTTCTCTTCACACTTAACTCCTTGAGGAGTCTTGATAAAAACTTCTTTCTTTAAATACCCACTCAAGAAAGCAGTTGGAACGTCAGCCTGCTTAAGTGGCCACCCATTGTTTCCTGCAAAAGATAACATTTAACGTACCGTTTGTGTTCAGCGTACTGGAGCATAAGAATAATCCATAGCTTGAAGTGGCTCTTGAAAACCACGAGCAACTAAACAAGCATTTCTCCTTTAATCATCTTTGACCGTAAATACCCACTTGATATCTATGGCGACTGCTCCTTGAGGTAGTTCTCCTACTTGCCAAATTCCATTTTTCTGTGTTCCTTCAGCTCATTATTTATGGCCTTTTACCATCCCTCACCCTACAGTGCTTCTTTGTAGGTCTGAGGCATTTCCTCTACACTAAAGGTAAACACAGTGATAGTCCTGTAGTCTCAAAGGACGTTTTACACTTCTCCCACAACTTGTTTATTTATCTTTAGCAAGATTATCTCCTTCATGAATCACTCTTCTTCCCGTTATCCTTCTTTCCCACTTTAGTTTACTTCATCTTCATTGAAACGTTTTTCTTGGTCTGAGGTTGAGACTGGAATGCAGGTGAGTTAATCCTCACTTTCGGTTGGCTGAAAAACAAAACTTGTTTTATCAAATTTAACATCACGTCCTGTGATTATTTCATCAGTCTCAGGAATCCATATTCTATATCCAGTGCAGCCATATCCTACCATTCTCCCTTCAGTGGCACGAGTTTCCAATTTATCAGCTGGCACAGACAATTTCTTTATCCACGCACGAGATCCAAAAATTTTCAACCTCTCTATATACACTAAAAGCCCGATATACCGCGACTGTTAGGGGACATGACTCAGACCCACGTTGTAGCTCTCTGTGCTTTTCCGGGAGTGGCCGAGTATAGTAGCAAAAAGATATCAGTGTTATAATGGGGCGTGGCACCTATCTGTCAAACACGGGGAAAGTGTTGTTATTTACCGCTGTAACTCGTGAAACGTTTAGCCCCTTGCTATCGGAACTTTTATTTTTTTCATCTGCATCGCTGGACTTGACAGTACCCTAGGGAGAGAAACAGAAGAAGAGAAACATGCTGTGATGAAGGGGTCACATGCATTCAAGCAAGAATAACAAAAAAATACAGCATTTTCCAGGCAAAGGATGTACTTATTCCACCAAAGGCGGTGATCGCTGTAAGTAGTTTTTTTGTCATGCAGGTTGGAGAAGTTGGTTCACTCCCCGCCCCCTGAGGAAGTGAGAATGAGAAACAAAGCTCACGTCCAAATAAAACTAAGCAGAAGTCGAAGCACGCTTGCACTGCAGATGGGTTCTATCAGTGTCTCACGTGTTGTAAAACATGTCGTTGCTAGTCTGATTTGCATTTTCAAAAGGAAAACTAAAACAAAAAAACGTGAATTATTTGTGGAATGCAAAGAAATTCCGCTTTTCTGCATTAAGCTTGTCCACAATAGCTCATCTGCTCAGAATTTTTTTTCAAAAATTGGAAGACATACCATATAGCCGGTATATATACATGATAAACAATGTGTCTACATCATAATAATAATAATTATTATTATTATTGTGTAGCGCTATATCCCGTAGGAGATTAATTATACACCTGTGAATGACTTAGAAGCAAGGATATATATATATACACACACATTATATTCACATTGTCTAGATCATAATTAAAATTAATACGTAGAGCTATACCCCGTAGGAGATTTATTATATGCCTGTAAATGACTTAGAAGCACAAATTTAGAGGCGCGCCTCAAATTTTGGAATTATTTTTTTCGAAAATGGGAAGACATAGGAAATACCCGCTATATGCACATTACAATCAAAGTGTCTATATAATAATTATAATGATTACATAGAGCTATACCACATAGGATATTAATTATACGCCAGTAAATGATAGAAGCATGAGTTTCGAGGCCCGCATCAAATTTGGGATTTTTTCCCCCCCTGAAAATGGGAAGATGTACGGTTTTAGCTGCGCTATACACATTATAATTAAAGTGTTTACATCATTATTATAATGATTACGTATTGCTATACCCCGTATATTAATTATAGGCCTGTAAATTACTTAGTCCCTACCTTATCCAGAATATGAACCCACAGCCCCTTGTATTACAAGTCAGTTTTATACCGAATGCGTAACAGAATTCGGCATCCCTTTCACGACAGTATTCCAGCGAGTTGTAACTTACTTTAGTTAAACATTTTGGCATAGAATAATTGTGATTGCTTAAAAGTGTTACACCATAAAACATATGCACATTTTATGTTAACGTGTAAGTGCCAGTAAATATGTGACAGCAGAACTATTGCGAGTACGATATACGGCTTGGAATGTGGCTGTGCTATCACCCCACACTGATCCAACACCCAGATAAGTTGGAAATCAAATCTGAATACGGAAAAACATACAATATTGGCTGTAATGAATTAGTAAAATAGAATTCTGCGCTGAAAGGAGGGAGAAAGCGTGCCCGCTCCCTCCACCTCATCCATCTACGTGTCCGACTAACGGCCACCCGCCAACAGACCACACCTGACCGCACACTTTCCACTTATTTATTCAGGCCAGGGGACATAAATTGCCCCGAGGTATAACTGAATCCACTGTATACTGTGCAGTGGTTTCTGGGCTTCCACTCTATTCACCTTTTTTACTTTATCTGGGTATTGGTAAGTCTTGAAAGGGTAATCTCTTTGACTTACTTTGTTGCATTCCTCACATTCTTCATTGGTGAATGGCAAACGCAATTTACAAAGGCATTCTTTCCCAGGGTGACTTAGCCTATGATGCCATAACAATTGATCAGCACTATGACATTCAGTTCCTACAGGCAAATCAAATACAGAAACACATAAATTACCTACTTGTTTGCATTTCAATTCAAAACCTCTTTTATCATTTTGAATAATGTGATCTTTTGTGAAAAAAAAACACTGTTTCCAGATTCACTAATTTTTCTTACAGGCAGAAAATTATGTGATAACAATGACAGTATCAGAGCTGATAAGTTTATCACAGTGTTTTCAAACAGCAATTTAAGAGATCCTTGCCAATTGAATTTTAAATTTTCACTATTTGCAATAAGAATAAACACAGGATTTTACAATGTTTTAACATCAGACATCACAGATACTACATTTATGGTTACCAAATGGTTGGAGGCACCATTATCTGTAATAAAGCTAAAAGTTCCTGACATCTGGGGTTCTTCATGAGAAAGAGCAACCATTTCGTTTACCACAGTATGTTCATCACCTTTCTTCTTTATTACTGATATACACTTATGAACTTCAGCCACAAACAAAATTTCAGAGACGTCAGGCTTATTTCCTGCACAATCTGTTGGTGCCACATTTGCATTTACAAAATTCTTTCCTCTTCCTCGGTAATATCCTCTTGATTTAACTCTGAAAGAGTGCTTCTTGGCAAGATTACAGTCCCTTTTGAGTGAGAGAGATCTCCACAAACAGCCCTTCTTAACCTTTTGAGAATTGAATGCACAACTTCCTCCCTCCCTCCCTCCCTCCCTCCCTCCCTCCCTCCCTCCCTCCCACCCTCCCTCCCCTTTCCGGTTTTTGTTTGCTCCTTTTACAAGTAATGTTCAAAACACCTAAGATTGCGGATTTTCCTATGATCAATAATGGAAATTTTTCGGAACCATCCATATTTTCTCCCACTAAAAGTGTTACTCGATCCTTGCTAAGGTTACTGCCACTGCAGCTCTCACCCTTAAAAGTCATAGTTTTGTCTGGAGTACACCTGAAAAACAGTCCAGTTTCGTCTATATTAAGTATTTTTTTTTGGTCCCTGTCACTTATTATTTCTAACAAATCAGTTTTTCGCTCATTAGCCACTTTCACATCAACATCCCCACTCTTGCCGCACAATGACTTGAAAACAATTTGATTCCTCCTTTCGAAGCCATCGAGCCAACCATGGTTGGCCTTGAAGTCATTTTTTCCCCCAAGTCCTTGCAAACTGTTCAGCCTTAGCTTGGATAAGTGACCCACTTACAGGAATTTTTTTGGACTCCCGCTTTTTTAAACCATTTCAACAAACACACATTCGCCCACTTCTGGATTTTCTGGTCCTCGTGCTCTTTACCTGCCTTTTTCAATTGAATTCCCTGTGTTCAAAAATGTATTTTTGTTCTTCAGGAAAGTAAACAAATAGTTCAGTAAAATTCCAAAGTCCTTGGCGATTTCATATTTTTTCTTTAGTCCTTTTTCCACTTCTTTAATGACAGCTATTTTCTCAGACAATGTTAAGGACTTGTAAGTTGCATGCGCAGGTTTAGACAGCGACATGACTACAAATGGTATGTATACAGTATGCAAAACTAGAACACAAAATCCCTAAGCTGGACTGATATGGTGAAAACTAGGTCAGTTGGCCAGAAGAGTAAACCAACAATAATGGGATTATGATGGCCGCTCGTGGTCGCTGACTACCATGCCTGCTGTATAGAACTGTCTCCCATACCACACACTATTGCCAGGTCTCTCGTGCTTCGCGTTGCACATACATATGTACTGTATGATGCACACCCCACTTTGGCAGTGCTGATTTTGGAAAAAAATATGCTTGGTACATAGGTGTTTGATATTCTGGGCGCATATTACACTTTGAACTATCCAAATAAAATTTTAATTATACATTATATTTTCACATTGATTTCATAGAAAATTCAAGGGACCAGCGAAAAAGTTCGAATTATCCTTGATTTCAAAATAAAGGCATTCTTATTAGCCAAGTTCTACTGTATTATGTTTTCTTCCATAGTCATTATCAGTATCATCAAAATAATATACATCCCACAGAAATTCATCAGGGGATATAATAAGTTGCTAACAAGAACATTTACTGTTTACATACCATTTAGGTTGGTAACATTGTCTGTCAAAATTTACCCCATGTATATGAAATTGACAAAATCAAAACGTTTTCAGTCTAACTCTATGAGAAAACTCTGAAACTAATGCTAGTTATTAAAACATTAAGGATGGTATAGGCTGTTCATGGTAAAATGAGCAATTTTCAAAGCCTTGTTTTAGGGTTACTTGCATGCATGCTTGCTGTGTAGTCGTCCACCTTATGTAAAATTAACTTTGCCTTGGGTCCAATCACTTTATTGATGTGTCACTCGTATGAAATTGTGAAATTATTATAAAAGTAACGGTTTTACAAATCTGGTCATTTTTACATTTCAATGCATTAAAAAAAACCAGAAAGCTAAAGAAATAATTTACGTTATCACAAATGGATACCTAACACTTTTTAATCAACATTAATATTTGGAACTACTTCCATCCATCGTTACCAACTGTACTGAATTCATTTCACTCACTGCATATGTTAAAATGTATCTAGGTAGGGGCAGTGACACTTTTTTTCCCAGGTTGATTTGAAAAGTGCTCATTTTATCATGTATAGACTTTATACTATGTGTACTTTCATGCTGTAAGCTCTGATACTAATGCTAGATTTTAAAACATTAAGGATGTTATACTGTGTGTACTTTCACGTTGTAATGACGTTTGGGATTAAATTCTAGGGAACCACCACTAGGATTTTTCAAATACAATAAAAACATTACTCATAACTGGTGTCAAACATAGATTTCCTGTAGAACCTTCTTCAAAGCTCGCTAGATTAAAACATTATCCACTGAGTATGCCATACAGTTATTGAAATTTGTAAAACCAAACCTAGAATTTTACACACAAAATTAAGATATATATAATAATGGTACAAGAAAATCACATATACTAAGGTTTGTACAGCATAAGAGTTCTCTTTTTGAAATAAGCCTTTATTATTCTTTTCTAAATATGTATAACCAATTACCGAAACATGTGTCTATTGAGGAAAATGTTAGTAAATTCAACAAACTTATAAATATCGTACTTGAAAATCAATATCTATACACCATACAGGAAGTATGAAATTACATCCAGAGCTTTGAGAGAATATGCTTGAATGTATATACTTTATATAAATTCTACTGACAGGTTTTAAGGCATCTGAGGTACGACATTCAGCAAACATTCAGCAAAAGTGTCCCAATTTGGGCATGTAAAAAAATGAATGCTCCTTATTGACTTGGTATTTTGACTTTCATTTTGTTGTTTGTAGGAATATTTAATGTAATTTCTTAATTGTACTTAATAAGAAACATATTGAATAAATTTACAGGCTTCAATATATATACAAAATATGCTATTCATAATGCTGCATAATTATGCTTTAGTAAGTCTAAGAATTGTGTTCTAATGTGCTGCAGGTATTCACTGTTTGATTGTTTTTATTCATTTTATTATTGCCATTACTAATCTAAAGTAATATAAAACTTTTTGTAATTTATTTTTATCTTTTATCTAATATCAACATTGTCTGTAATTATGTGCATATACATAGCTAGTTATTGTTAGTGTCCATTTTTGTAAATTTTGCTTAACGTCATATTGTGCAGTGTAAATATTGATAGTTACAGATAGTTACAGATGCCTTAAAGCTTTGTATTGTAAAGCACTATTGATCTTGTCCTCTCAGTGCATTATGCACCCTGTCACCAATCTCTCTTCACATGGATTCTTTGCCAGAAACAACATGGTCTTGCTTCCTCACCCATCCTATCACCAGATTTGGCTCCTATGGATTTTGCCCTATTCCCGAAGATGAATAACCAGTGTGAAATACAGAAGGTGCTTGACAGCTTTGAGAAAAATACCTCCAGGACCCAATTCCGTAAGTGGCAGGAATGCTGGAAGCACTGTGTTGCTGTACAAGGAAACTATTTTGAAGGTGATAATGTGTAAATACAGATAAACAAAGTACTTTTTTATCAACAAATTTAGTCTTGAAACTTTTTAATACTACCCTATGTACGTTAATTTTGTAATAAATTAGTTTCCATCTATAAGGTTCTGTTGTTGAGAAGGCATGTTAAATATTTAGGTAAATTATAAAATAAAATAAATAAACACCTTGTAAAACAAAATTAGTTTGACCATACTTATACAGTCGACTCTCGATTATCTGCGATAATGGAGGGGACGATTGCCACGGATAACCCAAAATCGCAGATAATCTGCATACTAAGAGAAAAGTACAGTTTTCCCAAGACTAAGTTTGGTATGGTTGTAACTGAATACTGAGTGTTTCAGTGTGAAACCTAGCCTATCCTTGACATACTAATGCATTTACCCGCATATTTTACAGCCTTGCATAATTTCCGTACCATATTATTTATTAACAAACCAAGAAATTAAAAAAAAATTGCATAATTTATGCACCCCTGATTTTTAACTTACAAAAAGGTACTTAAAGTGTGTAAAATATGCAGGTAATTACGGTAGTTCTCTCATAAATATTACAAGAAATGTGCAGCTACAGTTAATACAAACAGTGCAGAGGATGTGTGTGGTTTATCATTGAGTGCTACTGGAATCTGAAGTTGCGTAAGAGGGAAGGCAGGCTGATGTTACTCTGTTGCTAGGCAACAGGTCACATCCCCCCCCCCTCCTGGAGGGGGTAACAGACATTCAAAGCGAACTGCATGTCGCCCGTGTCACAATCACACCTCCCACACTGTTCAGTATGTGCAGCATACAGCCAGCTGTTTCTGCGTGTGGAAAACAGTGTTGTAATGTAGGAAACAAGTTTCGCCTTCCATTCCCAGTTCTTCAAAAATGTATTGGGCTTGTTTGGCACACACTAAGCCCAACACTGGCATTCCCGCTGCACGTTTCTGGTTAAACCACTCCAGCATAGCCTTATCTAGTTCCGTGTGCATCGATAGTTTCATAGTTTTCTTATGCGCCAATCCACTTGCCGAGTCCGCATTGCTCGCAAACTCAATAAGTTTGGATTTATTGTTTTGTATATCCCAAATTGTTGTTTGTCCCACTGTATACATAAATGAAAGCTGTTTTATTACACTTCCTCCTTCAAGTTTATTAATAATTTCCATCTTCCGCTGAAAATTTAAAACCACACATTTACATTTTGTAAACATTTTTCGGCTGAAAATAAGCAAAAACAAAACCGAATGTAACTATTGACTGGTGAGATAAAACTGACACTGACGTTGGGAATGTGATACGCGGAAGGTATGTGGTGGTCGCGCCGGGACCGGCTATACCTGGCAGGCGGCAGCTAGGCTAGCGAGTTGTGCGGTGTTGTCAGCTTGCTGTCTTGCGATGTAATTAAGCCTGTCGTGCCATTGGGAACACATTTTGACGTGCATTTGCATAGATAAACAAACATATTTAATTCCACATTATTTTCAGAGAGTACTTGTTACGAATTTCGTTAGTTAAGCTGGCCGTTTTATTAAATAACTTATTCTGGCAGTGTTTGAGTTAATTTCCAAAATTTATTTTAATTTTTCAAAATATGCTGCGGTTAAGCTGCAAAGCGGATAATCCACTCGCAGATAATCGAGAGTCGACTTTGTAAAGTTGATCTCTTTCTTAGAATATTAGGACTTTGAATAGTGATAAGGGTAATTAAGCTGCTACAAGGCTACCTATTAAGGGAGTAATCACCTTTCTGGTTAGGCCTGCATAGTTATTAAGTTCTCGCCTCAAGATGTCATAGGCATACTGTTATTCAGAGTTGTAGTACTTTAGTTGTTAGGGGTAACAACCCATACTGTCAGTATGGGCAAATGTTAGTCCTTCTTTTTGACAACAGGAAATATTTACGCAAATCTCTTGCAGTAAATTATGTGCTTTAGCACTAAGACTATTATCTGATGCATTACTCCCTGTCAACATGGTATCAGATCTTGAACACTCTTTCTGACTTAAGACTCAAACACTGCTTAAATAAGTTTACTGAACAAATACATAATTTCTTCATTATTTCAAGGAAAAGTTAGAGTAAACATAAAAAGGCACTTCTTACTTCTTGGCCATTTCTAAATTACACAGAAAATAGGATCAGATCAGGAACGTTTCTTGGAGAATAGTTATTAGAGATCCTTTTCCCATTGATAGTTAGCAGCTGTTACTATGGAACTTGAGGCAATTGGCTGCTTAAAGATAAAAAATTACATGATCCCCAGTGTTGTAGTTTAATATTTATCGAAGCTAATAAAAGGTAACATCTTTGAAATATAGAAATTTACTATAAAACTAAGAAGTTAGACTGAATTACTTAGTTAAAGAAATAAAGTCATTCACATTGTTGATGTGATGGATACACACACTCTGGCCTATGTAGACTGAACAACCAGTGACTGTGAGTAACATCAAAATGTATTTATTTACTTAGTCATCCATGATCCTGGTACGGATCATGTGGCTCAGCAGTGTGCTGCATGTATACTCATGTGGCTGGTCCATGTTGTAAACTGCCTGTACTATAGCATTGGGATTGAGATCACCAGTGTGTGTGCAACACCTGAAAGAGTTAATTATTGGCATGCACCTCCACATTTTCTACTTCACAGCTGTGTCATTGATATAGGTGTATTAGGCTCTTTGACTGATAAAATATTTTACCAAGTGTACAGTATGAACAAACTTCTAAACATTGCACCATCCATATAAACTACCACATAGCATGTAATATTACAGTGCATTATTACAGTAAACACATTTCTGGGCCGTGATAAACTTAATGAAACAAAATGGTTCATATGCTCCCATTGGGGAGCCTAGGGTTCTGTTTTCAAACATCAATGAGAAGGGTAACTTTCCCAAATTTTATCATCTTTATGGCACAGACTGAAGGGAAGAGACACAAGATGTTTATAATGTTATTAAATCATTTTGGCATATTTAAGTATTTTTGAAACATTCAAGGGTTATGGTACAGTGAAGGTTAAATATAAGTTGATGAAACAACCTTTATATCATATCGTGCAACAACTGCCTCACATTATTTAGAGATATTTAACATTCAAATTTTGTGAAATATGTAAGTGCTTACCATAATGTAATTTCAAGTAATTAATTTTTACATTAAATATTATTTTATTACTTATAATAATTTAATTGCAAGGAATTTACTGTTAAATTTAGAATATTTAAAAGTTTGTAATAAAGTAATGTTTTTATTTTTCTAGTTTGATGTTCCAAATTTAAAGAACAAGGTGATATATGATGTCGATGATCCTAATCGCCCAAGATTTACAACAACAGAGTTAAAAGAGATTTTACATGAGCGTAATGAATTAAAAGCTCGTGTCAGTGACTTGGAGGATGAATTGGAAATGTATCGACCAAAGCCATTAGTTTGGTGAGTATTTTGTAGAACCGTACTATTTTTGTGAGAGTGTGTGTGATTAAGAAAATTTATTACTTCAACCGCTAAACATTTTTCATTGTATTGTTTTTTCTTTAGTAGCATACTTTTGTTTGTGAGGAAAAGTTTGTGAAGTCAACATTTTGGTGTGTGTGTGTGTGTGTGTGTGCGCGCGTGCGCGCCATTGAATCACATTATTATGACCACCTGCTAGAAGTGCCATCTTCAGGGCATAGTCCATGACATATGGCCCGTGACGTGGACTGGTGAAGTGGGTATATAATGTGACAGACAGGCTGGCTGGCTGGCTGTACACACTGCTCTTCCTGCTGTCATGGGTAAGGGAAGTGAATTAACCAAGTTGCAAAAAGGGATGATCATCAGCTTTCGGGCCAAGGAGGCAGCATTTTGGAAACAGCAACTTTTGTGAACTGTTGTGGTAAAGGTGTATCATAAGTGGACGAACGGCATTATTAGGAATAACCATCATGGAAACTGCGGAGCTCCACATGCCATTGATGTCCGAGGTGAACATCGATTACGACGGTACGTGAAGGCCAACCAACAGGCTACAAAAGAACAGCTCACCATTAAAATGGACCAGGGGGCATCCAGACACTTGTATACTGCAACAGTTCACCGAACCCTTCTGCGAATGGGGCTCTGGAGTAGACCGTGGGTGCTGCATCCATGCTAACACAGGTGCATTGATGAAAATTACTGGAATTTGCTCGAAAGTATTGCGACTGGACCGCTGATTGGCGACAGGTAGCCTTCTCCGACAAGTCATGGTTTCAGCTGTGTAGAATGGATGGATGTCAGCGTGTCCGGTAACAAAAGTCTGAGAACCGACACCCTGCATCCATTGCTGGACGAACACATTGCAGTGGGGGTAGTGTTATGGTCTTGGGAATGTTGTCGTGGTATTCTCTAGGGCCCATCATCCATGTGGAAGGCACTCTTTATCAATTTGGTTATGATACCATCCTCAGTAATCATGTCCACCCATACATGATGATTGTCTTTTCTCGGAGAATGGGATCTTCCAGCATGATAATGCAGTTTGCCACGTGGCTGGAAGAGCACAATCAAGGCTTCAAAGCTCTTTCCTGGCTCCTAAACAGCCCCAATCTCAATCCAATTGAACATCTGTGGGACCACCTTGATCGTCGTGTTCGCAGTGTGTCTCCTCCATCCCACACCCTTCAATAGTTTTATGCACTGCAGACAGCATGGCTCCAGATACCTGTGGGGACCTATCAGCACCTGACTGAGTCACTGCCAGCTCGTCGAGTTGCTGTCTGTGCTGTGAAAGGCAGTTACTCTGGATACTAGCAGGTTGTCATAATAATGTGATTCAACTGTGTATGTACTGATACTGATGTTTGCATGTTTCTCAGTAACTTTTTGAATGTTTTTGCCATATTTAATTGAATTCTGTATGATGATCAAATGATTCTTAGGAATTTTCAGGGCAGCCATCAAAACTGGAAAAGTTTGGCATTGTAAAGGATCTAAGAAAAAATCGAAACAGCTTCGAATTCTACTTGTTGGGAAAATATCATGTGTGTAATATCTGTTATTTTGAGATGCACTAATTAATTTTCAGGGGGAAAAATGAGGGTAGGTTTATAAAAATGTAGGTATCAATAGTATATAGTACACTGCCGGCCAATGAAAATAGTGAACCACAAAGAAAACAATACAACCACCACAAAACAATCTAAATAGTGAAAGTATGAGCTGGTATATACCCATGTTGGATTATTTGCTTTTGACCACAGATCCGGCAGTGGTGCTGCAAAAACTGACCAGCGGTCCTTGACACTGGTTTGTAGTTAAAGTTGCATTAACACAAGAAACACCAAACAATACCAAGCAAGCAAACAAACAGAGTGATTAATAATGCAGGGAAGATGGCAAATATGTTACTTTAAGCAATTGATGGACTTCAAGAAGACATACAGTTGAGCTGAAAATCGCAATGTAGTTGTATCACCGTATAGCCTACCATGTAGAATGTTTGGACCATAATGTCAGATTCTATTGGAAGCAGTGTGTACGTGAAGACACCCACAAATGGAGGACTGGTTCAGGACAAACAAGTTAAACTACCAGTCAAGAGGATTGATGGATCTTACACCAGGCACAGAGGGATCCAATGGTAACCCGGTCCACAATACTGGCCAGTGTTGGGGCTTATGTGTGTCTACAAACCATTTACTGACTCTGTATGGAGGTGAATTTGTAATCCCAGCACCTATTACGTGTGCTGTCATTAACTGTGCAACTGTGGAAACTCTATCTGCAGTGGTGCCAGGCCACAGCAATATGAAACATTGTAGACTGGTGATGTGTGGTTTTAAGTGATTGGATTCCACTTTGTTATGGAGACTGAAGATCGTCATACCTGGGTATGGACGGCTTCTGATGAACATTATAATACCAACCTCAATATAGAGCATTACACTTACCCCATGTCAGGCATTATGGCCTGGGGAGCAATAGCCTACAATAGCCTATGTGTTCTTGTTATATTACATGGATCATTGACAATCCAGAGATGTGGGTGATATCCTATGCCTCCATCTGTTCCCATTTCTGGCTGGGATTCCAGATGCGGTATTCCATTAGGATAAGAACCTACCACACATGGAAAGAGTCATTCAGGACAGCCTCCATCATGTCCAAACACTACTGTGTTCTGGCCGCTCCCATGCCATGTCCCCAATCGAGCATGTGTGGAACCAGTGGAAATGCCTGCTGCTGTGGTGCCACAGTATCCGGAATTTGGAGCATACTTTTCAACAGTCTGCCTCAAGACAACATTTGGCATATTCTGGACTTCATGCCAGAGTGGGTGGCAGCGTATATTGTAGAACGAAGGTGTATGACGCACAATTGAAAATGACTGATCGATGTACCACAGATTCATATGTAATTGCCTTATTGTTCTGTTTTTGTGATCATGTGTATTACCTGAAGGGCCTATAAAGTTTCAGTAACATCTGATGCATACTTCTGTGTGTTTTATTTTTATTGTCCGACAGTGTATGTTCTTTAAGCGAGTTGTATCTTCTCCCTACTGTGTCAATATTATTTGGGCAATAGGAATAGTTTACATATGCATTCTTGACGTGTCCTCATACAGAAACAAACCCATACTGCATACTTGAATATGTACTGTTTTTGTGTTTTATACTTAAGTGTGTACACTGAAGATAAAATTTAGTATAACATTAATCAGATATTCCTACTGGTGAGAGTCATTTTCTCAGTGATAGAGGTACCAAAAACTTGCTTATTTTCTTTTGGCTGTTAGGTGTCATAACCACATTGCTTTGAAGATTATATTTTCAGCCACATCCGAGCGTCTGCTCAAAAATCAGACTAAGTAAATCTTATGGTACAAAGAGTAAGAAGATGCAATACCATCATTCGTGTTTATTGGTGTGCAAAATGTAACTAGTGAAGTACCATGTACACTAACCAGTAGTTCCTCATGAAAATGAAAAGAAGGTGTGGAAGGCTGAAAAATTTGAGAGCGCCTGGAAGAGGAAAGGCCAAAATAACATGGGGAGCTGGAAAAAAAAATTGGACTTTAGTTATACTTTCAAAAATATGGCCATTGTTGAAAAAGTGATAAAATTAATTTAGATAACATGTTTTAATTTAAAGTGAATTTAAATGTAATTATTGTTTGGTTAAATAATATTTCAATAATGTATAATAAAATATGAAAGTTTTTTAATATTCTACACACACATTTAAATAATTGATTATTATATTTAGGTTTAAAATAAATAGCATAAAAACTTGGAAACGACTATGAAGATGTATTTGTAACTGTGACAGCAAACCTGAAAAATTTGTTGAAAGTAGGAAATACTTGGGAAGATCTGTAATTTCATCTTACAATGAAACCTCAGTTTGCTGGATTAATTGGCCGCTCCCATGCCATTACAATATTCCAGTAAACCAGAATATATGGGAAGTGGTGAAGTACCAAAGTTTTTAACACAGTTATAAAAATTTAAGTTGCTCACTTTAGTGTGGAACATATTACATAATATTTTCAGTGTGGTCAAGATGTCTGTGCAGCCAGGGAGGGGTTGGCAGGGGATGATTAGCTGCAAGTATTGGTCATTTACTACCGTTAGCTGCCGAAGGGTGCATGTATTCATCTGCTTACATGAATTTAAGTACACTTATGTTCCACCTAGTATCATCAAGGCCAGCTAAAGCTTGCTCTATATAGGTCACGTGTATATACACAGCCGTGACATTGTTAGAGGTCAACAGTGTTGCCAAATTAGCTAATTTTCATCTTGTTTTAGCAGAATTTAATACTGTATAGTGGGGAAATATTCATTTTTATGGGCAGCAGGGTATTTCGTTGATTTTAAAATAGGTATGTGATAAAACAGCATTTATAAGTGTTTCAGTATTGAACTCTTTTCTAAAACACCAAAGCCCCTGTCTAATTACAGGATTTTGAAATTGGTTCTAGTAGATTTTCAATATAACAATAGGTAACATTTGAGACCTAGTTGAGCAATAAGGGTCTTAGGCTGACAGAAAAACTGCTTGTCTTTATGAACTGGGACCACTTTATTAGATTAGTACTATATCTGTAATTGTACTGGTAAATTTACACTGTCCATTTTATTAGCTTGTTTGATATATATTTGGTTCAAACTTCATGTAATGTTACTGATCTTGATTCTAAGCCAGGGCGTGTTTTTGGGATCCAATTTGTTAAAATAATATGGTTTGATTACAATGTGATAAATACGACTTTCATTTGCTTTTTCTTTACACACATGCAAAGGTTTCAAATCATTACTTGAATATTAAACATTTAACAATATTAACATATTTTTGTGTTATTTTCTGTACTAAAAACTAACTCATTATGATTAGGCAGCTTTATATATCTTAAGTATTTACACTAAAGTTTGTGAAAAATGCAACATCAAGAAAAAGGATACATGTGATTGAAATAAACTTTATACCACAGATTATGTACATGACAATACACAATTGATTAGGATTACAGAACTGTACATGATCTCTGTCCTTGAGAATTCAATATGATGTGATGCCCCCACATGCTGCAATCAGAGCCACTAAATGTTGTGACATGGGATCTAAGAGGAAGTTGATATGTTCTTGGGGAATCTCCCTCCAAGCGGTTTGTATGAGAGTCTACAAAGCTTCAAAGTGGCTGCTGGAGGTTTGTGATGAACAAGTCGCCGACCAACCATACCCCAGACATGTTTGATGGGTGATGTGTCACGCGAATGTGCTGGCCAGGGGAAGCAGTGGTACCTGTCGTTCATTGAAGAAGACTTGCACATTCCTCACCACATGTGGCCAGGAATTGTCCTGCTGAAATATGACATGTGTAGTGGCATGAAGGAGGGCCAATACCTCGGGCTCTAAACCCTCCCTGATGTAGCGGTTGCTGTTCAGAGTGCCCTCAATATGTAGGAGTAAAGATTGCATGCTGTATCTAATGGCGGCCCAAACCATCACACTTGGTGTTTGTCTGCTATGCCACTCAACAATGCAGGCTGCCAGATTGTGGTCACCACAGTAGCATCCAACATGTATGCAAACATCGCTGTAGGACAGGTTGAAGGAGGACTTGTCCGAAAAAACTACATTTTGCCACTCAGCACTCCAGCGATGGCGTTCGTATGCACATTGCAGCCTGAGGCCTTTGTGATTTCTGGACAATGGAAGCCAACACAATGGCAGGCGGGCCACCAGAGAATTCAAAAACAGGTTAATAGTTCTGGATAAGTTTCAGGTTACAAATGTCATGATTTAAATCAAATTTAATAAATTTACACAAACACAAATTACTCAACTATCTATAATATATTACAAATTATTTTCTCAAGACGTTTGCTGCATTCAAGGTAAGATACAGTTAATAGATTATGCAGATCCATAAGTATCTCTGAAACCCAATGAGATGTTTTTTTTTTTTTTTTTTTTTTTTTTTTTTTTTTTTTTTTTTTCCCAAAGAATTATCTAAGGCTACGAAATTCAACAGAGGGAGAGAAATGGAAAATATGTTTTGTAGATTCATCAGTGATCTGTTAAAACATAAAAACATGTATTTTGCTTCCGAACACTACCTGAACAAATGCCAAAACTAAATCAGTGTTACTCAAACAATGTATAAGTTGCAGGAAAGTAAAATATCAATTTGTTCTCACAAAATTTCTATCTTGAAAAAGTTACAATAAATAATAATATATCTTTAATATTATCAAGCACAAAAGTTAGATTTCTGGGTGGGCAAAGCTTGGGGTATATCCTCTTTGTTTCTACATGTTACATGTAACAGCCACCCAAATTTCTAAAAATATAGTTTCAATTACTTTATAATTAAAACTACCTGCCTCTTCATCTTCTGTTGCGCTATCTCTGCAGATTTGTTCCTCAGACTTGCCAGCTTGTGGGTGTCATTGAAGATTAACTTCAAGGATGGACTCTTGCCAGCTGCTTATGTAGGGATTGTACTATAGAGAATTTTATGTTACGTGTGGATATGGCTCTCATCCTTTCCTGACATATGAGTGACAGCAAGCTTTTGCAGAGGAGACATCCTAGGTCTGTTTGCGGTTCTGCTAGTGGGTGCATTGTTGGGAGGAGAGACCCATCTTGGTGGACTGAGCAATCCAGACTAAACTTTTGGAATGTTTGCTTCAGAACATCTGTTCCTACCTAATATTCTAATAAACTTCTTGTGTCTTAATTTGTTCATTTTTTGATGTCCTTTTATTCTTATGTTTGGAAATGGATCAGATTAGAGTGGTTTTGATGATCTAGTTCTTGAGGCAGTTTGTTTTCTTTAAGTGATTCTCAGTGTTGATCATGTTTCTTGCTTTTGACAATTGTCTTTGAAGTGTCCTTGCTTGAGCATGATTTGTCGTAACCCCTTTATCACATTTATTCATATTTAAAATTATCCTGTGTGCCTGCCTGTCCAGTGGGTTTCTACGAAGCTACCTTACTTTGAGGGCATTTGACAGCACTCCGGTGGAGATGAACGTGAGGTCATCTGACTTGCACCGTAGTCTAAAAATAACTGTGCGGCGACATTTTGGTGCTGGCTTGCAGTGATGGCCTCCCTCCCCTCCATTGAAGACGATGGTGATGTCACAGCCAGTGAAAATTCCAGTGTTCGGCATAAGCAGTTTTTGAATAAAGACTGAAATTTCATGTGTGGCAATGTCTGATACAATTTCCGGTGGTTGAATTTCCAGACCATACCAGAAAATTTGGAGCACGAGCAATTTTCCAAGTCCACTTCAACTTTCTCGTGGACCCACCCTCAGCTGTGGGACAGCCGGTAGTAGAAGAGGGTTTGATTAGATTTTTTAATCATATGCACCCTTCACATGACACTTCATCACATGCCACCTTGGTTATATGAGTATAAATCCATCGGATCCACTTTTCTGGGAGAATAAGAAACACCTAACGACATAATTCAAGGCCCTCAAGTCACTAAGTTTGACAGTCCACAAAGCCCCGTATCATGCACAATCACTTCTTCATGCAATGCCATTTATAATGATTCGTCAAACTCATCTCATACACAAATGAGATAGGATACGAATTAAAGAAAATGTGTATTTTCTTTCTCCTATACTCGTCAACGTAACTAAATTAAGGACCAGGGTAACTGAATCTACATAAAAAAAAACTTTACCCAAAAAAATTGTAATGTTCGTATCTACCCCAAATGTAAACGAAATTCACAGCTTAGCTTAGCTCAGTCAATATATACACAAGATTTTTAAAGGGTGCCTTATTAAATTTAATAAAATGAATTTCAGTTTCAGATTAATTCTTCAATTTTATTTTTTAGATTTTCAGGTAACACTTTCACAATCTTTCAGAAATGTAGATACACTCACTCTTAATTCAGTGATATGACAGAACAGTGTCACAGTAATTCAGGACTAATGAAGTTATTTTGCACTTGCATCGCGAGGCGACAGCAAGCAAGCACTTCCTTCTCACATCGCAACCGGTAGTAATTTTTTAAAAAAACCTGGGTCTCTTGTAGCTCACTTCGGCACGTGGGCCTATCCCCACTCCTCTCTAAAAAACCAAAAATATGATTTGGCTATTGCGAACCTCCTCCTATTGGCTAAAATGAACTACGTCGCAGCAAACTCGTAGAAGATTTAGAACAAATTTTGCTTATGAAAGGGAAACAGCAAGTGAGATTGAAAAAAACTGATCCCAAACTGACGTAACCTGCACTACGACTTCAAAACTCAAAAAAGCCAACGCACTACAAATAACCGTTTGAATACGACTTCATCTATTGATATACTATTCCCGCTCTACATTGCACCAAAGAAAAATTCAAAACTTTACACTTACTTGTAAAAAAATGAATTTAGCTAAAAGTCTTCATTAAAAATACTATAACAACTATTAAAAATATAACTATATCGCTACATTACATTATCCCCCTCGGTTTGGGAAAGACTTTGAGGAAATCTTTGCCAAATTTAAATCTATCTTGTAAGCGGCTACTCTGCTACTGTGACCTTGTTCTTCATAAAAATTTACAATTCAATAAACAATCTCAATCACATAACACAAAAATATATTCATTTCATTTGATCACAAAGATTCAAGAAATCTACTGGATGCTGCAAGAAAACTATACATATCAATTATTCACATTACAATTACATCCAAACATTCATTCATAGTTAAGATTTTGGACAAATTTTCTTTTCTCAAAAAGTTTAAAAATTATTTAAAGTGACTGCAAAGTCAAAAAATTGAAACACAATACAAATTTGTAGTAATCATATTCAAGTAAAAGTCCTATATATAAAAAATGACATAGTCAAATTAATAAAAAATGATACATAACACTATACACCTCCACTTCGAATATTCCATCAAATTTCCACAGTATTATTCAACATATCAAATTTTAAAATATGGTTCACAGTATTCATACATATTAACAAAAAATTTTTTAAAATCCAATTTTATTGTGTTTGGTTTTATCAAAACAGTTGTAATTATTTTAATTCTTTAAGTTTCCAGCACAGGTTGAGGGAGTATACATTATATCTGCTATGATATTTTTAGGTATGCTCATTATTACTTTAATTCTATGCTTTGATCAGCACACAACATCTAAAAAAGGTGACCCAGGACTGGCCAAAATCTTACTAAAAGACACTGCCTTATTCACTTAAACTTTTTTAATATATACTAATCCAGTGCTGACAAAAAAAAGGGACTCGGACCTGTGCCACCTAAAACTTACTCTTAATGCTAAGAACAGGGACAACATACACTTTAGTGGTAACCACTTCTACATTTCAACTCTTTATTCATATCCAACTCACAACATCTAAATGTCTTAGTTTTAACGAACTTTTTATGTTAATTATCCTTTTTGATTTCATATACAGGGTTATTGTGAAATACTTGTGTTTTATTTTGCAAAATATTTTCATTTCTTTTTAAAATTGGTTATTTTTATAACACACTATTCTCTAAAATCCTGATAGTAACATCCATTGTATTTTTCATAACTTACTACGAATTTTCAAAAGTATTGTTTAAATTTAAACTTTGTAACATGAAATGCAAACACACTTTTTTATTTTCATGATGTCTATTTGGTACTCTACTTAAAATACCAGTACTAAATTCCAACACTCACACACAACAAACAAACAAACATTTATGAAAAACACATATCACTCTTGTTTACATTATCAAATTACAGTATTCCATTTATCCATCTACAATCTTCTTAAAGGAATAAATATCTACAAACTGCAAAAGAAAAATGTTACTATGATATTTGCAAAACATAAAATAATATAACTAGTTAAGTGTTCTTATCAACAACACATAAGAAAAAAATTTTTATAATTATCTTTATATTTTGTTTTAATTTTTTTTAACACAATTTTTTTCTTTCTACTCATAATACTACTTATACTTCCTATTGTATTTAAATCCATAGTTCACTACTTACACAACATTACTTGTTCATGAACAGTTGTTTGCATTATATTCAATATTGATTCATAGAGAAACACTAACCCTTCTCCTCTTTGTTCCTTATTATCCTCTATGATACCTCTGCTTCTTTTTTACACACTAGTAACTTACATTAATACACAGACATGTACATATCTAAAAAAAATTGTTATTTCATATTAATAATCTTTTATCAAATAACCATCTACTGGCTAACAAACACACATGTCATTCACTTTCGTGTACTATCTGTTGCCTATCCTAAAAAAAAATTACATTTTCCACCATCATAACCCTATTTTCTCTTCACCTCATATTTATATTTTAACAAAATACTTATTCAAAATACACCCATATGATTATTATCTCACTGTAGCATACACATATTAAAAAATATACACAATAATTGTTAAAAACTTATTTCTCTACTTGAAACATGCCTGTTATTTAGTTATTTTTTCTCTTGTCTTTTTCCAAGCAATTCTCACTCTCTCTCTCCATTTCCATCCTTTCTTTCTTACAACCTTCCTATCACTCTACTTAACAATTCTCCATTTCTCTACTGTCTTCCATCTACCCCCCTTAAATCTAGCCCCCTTTTTCCTTTTCTTTTTCCTCGTTACTTGTATGTCCTTGTGTTTCAATTATTTATTTCGCCGTACAAACTTGTTTCTGAATATTACATTACCGTGTTTTACTCAAGAGAGTACTCCCCACTTTCACAAGAATCTTTTATTACATGCATTGTACTACTGTTAATAAATTCTGATTGGTGCAACTCAACATCTGATTCAAATTGCATACTTAATTTATTATATTCAATTTGTTTCACCCCCCCCCCCCCCCCCCTCCAATCCACCCTCTATCTGAACTCTTTTTATTTACTACATTTTTCTCATTACCACATTCACTTCTGAACCATTAGTAATATTCTTTGCTAAATTATCAATTTGCAGCAGCAATTGGTTTTCACATAAGTGTGTGACCTAAAACTCTACCACATTCATTGTTATATTAAACACACTGCCTTTGTCAAAATCTGTAATAACTTATACATTACATTTCTACATCTTGTACAAAACTCTTCACTTATCTCATCACAATCTGTAATAACATTTACATTTATACTCTCTGTATTACCCTTTTCACTTACCTTGTTGCCATAAATAATAAATTCTACATGTCTACACTCTTGACTCACATTGTCACAACCATTAATAACCTTAACCTCTTTGTTTATATTTTGACAACCAGTAATGATTTATTTGATTACATTAGTACAGTCGGTAATTTCAAACTTATTTTGTGAAATATCATCTAACTTTTTATAATTATTACTTGGGGCAGTTAATTTGGTTACATTTTCTAACCTATCTTTTTCATTTCCAAATCCCCAGTTTCCTGCCCTTGTGATTAATCCATTTTTTTTTTTTTTTTTTTTCCTGTAGTCTAATTTGTCCTAATTCCTGTTTAAGTATTTGTTCCGTTGCCTTAATTTCCTGTTTTATCCCCTGAAAGTTGACCTTATTTCCTCATTTACTCCCTGAATCCCTTCATCCGTTGTTCTTATTCCTTGAATTATTCCTCGTTCAGTATGCTTACTTTGTTCTTTAAATTCCAGAAATCCCTGTTGTAAAGACACCAGAATATTGTACATTTCTAATTGATTGTGCTCTATATTCACGCGTGCCGGGTTAAGTGTTAGCTGGCACGAAATTCGTGGCTTTGATTTCCGTTAGACCAAATACGTTACGTTACTGGTTTATTAGTTCTGTTTTCATTTAGTGCCTGTTACCTTGACGGGGCAGATTGGTTGGCAACTAGATTTGTGAATAACTGCTTTAGTTACGATGCTTCCCACTGTGGGTTTGACTACAGAGGAAGTCGACTTGCAGGAGGTCTCAAGGATACCTGGCTTACTTCTACTGTTTTCAGGTGAAGGTGATGCTACTGGTCGCTGCTGGCTGGAACTGGAGATGCAGACAACTGGCTGTAGGTCGGTGATACCACGCTGGCCAACATGGTACCATAGATTCCAGGCGGCTGCTTCCGGACTCCAAAACCTGGGGTTGGAAACCTCGTGTTTCACCTTGGTGTCGTCTACCAGTCTGTGCAAGACGGGATGGTACTCTCGGTGAACACGTACGTGTGGCAGAAAACCATTGTACTTATATATGGGAGAGGCCAGTCTCTCTAATAGTCGGGTTAAAGCAGCACTGTCTCGTTCCGCTTGCCTACTCAAAGTAGGAGGGGCTAATACAGACTGCTGCTTGGCAGTCAGGTAGGCTTTCCTTTGCTCCTCTCTTTTTAAGCTGTGCCTTTTCCTAAAAGGCTTAGGGGCTATGACGCTGCTGAACAGTATAGGTTGTGCACCACGGACGCAAGACAAATCCCTATCTTAGTGTTCTGCCAACAGTGACTGCCGGCACGAGCTCAGTGCTCCAGAAGGCCTCCTGCCACTGGCGCGCTGACCAGAAGCATTGAGCCATATGGACTGCCTTCCTTCCACTACTAGGTGTAGGTGGCAACCAAGGCCAGGCCGTAACCCTCGAGCAAATACCCCCGCCAGCACCTAGGTGCTCCGGCAGGGATACAACTCAAGAGTACTGTCTCTCCTTGGTTGGATGAGTTACTAGTGGTTGGGGCTCTTCTGTCCTATCCCCGTCCTGCCCGTCAAATGGTGTGTGTGTTCAACTGGTGGATTCCTGATGGGGATCCACAGTCCTAATCTAATTCATATAGTCAAACATCCGGTCTCGGTCGGCAGTGCACAAAGTGTACTGTTCCTAGTAGTTGTGGTGAAGAACTCTCTAGAAAGAATACCCTCAGTTAAAGGAACAAAGCTGTATTTATTAATGGGGTAATAAGTATTGACATGTGCTATCTCCTAACCAAGCAGATGGTATGTAATGAAGTAACTTACGCTGTACAGGTGTAGGTGACCTGGTCCTAGGGTATACAAGAAAGCAAATGGTATCGACGGCTAACTAAGAATACTTAGCGTAGCTAACCAACCTTTGGGATGTCTAGACCAGATTATTAATAAATGTGATCCACTGCTGTAGTAGCAGGGCGTATAGTTACCCCTACCAGCAAGTGGAGGCAGCTACTGTCCAGGAGGAATCCGTAGCGGAGGGTTTTGTGTTGATAGAAGATGAAGGCTCTCTGGTAGATAAAGGCTTTTGGCAATGAAGAGCCTGTGTTAAACGGTGGTGGTGGTGGTGGTTGTCCAGAAGCCTCTGGTAACTGTTGCTACAGAAGAGCCTCTGGTGACTGCAATGGGAACAGCCTCTGGTAGCTGCTGAAGACTGCTGTTGACAATGGGAGCGACCTCTGGTGGCTGCTGAAGACTTAGTGACTCGTCAAAGGCCCCAGCACACGGAAGTGGTGGAGTGAGTTCAATAATCAGAAAGAATCACTTACGAGCCCGGGCACGCACAGACTTTCATAGTCTGATGGACAGGTGCAGCGCCAGGCCGTGGTGGGAGATGTGACTTCGCCTCATGACCTCCCTCTGATGAGAGGCTGGGGAGGGGGTAGCTACCCTCTGTCTGTCTCCCGGCTTTATGCGTGTGTTCAGTGGCGCTTAGCTGTGCTCTGAGGTGACTGATGGCTTGTTGGCTCTCAGTGCGGGGGAGGGGAGAGCGATGTGCTCGCTGACTTGCGTAACGTTAGTTTCCACGCATTTGGAAGCGCCGTCCAGGGTTGCAGTGATCCGCAACATCCGTGTACTAAGTTGGCATGGTTTGACTCTCACTTGGGTGTAGCAGGAATGCTAGAGTCAGATGAGTTGTAATTGTTTGTATTTAATACGTGGGAGCGGCACGCGTCAATACTTTGAGGAGAATCTGGGGCATTTCCTGTAATTATGCCGTGTCTGTCAAATCACTGTCTGCTATTTCATTTAGGCTTATTTCACTATCTGAATAAAGCGCCATTTCTATGCCTGCTTGATTTTTTTTCTGCACATGTGTATAATTTTGTGTCAGATTGGCTACAATTTATTACACAATTTTGTGACATCACAAATAGGCCTAGACACAGAAAAAATGAAATATTACTACACCGAATACCTAACCTAAACAAAACAAATGAATTTACTTGTGTTGACTTTCTTGATGAATTTCCCAAAGCGAAATGATGGTTGGTGAATAAATACCTTTTCACACCTAGCCGATGACTGTAGTTTGTTGTTAGATACCAGAATTCCTTATTGAACCTAGATCACTGGAACTGCTACTTCGCTTGCCGCTCATAGATAAATGCAGATGACTCGTTCTGAAGAACTGTTGTGAACTCGTAATTAATGTTCTGCTGCTACTGTTGTGTTGACCCAAGCCCTAAATTAAATCTTTCGAAAATAACTTCACTTCTCAGGCATTTTGAAAATTTGTACCATGCGGCAGGCATCATTTTGTAACATTTGTATTTACCACAAAAGTAAACTTGAAAGTCACACCTCAGTTTAACTCAGTTGACATAAACAAAATATTTTTAATGGGCGCCTTATAAAATTTAAAAAAAATTATATCACTTTCATATTAATTCTTCAGTTTTATTTTTTAAGTCTTCAGATAACACTTTCACAATCTTTCAGAAATGTAAATACACTCACTGTTAATTCAGTGGTATGACAGAACAGCATTGCAGTAATTCAGGATTAATAAAGTCACTTCGCACTCACATCACGAGGTGATCACACACACCTCCTTCTCACATCGCGAACGGTAGTAATTTGTTAAAAAGTCCAGGGCCCACGACGCTCACTTCGGCGTGCGTGCCTAACCCCACTCCTATTAAAAAAACTAAAAATGGGATTTGGCTGGGGCTCACCTCCTCCTATTGGCTAAACAAACTATGTCGCAGCAAACTCATAGAAGGTTTTAAACAAATTTTGCTTATGAAGGGGAAACTGCAAGTAAGGTTGAAAAAAGCTTACCTCAAACTGATGCAACCTGCTCTGAGACTTCAAAACTCAGAAAAGCCATGGCACTACAGATAACCACTCAAATGTGACTTTAACTATTGATAAACTATTCCTGCTCCATGTGGCACCAAAGAAAAATTTAAAATTTTACACTCATTGGCAAAAAAAAATGAATTAAACTAAAACTCGTGATTAAAAATAATATACAAACTATTAAAAATTTTAACATATTGCAATGTTACAAAATCCTTAATTTATTAGTGAACAACCATTTTCCACACCAGTCACAAGAACCATTCAGGTCATTTCAACCAAACCCAAAAGCCGGAAATAAAAAAAATCTTTCTATCATATCCTTTTAAGGATTTGCAAGAACACCAATTGAAAGTTAGCCATTACAAATGATCATAGGACTTTTTCAGTTAACTTATCTCCGTACTGCAGTTTCCACATTAATTGTGGTGTACATAATTTTTTTTCACAATACAGCAACATCAAAATGCTTTGGGAATTCAACAAAGTGGCATTCTTTTATTTATACCTTTATTTTCTCTTTAGGAGCCCAAGAAAACTGTCAACTACATTTCCACAATTTGACTTATCCTAAGTCCTCTACAACATTAGGATAGCCCTCTGTTTCTGTCTCCAAGAGTTTATAAATTGCTGAATTTAGAATACATATATTATTCTTCCACTAAATGGAACTCAATTAGCAGTCACATTCAAATTTAACAGTGGATTCTTTCAGTTTGACATACATTCTTCAA
The DNA here is from genome assembly GCA_029891345.1 of Dryococelus australis. NCBI lineage: Eukaryota > Metazoa > Arthropoda > Insecta > Phasmatodea > Phasmatidae > Dryococelus > Dryococelus australis. The sequence continues at coordinate 193,560,429 of CM057009.1, forward strand.
ACACTTGACTACAAATCTTAAGATAAAAATATATGTATACTTGATGTACAGGAATTCCTAACCAATTACCTTCTTTCAGTAATATCCACACAGTGCTTTCCAACCAAGGTTTCACAATGGAAGGAGTTGACAAAACGAACAGTAATTTCAAAAACTTACCCTGATACAGTCGTCAGTACAAGCTAGAATGAACTTGCTTAGACATGAAAACTTCTGAAGTAACTGAACTTGTAGAATCTGGGCAAACAAGTTTTCTGATTTGTGAATTTCAGAGCTACTGTTTCCTGAAACCCTTCTAGAAAAACTGTTACATTTAAAAATCTGTTATCTACCCTCTTAAAAGTATTCTTTCATTTACCACATTTAATTGTTTGACTATGCACCAATTATCAATGTAGATTCCCGCAAATTTTTATTTCTATTTCTGTCTTTCTTCATTCATGAACAGGTCTTCCACCTGACTGGTCATGGCCACATTGCAGCACCATTGCACAAAGTCACAGAGGAACTAGAGCCCTAGTTTTCTTCTGTCTGAAACAGGAGCTTCAATCAGCTCATCTCCAGATGCCTCAGCCTCATTTAGTTTGTTCAAAAAACTATATACTTTGTGAATTAAACTACCTACCTCATAGACAAACTTGCCAATTTATTGTGATGCCTATTTGGACACTGCTTAGCTGTAGGCAACACTGATGAATCAATGTGAAAAATTTTCCTGGTCCATGACATTCTTAAAGTTGTAGATTTACAAGCAGTGTATAATACGACCTTTTATAGTTCTAAATGGGCTCCTGCCAGCAATCCAACACCAGTTTCTTTGATCCCCGAGGATGTCATCACAGCTGTGACCACTGTGATCACCACCATCAAGGCCATCAACAACAAGCACCACAGGTTCCCTGCCATTCTTTACTTCCTTGCCTCCCCCAGAAGTTCTGTAAGTTGGCACTGTAATATTTCAAAAATGTCTTAGCATAAACACACCAAATCACAAATACAGTCGACTCTCAATTTATCGTTATTCAGAGGATTGCCAAAAAAAATGTCCATACATGCGGGATTTCAGAAGATGAGGGTTCCGACATGTACATCAATAAAATACAACTTCTAACCTTCTAAAACTTTATGTTCACTATAGTAACAGCTGTACATTATCTATGAATACAGTTTACCTAATAAACACAATAAAAATCGGAATGTTAGGAAAAATATTTTTGTAAATAATAAACTAAAAAATAATTTCACCTAAACTCGTTAAATTAAAGAAAATAACGTCTTAAAATACGGTATATAATTGATTGTAATCCATCACGAAATGCAAGTTGACCTAAAACTTTCAAACCCTCTGAAAATGAAAATAATATGATACTGAATGCAAGTCAAATTTTGACTGTCCAGCACGAGCTCTATCGGGTAAGAAAGCTCAGTGAAGTTATTGATGGGCAGTATGTTCGTGGCGGGAGGATTACCCCTCCATGCCACTACATGTTGCCAACAACTTATGCCCATGGCAAATGTCTGTCTTTTAAAGTAATTAATTATATTTTAGCGCATAAAAACTTGTAATTTTGAGACAAAAAATAAATAAGGTGATTATAGTTGATTTCTTCACTGTCTAATAATTAATCATTCAAAAACACGTCATTGATTTTCCCTGTCGTAAGTTACACTGCACTCGGCTCAGTGCTTACCTACTCATTAGATAGCAAAAGGTGTTGGATAATTCCTTAAAATCTATCATTTTATTCAAAAGACACGCATCTATTAAAATATATTAATATAAATCGTCCGATTTCCCTGCAGAAATTACTGAAAATGAATTTTACACTTATAATACAAGTTGCTCGATGTTCAAACAATTTTTGGTGACAAGGAGAGTTCAAGTATATGCTTCTGGGCATATAATTTTATTAGTGAAGTTGCTGCCCCGTGAGTTAAATTAATATTACGTTTTAAAATCATGTTAATTTAACGCCAGATACACTAAACACCAACCTTACGGGAAACAAACCACCTTTAATCACAAAATAAAACATCTTTCAAATAATAATTCCTTGTTAAAATGTTTTGCAGATCATTTTCAGGTGAAACCATTTGCTTTGTAATACAAGTGATGATAGGTGCAACTTTTTTGAGCGACGCATAATCTTGATAAAATTATGTTCGCGAGGCACACATTTGCTCTAGGCCGGCGTGTGAAGGCAAGGCAAGCGAAACGGGCATGGCCGAGAGAGAAAGAGAGGGAGAGAGAGGACATTCTTTATCTTTTGCTATACAACTTCCTCTCTTGTTGGCATGTTTGGCATTTGAGGGGAGGAAGGACGTTACGGGGCAGAGAGAGAAAGAAGGAAGGAAGTGAGAGAGGATGCTAGGTCGCCATGCTCATTGCTATGGGTAACCATTTCCCCTCTCGTCAGGGGAAGTAGCAAGGCAGACTCGCTCGCACGTCGCAGTCAGTGGCAGATGTATTGGGAAGGAAAGACGTTACACAGTGCGTTACAGTGCCGTTATAAATGATGGGGCGCATTACGTTTTTTACATCAAGTTACTAGACATTTGCATTAACAACCAACTTAAAAATGATAGTTGTGGGAAATATTAGGTGAAGGGACCTGAAAAAATACTTTGATCGATACTCCATGCGATAATCAATACAAGCGGTTTATGCTAACATTATTTACATAGGGATTTCGCCGGGACCACAAAAAAGTGTTGGTGTATGCGGTTTATCGATACATGCGATAATGATACACAGAGAGTCAACTGTAGACACAAAGTTTCCAGGACAACCTTCCAACAATGTGGTGTGAACAAACGTTTATAAGTATGTTCTGGGCCACAAAATAAATACAATTTTGTCCTTTCTTATTGCATCTAACAGAAAATCAAAATGTATCGTAAAAATGCTCACCTAAGATTTCCTGTAAAACAGCTGGCCCACAACAGCAAACAAGTATTTCACCTGACAAATCTACTCAGAATAAAATCGTTTGAGATATTCAACATTAACTGTATCAGTAATTTTATTTCTTTTAACTGCTTTCTCAATTTGATACAAGTTAGGAGAGATGTGAGACATTTAAGTATAGGAATGTCATCTGTGTATAGGCCATTCACATCTGGAACAGATTTATGAAAATCAACCTTTAAAAAAACACCCTAGTCATTAGCTGCATGAATAGCTAGTAAAAAAAAATGGCGGGTGCGGATACAGTACTCGCACCGGCCCATTTTTTACTAGCTAATTCATGCAGCTAATGACTAGGGTGTTTTTTCAAAGGTTGATTTTCATAAGTCTGTTCCAGTCGTGAATGGACTATATAAATGTTTTTGAAAGCCTCTTGTTCCTTACCGAAGTTTACATCAGCATCTCTTGTTCTGTCTGGTATTGGACTGTCCGCCAATATTGTTTGTCTTCTACTTGTCCTCCTACTGTAATTTGGTGATCTTGGCCTCCTGGTGCTGGAGGGCCCGCCTTTGGTCTTGCAGCATCAGGATTTTGTCTACTTCCGCTGGTTGATTCAGGTTAATCTCCAATAGGATGGCAAATTCCCTTCTGTAAACTAATATGAAGGGATTGAATCCTGTACTGTTAATGAGAAATGTTATAAGCAAATGTTACCATCCCCAGGTACTCATCTCAGTCTCTTCAACAAGTGGACATGTACAATGATAATGTGTTCATCAGGGTACCATGCAGGTTCTCTACTGCCCCATTACACAGGGGTTGGTAGCCCATGGTCATGGTACACTATATATCCATGAGAAGCTGTAGTTCCTTACCATGATCAGTGATAATCAACCTGGGCACTGAGTGCTGACATAACCTGGTCCAGCAAATAGGCAACAGCCTCCATCATGCTTCCCGTTGGAACTGCCCTGGCTTTGCCCCACCAGGTCATGTAATCAACAGTGGTCACTACCAATCTATTTGTCTGTTTGGATTTGGGAAATGGTCCTATCAGGTTGGTACTCAACAGTGTGAATGGCTCCCCTACAGGAATAGGAAACCTGGCGTCTTCTGTGTGGTGTTTTTTCCTTGAACCGACAGTCCCGGCAGCTCCGAACATAGGACTGAATTTCTTTTGATATGTTCAACTAATAGTAGCAGTGCCTTATATTGTCTTTGGTCCTAGCTAATCTAATGTGACTACCAACCAGCAATTTGGCATGGCATTCACTTGGCACCTCTGATTTGAGGCTCTCGTGGATAAACAATTATTGGAATACCCCTCTGTACTGTAGTTGTTCTTATACAGGTCACCATTTGATGTGTGCCTATGAGGAATCCCTCAAGGATACAATATAAAACGTGAGAAGTGGACAGCAGGAAGCCTGCAAGTGCAGGGGATGGAGGGGTGAAGTGACTTGAGACCAGATGTAGTAGTAGTGCCGGAGACTTGAGGAGGTCAATTCATGCCTAGTGACAGTGTTTATGAATTGTATGGCATGCAGCCAGGAGTTAATGTGTAAACCAGTAACAGTGTCATGCATGCTGGGAGACTCAATATTCTGCGAGTTTGACCTGAACAAGCTTGCGAGCTTCCATCTCTAGACATTAAACTGTGTCCTCCAGAGACCTTGTATTTGAAATTGTTCGGCTTCCTCAGACCACTTGAGCCAAGTAAAGTGATAAACCTGTATACAGCTTCATGTGTGTGAGATTATCTATGCTGGGGCGAAAACTGCTCACATATGTTTTGACCATTCAATTTGGGCTAGCGATTGTTGCATGCGAGTTTCTCCATGATGAGCATCCATGTTGTACATGCTACATCTTGCAGTTTTAACGTACAATTCTTATAATTATTCGGTGATAAATAGGAGAAAGTGCAAGTCGTACAACATAACTTTCATATCAAAGTCATGTTTCGGTAATAAAATGTGTTAATATGCAGTATAATTACTTCAAAATTTTACCGGAAGGAAACCATAAAAATAGGGTACAAACATATGCAATATATAGGTCTGCCGTTAATGTATTATATGTCAGTAAGTGGTTAGCGCTACAGATTGTTTACTAGAAGGTTTTACAGTTTGTGTCTGCTCTAGGGAGCTACATTTTTCATATTTGTACGTCTTTATTATTGTAGTTATATCATCAATATAATATTGAACAATGTTTCTTGGTGATATTTACTCTCAATATTTAATTGTAAATGAGAGATAAAATTATAAGTAAAACTATCCTCACAGTGAATGCTGAAAGTTATTCATTATGAGCATCGTGTAATTTTTTTTATATTTTTCTGATGGTTTTTTATTACATGTAGTGTGATTCTTAGCAAATTATAATATCTTAATTGCAATCTTACTTTCTTGTACGACTTATGAGGATTGTAAATTCTGCTTTTATCAACAGCAAATGCTAGATTACAGTGAATGATATAAAACAGTTTTGTTTGTGTGCGAAAATGATAGTTTCTCACATATTTAGTTTCTCAAATATTTCCGTATTAGAGATGGCAAAGCAAAAAATTCTTCCACACAAGATTTGTAGATAATACTTTTTATGTGAAAAATCATAAATGGTTTTCAATCAGAAAAAAAAATACAAGAAACAAGTCAACTTTGGCAACTAATAAATAATCTTGCATTAGTGTGGACTATTTGAAACAAGCTAGTCTAATTTGAAATAAACAATAATCATTGTTTTAAAAATTATTAACCAGCACCTGAAAACAAAATGTATTAAACAGTTATTGATAAAACTAATAAATAAATTTTAAAAAATGTAAGGACATTACTTCCCAATTCATACAAAGGTACAGCAAATTCCATATGCAGTGATGACTGATCTGGAGAGAAAAAAGTCATAGTTACATGTATTATTAAACTTCAACATGATCGTGATACATTTGCTATTATTGACATGGGACAATACAGTGAAACTCCTTTTTTTACACTGCCTGATTTTATACTTTCTTGCATTTTTCTCATACAGTAACCCCTCGTCAGCCATGGATTCTAGAACTGTGGTTTCAGTTATCAGCGGATTGGTTTTTTGTAAAAAGTTTCCCGTACAAGGATTCCATTATGCGCAGGGTTTTTGGTTTCTCAAAAAAATGGTTGTTGCACACAATACCCTCATCATGCTATTTTTTTTTAATGCCATCAGCGTAAAGTAATAAATATTCCATGCTAATGGCTTGATATTGGGAAGAGGAGTAGGGGTAGAAAGTAGTTTTTGTCTATGTCACACTCGCCTTCTTCCCCCATCCTTTCATGCACCCTCTCCCCCTTTCTATTCAACAGCTTGGAATTGAAGCTACTTGTTTATACGGCTTCACTGTTACTGTACTTTTCGTAAACTTTTTATTGTATAAGTGTGATACAGTGACATACAAAGGAAAGTAATGAGCAGAAATAAGTTCCACTACACTGTTGGATTCAAGTTAAAAGTTTTTAATTACACAACACAGAATGGAAAATGAGTTACCACGAGAAAATATACAATCCTAAATGTGTCAGATGGATTTTCTATCTGCACGACTTTTTGTCCCTTCCTTATTCTTTCATTCTCCCCTCTTTCTTTATGACTGCCGTAACGTTGATCGACTCAACTAGCCTCGCTCTCACTGCCGCAGCACTCCTTGTGTTTAGTTTAATTTAGGCATTATCTTCCTTTCTCCTTCTCACTTCCTCCCACAACAGTGGGGAAACCCACCGCCTCCAATCCCCATGAGACAAACACAAACTTGCAGCAAAAACAGAGTCCTTAGTGGAATAGGTTAATTTTTGCTTGAAAAATATGGTATTTGTGTCCTTGTTTGACTGCTGGTGTCCCCTTTCATCAACAGAGACACTGCCCTCTCACTGATGTTATCAGGTTGAGTGGTTCGCAGGCTGTAAATCGCTATTTCCAATCAGTAAAATTAAGAAGTTTTTGCTATCTAAAAGTATTGTGACTTTACAAGTTCTGTCGTTACTATTAACAGTCCACTAAGCTCGATTTTTGAGTTCAGATACATGAAATAGTCAACCTGCATGACATATCCCTCTGTTCCCTATAAGAACCTGTATTCTCCTACCAAGGTTTTCTCAACCGCAGGGTTTTCGAAAAACGTATCCCCCGCCGTTAATGAGGGATTACTGTACTTTTTTTTGGTTCCATTGGGTGTTTTTACAGCATAAGTTTCCCTCTTTTTACACTTTTCTGCATTTTGCAACTTTTTCCCCTCTCCCTTGAAAAGTGGAAAATAGAGGTTTACTTTATTTTTGTACAATTATTCCTGTTCAGATATGCCCACCATTGTTAGCTAAGAAAAAGTTCAAGTAAGAGAAACAGCGAACCTATAAATCAGTGAAATTCAGCACCATAATAATCACTAAGACTTTAAGTGGAACCATAGTAAGTGTTCAAAGTTTACAGTAACAGTATGTTAAAATTACTGTAAATATGGGAATTTTTGCAGAAAAGTTTATGTATGTGTCGTCCATATGCATATAAAAAATTGTCAACAATTTTGAATAATTAGTAACTAATTGTAGAAAAACATGTACACAAAATGCTTATCAAAATGTAGTAATATCAAAATATTTTTCTGGAGGAATTGCAAAGTTAAAGCTAAAATATTTTTACTTACACTGAATCAAATTGAAAATATCAGTACATAATGGTAAGCAATAACAATGATTTCTTAAGTTTTTGAACCAAAAAGAATGTGTGAAACCAAAAATAAATTTATTGAATAATATTAATTAATTTACGCATAATCAATATGTATGTAAGAACCCTAAAAAAATATTTACTGGGAAATATATTAATATTGGAGTAGCACGGCATAAATCACAACAAAAACGGAAATTTGAGCATGACCAATATACAAGAACTTAAGTAAAAGTAGCAGTAAATGTGACTCACCAACATTCTGATTGATTAAAATGATCACAAATTAACTGACATAACCAAGACATTATAATGAAGCAAAGAGTATAAGATAAACTTTTAAATACTTCAGACTGAGTACTGTACGTTATTAATTTTTTTGGATAGTTAAATGCATGAATTAACATACGTTTAAATTCTCTAAATTCTGTAACTACTTCTACTTTCATTTTACAATTAATAAATGTAATTATATGAACCACAAAGAAATTCATCATGTGGTTTACAAATAAAATTTATCTTAAAAGAAGTTTTAATGAATTTTCTTTGCAGTCTGACAGTGTGTGTTTTTACTTGAAGCTGTATGAGCTACTGAGCAACACTGCAATATTATTTTCCGTGTGCACTCGCATGCGAGATAGCCAAGTCACTCGGTTTGAATCACTCTGCTTCCAATCCAACCACTCAAGTCACACAGGAGCAGACCCGAATGGTTCCGGCATACCAAAACAGTCCCCCCTTTGGCAAAACACCACTCAACTACCTACTTGCATGTGACTGAAAACAGAGCTTAAAAACTGGAGGGGGATTCCAACTTAAGTACTCCTAGTAATGCCAGGGCAAAGAATGTCTCTGCCACATAGGTGACGTCAAGACCGGGGATAAATCCTGCTTTGTCCTCCCTCCCCCATCATACATATTTCCATGTATTCCTCATTGGCTTGAACCTTACCAAACCATGTGCACCTCTTGTTCTGTATGGTAGTCTGATTAGAGACAACTTACTAGGCAAGTTAAGTAACATGAAACACCCCTTCCCAGCCTTATGGCACATTTACATGGGAGAAATATTTTACCCACCTAGCCAGTTTTGTGTCTACACATGCCGGGTTTTCTACCTCCTGTATTATTGGCAACGGACTATTATCACCTCATTGTAGTTTAGCTTGCTCAACATCCTGAAGTATAAAAATGGGCAACCAGATGGCTTTCTCTTTTTCCTACAAGAGGCCCAGGGTCACTGCATTTATATTTAGACTATCTACATGTTTGTGGACCTTCCCACTGGTATAACAAATTGTTGAATTTTATCCCATATTCAGTGTCGTCGTCAAATAAATGAACTGTCTACATTCAACTTCACTTGCTTCACATAACACAGACTGTAGTTGTCTGTCACTACTTTGAAGGGCTTGAAGTAAATGTAGGGTCTGAACTGATCAAGAGCAAAAACTAGCACCAGACACTCATGGTGGGTAATGGAGTATTTAATCTTTGTGGGTGTCACAGTGTGGTTAGTGCATGCTAGAGGATGGAGCTTTAACTCTGACTTTTGTATTAAGATAGTGCCAACACATAAATGTGTATTAGGGGAGACGCAGTGGTCAACTTGTTTTGCAAGGTCCTAAATGCCATTTCCTGTTCATTCCCCAGACAATGGGTTGGTTCTTTTTCAAGAGCGTCATCAGTGGCTTACTGGAAATCTATGAAAATTTCTGTGTGAACCTGAGATAGACGCAAATCTTAGGAAACTCTTAACTCTGAGTTTTCCGATGTTGGGAACCCACAGCCTCAATTGGTTCCTGAAGCACGACAAGTACTACCTGCTACCCAAGATTGATGACTTTTTGAGTCAACAGGGGCCAAATACTTTAGCCGTCTCAATATGAACTTGAGATATCACCAATTGCATGCATATAATTTGAGGATCAAGAGAAGATTTGTTTTGCAACTCCGGACAGAACTTTTTGTTTCTAAACACTACCCCATGGCCTGAAAACCTTGCCTTCTATCTTCCAGAGGTCCATATATAGGATGCTAGCATTTTTGAAGTGGGGAACCTGTCTCATTTACCTTGATGATGTGCTAGTGGAAGGAAGTACCTTTGAGGAGCACATGGATTGGCTTGAGCAAGACCTGGAGTGGTTCTGAAAAGCAAATTTGGCACTGAAACCAACTAAATGTTCTTTTGGTTACCAGGAAACTGAGGTTTCTGATGATCTAGTGGGCAAAGAGGGGATAAGGCCCCATCTTGTTGTCCTTCAGGAACCGATTGATTTTGCAATAATCAACACAGAAGCAAAAGTTGCCATCTTTATTCCTAACCATTGCAGCCAGGAAACACCAACTCATTTTTCTCAGAGGCATTATCTGGCTTGACTTTCAACTAAAACAAATGGAGCACTTTGTCAAAAGACTTGGTTGAACAAGAGATGTGGGTTGATGTTGAAGCTTGCTTTGAAAACATCCCCTTCATCTACCATGCAAAAAAACATTTGTTCTACTCTGTGACTTTGTAGAATCACACATATATACCATTTCCAATTTTAATTCCACATGGTAACGACTTTGTGGTTTGCTGTAATTGTCACCTATGGATGGGTATGCATAAACTACTTTGTAGTTTGCTTCCCACTATGGGTATGCGTCATATTCAAAACACCTCTAGAGACCAATTCTGAATATTTATGGTACAAGATTTACATGGGCTTCAGACACATTACCGATAATATCACTTCTCCTTGAATGTTTGCCAAAACCCTGTGATGGCCACGAAGGGCCAATTTAATATATTTGTGCACTGTGACAAACCCAAACAGACAGGTAGTTTCACTTTCTAGTGCAACCCTGCACATGTCTTCTCTTTCCTTTATTATTATTATTATTATTATTATTATTATTATTATTATTATTTGAATAGCCAAAGATTGCTTGGTATCAGATTTGGTCTTACTTGAAGTTTTCTTACCTTTAACTTAGGGTCACTACTTGACCATCTGACCAAAGGATAATGTAACTTCAGTTGTGGGTGTCCTCAGCCACCTAAACTCAGTTGGGCCTTGTAAGTGAATAAAATGTTACAGCTCAGAATTATCCCATTTATGGAAGTAATCTGAAGCCTATACTGGATGGCAATATATGTGCAGTCAAACTTCGATGCTACAGATACTCATGGTTCCCCAAAATTTGTATGTACAACCAAGTTGTCTGTATGAACCAAAACTGTCAAATTTTGAGTTATGTGATCCCCCCCCCCCCCCCCAAATTAAAAATTGTGTCCAAATATCATATTTTGCTAACTTGGTACATGAATTCATATTCGCACATCTCTGACAGAAAAATTATATGTTTTTATTGTTGAAATTGGAATTTAGATATTGGGGTAATGTACTCTTGAGTAAAATGATACCAGAGTTATGAAGAAACGATTTCCAACTAATTTAAAATTAACGAAAAAGACTACAATGTCGCATATACTATACTTGGCAAAAACAACTGTGATACAGCCCGTGTTTTAATTTCTCACAAAGAAATGATATGTTTGACATTAATAAAATAATATTTTGACACACAGATATTTTCTCTTTAAAACTTTGTATATATCAAACAGATGCAAAAAAGTATTTAAAAAGAAAAACCACTGTTGTTACAAACTCAAATAATACGTTCGTGCATTAAAAGTAAAGTTATTTTAATTTTTGAAAGTGTTGTGAATGTAATGTAATGAATTCTGACTATCAGAAAAATATTCCCGAGTAAAAAAATGGCAGTAATGGCTAGTAGGCCTACTATCAAAGTAGTAGCAGGATAAACATTAAAACATCTAAACCATAAATCAAACACCAAGCATTACCTCTTACCATACATTATATTTCTTTGTCCTTACAGTTTAGCATTAATAAAGTTAGGTGATGGGGAAGTAAGTTGTATTGCCACGGGTAAATATTGCGCTTTAGGAAAGTGTGCACTTTTTTCTTTAATTTTGGTTAACACACAGCACTGGTATTATTATTTTCTGCCTATAATGACACATAAAACAAGGGAATACGTCACTTGGAAACACTTGTGTACTATAGACAGTTTCTATGCTAACTTTTTATAACATGGCAGTGCTAGTATTAGCTCAAGCATTTTCCTTATAACATATTGAAAGGAGGAAGCGAAAATTTATAAAAACATTGTGAGTGTATGCCTGCAATCACCTCCTGTGTAATTTCATATTTTTACTCTTAGTGTGATGGCCTGCCTCTTGCTTCCGCTCATGTTAGAATCACAATCCAAGGAAACGTGTCCAAAAAGTAGCTTATTTCATGTAGCAAAATTAATAATAAGTGTAAAAAATATAAATTCAAGCAAATAGCACCATGAAGTCGACAGTAAATAGAAATCCTAAATGTAGTCAGTAAAGAACAGCCAAAAAATCCAACTTATTACAATACTAGACAATGAAAAACGTAGGTAAATATCAAGTGAAAACTTCAGGAATAATTATAGAACCAAGATGGGTTGAACAGGCGTGGTATAAAAGTGTGTGAAAGCTGAGTTCCTCTTTTTTTGTGCTTGCAGCACCCATCAGTGTCAACATTGGCTGGCGGTGTGCGCTAGTGACTGTAAATTTTAATAACTTTCTCTGTCATTTCTTTTACCATGCGAGGCATTGTACAAGGGTAGAGTCCATACAATCTGTGTCAGTTTTAGTGTTGCAGTTTTCAAATGTGTTTTAATTGATTTCTGCAGCATTTTTTTTCTATTTTCACGGTTTCCAAAAATCTGTTGGTACAAAAAAGGTGTCTGTATGAAATGGGTACCATACAAACAAGGTTCCAGTGTAGTTACCTAATTGAAATCATGGTGATGCTTTGTTTGGCTTTGGCCATTAACTTTTGCAAGCACCTTTCACTCAACTTCTTTCCAGAATCTCCTTGGAATACTACCACTGTCCAAAAATGTGGGTATAAGCTACAGCTACATCACTGGCTGGCCAGCAGTCACTTCCCATTTTTGGCTAACAGAAACATAAAGCCACTACTTCCTCATCAGATTATGTGTTGAAATAATTGATCACTAGAAAACACATACTTATTTTCTGGTGGATTACCATTGCATACATTGGCTGTCTTTGTGTAGTATCTTATTTTAAGCTCTTTACTAACTCCTTGCCACTGGCAGCATGGCCAGCCATCCGCTAACCTGCTTCCATCACATCTTTTGTTCGTGCTGTTCCATCATCATGATTTCTAACTCAGGACGCTCGTATAACTGCTAATTAAGTTATTCTTATACTTGTGTGAAACGTAATATAAAAATGCAAAAGACAACACTATAAAAAACTGTAAGTTCTTAACTTAAGCTAAACAATACCCATTCTTAACATAGTAGGTACACTGAATTTATTCTACCATTATGAATGCAGCAACAAAAGTTCTTACGTCAATAACACAATAACTTTGCTTACTTACTGAACTGAACAACATTTACCTGCATAACATTTCAATAACAGTATTATGATGGTTCATAATAGTTAGTTTTATTTACATTTATTTTACTTCAGTTAAATCTTTAAATAGTTGATTATTATGTTCAGCACATCTAACCTTTAAAACAACACTTTGTAACAAGCTGCCTACCTAACTCCTGTGACTACTTCTATATTTAATCTGAACTCTTCTAGTCACAACATCTCCAGTCAGGTAGGGGCTTACTTTGGGGGATTCACAGTTAGCAGATGGCAGAGCAATAATAGAGGGATTCTTACAAAACACGTTTATTACAACTTTAACTATTACAGGACAGTACTCGATACAGACTACAATTAGATTCCTAACACAATTACTTTACCTTACTCATTTAGGAAATGACAAGTTAATTATAAAAACATACAGGATCTCTAGTATACAATAAATGATACATTAATTATGCAGACAGATGGGAATACTACTATCAGGGTGGCCACCAAACCGGGAAATCCGGGAAAAAGTATGGAATTGAAAAGGACCCAGGGAAAACAAACCTGGAAACAGCCTGGTATTTTGTCCATCTGTAGGGAATTCCCCCCCCCCCCCCCCTTTTTTTTTTCGGGCATTTCGAGTTTCGTTGCCAAATTCTGTGATGGTAGGTCGGATAATTTTACGTTAACAATCATTTGTCAACACTTTTTCCGGCTGGAGTAGTGTCCCACGCCCAGTTCCCGCCCACCCACCGTAGTAGTTTCCCATGCCGAGCGACATGTCACTCTGGGGGGGGAAGAATGTCGGCAGGCATATCTCATCTTACCTCTTTCAACATCCAGGTCACGCCGCGCACTTGTTTTTCAGTGTTTGTGTGTAATTTGCTGTGTGATGAAGTGATCATGTTGACTAGATATTCATCTTGTTACGAATCAGAATTTCCATGGGCTTCAGAAGACACTAAAGATAGAGGCAGTGCACTATGCAAAATATGTGTTAAAAGTGTTTTAAAATATATACAATAGGCAGGGGAGTGTTTCTAAGCCACACAAAATCTAAACTGCATCAAGAAATACTTGCTGATAACTCGAGAAACTGGTTAGTTACTGCATTCTTTTCTGCACATTCAAACCAAATCGCAACTATTTCTTCTTGCAGCAAATGTAAGTAACAATTGCTTGTAGTATGTTTTACTACTGTGTGTGTGTTAATCATCCCAAATGTTTCACTTGATTTAAACATTTAAACTAACGATGTAACATTCCCTTAGTTTTATTTAACTGTAGAAGTTTACAGCATAGCTTTAATTGCCACCCACCTGCACAGTAGGAAGCTAGAAATCTACGAGTCAGCAACTCCTTGCGACTGCAGACTGCTAGACTGTTCGTAGCTTCCCTGCAATCATCGCATTCCTCTTGTGTTGCTTGTAACGATACTTCCCTCCTTCATTGTCGGCATCATATAGTTAGAGATGGGAATGATGCCCACGTTACTAATTTTATGTAATCTGCAAATGTCTTCCGAATAAAATAACAGGGTCAGGTGAGAGTACATTTTACCATCGCCTTGTCTCGATGTTAAAACACTAATAAGTGTCATGACTTTTTACCAAGCCGAATAAGTCCGCATTTAGTCGTGTATGGTAGAAAAACTACCATTAACCCAATTATATATTAATTAAATATAAAATGTAGACGTTTTAAAAATGAAAGCTATCCCAGAAGTATTAGTAACAATCTCATTACTATAAACAAAATGTGCGATGTGCTAGGTTCATTTTCTGTTGCTGTTGAGTAAACTGGGCAATTTATTTAAATTATGTAAGTTCGTTTTAATAAGGACACATTTTTAGAATAAAGTGATATAAAGACGTATAAATACATAATGTCGTTATTGCCTAGAAAAATTTGAACTTTGCGCAACGAGTCTAATTTAGTGAGCTTCAC
This sequence comes from Dryococelus australis, assembly GCA_029891345.1. NCBI lineage: Eukaryota > Metazoa > Arthropoda > Insecta > Phasmatodea > Phasmatidae > Dryococelus > Dryococelus australis. The sequence goes on from CM057009.1 coordinate 193,575,431, forward strand.
GTTCAGTGTCAGTTACTTCTCGCAAGAAAACCAGATGATAAATCATATTTTAAATAAGCAGTTGAATTCAGAATATATTATACTGTAGATGTATAAATACAGCCTCTCGTTATTGCTGAAAAAAGTTAAAACTGTGCGACGTAATTTAGGCTCGAGTGTCACTGCTTTTTAGCAGGCCGTAAACATTTTTACGAATGCTGCGTACTGTAATTGGTATGCACAAATTCATTTTAGGAGTTATTGATGATCATTTATGTACCATGGAGTCACCTATTAATATAGGAGTCAAGTACGATGGTCCAGATATTTGCTGTCACGCTGCGCAACCAGTACTTTCCTTTTATTTTTTCATATTTCTCCAGAATTGTTATGGTTTTACAGTAGCTACCGCTCACTTTATCTTATCAGGAGTCGTCTAAAGTCTAACCCCCTAAACGTAAGCAAGTTGTCAAATCAAAGCATAAAACCGAAAATAAAAACTAGGGCTGACAAAAAACCGTAATTCAATAAAATCGCCTACAAATATATCCAATAATTGATACTTTCAGTTCCAAACTCGGTGCGGGAAGTCGGAATCCAAAGTCAAAATCCTAAAAATAGTCATTAACGTAGTACTGTTACGTGGCCTATGCATATCTGAATGTGCAAACACACATCACACACACACATATGTGCACGCCCGACAATCATTCCACTCATACATGGGGATGAAAGGAATTAGGAACCGCAGTCAATAGTTGGCGATGCATGAAACTAGCCCATCTTATGGCTGTCCCTGCTTGTAATCACTGCTGACAGGCACGCAGCTTATAGCAAGTTGTGAACAGTTGGCTTGCAGATAAAGCAGTACACAGCACGCTGCCTAGCTGGAGGTCAGCTTTATATATGATGTGCATATAAATTTGATTTTTTTTTGTCCAGGGCATGCATTACATTTATTACAGTTTTTCAAGGATAAATCTTCATAAAAATGTATATGTAATTCAATTTTTTTTAATTGGGCTTATAAATTGCATTTATTGCAGTTTTTCAAGGAAATAATTTTATAAGTAGTAATTTACTGAATGTGAAAATAATTTTTTTTTGTTCAGGGAGGTTATAATGCATTTATATTGTCTTTTTAATGCATACTTGTATGTATTTCTGTATATACTGCATTGTAAAAGATAGGACACTGTATAAAACCGGTTTTTGAAGTGTGATTGTAAAATCTGGAAAATTCTTAGGATAACCTGGGAAAATCCTGGAATTTTATATTTTCAATAGAGTGACCACCCTGTATTGTACCTGAAACAGTAAGTTACATATTAGAATAAGACAGGACCTCGATATTGGGAATGCCACCCTACCGCCTACCCGGATTTATGCTCACCAATGAAGACGTAGAGTATCTTGCAGATGGGCCGGAGCTCCCCAGACCCTTGTGTTCTTCCGTGTCGCTCCGACACGCGTTGACACCTCACACTCTGCCGACAGCCTGGGGGGGTGGGGATACTTGTTCAGAGCTTTTATAGCCTGGCTTTGAGAGGTCAACCAGGCTTGTTGAATAAACAGGGGGCCCGCTCAGGAATCTATAACCCGTCCAAGTATAGCTCATTGTGTGAGGGCTGCCTAGAGCCAGTTACACTACCCCCCAAGTCAAACAAGCAGTCCATTCCGGCTGCTATAGGGTAGCTGGTCCAATATACCCAAGTTAGAAGTTATGATCATAAAGTTGGGGTTCGGGAGCTCAGGCAAGTCTTGATGAGGTTGTAGGTTACCAAATATCTTGAAGACGGGTGGTGGCATTCGCGAGTTATACTTACGGTAGTATCGAGGGTGGAGTACCCAATTCGAGGCCCCATGGCAGTTAATCTGAATAATAAGTGACTTTAAACATTTTTGTGGCAAGGCAATAAGATTAATCAGTATTACAGTTAAAATATTTTACACAGTTCTAATTAATGGCCAATACCTATGCACGTGATGTAGTGAAACCACGGATTGGAGGGAGGTACGTCCATCACTACATTTAATGTTTAAAAAACCCCCTGAATTACTAGATGGTAGACATGGGTAAATGGGAGTGGGAAATTTTTCGTGCACTTGTGGTATTTTTCACTCACCACGTGCTAGGAAGTTAATTCAAAATAATACATTAAGAAACTTAGTTATTTGATCAATAATACCTGCTGGCTTAAGTTAGGAGGTTACATTACACTTAAAAGATTAAAAATTGTTCGACATAAAGGAAGTGTGTACATATTAATATTTTCCTGTGTGAAAGGAAATTATATGCCATAGTTGGCTATACTGCTCGTTGAAAGTGTTCATTGTTAGACGTAGCGCTATTGAAATGGCTGGCCTCTTTGCCGCAAGTCGGCTTGTTGTAATTTTAAATATACTTACTCAGTCTATTGGATTATATATTAATTGTTCAGCTAAGTATTAACCAGTGAGATTACAAATATTTGATACATGATATTACACTTAATAGATAATGTGATGTTGGAGTTTATATATGTTCTATATGGGACCTCTACCTACGTACATTAGCATTGATAACATTTCTTTTACAAAGGACATAAAAGGAACTTAAAACTTTACATGAAAACGTAGTTGAATAATACATTTATAATGCAATAGTACGATATTAGACTTCACTTGCACAGATTAGATTTAATAAAAAATATAGGTTATTTATGTCACGTGGTTGGTGTTTTTACGTTGAAATGTCTTGGCACTTTGTAAGCCGTCAATAACGATATTTCAATTTACGTCGCACTGAGTTTGGGAGATTGTTTTTGTGCTATTACGTAGAATTCACTGTTTATTTTGTTTGACGTGGATTTTACAATTAGGCACTCCTCGCAGATGGGGTGTCCGTAATTCACTAACCACACTTACACTTTTTCTTTTTAGAAGGGATCACTTAACAAGAACATATTTGTGTTTTTACTGTGCAAGTTTTATGTTTAAAGAACTTACAATTTAAAGACATATATAAAACACATAACTTAACCTAACCAGCTGGCTTAACCTACAATGTTTGAATTCTTTATTTCGTTTACAATAAGTACATGTATTTAAGATAATGAAAATTTATATTTTCTGTGCACAATTTATTGAATTCTCACTTTAGAATCAGTGATCTTTTAACAAAATCTTATATAACTAGGGAATAGGGAAATGAATTGACACATACATAATACCAATGGAATAAGTAATTGACCATGTCATGCAGTTTTGCATGCTTAAGTATTGAAAAATATACTGAGTTGATACTCGTTTTATAATAGGCAGTTAGCTGTGCTTGGATTTACTGATAGAATGTCAATAACATGACATGTCCTTTGTTCACCTGATAGGCTACACTGAGATTAATATGCATTTAAAAAATTTACTCCTGTACCTTGCTCCTCCTATACCTGGGTTTCACGTGTTAGAAAAATTAAATACTTTAAATTCACCAACTACACATGGGTAGCGACATCTGTAACAGTTTGAAATAGCATACTTTGATTGCAGTTCACATGAAGTGGTGAACTGAATTATATTATGTTATACCCACACACCTTGATTTGTTTGACTTAATTAAAGATATATTTTATCAATCTGATAGGGGATGTCCCTTAATAAATATTAATTTATAATTCTCACTTGCATTGACTCTGCAATTGCAGTCTTAGAATGGAATGAGTAAAATTTGTGGCATATACTGCCTTACTGGTTGACTTGACTGTCATTTGAGTTATTTCTTTGCTCACCTGTACACAAAATGATATTATGCGGAAGCTACACATTGACTAATTGGTCTTGCATTCTATATTATTCTATATAGTTAGCTATTGAGTACCTTATGCATTAGTTGGAACAGTATTATCTATATAGGCTGAGGTTTTGAAAAACTTTGCAGAATCGGTGAGTATTGTAGCTGTAATTTGCAGTGCTGTAGTGTGTCTACTTTTCTAATCATTCCTGAGCAGCATAAATGTCACTTGTTTAAGTTTCTGTTTGAATTCTATATTAAAAAAAAAAGTGATATAGCTGTACATGCAGCAATGGTCTGTTATATTGATCAGCAGAATATACTTGCTGAAAATATTCATCAATTAATTGAATTGACCTGTTTGTTAAGATTTGAACTTTTGTAGAATATTTTGAAATAATTTCTGTATATATCAAGTTATCAATATATTAAAATTACTGACTCTTTGCCTGTAGGCTATGTTAAAGCCTCACGAACTTTACTGCATTAGGATTTTGTTGTTCTTAAAATAATATTGAAGACAAAAATATAATGACTATGGCTGTTTACAATATTTGTACGTTTGTGTTTATCTGGCCACCTGTGGCCACTATCATCGTCTGCACTGTCGTACTCTTGTGCTGCAACAAAAGAATTTGGGGGGGGGGGGGGGTTATCTGGGAGGGATGAACATTGGTTAACACTGACAAAAGTGTGGATATGAATTCAAGATATTAACGTTGTTAGTGTCTGCTTGCTAAAATAATGTAAAATGGTATAACATATAGACTTTTAAGAATTTAGTGGAATTGAAACGTATCTAGCTCTTGCTTTAAATCAAACTTGCAACTAACGTGGTTTTCAATACCAGTCAAACAATAGTTTTCTTTTAAATTATACACCATTGGCGAGAAAATGTGACTATATATTAAATGTATATCATTAATCTGAATTCAATATTTTTTCAATTAACTTTGGCTTGTATAGAAGTTTTAGTGTTTTAATGTTGCTCAGTAGGATTTGTCAGTACTGAACTGCCGTTCTGAGTGTTGTAAAATTAAAAATAATGTGATGAGTAAAAATTAATATATAATTAACTATAAAATCAAAACGATATTGCATTATGCAGTGACCATCATTTGTGGCAACTACAATAGCTTAGAACTAAGGAACATCATAAATAAAATAATGATCAGCCGGTGGCAACGTGGCCGGCATCATGGGCGTGTGGAACCAGCTGCCCTCTGAAGATGTACTGTTGTTGTGACCTAGAGCACTGTCAGCGGGGGAGGTGGGTGAGCCACTCACTCCCCTCTGTGGGCTGGTCTGGTTGCAGTGACGACGGCTGGTGCATGCGCCAGGCATAACTCGCACTGGCGCATGTGTTTTTGTTGCCAACCGCATTTGGTCGTGGGAACAGTAACTCGGTGCTACTGTCGTTGTGCCGCTGAGGACATGAAGTTGGTGTCCTTGTGACTGGAATTGCTCCCATTCCTAGTCTCCACCCCCTGGGCTGTCTGTAGTGGTGGTTGCCCCAGCAACCGACGTGCGCCTGCGCAAGGCAGGGCTTGGAAGCATGCAGTACTGCCAACGTCATCAGGCACGTCACCTTTAATGAGGCCCCAGGCATGTTGGGCGCGTTGTGTGGTTAGTAGCAGGTTCCCCATCTCTGGCTTGTGTGCAGGCTGTAAGCAAGGAGTGGCGTGATAGTGGAAGGTAAAGCTGGCAGCGCCTTGCATCACCTGCCACCGCTATGCACACACTCGCTGAGTCAAGTCCGCTGGCAGTACGTTCCCTTACAGCTTGGTGAAGCAATGAGAACACTGAACTCGTACTGGCGGTGGAACTGTTGGCTACTTTCCACATACAATAATAAATCTGTAACACACTTTCATACAATGTTAATTTCTAGAATTTAAACTTATATCTAATACATATGACAATTGTTGACCTAATGGATATAAGCCGGCTTCTTATGCCGGGTGCAAATAGCATCAGTTTTGGGTACGCACATTTTATTAGTCTGGATGCGAATTGTGGATTCCCCTAGAATTTTGACCACTTTATAGGGTCCACAGTAACGGTATGTTAATGCCTTCTGGCGGTGATGTGTGGCGATGTCACATTCTGTAAGTGTGACTGCCTACTGTGTGGCCATGTGCCTATTCACAGCCTGGCATCCTGGGAGTTGACATATGACCATTTCAACTTAATACTAGTTGACACCGGTAACAATGTTAATGATTTAGGCTTGAAGAAGGTTGTATAAGATATGTGGCTATTTTAATTGGAGTTGGAAACATTTGTGTGGTTGTGATCTAGTTCATCCCAGATTCTTATAGTTGTGCAATGTGGTAGACAATATCTTTGTTTATTTCAGCCATAAAAAGTGTCGCCAGTGCAGTGCAGCTATATCAGCTTTCCCTCTTGGTGCAGCTACACTGGTAGAAACTACTCCTAAGCAGCTTTCGACACATTATGCTGCACGCCCAACAACACTTTTTAGGGTGAATTTTTCGTGGTATAAACACACAAGTGAATTTTTATTTTTAATTTTGTTATGATGCTGTTTTGGCATTCATGAATCAATCAATCAATAGCCTTCAAACTGCAATGGAATATGGCAGAGTTCAATATTCCTAAAAAAACATAACCCTATAATTTTATCTTTATTGTTCATCAAATGTAACAAAAAACTTTCTGAAGTCTTTTAAGTCAGTTCCAAGTTCAAGTTACTTTATAATAGTAGATCCAGCAAAATTGGAAGCATGAGAAATTTTAGGTTCCAGTAACTTCTATTTTATTTTCATATAGGCCTACACTTTATTCATTATTTTTATTAATAATAACCTTTAAAACACAACTTGCAGAAATATTCCAAACTTTCATTTAATTATGAAAACAGATCCTTCCACAGTCAATCAAAAAAAAATGCCAACATATTTGAATTCTTGTTATTTGTGTAGCATGAAAATCCACCAGTTGAATGAAATGGTCTGCCTCCACCTAGTCTGACATCATATCTGGTCAAAAGAAATTACTTTAAAGCAGTTTGTCTTGCCTGTGTAGCCTTATCAGTTGAATTAAATGATGCTAATATGAACACTTGTTCTTGGTTAGGTTGATACAAATTTTTTTCCCTTCCTTTATTTCACTCGTATATGACTTGCTGGTGTTGTGTATTTAATCTTACTGGTAATTGAAAAGGTTGACAGTATTTTATGCTTCTTTATTTTTAACACTGAAAAATAATTCTTTTTAAATACGCCTGTCATTTCACAAACAATGGTAACATGTATTTTTAAAAGTCAAGACTAAATGTACAAAGTGTGTGTGCACTACACATGTAAAATAGATACTTTGATACAATATTTTCATACTTCTTCTTTCCAAGAAATGTGTTAATGTAAATAAGTTCTTTGAGTGATTTTTTTCTTTTTAGTGGAATACACATCACTAATCAGAATTGTTTCTACAAATTTGTGTTGCATGGCTGTGCCATGGGAACACTAAAGAAAGTTATGGGGACCTTGATCTTCTTGATTATAGTATCTTCCAAACCATGTAGTTTCAGGCCAATTGCTTGTAAATTTTGTATTATTTTGGAGTTTGTGTTCATGAGTTTGCGTAGGACTCATGAAGATTATTTGTGAGACTGATTCATTGGTTTGCCATGCTGTAATTATTTGTTATTGATTCTTGTTATACTAGTTATATGATTTTCTTTCTGAATAGTTCTTCAAGTGATGATGAAGATCCACCAGTTCAAGGCCCTTTACCATTTGAACCAGATGATGCCCATGGAAGAAGTCTGAATCTGGGATTCGCAAATTGTAAGTATTAATCAAATAATTTTTTGTACTTGTTTCTAATTGCATTGGAGAATTTTGTGTTTTGAACATTTCAATCTATCTGAACTGATAATGTGATGGAAGTAGTACAATTATGTAATATATTTTTATTTTTTTTTACAGATAGTTTGTAAAATTAATTTTTAAGTTCTCAATTTTTTTTGGCATTTAAATAAAATATCTAAGTGTTCTGTTTATAACAGTTAAAGTTTGTTAGGATTTGTGATTCTGATTTAAAATGTGTTTATGTTTGATAATCTATTATACTTTTTTCCATGATAGAATTCAATTTTGTAACTAGACTATGATTGAGCTCTAAATGTTACTAGACAATAAAATTATAATGAGTAAAATGTGAGTCTGATTTGGGTAGGTGTTTAAATGGACTAGCTAAACATTAAGAACATTGCATGTTCTCCATAAAATGAAATAAACGGGGGAAAGCTGTGATCAATAACATGGCCAGTAAAATGATTTAACTTGAAATTAAGTTCTTACATAAAAGTTAAAGCATTATTTGTTTTCAGATGTAGTGCAAAATAATAAAGGTTAATAGAGTGACTAGTTATTTTTTTTTGTTCATTCATTTATTTAGTTATTTGTATATTAATTTTTGTTTATTAAATTTGATATTTATTGAGTTATATTTGTGTGTTTCTTTATTACTTCATTTACTCATTTGGTTGTTTAGGTGATAATTTATTTAATATTAGGGGTAGGATCCTCAATGCCGCGATACCTCAATTTTAACATTCTGTTAATTGTATTTACCATACACATTTTTTTTCATGAAGCACAAAATTCCCATATTATTTGCTTAATGTGTTTTATCGCATTGTTTTTGCTCATGAATATCAGTTGCACTATTATTTTTAAATACCGAAAAAAGGAAAACCATCTCTGAATCGTTTGTAACTCCAGCCGCATCACAACACAAAGAACAGCTGGGCCGGGAGGGGAAGAACCGAAGCTGAAAGTACCGTGACGAGTTGTAGTTCCCCTCTCACTAGAAGAAACGAAAGTGGGAAGGGTGCCAAGGTGGTTGCTGGGCAACCATTACACCTCTTGCCAGGCTTGCAAGGGGAGGAAGCTACATTTAGCCTGGCCGTGACGAACTACAGCTTAGCATACTGAGTGAAGAGATTTGAGCAGTTTGTCTCATCAATGTCTTGAGAGCCGAACTGACCACATTCGAGGGTAGTCGACATCCGCTGACCAAGAGAGAGAGAGAGAGAGAAAATGTGAGGATGGCACTATAGTTGCTAGGCAACACTTCCGCTTTCGCCAGGCATGTAAGGGAGCAAAGCGAATCCACACCTTGTACCCAGCACTGGACGAACAAAAAGCTGCAGCGGTTGTCACTGAATTTACTCTTAGTTATCCAACCCTTTAGTAAACAAACGTTACAGTAATTTCCTGGAAGTCACAAAACAAAGTAGAGCTGAGCCACTACTGATACCCGATATTAAATATCAGCCAATATTTTCATTTATGTGCGACCGTTAAAACAGAGGATGATATGGTTGCAATGTTGGAGTAAGACAGGCTCACCTGCTACCATTTTGAGTCAGCAGTTGCCATTCTTATTCCAAGTACTAAACTGACAGATTGTCACTCCAGGAAGAGAAAGAGGAAGGGATATGCTATCCTGCTGTGAGAAAATCATCAATGGGAAGAGGAAAGAGTGAGGAAGAGAGAGTGAGACACGCTGCCCCAATTCCATTGCGGCCTGCTGAGACAGGCACTTTAAAAGATAATTATCTACAGCTTGTATTGCAGGTTGCTGAATTACCACCTTTGAAGGCATCATACTTAAGCCTACCTTATCATTTCAGTATTTAAATTATTTTAAAAGCAAAGAGTCTGACATTCATAACCCAGGAATTGGCAGTGCTTCAATTTTACTCTCAGTAAAATAAGGTAGTGCTGAATTTGATAACTATGCATATTAATAATTTTTAATTTTCTGAATATGAACAAAGTTAAATATACTGAGAAATCTGATACACGACCTTGTAGATTTAATATTTTTTATTTGATAAGTTTTAAAACAAAGTGCTTAAATCGCCATGACCTAAATCTAAAAATATATTACTAAAATATATTTTGAGTGCCGCTTTTATTCTTTGATTTTGAAGAATTAATGTGAAATTAATTTTCCTAATGTTTTGTACGTTTGCTGAAATCATCAAATATTACATTGTGTGACACTGACTTTAACATGATCTTCATCAGCTTCCCAAAATACTTTTAGTTCTAGTAGAAGTCTTTCAATTTAATACTCATATGTCCATTAAATCTGTATCAGATATTGGCTGTATCGGCAAGTAAGTATCAGTTTGTAATGGCATTGGTAAAAATCTGTATCGGCTCAGCATTAAAATAAAGTTTAAGAAACTGCACAAACGCAAAATAAATGTGTACTGAGTTATAATTGTCCTCAAAGCTTGATTACAGCTTTCACTGTGTATACAAATTTTTATAACATCAAAGCAGATGGTGTTGTTGGTTTATCATTGGTTAAGGACATTTGAGATACAGGCCGTACACAGTTTATTTCAAGTGTGATGTGGGTTTTTATATAGTTTCAGTGTGTGTCACCAACACTAGTGAAATGAGAAATTTTCTTGGCCAAGTTGTATTGTGTTCATGACAATTTTATTTTGGTATTGAGAAAAGTATTGGTATCGAGTATCGTGAGAATGTTCTTGTATCGAAACTGGTATAGAGTATCGAGAAAATGTGGTATCGACCCATCCCTATTTAATATTGTCACTTTTTATTGAGTCACATATTTTTTTACAAACACAAATAAATCTCAATTATTTACGTGCTTAATTTGCTTATATATTTACTAGGGATGGGTCGATACCACATTTTCTCTCTACTCGATACCAAAACATTATCACGGTACTCAATGCCTATACTTTTCTTGATACAAAATTTAAATTGTCATGAACACAAAACAACTTGACCAAGAAAATTGGTAATTTTACTACTGTTGTTGACACACACTGAAACTATATAAAAAAAACACATTACACATGAAACAAACTGTGGATGGCCTGTAACTCAAACTTCCTTAACCCACTTTTGTTTCTTCTTGAGGGTGGGGAACTACAACTCGTCATGGTACTTCCATCTTCGGTTCATCCCCTCCCATCTTTTCCATGTGTTGTGACGCAGCTGGAGTAAATGACGCATAGATGGTTTTCCACTTTTCAATATTTATAAAAAGGTATTGTGTGACTGTTACATGGTGGCAATAATTATCCAGTAAAACACAGTATGATAATAGGGAATTCAAGATTATTTATTTTTCAGTGGACCAACAAAAAAAAACAAAGCATGTGTGAAAACTATGGATGCTGACTTAGATTTTAGACCTAAGAATTACTGTACATAACCTCAAAATGCATTTTTGTTTAAACCAACAGTCTAAAGACGTTAATAAAACAACTTATTCAAGTAAATTTATGATAAAATATTCACTTTAAAATAAAAACTTCAAATTTTTTATTTGAGTAAAATTAAATTTATATTTATATTAATAGTTTTATTCAATATTCCTTAATCAACTGAGCAATGCTTAATCCCTCAGTTAAAATTGCCACAACTGGAATATTTACAACATTTTTTGTCAATCATTACTTGCCAGTCTTTTTCAAACCTTTACAATTCTAACCAAACATGCATCTGATAGTTTCCGATAATGATCACGCCAGATTAAAATATTGCAACGTCTCTAACTTCATTCCAAATTTTTTTTACAATAACAAAGCCATAGATTGTTGAATACAGTGTCGGAGATTGTGTGATTCATTCTCATTGCCACCAACCTAAGAGTGCAGTAAACATGTAAGAAGAATAAGAATCCGGAATGGTTTCTCATTGTTGCCAACCTACGAATGCAGTAAAGACATAGGAAAAAGAAGAAAAACTGTTGTGGAGTGTAAACAATATCAGTAGCATCAGTTATAGATTATCCGTAATGTTTTGCTCTCACATAGCATTCCAAAATGAATGATGCGCACAATCTTTGGCAAATATACTTATGAGACATACAGTGAAATGTAAATAATGGGGATGAATAATCGAAAATTCACTGTATTTCATAGTTAAACTATTGCATGCCTGTTTTTTTAACATTGTTTATATAAGATAGTTGTCGGGATCATCTAAAAAAAAGACTGATACTGGAAAATGGAATATACGGGATCGCAATGACGTTTTACTGTTATGGACATTTTGTAAATTTGTGCTTGATGAAAAAATGTGATGGTAAATACCATTAGCACAATAATAAAAAATTCAATACTTTCGGATATTCTCATGCAATACTCGATAACTATAAAGTATCAAATGTTATTGAGGTATCACAGCATCAAAAATCTCATTCCTAATATTTACTTTTATTTATGTGCTTTACTTATTTGTGTACTTATTTAGTAACTAAACTGTGTATGATTATTAATTGATTTACTTGGTGAATGATGACACGCAGAAGAGTAAACAGTATATAATGAATATAACAAACAGCTATTACTGAATACAAATACACTGTTTGACGTGGAAATAGCTACATCCATAAAGTGTCATCTTTTGCAATAAAATCAAGACAACATACTATATCAATTGCACAATTTAAATGGTTAAAGTGATGCCACAAAAATGTCGCTGCAACAGGTGATATAGGGGATGATTGTGAGTATTGCCCAGTGCTTTAAAGGCCCATACAAAATGTTGGAAAGATGGAAGTCTTGATGCTAATAGGTAGATCAGTATGACAGAATGTTGTGCTTGCTGAGAATATCACCACTCAGACCCACTTGAACAGGGTCATAGGTTGGACTGCAAAAAGCCAGATGGTCTGCTCTTCATATAGTCATTCATCTGGGCAGTGCAGTCACCATTGTAACACATTATTTGCAAGTGTAAATAAATATGTACGAGATGTACATCATGTAGAGTAGATAATGGTCCTGCCAGACCCGCTACAGGTAGAGAACATTTTTTTATCCACAAACTGCAGTAGTAGAACATGGCCCCATAGCCAGAGAGATTTTGCAGGTTGTAGGGCCTGCACTGCCTTTGCTGGTCTTAACAAAAACCATTCATCACAGTTTGAATGAGGCTGGCCAAGAGGCATGGTGTCCACTGTGCCATTTGTTTTTGACTCCACAGCATCATGTGGCTTACTGTCAATGGTGCCAAAAGGTCAACATTTGACAGGAATTGCGAGGCATTGTGTTCTCTGATGAGACCTAATTCAATTTTAATGCTGCAGGGTTTGGCACCATTGTGGGGAATGTAACGATCCTGCACTGATTTGCGAATATAATACATTTCTGGGACACCAGGTGTTATGGTATGGAGTGCTATCAGTTATGACTCCCAGTTATATTTTGTGGTTGTCGAAGGCATGGAGACAGCACAGCGATATGTTAACTAGGTTCTACGGCCCCATTTTCTGCCATTTTTGCACAGCATAACCAATGTTATCATGCAGTTAGATGATGCTCTTTCCCATACAGTTCATATCACCCAACATGCTTTATAAGATGTGGACTCCTTGCCTTGGCCTGCCATGTCTCCAGATTTGTCTCGTATTGAAAATGAATGTAATATGATGGGGCAACGTTTCACCACCGCTTACCACTGGCCCAAACACTAAGTGTGCAGTTTCAGGAAGCATGGTGGTATGTGCCTCAGGACACACTCCGCCACCTATATGGTGGAATGCCTTATTGCATTGCTGCCTGTATAGCTGCGACAAGAGGCTATACCCCATGTTGAAAACTTGCTTTGCAGATGCTAAACAATGCACCCTGTATGCATGAAAGACTAATAACTACTCATTTGCACTATCCACTATCAGACTGTGATGGTTGTCCAAGGGATACACCATGAGATAATGAGAGCAGGATCGAGTAGGAAAAGCTGTACAGATCCTCTTAATCATCATTCTACTCATGCTCTTCATTATCATCCTTCACTGTCGTCCTCTTCCTCTTTGAGGTTGACCTCCCATTTGTTATCCTCCCCCTCTTCGTCATTGCCCTCTTAGTCGTCGCTGCCACTGCCCTCTCATCATTACCGCCACCTCTCTCTTCTTCATTGTTGTAGTCGCTGCCGCCGCCTTCCCCTCTTAGTCGTTGTTGCCACCACTACCCTCATCTTTGTCGTTGCCGCCACTGCCATCATCATTGTCGTCACCGCCGCCACTGCCTCATAGTCGCTGCTGCCACCTTCCTATTCATCTTCTTAATCTTTACCAACACCCTCCTATTCATTGTCATTGCCGCCACCTTCCTCCTATTCTTCGTTGTTGCCTCCACCTTCCTCCTCTTCGTCATCATTGCCGTAGTCGTCGTCCTCTTCATTGTTGTTGCAGCCGCCTTCCTATTCTTAGTCGTAGTTACCGCCGCCTTTTCCCTCTTTGTCATCATTGCCACCGCCTTTCCCCTCTTCATCATCATTGCCACCGCCTTCCTTATCTTCGTCATCGCAACCACCTTCCTCTGCTTCATCACTGCCACCACCCTTCTCTTTGTCGCTGCCGCCACCCTACTCTTAGTCATTGCTGCCACTCTCGTATTTGTTGCTGCCACCGCCCTTCTCTTCGTCACTGCTGCCCTCTTCGTCGTCGCAGCTGCCACCCTCCTCTTCATTGTCACCACAACCTTCCCTATTTGTTGTCTACTTTGCAGCCACAACCCTCCTCTTCATTTTTGTTACTGCTGCTGCAGATACCCTCTTATTCGTCGTTGTGGTGCTGCCTTCCTCTTCTTCATCGTCATTGCTACTGCTGCCTTCTTCCTCTTCATTGTCGTTACTGCTGCCTTCCTCTTTGTCGTTGCTGCTGCCTACCTCCTCTTTGTTGTTACTGATGCATTCCTCCTCATCATCGCCGTTGCTGCCACATTTCTTGTCTTCATCATCGTTGCCACAAGCTTCGTCCACTTTGGCATTGTTGCCATCTCCTTCCTCTTCGTCCTCCTTGCTGCCATCTTCCCCCTCTTTGTTGTAGTTGCTGCCACCTTCCTCCTTTTTGTTGTTGTTGCTGCTGCTTTACTCCTCTTCATCATCATTACCGCCTCTCTCCTTTACCTCGTCGTTACCACCGCCCTCCTCTATGTCGTCACCTTCCTCCTCTTTCTCGTTGTGGCCACCACCTTACTCCTCTTTCTCATTGTGGCTGCAACCTTCCTCCTCTTTCTCATTGTGGCCGACACCTTCCTCCTCTTTCTCGTTGTGGTCGCCACCTTCCTCCTCTTTCTCGTCGTGGCCGCCACCTTCCTCCTCTTTCTCGTCGTGGCCGCCACCTTCCTCCTCTTTTTCGTCATGGCCGCCACCTTCCTCCTCTTTCTCGTTGTGGCCGCCACCTTCCTCCTCTTTCTCGTTGTGGCCGCGACCTTCCTCCTTTTCGTCATTGTTGCCACTACCTCCCTCTTTTCGTCGTTGTTGCCACCACCCTTCGCTATGCCGTCATTCCCATCACCTTCCTCTTCATTGTCAATGTTACCACCTTCCTCCTCTTCCTCGACGTAGCAGCCATCTTTTCGCCTCTTCCTTGTCATGGCTGCCACCTTCCTTCCCTTCCTCCTCCTGGCCGCTATCTTACCGCCGCTTTCTCATCGTGGCCGCCACCTTCCTCCTCTTTGTCATTGTTGCCACTACCTTTCTCCTTTTCGTCATCACTGCCACCACTCTGCTCAATGCAATCATTATCCTCCTTGCTGCCACTGCTATTCTCCTTGTTGCCAACACCCTCTTTGTTGATGCTGCAGCCACCCTCATCATCACCATTGTTGTACCCACTCTTTTCAATGTCTGCCACTGCCCTCTTCATTGTCACTGTCACCCTCCTGTTCACTACCATAGAGTTCCTTCGTCACTGCGGTCACCATCCTCATCATCGCTGCCACCATCGCAGTCGCTTCCACCATCGTCGTCGCTGCCACCATCGTCGTCGCTGCTACCATCCTCTTTGTTGCTGCTGCTGCCACCATCCTCTTTGATGCCACTGCCATTCTTCTCTTCATTGCAGCTGCCATCCTCATTACCATTACCACCATCTTCATCATCACTGCCCTCTTCATCACCACCGTTCTTTTCATCGCCACCACTCGCCTCCTCATTGCTGCCGCTGCAGCCACTGCCGTCCTCTACACCACAGCCACATTCGCCCTCCAGTTTGTCGCCGGCATAGCCGCCACTATCTATGCCGCAGCCACTACAGCCTTCTATGCCATAGCCACCACCATCCTCTATGCCACAGCCACCACCATCCTCTATGCCACAGCCACTGCAGCTCTTCTCTTCCCCACAGCCGTCACCACAGCTGATGTCGCCCTCTACGCCTTCTATGTAGTTCCCGCCATTGCCACACTCCTCATTGCTGCAGCCCTCCTCGTCGCAGCCACCACTGCTCTCGTTGCCACCATCCTTCCTCTCTGTCACCATTGCCACCGTCTGTGTCACCACCAACCTCTCCGTTTGCAGATACCCTCTCCATCTCTGCTACCCTCTCTGCCTCCGCCGCCCTCTCCATCTCCACCACCCTATCTGTCGCTGTCGCCGCACTCACCATCATAGTCATCCTCTTTGATGTTGTCTTTGTCGTTGCCCTCTTTGTTGTCGCTGCTGCTCACCTCTTTGTCGTTGCTGCTGCTGCTCACCTCTTTGCCATCACTGCTGCTCACCTCTTTGTCATCGCTGCTGCTCACCTCTTTGTTGTCGCTGTTGCTCACCTCTTTGTCGTCGCTGCTGCTCACCTCTTTGTCATCGCTGCTGCTCACCTCTTTGTCGTCGCTTCTGCTTGTGTCTTTGTCGTCGCCCTCTTTATCACATTTGCCCGCTTCATCATCTTTGCATTCTTTGTCATCACCCTTTTTTGTCACTGTCACCCACTTTGTTGTCGTCGCTCTCTTCATTTCTGCTCTTTTTTTGTAGTCTCCACTCTTTTTTCATTGTCGCCCTCTTCATCACCATTGTTTCCCCTCTTTATCACCATAGTCACCCTCCTTGTTGCCGTAGTCGCACTCTTCATCGCCGTAATCGCCCTCTTAGTTATCGTAGTCGTCCTCTTCGTCCCCATAGTCTTCCTCTTCATCGCTGTAGTTGCCCTCTTCATCGCTGTAGTCGCCCTCTTCATCATTGTGGTCGCCCTCATGGTTGTAGTTCCCCTCCTTGCTGTCATCATAGTTTTCGCCTTTAATCGTCATCGTCTTCCGTCATTGTCATCATTGTTCACCGCAGTCGCCACCTTTCCTTGTCAGTGTTATCACCTTTCGTTGTCATTGTCGTCACCTTTACTCATCATCGTCACCTTTACTCACCGTCCTCACCTTTACTCACCGTCCTCACCTTTACTCATTGCGTCACCTTTACTCATCGTCGTCACCTTTACTCATCGTCGTCGCCTTAATTAGCCATCACCGTTATTTGCCTTCACCTGTCTTTGTCGTTGCCACCTTCTCCACCATCATCTTCTCTCTCTGCTGTCATAACTTCTCTCTCCACCGTCATCATCTCCCTCCCCATAGTCATCACCCTCTCCATCCCTGCCAACTCCATTGTCTGCGCCACCCTCTCTGTCGTCGTTGTTCCAACCTGTCTGTAATAATTGCCCTCTTTGTCATCAACTTCAGTGTCCTCTTTGTCATCTTCTTTATCATCGCCCCCTTTGTTCTCACTGTTGCTAGCCTTTCTCATTGCTGCTACTCACCTCTTTGTCATTGCTGCTGCCCACCTCTTCATCATTACACTTTTCGTCTTTTCCTTCTTCATCATTGTTGTTGCCCTCTTCATCATTTCAAATTCTTTTTTGTCACCCTTTTTTCATTGTCGTCCCCTTTTTTTCATCATCGCCCTCTTCTTTTCATCATCGCCCTCTTCTTCATCACTGCTGCCCTCTCCATCATCTCTGCCTTCCTCTGTCGCTGTTGCTGCAGCTCTCGCCATTGTCACCACCACCCTCTACACTGCCGTCGTAGCCACTCTCTTAATCTTGTCCCTCTTCATCATCTAGTCCCTCTTTGTCGTAGTGTCGCTCTTCGTCGTAATCACCCTCTTAATCATTGTTGCTGCTATAGCCTTCTCTAATGTCACTCTCTTTGTTACCATTACAGACCTCTTTGCCACTGCCCTCCATTCTGCCGTCACCCTCTAAATCTTGTTCCTCTTCGCCCGTCGTCGCTGCTGCCACCCTCTCTGTCATCGCCGCTGCCCTCTACGTCACCATTTCCACCACCCTCTCAATCTTGTCCCTCTTCATCATCAATGTGTTTCTCGTTGTTTTATTTTACCAGTTCATCGTTGTTTGCTGTCATAGTCTTCTCCGTTGTTACATCCCTTGTTGCCTTCACAGATCTCTTTGTCGCCATCGAAAGCCTCTTTGCCGACACATTCGCCATCACCGTTTATATGAACGTTTATATGGAATTGTTCAAAGGTGACATGGATATAGTGGTTTAATACTGGAACTCATTTTCAGAGCAATTATGCATTACCTGACATCAACATTTGTAGGGCATTATATAACTCTGATTTCCTAAAGCATTGACATATTCCTTCATCTGAACTTTAAATGTAAGAAGCAAAGTTAATGCAAATCATTGTGATGGGCCAAATGTGAATTTGAAGTATCTTATAAATTCTCAATCTTACAGTAATGTGTAGGATTCAGACTCCAAGATAATGACCATTATTAGACTGTACACAATGCTTGTGGATAGCAGCTTAGTGATTTCTTTCATGCTCTCTACAATCACTTTAAAGACTTTCCATCTAACAACCTGACTACACACATCGCACAGGATCTACAATATTTCCACTGAAATGCTGCTCAATTATATGAGTTCAGAATTCTGAAGTTACTCAGAAGGCTGTCAATACCATCAAATGTTATGCTGAAGCTGTAATAAACTCCGAGCAACAAAGAACTACAGCACTGGGGCAAAGTTTGTCTCCAACAATATATTGTATGCATAACTTTAATTTGTGTAATCTTAAACAATTTTTACAATGTTTCAGTCAAATGAATTACAGCTTCCATTTATGTATTCAGAACTGTATTTTGTGATGTTAGCATTGCAATGCAATTTAAGAAAGTTTGCTCACTACAACATAACTTATGGTGAAGGGTGACTAAAATAAGAAAAAAAAAACTTCAACCTGTCAAAGACTGTTGATATTGATTGTGGTGCTGCAGTGTCTTGCAAAGGGATCAAGGAAAATTGATGTCATTAGTTTCAGGAAAGATTGCAGACTTTTTAGTTATATTGTATACAAAGTTAAATTTGAAACCACCTTTACGTAAGAAGATTGTAAAAGTAGCATCATATCTTTTACCTGAGGTTGCATGGAGTATACTAGGAGAAAGTCACATAAGTGCAGTGGGATAAATGGTATCTAAAGAAAAATTATCTTCACTGGAAGCAGAATTTGTGAAGAAGAGCTACATTAAGCTGAAAGAAAATCCAGTTATAGAAGGTAAATTGAAGAGACACAATATGTCTCAGGAAATAGCATCAAACATAAGCGGGGAGGTAGAGGACCTCCAGGCCTATCCGAAACACCCCTATGTGTGATAGTTTCTGGGTTATGAATTTTTTGTACATTTTTTCTGAAATTGCAGTTCACCGAGAAATATTGATATGGGACGCTTGAGTATTAAGTTAGATTAGCTGATTGAATGTGTGGGACATTATAGGACAGTGTTTTGTGCAGTCAGCAATACCGGCAACAAACCTCCACCAATTGCAACAACAGGAAGAATTAGCGTGGGACACTATTCTCCAAGATGACATCTGACACCTTTATGATTGTCTCTACGCACAACTGCAGGGCTGCAGTGTCGCTAAATGAGACTAGACAAGATACTGACATTGTTGTGTAAGACACTCTGTAGCCTTTGTCCATAGGTGTATGATCCTGTGATCATTATCGTATGAGTGCATTTAAATCTTGGAATACTTGGCAAACTACCTAGGATTGTAGATTTTGAGGGAAGATGGGGTTGCAATTTATGCAGAGCTTAATTTGAATGTAACTACATAAATCTTTTTAAAAAAATGAGTAATCAATTTTACACACACTTTTTTAATGTCTACCAGGAATTTTCATGGAAATAATATCAGCTATGGTTAACTGTTGAGGTAAAAAAATTGAAAAAACAATGACAAAGAATGAAATTAAAATTAAAATTTTACAAAATAAGCAAGTAGGGAGAAGTTGCAGACAAATGTAAAAATAGTAATTTGTCAATTTTGGCATTATTCCTTTAGTTACATAACTAAGGAGTATGGCAATGTTATTTTTATCATCTTAGAAATTTTTCTGGTACAATTTGTTTGTATCCGCTAATGTAACATATCCAAGTTATTAAAATGAGGGGATGCGTGGTTTTTGCAAGTAACGAGTCGTTCAGGAAGGGCATAAGTGGATTTGAAACATTCCGGAAGGAGAACCTGTGTTCTGCATTTTATTTTATTTTGGTCATTTATACTCACGCTGTCATTCTAAGAGCAGAATTAAGTCTGCTGCCTAGCTAGGAGGATAGATGCGGTGCAGACAATTAATTTTTTTTTTTTTACAAACAGTTTTATCTGCATAGCTAGATTTGTAATATAAAAGACTTGAAAGTTTCTGCTACTGAAGTACTAGTACTTTGCAAGTTCTAGAACCGTGGCTATTATTTTTTAAAATTCATGAGAAGGGTAAAATAACCTCTTTTCAACTGCCAGTTGCTGGACAAGTGCAACTTGGGAACTTTCTAAACTACAATACACAAGTCCTCTCAATCTTTAGATGAGTTATGCGCATATAAAAATGATATACCATCACTTTGAATAAAAATGGCAAGCGTATTTCTGAAGCATGTTTCACTTTTTGTCAGTGGCTGTGTTGTGGTGTACTCTACACCAGATGTCAGTGTATATGCATAGTCATAGCCACCTCTTACTCCACTACAAGTATTTCCCACCCCTCTGCGCTCACTGGTGTTCAAAGTTTGGGAAAGCAAAACATGATAAAGGAAGAATTTGTTTGGAATAATGGATACAGCAAAGAAGTACAAACAAAGAGGAAATAAAACACATTTTCAGTTGAATGCAGGACATTATTTGAAATACAAAAATTTTCCCTCCTTTCTCATCTTTGTTTTTAATTGCATAATGTTGATGTTTTGCAATTATTTGATTATTTTATATTGATCCAATTATGAAGGTGTAACAATTTTTAACAATCGTGCATGACTCATTCCAGACTAGTCTATTGTGATTATATTTAGAATTCTGCCATTTTTGAGTCATGTCACTAAACCAATATATCTCACTGGTGCCACATTGTCAAATACTATTGGATACTTCTAAATTGAAATCAAATACTTTCAGGACCTCATGAGCACTACATCATATAATTTATTACCGTTTTCTAACAGCACTGTAATAAAAGACTTTCCTAAATACTGTGTCCAAAATGGATAAATTTTATTGCTTAATGAAAAACATTAATTAATGCAGAGCAATGACAAACCTAAGAATGAACATTTCAGTAAGTTTTGTACAAGACGAACACAAATAATATACGTACCAGCAAAGTGCAGTTGTGGGCAAGGCTATTGTAGGCTGCAATTACATTTTTGGATGATTGGTGAAGTTAGGTGGCCAGTATTTTTCAAAGGGGTTATACGAAGTTACTTTTAAGGAGGAGAAGCTATAAAATACAAGATAACAGGAAAATGGGAATATCTTAAAAAAGCTCTTGGGCCATCAGCAAAGTTCACCATCAATGTTTCCACATGTAAAGAGGTAAGGTTTGGTTATCCAGAAATAGTCCAAATATCATGTATGAGGGGCCAATCAGCTGTCAAATAACAGATCCATAGTTTGTACTATATGTCAAAAACATAATTCATTCACTTACACATTTACATTATATGGATTTTGCTTTCTTCAGAAACAAAGTTTTGATAATTATCAACTACTTTACATGATTCACTTCTGTAGGCATGTTTGAAGAAAATATTTTTGTATGGTTTGCAACATCACCTACTTCAAATAGTTGTTTTAGTGTCGGTAATAAATTTTTATTACACAGTATATAATATTTTGCTGCCAATTTTTATGCCCATAGAATTCCAAATGTACAAAGTAGCCTCTAATCCAGTTGATACATTTATGTGGGCATATCAAGTCTAACCCAGTGTCATGTAAGCTCACAAATTTTTCAGGACCTCAGTTCTTATCAGTAGAATTTTCTTAGATAAATTTCATAACGAAGGATGAGACATTAATAATACCTCCTGTAAAAAAAAATCAGAGGCGACTCATATAACTCAAAATTTATCTAGCTTGCATTTTAACTACATTGCAGAGTTTTGGTAGGAAACATGTCAGTAAATAATATCTCAAAACAGAGTGCTGTTTAAACACTAAACACATATAAGAAAAGTCTTGTGCCCAAAGAGATATTTTCAGGTTGCCTTTTCTTTTATTTGTAAGAATTTTTTTAAAACATAACAGTTGGAATTGTTGTACCCAAAATTACTTTAAGAGATTTGTGTATATAGGGTACGGTAATGATTGTCTTCATTATCGTGCCAAAAAAAAAAAAAAAACGTTTATGGCATAGCTATGACAGATGCACAGCAGTTCAGTGAATTGCATGTAGAGGGTGGGGAGTGGAAACTAGCTTTAAAATTGCAACCTGGAAAAAGTTGCATGTTTGTTAATGTTGCTATTGCAACTTGCAAAAAGTGAGTGAGAAGATTTGGGCACCTGTTGACAGGGAAGTCTAAAGAGCCAATGAGGGTGATAATGGTGAGTATGGAGCAGTACCAGAATCAAAGGGTGGGGGAAACTGGAAATCCCAGATAAAACCCACCAAACAGCAGCATTGTCTGACACAATTACCGCAGGCAAAAATCCAGAAGTGTTCTGGCCGGGGATTGAACCTGGATCACGTTGGTGGGAGATGAGCAGTCTAACCGCTCAGCCACTGCAGCCCAATATGTTAAAATATATTGAAATTAGTAGTAACTGTGAAATGACATAGACAGTACTTGCAGCTGCTCCTTGTGTGTGGCATTTGGAAGTATCGCAAGTATGACCATTAGCTGTGATTTATTCCTGCTTCATAGTTCTGTACATTTCTCAGAGCTGCTGACATGAACTACCTAGTGTATGTAATGACTGGTAAGCCCACACTAACATGAAACATAATTTCCACATTTTTCTCTTTGCCATTTTAACGTTATCAATGACAGCATGAAAACTGCATTGCAATTCTTGTCGTAACCCTGACATTTTGTATAATTTATGTGCAAGTAAAAATATATGGTAAAAATGTTTGTTGTTTAGGTGAATGTGGAACCTTGCTTTTTTACCATACATAAAATAAAAGTTTCATGTAAAAATGTTTTATCCAGTCATCTTGGTTACCTAAACATTAATGAATTAATGAATTAATTTTTTTTCCCATGAGATTAAAAAATACGTCAACATTACATATGTTAGTTAATGGAATCATTGAAGGGCTTTTTGGAAAAACAACTTTAATCCAAAACTATAATTTTCCGAGAAGCAGGAAAGATCTGACGTGTATAAGGGTCATTCATATGAAATCATCAAATTTTGTAAAAAGAAAAATTGAAACTGCACAATTTTTTTTTTTATAAATATTTGTTCTTATGTTACCCTATCCTCAAGGTGAAAGAAAATTAAAAACACTTATGTAGATTTTTACTTACAACAAGTGGATGATGGCAGCAATTTTTCATACACGCTACAAGCAAATCTCACAGATTTTGGAGGTTTACGCTACTAGTCATAACTTTTTTAATAAGTCACCTATTGTGTAATATTTAGTGTAATTTAAAAGCTTACATAAGATACTTTTACACAGAATATTTATATTATGAAATAAGTATTGTACTTTTAGGATTGCTCATACGAGATGCGAAGCAGCAAGCACATAACACTATGTTACAATTTGCAGCCATTTTACATAAGTTACTATTACACTGTATATTTATATTATAAAATATACTTTGTATTTTCAAGATGGCGGCAATCTGCTTTCTGCATTCAGATGACTGTTTTACCCCACTTTATACCCCACCCTGCTACAACAAAAATACATTTAGAGAGCTGATATTTTGTGTGCGTAGTGTCTACATGTAAAACAGTGTGCAACATCAAAGTTATGTGGGTGGATGATTTCCTTCCTAGAAAATAATAGTTTCCAAGTTGGGGAAAAAATGAAAATTTGCTATTTTCGAAGCCAAAAAAACTTTTGTGGGGGACAAAATTAAAAAGTTAAGTTTTTTATTAAAGATACTCTTGATGAATAGTCCCATTCTCTTAATTTCACGCCTGTTAAGTACACAAGACTTTTTTTTTTAAGTTTATTTCAAATTTAATCTACTGTGCATCATTTAATCCTACATCATTCTGAATGTGATTGTCAAAGGAATGCAAATTTGAATTACCTTTGCTTTTTTGCTTTAGTAGAAGTGTGTGCCAATATAAGTTTTCTTCATGCTGGCAAGGAATTTCAAAACATAAACTGCTTTACCCATAACGAATACCAAATAACAGCACAAGTTAATTAATTCTAGCTGTAGTAACACTCAATTAAATTTTAGTGCTTTATCAACATGTTGGTTCTTCTTTTTTTTACATTCACAATTGAATTTTCACTCTAATTTATAGTCTATGTTTGTATACTTATACTAATATTTACAAATTTGCATGCAGCAATATTGCTGTGGAATATGTCCCATTTTCTCTATGAAAACCCTGATAACATTTCACTCAGTTTGTTGCTTATGTTGTGTATTCTTCCATTGTAAGTTACTACTTCAAGTGGTGATAACATTATTAATATATTCACTTGTTTCACCCATATCAATACCTTTGTAATTTTGAAGTGAGAACTTGAGCCTTCAGGCTGAAAAACATATGACCTGGTACTCTTCTTCTCCCTCCACAGTTTCTTTGCCTGCAACAGTTCCAATCCACTTGTCCCTGCCATAAATAAAACACTTATAGTCGTTCAGGTATGGCAAAACAGCTTGTTGTGATTTGGTGATGAGTACCACTAAATAGTTATGTAATAATGAGCATTAGTAGACAGCAAGATTATCTCTTTTTTGGTGCTGTAGGCACATACATACAGAATGTGTACCACTGGTACCAGCTAGCATGCAACACTTAGACATTAATTAAGCAAACTTTGAATACCCTATCTTTATACATGGATGAGTTTCTTTGAATTTCATTTAAACTTCATTTAAATTAAAGAATACTAGATATTTTTGTTATTTTGTCTTCGCTGCACTTCGAGAACTGATTGTTACACAGTTCTTTAAACCAGGCATGATTCTGCTCACAGCATCACTTGTGTAAATCTCTATTAAAACTTTTGCGGTTCCGTTACTTAAGTGATTTTCACTTTTTTGTTATCAATATTTGGTAGCACACCATATTTTGCCTTTAAAGTTCTTGCATTTCTACTAAATATTAACTGCACTTGAACTCAGCTTTGTTTTTAGAAATGCTCCAGTATTTTTGCACTAAACTTTTGTATTACTCATCATATGTGCTATCATGTGCGAATTTCTCATTTAACTCGTATATTAACTCAAAGTAGCCTAAATGGTTATTTGGAATAATTTGTTCAAGGTAGCAGCTTCATTGGAAAATGAGATACTTGTTTCTAATTTTCTTCTAACTTTACATCATAGCTTATCTTTTGCTCCATTCTTTGTCTTCTTTTACACTGAGGAAACCTTTGTAAATGAATAGGACATTCATCCAGAGTAGCACATGTGTTTTTAACCAATTTTACAGCAATGCGTTCTGTCTCAAAATTACTATTATTGTTGTGTTTTTCTCCATCAAATTCAAATTCTACAGTTTTATTCAACTTTTGAAGACAGTGTGCACATACAGCCTTACTTGCTATTAGTTCCAGATGTTCATGTTTAGCAGGCAGCTGCATAGTGATTTCCCTTAAGGACTTAAAAATAGGTTTCTTGTACAAATGGGTCACAACTCTTCTTATCATACAAATGAAAGAACTTGTCATCATATTTCTTGTAATGTTATATACAGATATTTACAACTTCATTCACACCTGTTCCAAGTCTAATTAATGTTTTTATTTCATCACTTATGTCACATTCAAATTTTAACTCTGATGATCTAGATTGTATGACACTCATCCTTAACAAAACAGCCAACAGAACACTCCATTGTCACTTGAATTGAATACAAATCATGCCACCAGGACAGGCAATGATAGACTGAAGCTCCAGGCAGGATGTGTCTAATTATATGCGTATCAACATAATGCAATCTTATGAAACAGTTGCATCATCTTCAGACTTTCAGACATTACAGAGTGATTACCATTACATGTAATAACATGACTTAAAGCATCTGCTCGTAAATTTTGCCTTTGATTTTAAACTATCTATACTTTCCAATTAAAGTACAGTAGGTAAATGTTATGTATTTTTATTTATTTATGTAGTTGTAAAATTGTGACTTTTTCAATTTGTTTACATTGCACTGCCCAAACAGTGTATAAACAATCAGTATGCCTTATCACCCTAATGTTGATGACATTCAGAATTAAGTGGGTTTATATAATGCACAACAGATTAAATTTAAAAATCAATTTTTTTTCATATATCTGTGTAAACACAGGCAAAAATAACAGAATATAACAACCTTTTTGCCTTATTCATCAAGAGTA
Source organism: Dryococelus australis (assembly GCA_029891345.1). Lineage (NCBI taxonomy): Eukaryota > Metazoa > Arthropoda > Insecta > Phasmatodea > Phasmatidae > Dryococelus > Dryococelus australis. The sequence goes on from CM057009.1 coordinate 193,601,777, forward strand.
TCTTTTATGAAAATATAAAATTTTTGTTTTGTCCCTCATGTAACTTTTTTTATCTTCGATAACTGCAAATTTTATTTATTTTTCCTAGGAAGGAAATCTTTAACACATATAACTTTGATGTTGTACATTGTTCTACAGGCAGACACTAAACACAGAAAAGATCAGATCTCTAAATGCATTTATGTTGTAGCAGGGTCGGGTATAAAGTGGGGTAAAGCAGTCATCTGAATGCAGAAAGCAGATGGCCACCATCTCGAAAATACAAAGTATATTTTATAATATAAATATATTGTGTAGTAGTATCTTATGTAAAATGGCTGCCATCATCCACGTGTAGGTAAAAATCTAAACTAATGTTTGTCTTTCACCTTGAGGACAGGGTAACATAGTGTTGTGTGCTCGCTACTTTGCATCTCATGCGAGCAAGTGGAAGTGACGGACAGAGCAGTTATATGATAGCAGCAACAAATCAATGGTATGTTTTGAATTACAGGCGAATGATAAATCAAGGACAGTGTGTGTCTTATACAAAAAGTATTCCACCGCGCATAGTATTGCATGGCACCATGATATCTTTTTTGCGGTGTGTGCTACAGACCGTGGATGTAGTGAATTTCTGCATTTATCTGAAGAATTTTCTAGTTGTTTACTGCTCTATTTTCTCTCAGCATGTCTCAGGGTGCATCAAAATTTCCAGGTCAAGGCCAACAGTGTATAAATAGGGCGACTGACCTCCAGGCCGGCAATTGTTGAGCGAATTAGTGGCTGCAGCGTCGAGCGAAGGACAATGGGCGAGCAGAGAAATGAGCGGCGAAATAAGTGACCAGCGGGAGGAAAATCTGCGACTGCGAGCATCGGCGCAGTAAATAGTGTGACTGGCTGGCTGGTCTATTGGACTGGATACGTGAGTGAAAGATGGCAACAGACTTACTGAACATGTGTTATGATGAATATGAGTTAATTTACTATAACTAAACAGACACATTAAAAAGGACGGTAATAAGAGTTAAAATAGATGTTATATATATTACGAGGAGGGGTGGGAGATGTAGATTGGGAAGTAGGGAGGTGTGATCTCCAGGAGTAACCAACCAAGGAAACTTCCCAGCGCCTCCACCAAAAGCTACATGGTGGGAGACGGGGTAGGGAAAGGGTGAGATAGGGTGAGGGAAGGATAAAATTTAGACTTACAAAAAAAATAGTAGACAAATGAGCCAACACCAAAAGCTAACCTGCAAAGCTTCCACCACATGCTGTACCTTTTACTTAGCAGGGCCAGCATGATACCCTGTACCCTAACCAGCTACTTTAATAAAAAAAAAAAAAAGGCTCATTTATACCAAAAGGGACAGGGAGTAGGGAAATGAAAAAAAGGGGGAGGGAGAGTTTACTCGGAAGGCAATGGAGAGGAAAACTGTGAACGCTCATGGGTCAGTCATAGACAGAGACCATGCATCAAGGTAAAAACTAATAAGATATAGAACAAACTATCTGTTAATAGGCACCCAGTGCCTAAATACTATGCTCCTAATTTTATCTGAGGTCTTCTACTTCTACAAAATAGAGGAGTGGGGTTATTCTCATCAACTTGAAAGAAAGAAGAACTACGATTTAATATATATATATATAGTTTTATTAAAAACAAACAAGAAAATTAACAGAAACAATAAAAATATTTTACAGGATACGAGTCAAAAATTTATTTTCTTCAACTACCAAGTATGTAGGTATAAAGAAAAAAAATTGATGAAACACATTGGCATACAGTAATTAAATTATTAAGGGCAAAAAAAGAATATATTATAGGGCTGACACAGGATGGCCTTCTCACAGTATTATAAAAAAAAGTGATCTGCGCATCTGATAAATTTAAACTTACTTCCAATTACCTAATGTAGAAGCACTCTTACCATTTGCCCCCTAGGACTTAAAAGAGAGTCAAACTCAGGATCACTAAAGTTACTTTATTTACGGGTGCTTATTATTATAAATTCATTTAGTTTATTAATAGATTGTCAAGGAAAATTAACAGAGTAACAACATTTAATTTAAACAGATAACGAAAGAAAAGGACAATTGACTTTAAACTGTATAAAAGAAAATACTTTAGAATTTAGTTTTAGTGAAGAACCAATCAAAATAAAATATCGGGCAACGCAACAAGGACCTCGGTTTTTGTCAGTACAGTAGGGCCTACACAACTCCACCACCTACGAACCCATCAATCTTCAGAGCCATCTACACACCAGGCACTACTGATACCCATCTCCTTACAAAAGAAAACAATACTATTGCAGAAAATTGTAGGTTCCCTCCCAAATCCCTATTAAATTAATTAAAGCATGGGAATATTAACCCTGATGACCCCTCTGCCAATATTGATGGAGAGTACATATTTACCTAAGACGTTGCTGCCCTGGTCTCTTAACACCACCCAAGTACCTCGGATGCTGTGCACTACATAGTCTCCAACTGAGCCCCTTTTTCACTAAGGTCCAACTATTTAAAGGCAGAGTCGTGGCATTTCTTCCAGCTAAACAGGGACGAACGACCCGACCACGCACAAAAAAAAAACGTTTCCAAAGAAGACTCATTATTTTGATGTTGCAGCCTCCTTCGGGGCAACCCACCTGCTCCATAACTGTTTGCTCACAACAGCTGTCTGCTATCATATATATATATATATATATCACCTCGATTTTTACTGCTGATAAGCACAAGCTGCCTTGCTGATGTCACGCGCAAGGCTGATGTAATGGCGGGCCAATCAGAATCCGCCACCACCATAATCAATACTTTGATACATCGCAGCTAACACCCTATTTCCTCGTACAGTTCCTTACTGCCTCTCTTCACCACAAAAGTCTTGCCTTTACCAAGGAAATAGATGACACATCTTTTCAGCTGTCAGCTGCGTCCGAAGATTCCAACAAGCAGAAAATTTACAATTCTCCCGAACTGCTGAAGGGGGCATTATAACTCACACCTGGTTGGGTAAATACAGCCAGCTGCCACCGCTTCAGAGGAAGCCTGCTGATCTATGAGGTGACAAACGCATTCAAGATTAAAAACAACTAGTGACCTCAGTTCCTTAAGAACTTGGCAGTAAAAATAGTAGCAACCCTTTATTCTTACAAAACCTAAATGACATGGTAAAATAACTAATTCCTAATTCAATCCCACCATAGGTTAAATGATCTAACCTTAAAATAAAAAGGAAACAAAAATGAAACAAATAAAATCATCAATTAAATAACCGTTAGTAGGTTTCAAAAAGTAATATGATAAAAAAAACTTAAAGGAAGAATTCTAGAAGAGCGATTGTCAGTTAACTTTCCCACCAAAACTTTGGCATCTAGCTTAAGGTCATCATGACTGTTGAAACTGACTTCCCTGAAAACACATTTCGAAATTTAAAAATAATAAAGTATCTATCACCACCTTACTTATTAAAGAATAATTCCTAACCTAACCTCCAAGGATGAGATTACCATAAGAAAAATACTAAACGAAAAATCAAATAACAGTCGGCCTATCACATCTCAACAAAAAAAGTCAAAGGGATAGGGAACTTCCCTGCTGGCATAAAATCTAAGGCATCCAAACATAAAAAAGGTAGCCAGCAAAAATACCACTACAGATATCACGTTTAACAAAGAAGCTTAGTTTAACTCAAAATCACAAAAAAAAATGTAACCCCTTAATTCACATTATGACAATATTGCGCTCGCTGAGAAATAAATAAAGTAATATTTGGGAAAAATTATTTTATGCTGTAAATAATAGCTGTGTAAATAAATTAGAAATTAAATAAATTTCTAAATGAATATTTAAATATATTTTTTTATATAATGTTACCATGATGGTAAAAAATAACATACTAAATACTTGTCACATTTATTTGGTATTTTGCACTAGTTCAGTAGTATTTTTTTTTTTCCAAGGAGGTACTCTTCCCCTAACATGTAGGGAAAGAAAAAAACAATATAATACCTAAAGGATTCATTTGACACATTACTTTATGGCATGTATGAAACAACATTAATAGAATTAACCTACTTTTAACAGTCTCATAATGTGTGGTGGTCTTTATCACTTGTGCTACCAGTATTTGTTTACAATCTTTAGTGTGTTTCTTCCTCTTTGGTAGAAACAGTAACACTAAAGTAAGTTTTATTTAGAAACATTTTCATAGCTTCTGCAGTCATAAACTAAGCACAGAACATCATTGTACATACAATTAACCTTTCATCAAATCCAGTGTTTATTGTTCTTCAGCACTACTATTGTCATTGTTGCCAATGTAAACCTGAACTGATGAATTATGTATGAGAGACAAATTTAGTTTGTAATCCATATTTACTGGAGAATGCAAATATTATGCCAGCTCTTGAATGTCCTTCAACTAAGCAGGTTTTGCTGACAGTTGTGATTTGTAGAAGTTGGTAAGTTGCAAGGAACAGGTGTGTTTCTGTGTGTTCTGAATGCACATGGTATCCCAAGGGCCTGTATAGGTATGCATTTTTAACAAGTGAATAAATTGATGGCGATGGAGGCATCAGGAGAGGGAAAAAGTGGGCCATTGTTGCTACAGGTTAGGTTCAGGACTATTGTTAGAGGTTTCTGGAGGGCGCTGGTTAGCCGCAGAGTATGATGTCTGGATGGGTGCTAGTCATTTGCCCATGTGGCCTCTCACTGCCTGTATATGTTAGTGATTATTAAGGCTTACCGAGTATTATGCCTACCTATTGAGGGTGTTGGCCCCCTCAAGACGCCTCTAGAGTGAGGCTGTTCACTGTTACTTCACATGCCAGAAACATCGTAATTACTGAAAATACTATAGCCAAAACATGTCACTTCAAAGTAGAGTGATTTAGAGGATCCCAATGTCCTGAAGGGTTTTTGAAGCAACCAAAGCAAAAATAACATGCAAATACATTGTTGGTACACACGTGGTTTATATCCCATTCTGTACATTCATGGTTTGGTGATGCTAAATGGGCCTGGCACTAAGCCTGCTGGTGGCCTATACTGTAGCACAAAACTAGTTAACAACTCGACAAAAATTTACTGAGAGTTAAACCGTGGGCCACATGAGCCGGTAGAGTCAAGGAGGTACTACTCCCCGGACTTAAAGATTAGAAATATTCCCTAAATATTATATCTATTGCTGCTAGTGACAGATGTAAATAGTGAGGACACACTGAGTGATTTGATGCACTACCTTCCTCTTACACACCCATTTTTAGACTAAAGAACTTGGCATTGGCCCAAGCAAGCCTTGGCTAGATGTATGCCAAAGTAGTAGAAACATTAGATTACATATAACAAACTCAAGATGATTGTATAGAAAACTCATAAATTTGACAAATATAACAAACGGCACTTCAACACAAAATTATGTACTAAAACTGAACATTTAGAAAATACACAAGTTGTTACTTATTACGTAATTTTAAATACATCACGTTCATCAAATAGGAAGCTGTCTCTCTGAGTCTCTTGTGATGTAGGCAACAAAATTTGTATTATTTAAATAATAAAGCAAAACAAGAAATGAAATAAAATTCAATTATGCATTTGGTAGAATTATGTCTGCAACATGGGATGAGTTGGATGAGTCAGTCTCTCCTAAAGAGGTATAAGTATATTTTGCTGAAGTGGCCAGAAACAAAGGTTTATTTATTATACTCTTGTTTTGGTTAGTATTTTTTATGATATTATTAATTAAAATTTTTGTGGATCACACTGAACAATTACACTTCACTTAACACATGCACAGAACTTGGAGCGGTGAATGGAGTGGGCACATGAGGAGTCACCAGCCTGCAAGAATTGCTGAATCCCCATTGTGGTCATAATTTTCCTGGCAGTTTCGTAACTGGGGAAGACTCTGGTGTAGATGGTCATCCTGAACTGTAATGCCTCAAAGAGTCATGAAGGTGAAATGGCTGCTTTATCTCAGTGGTGGAATGGCTGGCCAGCGGGGTGCATTCCTGCACACCTCGCTGGCTACAAAATTAATACAGCAGCCACCTACATGTTGGGGCATGGCGAACCCATAGTAGAATGCACATTGCAACTGCACAGTAATGGCAGGACAAACAGGTGTTAAGGTTAAGGTAAGGGATCGGCTTGCGTAATTCTGCTGATACTACGGACACCTTTGAGCTTCATTGAAGAGCAGCTTTGCTTCATGCAATATGGCTGAAATGCACACTGCAAGCTGTAAAAATCTGCACAGGAAATATTTACTACAGTAATAGGCTTATGGTTTTGTTTTGCTGACATGATTAGACTGTCACAGTCACATTGCACCTTCGCAGTGTGTTTACCTTCTTCATCTCAATCAATCTGAAGTCTTGATTGTTTGGTAAATAAGAGTGTCCTCTCATGTGAAGTATGTTGCCTTCTTAACAATTTTTTTGTAGTGCACCAACATGTAGATAAATCTGATGATGTGGTTACTTTTTGCTAGGACAGCCATCTGACTTCAAAACGAGATGTTCTTGTTGTGTACCCACTGTATTAGAGTACCTCAGTAGCAGTGAGGTGACATAATGTTGTCCTTCCTTCCCTGTGAATTCATCATACACATTCATGAATATTGTATTTGTCCCTACATCATGGATACTGAAGACATAATATCACAACTAACGGGAATAAAACACTTTACTAGTCTGTATGTGTGGTAACGAAAGGTGTTATATATAGTTGAATGTCGCAGAAGTGGCCTTTCCAATCACTACTTTCCTCGTGTATAGGTGCTTCAAATAAAAAAACTTTTCTACCTTTGCTAAATATAACTGCTTTCCTTTTGTGTACTTAAACTTATCAGACTTATTGGTTGCTCCATTAATGTTGTGTTACAACAAAGAATTGCATATTGAACAGGTTTAATTACGTGGAAATCCAACCTGATATTAAATTACATTTTGAATAATGATCAATACATCTTGTATAATATATTTACATGATAAGAATCTAAAAATATCTTTAGCATATCCTTGACAGATAGTGTTTCTGGAAGGTAAAATTAATTCAGGTTGCATATTTTCCTCTCTGATCTTTAAGGGTTGTACCTGAATTGCCTAAGTGTTTCTGAATTCTTCGCAGCAACCTTTCTGAATAGGTACCATGTAAACTTAACATTTCTTTGAAGCATACAGGAATGTCTTTCTTACATTGTATGTATAATAACTACAGTAGAACCCTGTTATAACATTTTTCAAGGGATCAGTAAAATAAAATTTTATATGCAGGAAACAGTATTACACCTGCAGGGACACATCACGCGAAACAAAATTCTAATGTAATAATTTTTGTAAGCGTGTAGTGTGTGTGTGCACGTGCGTGATAGAGAGAGACAAATAGAGATAGAGATAGATAGAGAGATAATCACGTTCAACATTATCATCTGAATCATTTGATGCAAAAATATTAGTGGTCTGAATTCCATGGACCATAGCATAATAAATTAATTCACAATGACATGTATTCTGGATGCTTACATACTCATGGTCTGGAAAATTACTAGATGACCAACAGGTCATCTAGTAATTTTCCAGACCATCACCTCTAAAATCCTTAATATTTTAAATATAAACTGTTTTCTGTATCTGTTTGTAGGCTATTACATTGTTAATATGTCTGAAATTTTACTTAAGAAAAAAAAATTTATTTTGAGATGTTGCAAGGAATCAAATAAATACTGATGTTATAAGCAAGAAATGAACATTTTTACATTTTTATATGCAGGAAATAGAACCATTAAGTCTCATGGAGAAATGGTGGGAACATGAAATAATGGTGTTATATGCAGGCAAATGTTATAACAGGGTTCTACTGTATTAGCATAGCACTTTTGTTCTGTCTCACTCACATTAAAATCTTAATTTTGATTTATCCTTGGTCTTCACATCTGAGGAATGTGGTAGAATATCAGACCTACTAAATGTGTGCATTTTGCTCATCTTTCACTTCCATCTCATTGAACTGCATCAAAAGTCCATGTCTCGCATCTTCTGGAATGGTTGGGAAATTGTAGTCTAGTGCATTTCTAATAAATAACAATACAAATTCTGCATATTTCTAAAGTTATATGTTTTGCAATAATAATGTGTATAATTTATGCAAAAATGTTATCTTGCTATATTTTACTTGCTTTATACACAACACAATAGAAATAACGTTAAGGGTTAGGTTAGCTATTTTTACTAGAACATAACTGCACTCTTGTCCTTTGGTCTGCGCAGCAATAGATTTTCTCTTTTGGTTGATGTGTGCTTTTCCTTTAAACTTTTTTCTTCTGATCAGTTCTTGTTTACTTTTATTTTTCTCCTTATGCCTTTCCTATGGTGCCATTTTTACTGCTGAAGTCAGTATAACATTGTAGACTAAAATAATGCAGTGGTGCCTGAACACCTATGAACTATTTCCCACCAGGTTGGTCAAAATTTCCTATTTCACTTCCAATCTTTCCATTTTCATAAAATTACAATAATTTATTGCATGGAAAAGTTATACCTCTTAATTTTCAGGGAATGGTGAACGATGATCTTTGGCCACGTAGAATAGATGCATGTCAAAATTGGTACATTTTTAGGTAGCACTGGTAGACTGTACTGCTTCCATAGCAGAGATCAGAGCATGTGTGGCTCCAGGGATACCCACATGTACCATTGTGAACAGTTTACTTGCAGCAGGGCTATGGACCTGTGTACCTTTAGCTAGGCTTTCTCTTCTGCCATAACACCATCATGCACATCGCTTGTGGTGTCGCAAAAGGATCTCCTGAAGAATGGAATGGCACTCTGTTGTGTTTTGCGGTGAGAGCAGGTTCTGCCTTCATGCAAGTGATGGTTGTTTGTATACATCAACCTAGTGAGTGTCATCTTCTAGTTTGCATTTGCCCCTGACATTAGGGCCCAACTCCTAGCATTATGGTTTGGGGTGCAATAAGCTACAATTCCTCTTCATCATTGGTGTTTGTGGAGGGTCTGTAATACAGTGCCCACTACATCCAGCATTGTTCAACCTGTCATTTCTGTCATTTCTTCAACAATCTGGTGATGTATGCTTTCAGCAGGATAATGCTCGGCCACATACTGCTCCTACTATTCAATGTGTTTTTGTGGTGTTCGACATCTTCTCTGGCTAGCACAATCCTCAGACCTCTCTCCAATTGAACATGTTTGGGATATAATAGGATGAAGTTGGATCCAGCCTGTATGGCCAGCTACTAACCTTGCACAGTTGCAACAAAGGGTACAGGAGGCTTGGAATACTATACCTTGGTATGATCTTAGTCACATGTACTCTCATCTACATGCAATACACACCTTTGTTGATGCTCCGGGGAGAGTGGGGTAATACTGTTTATTGATGTGGCGTTAAGCACATTTAGTTCTTGGCTTTTATTGCTTGGTTTCATCTGTATTGTTGATTGTGTATTGTCAACAAGCAATATTACTTTGACGGGGTGTGGCGGTGGGTAGAGGAGTCATGTGAAACCAGGTTTTAGGGAAATTTGAGGAATTCTAGATATATTTACCCGGGTGCCAGGCATCACTGGGATGATGCCATACTCTGGTATAGCATACTCTTTGTTTTCTCAGAGTCGTTTGGCCAACGACCAAGGCGACATCCTTCCGACGTGTTGTTACTCCTCGTAGAATAATAATATTGGTTTGTGTGCTACACAGTGGCCTATTTGGGCCAGCTATACACCCCAGTTACACTTTAAAAACAGTATGACGAATTAAAGCGCATAAAGATGAGGCCCTTACTTACCCCTTCGGTAAGTACCAAGCATGGACACTCTCTGCAAAGAAACATCAATGACCAAGTTGATAACCAACAGACACATAAATATTTCCTACGGGCTGAAAGCTTAAAAAGGTGAAACAAACTAACTACCAGGTAAACACACGAGTTTGGAAAAGTTCTATATTGAAACATTTCATCACATGGTTCTACAAACTTCATAAACAAAATACGTACATTTCAAACCCAAAAGAGAAAATTCCTGGCATATAATAAATACAAAAGATCTATATAAAATTTCCAACATTTGATAATCTTATAATAGGCTAAAAATGAGAGTATAAAATGCCTGCAAACACAATTAACTGAATATTTTGTAAGGGTTTTAAAAACAAACCCACAATAAGTCAACATTTTTTTGGGTATTTACATTGTATGTCATTTCAACTGGGAATTACTTTCCCTTATAAAAAACTTTCACCTCAATATTTAATACTGACAAAGGTATCTTTATGCATTGTAATTTCACAAAAGCTTAAATAACTTCTGTAAATTGAGAAATTATTAAGAAGTTAATCAAATATTTTACAAAATAGTTGCACATATTTTATATTTTCAGCAAAATACTACATAAATGAGTAAATATTTTCAACTTCATTTACCCAAAACTTGAAACATTAATACATTAACATAATGCTTTTGCTTAATTTCTTTCCCTTAATACAGGACCATTTTAATTTTGATATAACAAAATTTTATCTTAGATTTTACATTGAGTAATTTTTTTTTTGTGTTCTTAAATAACTTAGATGCCACCAGGAAATTTCAAAATGTCTGCCAAGTTTACAGGGTTACAACACCCATTTCTACAGAAATCTGACCTTATGGCCCTAAAGTTACTTATCTCATTATCTGCAGTGCTGACTTGTCACCCCCAACGACCCGACCAGCCCTCTGGAGGGACTATTTATAGTAAAAAAATTTACAGGGAAAAACTTCCCTACCAAATTTCTTATTGGCTTAACCTGTCCTCCAATCAAAAATAATTTCCAGCAAAATTAGCACCACTTTTATCAAAAATACTACTTAAGACTAGTCTTTAAAAGTATAGAAATTTCTCATGATCACACAGTTTCCGCACAGTAGCACTCTCTTTGCAGCTGTTGCCCACAACTGCTGGCCGTCCAGTGCTCCCAGGGCCCCAAACGGGCAGGTCAGTAAACACGTAGGTAAAGAGCGTCGGCCACTTCTCAGTCCTGCGAGCCAAGTGGTCGCATGTTTATGTATCAGGAAATGTCACTGCAGCAACATGTTTTTTTTTTTTCACGTTCAATGTCAACACACGTAATTTCTTCAAAAGGTAGTGTCTTAAAGTATACTTAATTAATAAACATGTCATATTAGGAAGTATTAAGTGTAGAAAAATTCGTAATATTGATGAACAAAGCTGAGATCGTGATCAGCCCACCAAACAGGCAAAAAGTGTAGTGGGCAGGAGAATTGACGGTTAAGTTGGAATAGCGAGAATTTTCAATCATGATACTCCTTGTCTCAAAGCAAACACAATTTACACTGGTATACAAAGGTTACACTTTGGCGGGAAGGTTAGGACCTGTGCCCTTAAAGGTCCAAAGACCACCTGAAATAATACATAGATATTCCTTGACGTAAGATTTATTTCAGGTTACGTTTTCATGTCCCTCTAGGAGACCGCTTTACGAGAACTTACCGGGCTTAGGACTACCGCTTAGGCTACACTGATAAAGTGACACGTGGCCATTAATATTTAAGTGAAAATTAAAGCTTCCCCAGGTGATGCAAGCAAGCACTGGGGAAGTGGAAGAGAGGTGTCCCGAACAGCTTAAATGAAATTGTTCTGGAAATGAAGTCTATTGCAGGTTAAATTGTTGGTTCAAAAAGTTGAAGTGCAGCTCGGGTGTGAAATGCAAGACATGCACACAACCTACTCTTCTGAATGCTGAGCTATGACTAACGTGGCGTACGTGACATGCTGGCCGGCTTGGCGCGCCAGTAAGTCATATGGAACTACTTTTCAGTACAAGTAACATTAAACTTTAACTTACCATGCTTGTTGTATGCTAAAAGTACGTTAAATAAATCACTTTTCACAACACTCTAAGAATAACGTAAGAATGAACAAGGTGAGCCAGATGTGGATGGAAACATGTGAGATGAACGAAAGACAAAATAATGGAATACACATTGAACTGTGTTTAAGAATAAACTGAGTGGCTTTATTAAGTGTCTTTTCAAGTCTACAGACTGTGTGTCAATTGGCATCAGCCTAAAGCCTTTTAGTTGCCCTTGTAAATAAAAAGATGTCCGGAGAAGTTGTGTCCCTCCGTGCCATGCGGCTCGTGGCCTCTGTTTGCCAGGCGCTGCACTAGATGGCTCTTTACCACTTACTCTATGCTCTACCTCTTGCGTGACGTCACATGCACACACGCGCACTGGTCCTACGAATAGAGTGTGGATGGGCGCTGCGCTGCTGGAGTGCTGAGCAGTGGGCGAATGGTTTAAGAGGGGAATGCAGCAAATGTCAACTTCTTGGTTGAATCATGAGTAAATTTACATGTCACAGTGTTGCAATTTTTTTATAGTCATGGTAAAATATAAAATGTGTGTAAAGCTGTTTTTTTTTGTGCAGACTGGCTCATAGAATTTGCTAAGTATCTTTGTTAAGCATAATTTTTGTCAGGTAGGATATTTTACTCTCGCAAGCTTTTTTTTATGTGAATAGTATAACTGTAGGTATGAAGTTAACTTGTGATAGTTCGATACCCTCAAGTTGATAACAATTTACTTGGGGAAACTGCTCAATGAAATGCATACACTTGTGTTCCCCATTTTATGTGAGCAAGTGAACATGTTTTATTAATGATGTGATGTTTCAAATATGTAATCATACAAGAGTGGTGTCTATGAAGGTGCAGGAATTTGTGGTGTTCTGTGCTTTGTAGTACAGAAAGTAGTATTGGCTATTTACGGTAAAGTGAGCACTTTTTAAGGCCCTCCGAACAGGCATTAACCACTAATAAATATGTATTATTGCAACTTCAGACATTAACTTTTGAGTGTGGTGTAAGTATACTCTTTATTTATTAGTCAATGTTGACATTAAAAAGTGATCGTAAGATAAAAAATTAGATAAAAGAAAAATTTAGAAGGGCAGTAAGAAATGCTAACTTTACAGTGAATAGCCTATAAAACAATTTACACAAGACTTTCAGTTGAGAAGTTGAGGTTCAAAACATCTTTTCAATTTTAGTTTTGTACACCAGAGTTCTCTTTGCTATCATTACAATTTTAATTACATTTTGCCAGGGGGTTATTAATTTCAGATGATTTCCAAGTTCAGTTTTTTTGTAAACAGAAATGCTACTTAATTAAGGATGTTCCATTATATGTGCTACCTAAGTGAGCAGAACCCAAAGACAAGTTTATATTTTCTATTTCTGTTATATTTACCAAGTTAAAATGGCCTAACTGGGAATTTTTGACAGTTATTTTTGGGTATGAATACTCTGAAACAGGTTATTTATTTCTATGGAGACATGCAGCACACACAAAATTATAAGGTCACTACTTAAAATTTCAATGTGGCAGATTGCTGATAGAAAAGACTGCACACCAGTTTAATGCCCTAGACACATGTGTCTACGTTGCCCTTTAATTCTCCCATGCATCTGGGAATTGAACACACAAAAAAAATTATTTTAGCCACCACCATTAATTCTCTTGAATTACTGTGGACTCCATTTTAAATGTGGTACATATAGAGCCAAATTATCTTGTCATTGTAAGCATTCTACTTGTTGGAGGTGAATTTCATAAGTGGTCGTGAAACCAACACCTCTGTCAGATTATGGCAAAGCAGGGCCATCGAATGCCAACTTAGGTCCTGTTGCCATGGGAACCTCAGTCCCCCTACGTATCACATTTTTCATGTATCAATTGTTCTAATATATTAAGACTTTCAAAATTTTCAAAGTTATAAATGATTCAAAATATCAGAACTGCTTGTTCCTAACATATATTTTAATACAATATGAAATGTTCTCTGTATTTAACTTTTTCTTCTTCTTCTGCTTCTTCTTCATCTTCTTTTTCCTATTTTACTGCATTTGGTTTCATCAGGAACTTCAAGCTGGTGGTGGTTGTGACCAAATGTGTGGATGCATTGTTGTACACACAATATTAAAAACTGAATGTTATGAAAACAAAGAGCCGTGTAAAGTTTATATGAACTACCAGAAACATCCAAACATATGTATGGCCAAATGTAACAACAGCCATATAACAAGAAGAGGTGTGCCAGGGGGCCCCTTGTTGAAGCCAGGCCCCTTCAGGAACCCTAGTTTCATTGCTGAAGGAACACCAGCAATGCCCTTTCATCAGGGATTTGTTAAAAGTTTTCCATGCTGTGCAATTTGCTTTCTGCTGCATTATTATAAATGGTACATATTCCAACTCAATTTTCATCCATATCTTATTTTATATGTTTGTATTAAACCAATTAGTGCCAATTATAACTAATTATGATTTTGGAGGTGAGGAAAACTCAAGACTTTTCAGGTGGGGTGTTTATGGGACTTTATTATACCTTTGAGCTTTGAGTATATACGTTCAGTCTTCTTGCTGAAAATTCAGCGAGATTGGAGCTCCAGGGTACCTTTATACAGCTTTGCTTATTGATCAGCCATGTGTGTTGCAAAAGAGTTCTCAAGAATGCTGTTTGGAAGAGAGCACTGCCTTTTTAGTTCCATATTGTTAACACTTCCATCAGAATAGAAAAGTATTGCAACTCAAGCTTATACAAGTGAAGTATGTTAAAAATTAATGGAAACTCGTTATTTTGCTAAACAGAATCTCAAACAGATTCACGGCATAATACAATGATGTTTGAAGGATGCCTTATGTGGCTCTATACTTAGAATAATGAAAGAGAAGGCCATTAGGAAATGTTGAATGTTCAAAGAGGGAATAGTAGAGGATAAGTTCCTACCTAGGAGTGATACAGCATGACAATTGGAATTGCACAATACTAAAGTAGAAAAAAAATGCTGCGTCAATTACTTAAGGTTTATGTTGTCCCTGGTTATCTTAGAGTTACAGAGAAGTAAAAAAAAATAATATGGAAATCATTATTTTAACTATAGATACGGGTGTCGCTCATGCAGCAAGTCCGTTCTGGATAGTCATGTCCATAAAGTTAACAGTTGTGCCTAATGACTGTGCTAGTGAACCAGCAAATTGAGAACTGAAGGTGTACTGTTAATGATGCTGTGAGAGCTTACTGTGCTGGATGATCTTGGCTGCTGATAGAGTAAGATGTTGAAGAACTATGTCAATATTTTGTTATGGGACCAGCAGTCTGTAATGCATCTCAACCGTGAAGAGCATAAGTGCTTCCAGGTGGACACCACAGTGTGATCTACCCACATGAGTGCGAGGTGCTTAGAGACTGATTAATTTTGGTACATTTTAATGTAATTGATCTAATATTACCTGTTTGGTTTTGCTTATGAAATCAACTTAATTCTTGTTTTAATATATCTTAGGTGACGAATGATCAACTTGGTTTTTTTTTTGTGATTATAGTAGTATTTATGTAGAGTAAGTAGACATTGTACTAATTATAACTTTCTAATGGTATTTTGACTATTCCTAGGTAATTAATATTCTTCTTTTATTCCATTAAAATGATTAAGGCCCCACATTTGTGATAAATAAAATTAACTGATTTCATCATTAAAATTTTACCATTTCCTCAAAAAACAGTTTTATTTTGTCAAATTTTATAGGAAAAAATACATGTGTTTATTGTTAGATTATGAATCTGTAGTTGTAACATTTTCGGTCAAAGATAAATAGAATCTGTTATTCATTAAGTATAATCAGCACATATTTAGGTGAAAACATTAAAAGAATTTTCAACAATAAGTATAAAAGAACCTGAAGAGAGCACAATCAGTAATGTAACACACATCATCACTTATATTCACAGTCACTGTTATGTGATCAATCTTCTACTTTGTCAAGACATTTAAACTGCCCAAAAATATTGTCTAGTCTTTGAGTTTTCCAATATTTTTACACCAGCTACATACAGCTTCTGTTCATTTGTAGATTACTATATTTTAATTAGAACAGAAAAACACACTGTCCCTTTTAATCAGTCATTACATCACACTAAATCACCACATTTTGACCTTCAACAGAATCTTTCAATTGTTGTTTGTACACTACTTGTATTTTTGATACACAACTCCTTTAGTGTTTTCACACACAATGCAATTGCCATCCACTTATAAAGAATAGTGCAATAATCTTATTGATGAGTGAAGGAAAGGAAAAAAAATTAATCTGAGGTAAAATTAAAATAACGAACTCTGACAAAATGCCTGTTTTAATATTTCTCTAACACAAACTCAGAACGTAACTACAAAAAAAATACTAGTAAACGTTTTATTATAGCTAAAATAAGAATATTCCTAGTACATAAGTTTTCACAAAATTTCCAGTTGTAGAGCTATTAAGGTTTTCTAGAGAGAAATGGCAAAAACTTCTTTCTATTTCTTTTTTTTTTCATCCGAAATCTGCTGCCAACAGATATCTACATTCTTTGGGAATTTGAACCAGTGCAGTTTTTTTTTCCTACCACTCCGAGTGTTTACTGTGCTTATGCAATGCAGTGTTTATTTATGTGTCTTTTCACGCCCACTCGGTGATTGCATCACAGTTTTCGAACTCTATTCAGTTTATCAAACATTTAGAAGTCTTTGCTTTCCATTTCCTAGAAGCAATCAAAAGCAGTTACAATTTTTTGGAATTCTTAACCGATTTTACAATGTAAGTATCCAACTTAAATTACTATGCTTTATAATTTTCAAGAACCTTATCACAAAGCATTGAATTTGTGTAAGTTATCAGTGTCAGCAGTGTTTACAAATACCTATTACACAATTGGTTAATACATAGTTATTACATTAGACTAAAAAAATATTCATTTGTAATATATCTACGTATTTACTTCTGTAATATAACCAAAATCTTTGGTTAGTATCATCAATTAAAAAATAATAAAAGATAGGTTAGTTATGAATCTTCCAGTGAACGAGTGCTTAGTGATGGGTTGATATATCAAATTATATATACTGTGATGATCTTTCAACCTTGCTACCAATTGATTTTAATTTTTCTCATCCGGAGTAAAATGTTTTGTTTCTTGAGTAAACAATATGATTAATTCAAATTGTTTTAATTGTTATCAGTGTATATGCAAGGTAAATGAAAGATAATGCTGTATAACACATGCAAAAATTGTAAAACTAACTGTTTGTAAAAGTTTTCATGGTAAAAGAAGCTCAGAATTGTGGTTTTGGGTACATTAAAATGAGCAATTTCTTTACTCTATTGTGAATACTGGAATTACTACTGAATTTCCTAAATATGCGTAATTTTTTAATTTTTCACATTTTTATTTGCGAAAATTTATAGACCCTAAAAACAATATCTCCAATATATAATGAAATGATTAGAGCCTGTAAATGGCTGTCCAAATACAATAAAACTGAGGTACATATATGTGGGTGGTGGATTGCACACAAAATAAAACTGCTTTTGCTTTAAAATTGTGTACAAAGAAGAATGACATTGTTACCTCTTTCCTATTTGGTTGTAAATGACAAAATAAAAACGATCGTTAACATTTTTCTTTTTAAAAGCATGAAACTGAAAAGCCAATGTATTTTTATATTATTATCTTAAGAGTGTATCAAATAAAATCCTGAAAACCTGTTAAAAGTAGTTATCAAAGTCACAAATAAGGTCATTCTAACAAGAATTCTCTACAGTAAAGAGATAATCATTCCATTTTCAATTTGCAGTATTATGTTTAATTTAATGTTATGAATGGATCATATTTTTTTTTATGTTACACTTGCTGTTCTAGAAATTAACTGAATAAGTAAGTGGAACAGCATGTATTAAGGAAATACACAATTATTTTTCTGGGAGGAGCTGGGAAACCCCATATTAATAATTAACATTACAGTGAACTCCCAATTAACAGTGTTAATCAGGACCAAAGAAAATACAAATAAGCGAATTTGTATTTTAAAAACACAGATAATCAAATTTATACATATTTACTGCTAATGGAACAGTAACATTGGCTCCAAAAATAGTGATAAAACACAGCACCTATTATACATTTCAAAGAAAACACAAATCACGCACTGTATGTGCAGGATTTTAAGTACACGATACTTCAACTTATATTTATGTTGCACCGAGTATAGTATAATTCACGGTGCAGTGAGTATACACATCCTGCGCCCGTGCCAAGCGGGCGGCACAAAGTGATAAGTGGTGCATAGAGAGAGAGAGAGTGTGTGTGCGTGCATGCGTATGTGCATATCTCTCTCTTTCTCTCTCTCTGCATGTGTGCGTGCGTGCGTGCATGTGTGTGTCACTTCCTCAACGTGCGTCACTCAGACCCGTCTTTGGGATGGCAGAGTGAAATGAAAGTTTAGAATGCAATGCAGTAAAGACAATAACGGGACTTGGAATAAGGTAAGCTGGCATTTAAACAATACAGTACACTTCCCATTAAAAAATAACCCTTACAATGCAAATGGAAAACCTAATGTTAACTTTTGCTAAGACAAGGAGAAAACATTTTAAAAAAGTCTAAATTCATTATTCTCAAAGTTTGTGACATCCAAAATGAATTTTTCAAAAACGTAAGCACGCATCTCTATCAATAAGTGTAGGCTGCTTTATCATTCATTCTGAGTAGGCTGAGGTGAAAAATCTTAGATTTCTATTTATCTTTAATTATTAGCAGCTTATTTAAGTTTTACTAACACACACAAGAGTTAAAACATTATGAAATGTAAAGTTTTTTTGTAAACATTTAAATACTTGATATGAAAAAATGTAAGAAAATTTAAACAATGCCTTTCTAAAAAAGTCTCCAATTTTTTTTTTGCCACTGGGATTGATGTTTTGTTTATAACACACTATGCTCAAAATTGTTTATTTACGACTTTTCCAGGATAGTTTAAACTGTTATTTTAGGCATTGTTGACGCTGCGAAAAGAAAACACAAAGTGAACAATGACCCGGGCCGGCGATCGATAAACTGGCAAGACTGGGGTGTTAACTGGCAAGTTGGGGTGATAACTGAGGCCGTGTTTGAAATGACAAATTTATTATTTTGTAAGTTTCACTTGGGATGTTGTTGACAGTCACTTGTTTAGCACTTGCTGCAAAACGTTTTTACGTTAACAGTAAAAAATATTTGTATCTAAATTTAATGCTTAAAACTGGCGTAATATTTCTACAATAATCTTTGGAATGCTGCTAATACATTTATAAATAATAAATTATACAATAACGACTTCAAAAAAAACTAGTTGTAAAATATATTAACAAAGCGCAACAATTGTTTGCTTTTTTAAAACTTACCTAGTGTATTTTTTTAACAATTATTTGTTTTAAAAAATATTTTATTTATGCATTTGCACATGTGTTTTGAAGGTAAAAAACATGGCACTGATTTTGGCATTTTGTATTTTTGCAAACATCTGCTAGATATGAAATATCAAATTATGAAATATGTCAACATTTTTGTATACAAAATCAAGTTACATGATAATATTGTGAACAAAATCTGCCATTTTGGACATGACCTAAATGAGTGTGGTTAGATACATCCGCTTCAACCGGCAGAAATGTATGACTCACATGAGTCTCTGTGACAGGCTGACAGTTTAAAGAGAAAAACATCTGTTATGCTGCACAGCGATAGACTTACGTGGTTACGCTGCTTGTTAAACGACACGTTAAAGCATCGCTTTGCTGCAGACATTACAGCAGACTTTGAAAAATGCCAAAAAGCTACACGCACAGATAAGCCGAAAACCGGTTAAGCGAAGCATGAATAAACACGAGTGTACTGTACTATCAAAAGTGATAAAAACCACAGCCTACCAATTTCAAGTTGGATACTGTATTGTTTAAATACACACAATCTATGGGTATTGTTGAAGGACATGCATATAGCTTTCTCCATTGAAAATTCTTAACATTAGAGATTTATGTTGTACAATCAATAAAGTAAAAGTTGTGCTCGTCTGGTTGTGTGAGCAAACCCGCAGGTATGTGATAGCAGTGGAGGGCTGGAAGTGGGCTTGTGTGCATGTTTGCATGCTATTTTACAAATATGTTGTAAAAATAAAATGAAGTATATCCTTATATTCAGTCATCTACCATGTGTTTTTAAAACATGGGGACAAACTTCGGCAGGCAATTACTTATGAAAATATAAGGCAAAAATGTATGTGCAACTTATCCCCTAAAGTCACTATTAAGGGAGCTATGTGCCCCAAAAATTTGAGTTTTAAAATGTGTTTGGTTGAAAATATCAGAAACCACTTGTGAGTAAGCAACAAATCTGTGAGTAGTATTTTGTACAAAGGAGATCTTATACCTCTAAAAACGTGGTCGGTAATATTATGCCCTTTCCTTTTGGAAATGGCTGTTAGGACCCTATTTTTGCATCAAACTTTGTAAGACTACGTTCTAAGAAATTTTGAAAGACATCTTTTGAATCGGCACATCTAAATAAACAAAAAATTATTTCTTATAGGAACGTTTTCAGGTGAACTGGTTTTGAGATCATTCATGTTGAACATTCAAAACAGAATATGTGTTGCATACCAGGTAGGCAAACCACAATACAGAGTAAGGCAATTTAAATGAGGATTTTTCAGTGGCGTACAGCTCCCTTAATAATCATGAGAAAAGTGGTACTTATATTTAATTCTTATAATTTTTCGTCAGGAGTAAACTGCCAAAGTTCGTCCACATGTTTTATAAGAAACACGTATATAATTAGGTGTGCAGCCACAAAATTAATTTAGTATAGTTTATCAATTAATCTTGGAAAAATATACAACAGTTTTTTTAACATGTAGTTAATAGCATTATAGAAGCTACCTTGAAATCCTGTGGTGTGGAGAGCTATGAAAATAAGATTATCAGATATGTTAAAAAAATGTTATACACACCACAATTTCTCCAATATTCATAACCTTCACCACTATCAAATTTGTTAGGCTGTGGAATGAATTTAAAAAGTATCCTTTTAAGAAACAAGTCTACATTTAGGTGAATTAATTTTTGTTGTGGATGCAGTCCTTAAAAAAGTGCTCATCATTTATTAGGCGGATTACTAATATGCCAGTACCAATTGTTCAAATAAACTAACAGAATTTGATATAAAATGAAATATTATTATGGACATACTCCATTGCAGTAGGTCTTGTAGGAAACCAGAGACCCACTGCAATTGAGTACGTATAAAACAATGTTTTGTTTGATATGTTAGCCCCATTGTAAGAAATAACTGAATTCCATTTTATTATGTAGTGGTTTGTTTGTAACGATAAAATAGTGTAAATTATATTGGTGTACTTTTGACTTAGTACAGCAACTCAGTTGGTAATAGTAGTTTTTATTTGACATAACGGCCATGACTGCTCAATTATTATTTTAGTGCAATGTATACTAATAAATGTCAGTTTCCCACTGAGTTATGTAGACTTATTTGCAATATACTATGAGCCTAAGCACAGAATGTAAAGGAGCAGATAAAAATATGGGTTCATGAGTGTTAAACAAAAAAAAAAATCACCCAGTTGTGAATTGCATTAGCTATGCCTTAATGCCATTGCACTGCATAAATACAAGAGAGCCAATGGCGGATCAAATGATAATCGCAAAAATTCTTAAATCATTACCACCCAAATTTAAATTCTTCTGTACATCGTGGGATTCGGCACCATTAGAGAAACAAACATTAAATGAACTTCTCAGGCATCTACTAATGGAAGAGGAGATGATCAGTGAAACTGCTGAATCTTAAACCACAGCCCTACACACAAGAGCAAGCTTGCATCTGCTTTTGTAAAAGTTGTAAGTGTGATGTTGAGAAGTATAGCAGCAATCCTAGTAAGCCTGTCTGTTTGTATTATGGTAAGCCAGGGCACTTCTTAAGTGATAGTTACCTCACAAAGTATAAACAGAATTGCAACAAGACTTTGTCAGAAGCTCTTGTCTGTATAATCCTGTGTAATAATTGTTTCACTGATTCTGAATATTGGTACATAAGCAGTGGAGCATCAGATCAAATGACATGTCATGAAGTATAGTTCATCATATTCCAGTCAATCAAAGGTATTTTAAAATAGGTGATGGTAAATTGCTGGAAGCCATTGGTGTTGATGACATTAATGTTGCTGTATTTGATGGACAAGAGTGGAAAGAAACCATTATTAAATATGTCCTGTGTGTTCCAGAACTGAAGTTAAACTTACTGTATGTATGTGTTGCAATGAACCATGGTTTCACAGTTGGAAAAATGGAAAAATGTGTGTAGTTGCCAAGAAAGTAGAAAATTTGTTTTTCTGCACTGTCAACTCTGAAAATACATTAGATACATGGCATGCACACCTAAATATTTCCCATGGTAAATATTTTCTGAACAAGTCTGGCATTCATTGAAGTATTAACAAAAAATAATAGTAGTCATTTCTATCAGAGTTGTTTTGCAAGCAAACAGCATAGGTTACCATTTCATAGTAGTGACTCCAGGACAGCCAAACCATATGAATTAATCCATGTTGACTTGAATGGAACAATGGAAGAAAACAGTTTGGGGGTGGAGGGGGCTAGGTACTTTCTGATGTTCAAAGATGATTATTCTCATTATTGAATGTTGTATTTTTTATTCCAGTGGCATTAAAACTCAAAATGAGGATTTACCAACCTAATGTTAAGAATGCCTTTTTGAATGGAAGAATTGACAACGATGATGACGACATCGTCATCATCTACAAACCACAAGGTATGTGCTCTTATGGCAGTTGAGAAGGTGGGAGTAGGGTCTTGAAATTCCAAAAATTTTTGTATGGACTCAAAAAATCTCCAAAATACTAGAATGAGGCATTTGATTGTTTTATGATAGAGCAAAAATTCCAAAAAGCCAAATCAAATTGTCTGTATCACAAGCTTCAGAACAATCGGTACATGTATTTGTTGCTCTATGTAAATGACACACTATTAATGAGCACATTTGAAGAAATGTGAAACAAACAAGGGTCCTGCTTCAAGATTAAAGACCTGGGAACAATTTTCCAACTTCCTGGGAATCAGGGTTCAATTAAATGAAGATGTTGCTCTGGATCAGACTTTATACTTAAAGGATATCCTTCACTGATTCAGAATGTCTGATTGCAAATCAGTATCAACCTCCCAAGAAATTGGATTGAACATAGAAGAGAAATCTAACTATGCATAACTCCAGAAAAGATGCAGGGCTCTCATTGGATGTTTGGTGTACACTGTGTTTGGCACCCATCTAGATATTTTTGTTACAGTGGCTTTGTTATTAGTTTTCAAGGAAACCCTGGAATGAGCTACGGAAGGCACTCGAGAGAATTCTTCGATACAGCAAAGGCTCTACAGAACTGAAAAAGACCTTCACTTCACAAGAAAACACTGTAGCTGTGCAGGGATTAATTGATGCTGACTAGACTGGTAGCACTACCGATTGCAAATCTTCTTTCGGCTATGTGTGCAATGTTTTTGGTTGTGTTGTGGTCTTCTTCTACACAGCAGTCAGTTGCCTTGTTCTTCACAGAGGTAGAGTACATTTCCATAAATGCTTGTGTCAGTGAGGTATTGTAGATTCTCATGTATGTCCTTACTGAACTACACCTTAATGTTGATTACCCTATTGACATCTCTGATAACAATAAATCTGTCATAAGCAAGTGAAAAAATCCTAAGAACCATAAGCATTTAAAGTATGAAGTCATCAAATACCAGTTTGTCAGAGAAATGAGTAGCTCTGGTATAATCAGTATCAATTATATTAAATCTGAAGAAACAGCTAGATGATGGCTTCACAAAACCCTTAGGCAAGAGTAAATTCTTAAAACTTGTAAAAGAACTAGTTTTAAAGGAATTGTAATTCCATTACTTGTGAGATCACCCTTACATGCCTGTATCTTGCATAATACTTAATATATGACTAAGAGGAAGTGTTAAACTAGTGAAAAGTAATTTTGTTTGTGGCAATGAAATATTTTTAATTACTGTATATGAGAGAGAGTATTTTTGACTTGCTGCAAAAACTCGGTTGGTAACAGTAGTTTTTAGCTGACATGCTGGCAATGACTGTTAATCATTATTTTAGTACTATGTATTCTAGTAAATGTAAGTTTTCCAGTGAGTAATATTGCTTAATTTGCTACACTAAAGCTGAACAACTACTTTACAGAAAGTGTGTATCTGACTTGCACATTATCAAGGGGATTTAGGCTATAACTTAATTTTTTTTTACAGAGTCACAAGGCTTCTCAGTATCTTATATCACTGTGTTACTGAAATGCTTGTGATTTTTGAGAATTTATTTTTTACCTTTGAAAACATTCATACATGTATAATTCATCATTCTGCAGCCTTTGTTGTATATGAAATATTATTGCACACCTGGAGGTGATAAAAAACAGTATAACCACTGTAACTTGATCATCCAGTTTGCGGATTAACCACAATTTTATAATCTTGTCAGTTTTTTTATGACAGCAGTTAACAATGTCTTTCTTTGCCTGAAACATGTCTGCTCCGCCATAAATTGTTCAGAAGTAGGTCAACGGACTTCTCCATTCTATTTCCCGTAGAAAGATGAGGATATTTCTTACCCCTCTCTTCCCTTTCTTTTTGGTACTGCCACTTCACTTCCCCTCTTGCTTATGGTTGGCTGTTCTCCAGTTGTCAAGTGGAGAAGTATTGATCGCACATGCCCAGCTGAAAGAGGGGATGTAGTGAGTGATAAGTGGGCAGAGCAAGCAAAAGTGAGATAGAGAAGGCCACGGAAAAAAGAGCACAACATTAGGAAGCCGGGTTTGTCGACAAAGAGTGGTTGTTTATCATAACCTACATTCAACATAGTTTACGTTTCGAACTACAGGCCATGAAGACTGCTGTTCTGTGAAATAAAAGTGCCTCCAATTACACAGTTCATATCAAATTTTAATCAATATCATTCAACTTGTTACAGCTTTAATGTATGACGTTTATAGTTTTAGGCCTATTTGAGCCCTGGTTTTTATGTTTATTTTAACAGCTATCTGTGTTTATATCTGCATTCTGAAGTATTTTAACTGGAACACACCTGTCTTTTAAATTATTGTTTTATGAGTACAAAATAACATCTCACTTTTTTTATAAGAAACTGTAAACATTCTTGTTGGGTGGTGAATTTTAGGCCAGTTTCACGGCTCAGTATTTATGATCATTTTCACTTTTAGTTTAGTGAATAATTTTAACTGGAACAAGCATACTTTTGATAATATTGTTATATGAGTAAAAAGTCATATATTTACAGTTAATGATAAATAAACTTGTTTTTTTCTGGCAATGCTTCTTCTAGGGTGATTCTCAGCCCAGTTATTATTCTAATTTTGCTGTTAAACCATCTTCATATATGCATTTCTTAAGAATTCTTTTACTTAAACATAATTTCCTTCTTAAATATTTACATTTAATTAATAGAGTTTTTTTTTTTTTTTTTTTTTTTTTTTTTGTGAAACACTGTATGCCCAGCCATCTGCCGGCTAACAATCATGAGAGGTAATCATGACTCGCCTAATCACGGTTTTTGATTATCTGATACACTTGTTCCCTGCATTATCACGGGTAATCAAGGTTCTACTATAGGCTCAATATGATATTGTGTTTATATATTATTACTACATATAATATGCAATTTTATTCAAAATGAAACCAAAATTATATTTTTGTTCCATAAATGTGCCCTATTTATTGCTACAGCTAATATATTTACTTTAATACACCCATTAGTTTGGATGTCTCCATAAACTGGCTTAAATTTCTAGTTTTCAAAATTGATTAACCGTAAAATAATTCACACATGCTAAATCTGGTTGAATGAAAAAGGAATTATATTAATTAATCATAGTGCCCATTTTCATGTACGTATTGTGCAAAGATGGCACTTCATAATATTGTTTGCAATGTTTTGTTGGCCCTATACAGTGATTCGAATAAGTATTTATACACAGATTCAAAAAAGTATTCATACACCCATAGTGTATGTTCCAGGTTCAATATAAAAAATAACTATGCTGCAAGGTTTCATTCATTTGCAAATTATACTACAGTACAGTTTCCTCGTACACAAATATATCACAATAACCAAACTATACATGAAACAATGCTGTAAAGTTTGTCATCAACTCAAAAATGTATCCATACCATCACAAACAGAACACACACTTTGTACACTGCAGTAGCAGATAATTTATTTAATATTTTGTGGGCATACACTTAGCACAGATGATTGCCATGAGATATTGTGACACTATACCAAAACTGTGGTATATGATTGGGAAATTTTGGACCACTCTTTCAAAAGTAGTCTTTGCAGAGCTTGCTTGCGTGAAGGGCGGTGTTTCTATACTTGTGTTCCTAAATACTCCCACAAATACTCTAAGCCATTGACAACTGGGCTCTGTGATGGGGCTAGAAGCCATTGTGAAGTGTTACAATGTTACAAGATGCCTGGGGCATATCAGAGCTCGTGAGGAATGGGGTTCATAAGAAAATAACTTAATTTAATTTTTAATATTAACACAGCTATTGTTTACAACATAAAACCACCTATCTCCACTATTACTCTTGTTCATCTCAGTGAGCACAATATTTATTGTCTAACTCATTTATAATTGAAGTCCTTATCACCGTCTTTATATTGGTTACATTCACTTAATTATCACCCATTATTTACATACCATATTCAATCTGCCTATTGCCATCATTCCAAACGTTTGACATTGATTCATCCAGTTCAAAAGTTCCTGCCAATCAGTGTGTCTCTTTCTCTACTGTACCGCTGCTCGCAGTCCACAAACTTCACTCCCTTTGGTCATTCTCTTTTCCACTCACCGTTTCATTGGCTCAATATTTTGCTGGCTTATCGCTTCGCTGGTTTATCGCTTCACTGGCTTTTTGCTTCGCTGCCTTTTCGCTTCGCTGGCTTTTCGCTTTGCTGGCTTTTTGCTTTGCTGGCTTTTCGCTTTGCTGGCTTTTCGCTTTGCTGGCTTTTCGCTTTGCTGGCTTTTCGCTTTGCTGGCTTTTCGCTTCACTCACCTGACTCTTAAAGCCGTACAATGATTCAAACTGTGGACTATTGGCTTGGAGGCCCTTAGCGGCTTTAATAGCCTCGCTGGCCCAATCCAGAAGATTCTCCACACCTAGGCATGCTAAGAGAGGCAGGGGATCATGTCCAGAACATTTGTGCAGTGATAACCCCAGCAGACATTTAATCATTTCAATGGCAGAAGGTGGCACTATATCCAGTAGGCTTATGGCAACAGTGGCACTCCTTTGAAAACCTCCACGTACTCCTCAGATTATTACTCTGGCCTTGAGACACTCCTTCGCTTGCTTGAGCGAGATGGGACAAGGGAAGTGATGCAGACCAGCAACTTATAATGATATAATAACCATGCCTTAATTTTGATGGCAGTGTGTTTAGGATCATTGTCGTGTTGGAACACAAAAGACCACTGCGAGACTCAGCTTCTGCGCACTGTTTGATAGATTATGGCACAATATACTAATATACTTGGAGACATCCATAGTACTTTCAGGAAAGCTAAGTTTTTAATTACAGAAGATATCATACATCCCCAAACCATCACACTGCCTCTCCCCCATGTTTGACTGTAGGTATAATGTGTTGTGATTGCAATTCCATGTTTGACTTTCACCACACCCACCATTTGCCATCTAAGCCGGATATATTTTTATTTTAATTCTTCGGAGAAAAATAGCTGTATCTCAAAATTTGTTAGGCCTATCATGATATTTTGTGGAAAATTGGTTCCCCCCACCCCCTCCAGTTTACTGCAGAAATATGTGGTTTTCTACCTGGCTGCCTTACAGTGAAAATTTGCTTTATGTAGTATATTTTGTACAGTTTGAGGACTTTTAATGTGTGTAGATATTGATGCAATATTTTCTGCCAAAGATGCTGCACTTTGGAATGGTTATTTATATGCTAAAGAGACAATGTTCTGTTGTTTGTGTCACATATGCACTTATGGGCATCTGGATCATCATTTGAACTACTTTAGTATGTAACTGAATCTTCTAAAACAAATAAAGGTTTTCGTAATTTCATGATAATGACTGCTATGCTTATAGAGAGAAACCACTTCTACACATTGTCACATACAGTTCCTGTTTTGTGTACTCAATTCTGACCACTACCTCTCCCTACCACAACAGTCTGGCAACTTGTCTGCAGGGTACCTAACTTTGTACGTACAACTGCTTGAGATGGATAACATGGGCATTTCGAGATATAATAAGGTTACACCTCCGCTGTATGAATACTGTTTGACTCTCACAATTACATGCTGTTTCATGATTTTGGTGTGCTTTTAGCTATTACAATGGAGCAAGCTATTTTGCTCCTCTCTCTGCGTAGGACTTACTGCTTTATATGCCTCGTATATACTAGAACTAAATATGGGTGTGTATGAATACTTTTGTGAGTTACTGTATACAGAGAAAAATTAATGTGCAAGTACTTTTAATGCAGAGTTTTATAAATTACATGGTTCACAAAACAATTATTCCTGTTTTTGCATTTAGTTGTTGTTTATAATTATTTGATCACTTTTATCATACTAAGTACAAATATCTAATTTAATATTACCTTTCACTTGTTTTGAGAATTTCAGTTTTTCACATCAGTAAGAGTAATGCATTGTTAAAAATGTTTATGATAAAATTAAGCTAAGTATGCACATTTAATTTATTTTTAAATCATTTGTAAAGTTTCTGTATTACAGTGTAGGCTCTTAAGACAGACGTACAAATGTCAAAGCAAGTAAGGCCAGTTTATAAGGTTTAGTGAAACATAATTATATTTCCATATGTTTTCATAAATTATATTTATGTTAATTAACTGCAGATTTTATTGAAAACATTTAGATGTCTGAGCAGTCTGATTATATTTGGTCTATGAAATGCATGTTGGCTTTATGGTTTATTCAGTATTGCAATTTTCAGAATCTACTTGTTTCAAAGAGGCTCTAAATGAAGCACCATTCCGAAGAACTTGGTTTTGTGAACAAGGTTTGTAATCATATATTATCCCCCATGCTGTTCATTCCTTTTATTTCATCTATCACAAAATCTTTTGTAGCATTCCATTGATAGGTTACAATAATTATCTAATCCTCAGATAGTTTGTAGGTATTATTTGTCATAATGTATATAACATTTTTGTTCTTTGAATCTCTTTCATTTCTAAAATTTCAATTATACGTGCATAGAAATGTCATTGTTCTTATAACTGAAACCATTATAATGGGATGAAAGTAATGTATTTAAAGTGAAAATTATAGCTCAACATGATGTTAATATATAGTCAAAAATTTCTTCTTTAGAGCATTATTAAAGATTAAATAAAAAAGGCAAAAAATTAGTTATGTATATATTTTTCTTTTTGTGACAATTTTTGTTATCACAGAAAACGCCTGATTTTCCAGGTTAACAACCTGCTATGTGTTCACAAATAACCAATATTCACGTAGGTTATATAAACAAATAGTATAGCCTTATAAGAATTCAATTTTTTGACAATCAGTCTGTTGCAATATGTTATAAATGATATTAACATCCCATACACAAAATCCTGTATCTGTTGATACATGAACGATTGCAACAGACTTTCATGTTGGCTATTCTGACAGCCTACATTTGCCCAACGGACAGAGGAGAAATACGCAGGCAGGGAGTTTGTGAACAAAATGTATTTTATTTTATATCATTACAAAACTGCTGTTATTAGTGTAACAAATTAAACTTTGTTCTACATAAAGTATGTGTGTTTAAACAAAATGGAACTTAAACCGTGGGTGATAGTTTAGCATTTGTCTCTTCTTCATAATCTGTGGCTAGTGCTAGCATCACCATGTGTGTTAATATTGATTGCAGGGGTTGCATATCTACCCTAGAGTATTTTTCAAATATTTCTTTATTGATTTGACCCAATTTAGTTCAAACCAGAGTCGTTTTGAGCCCATATGAGATGCAAAGTTTGCTTTTAAAAAGATGTGAAAGATATATTTTAGCAATATAGCAGCAGAATAAGCGACTATGCTGTCATGTGGGCCAGTGCATGCAACTTGCTTCAGAAGCCATGCCCCCATGAAATTACTCATTTTGCACATGTAGTATACACCTATACAAACAAATTCCCAGAATTTTACATTTCCTGTGAGCTCTATAATTATATTAACGTAACATATTTCCATGTGAAGTGATTCTGCTTGCTAATAAATTTGATTCTGCCTGCAATCACCGAGACTTTCCGAGGCAAACTTGCCATTTTTTTTGTGTATCCTCTTCTGCTTCAGCAACAAAGCGAAAGTAAATATTAATTATTTGTTTATTTTTATTTATTAAAACCATGCATATTTTGTGATGGAATAATTTTAGTGGCAAATAATATTTGTTAATATGATATATTGGCATCAGCCGTACTCAGTACATGGTTAATTTATAAATAGCCCCTTTGCATGCATGAACTACTGTAAACTACCCAGTCTTGCCTTTTTAATGAGCATATGCCACTTTCAATCATGAAATACCTTATTATAGATGAAAATTTTCTGTATGACAATTTCCCTTAATTCCTAATACTTCCAAGTTTAACATATATTTACTGTGAAAAAGTGTAGAGTTTTATCCGAACACTTTTCATAAAAGATCAGTATCATATTACTCTAATACTGCCTGGTAACAAGTTAGGTTTGTTTGAGTGAATGTTAACAGAGCGGATACATGGGTTATTTATTAATACCAGCGGCACATGACTGGCGGCAGCTGTTCAATATTTGATTTTGAACGTGTGGCTTCACGGTTAAGACACAACCCGATTAAGCCATCAGCGGTTAAATGGGATTTAACTGTATTTATAATTAAATTGGTTTTTATAACCACTGCAAACCATTCAGCTTGCATTATTATAGTGACATGGTATTAATTCTTTTGCGAGTATAGCATTATTTTCTTACAGTAAATCATATTTTTTGTTGAGTTAAAAAATTATTCAGAGAGTTTTTAAATTATTTTGTGAATTATAAATTGAGTAATAGAATCTGAGTTATTTTTAGTCCCAGAAATCTACTTTTGGCAGTTATACCATGGCAGATTTATTATTTCATTAAAAATAACAAGGCTGACTGCATAAAATTCTAATTTGGAAATGTTTTATAACATTAAGTGAGTAATAACAATTAATAGAAATTTTGTAAATAAAATTACTTAAGAAAATTTTTAATATACTTTCAAGAAAATATTTCTCACAGTGGGTTATTGCCATTGGTTGAAATTTGGTGAAACGAGTTAAATAGTGTACTAAAGATAAACATTTCTTGTAAATAAAACTGTCACAGTATTTCAATTTAGAGTTCTGCAGTTTATCAGTTTTTTTTTGTGTGTGTGTGTGTGCATGCGCGTGTGCACGTGGGCTCGTTCGTACCATCAACCTTCTTTTAGGGTCTGGTTTAACTGAAGTAGTTAGGGCCAGTTTCATTATTTTTTCATTTAACTTGGTTTAACTAAACAAAGGTAAAATTTTAATTCTCAATTTAATTGCGTTTTAGGTGTCTGCATTTCACTACATACATCTATCAGGTGAAGAACTCTGCATAGTAAATGTAAGTTAAAGGCCCAAAATTCGAAGAAAATTGTGCATCCAGAAGGTCATGGCAAGGGTTTGCCCACTAATCTACTTAGTCTAAGTTGTATTTTTTTTTTTTTTAATTCATTTTAAGTTAATCGCATTATGACAGTTGTAAATTGCAATAAACCAGTAAACCTATTAACTTGTGCTTAAACTTTGCATAATGAGTTAAATGTTTGTGGTGAAACCAGGCCTTGGTAGCTGCTTCACAATGTAGCATGAGCAGTTCTCACGTCAATCAGAAAACATTCGAATTGTAAAATGTTTGTATGGCTACACTGCTTACTACTTGCTGTACTTTCACTAACAGCATTCCCTGATTGGTCATCAGATGGTTATGAGTAAGTTGAGTTTATTTTCCTGCCTGACAGCAACAAATTTTTATACCATGCAACATGGGTAAAAACCATCTTATGTATGAAGTTAGGTAATACATAGAAAATAAAAAAAGTAATGCATTACATAATCACCATTTTAGTCTTTTTCTCTTTACTCACCATACATTTATTTTGTTGTTGTGCATAAAAATATTTATAGACTGTTTACAGTAAAGTGAGCTGTTTTGATATCTTTCATCATTTGGAATAATAGTCAGTAAATTAATTTTATTTTATCCTTAGTTGTTAACTTTCCAGTGCTATGGAATATACACACTGTGTTTATTTCTTACATGGCAATATTTATTTTAAAAAGTGGTTAAAACATAAAAAATGCCTGAAAGTAAACAGTAACTAAGGCATTAAAAGTGCTCACTTTACGATGAACAGCATATAATCACAATCATTACATAGTGCAGTTTTAAAATTTGGTTTATTCAAATGCATCAATGAAATTCTTAAAAGTTACAGTTAGCATGAAAATATAAATTGTTCCATACAGTATGTGGAAAATTTTTTTACAGTGTTCTTATATTTATGCAGTATTAATAAATACCTTATATTTGCTGCATTTCCTTACACCAGTATGAAATACCTAATTCTCTATGTATGGCAAGTCAAAAATCCATTATGGCTAGGATTGTATTATAAAACAAACAGAGCATTCATACAATGGTTTGTTGATTATCATTTTAATAGTTTCATTTAAACGCCTCCATTTGTTGCAGGGAATACCAAAGTCCATTCTACGTATCTTTGCATATTAAACAGTTTGTAACTGTAGTGGATAGGGTGAACATGTGAAGGATGATGCCTGAGAGGCGTATCTGGGCTCACAAGGGATGGAGGTCTTAATATAAAAAAAAATTAAAAGAAACAAAATATGATCTCTAATTTATTCCCTCTGCTACTATGTACATCTGCAATTAACTGTCTCCACTTTTACTCTTTTTATTTAGCAGTGAGCACTATTTAATGTTCATTTCAGCTTTAATTAATGTCCTTCTTAATGTCTCTCTTCATTACAGTGAATTAACTCATGCCCATTATTAGAATGTGTTCAGTCTATCTGTTTCCATCAGTTATAATGTCTTTCACTCACGCACTTGATCCAATAGTCCAGACTCCAGCCACGTCCTTCAAAACGTTGACACTCCTTCGCCTTCCCTTCTTCACCTCTGACCACACCGCTCACCCGAAATCCCACCAGTCATTCATTCATGTGCTCCAACTCAAAAACTCCCTGCCACAAAGCCAGTTACACTTAAATACAGTCAGGGTGACCATCTGGAAGGTTCAACAAACCCAGAACCATGCAGAGAGCCTAGGTTAGTAAGCCAGGGCATTTTTCGATAAACAAGGAAAAACACCACAACCATGGTCACACAGTGTTGTGCCGCAGAATATTATCTTGTCAGCCTGGCATTGAAACTGGTATGTCACAGTTCGGTCACCGCCTGTCACTGTTATCTCATAACGACTCTGTCATCCTTGCTCTCAGGTGCCGGGCAAGCCAAGGACAGTCGCGCAGACCCACGCTATGTAACATTATTGATTTGGTTATTTTACACATGCCACTAATTCATGTTACCCATGCAAAACAACTCCATGATGTTCCCATTATTGCGGAGCAGCTGCTTGTGTATGTGCAATAAGTCTGGCTGAGTTTAACGCAGTCTACATTCACATGCTGTCCTGTGCTAAGGTAATTCTGTGTGTGGATTGGAATAGAGTGGAGAGATTTGGACAGCTCTTAATATCAAGGTCTTTAGAGCCGATGAGGGTGAAGCAGAGTGAGTATGGAGCAGTGCCGGAATGCAACAGTTGGGGAAGTAGAAGATCCATGACAAAACCAGCTGACCAACAACAATGTCTAGCACAATTCCACATGTAAATATCCAGGAGTGACCCGGCCAGGAATCAAACCCATTTCACCTACAATTTGACGACCTTATGATGATGCACCTCACGGAATGGTGCAACAGCTTACTGTGATGAAAGTCGCACTTGCACCTGGTATCATTCTTGCTAATTTGTAGGGGAAAACAATCACCTTGTTTGACAATTTCTATGATATTGAAATGAAATCCTATAAAGGGAGTGTGTATATTATCATAGTTCAGTCCACCATAGTATAAAAAATAAGTATCTCCGTGCCACCATCTTTAGTATGTATCAGTGAGTGATCGACGGTAGATGCACGTTGCACTGTGCCTCATGGGAGCTTCATTTTTGTACCAAGCATGTAGTGTTAAATAGTTTTGCTTTATAATACCGGAACCTTTTCTTTTGCTCCTCTCGTGTGCCGACCCTCCTCTCTGCTGACTCGCGACCCCAGAGAGTTTTATGGCTAATTAATTCCATAGTGTGTTCTGCACTTTTTCATTTGCATCAGCCCCTGGTCAGGCCCACTTCAGACATGGGGACTTGTACATTTTATCAGTGTACTCACTTTCCGATAATACAGCTCGTTTCTTTGGAATCCAGGTCTTGTTTATCAATTAGTTATTTAATTTCCACCACGGGAACTGCCCCTCTCCAGTGATTGTTTCAATGTGGTTAAGTCACAATGTGTATGACAGTTCAAATGTGTAACAGTGACTCCACTGATATGTAATTAGACGTGTGCTGCGGGGGGATGCTGCCACAGGCTGACGACCTGTAAGGACCTTGAGAGACGGAGATCCTCGTGCTTTTCCAAGCGGTAGAGATGTTGGTGCCCTGGGAGCAACACCAACTATATCTGCATTCATCAGTAGGCAAAGAGGTCTGTATCTGAATCATGCACATCCCTCCTCCCTCCCGCAAGTAGCCGATCATGTCAAGGTCTTATTCTGCGTTTGCTACGTCTTTGGTTATCCTACCACCAATGGAGTTCTCACAGTGATATTGTGGTACCAGCGGTGACATCAACTTCTTCGGGTGGGTCATCTACAGCAGCGCTGCTATCAAATTATTTGTTTTTTGTGTGGTACTAGTAATGGCTGCATCATCCTCAACATTTTTATGCAAGAACTGTGATGAAGCCTTTGTGAATAGCAGCGGTGTTAGACAACATTGCATTGTTACACAACATGAGAAACACAAATGCAAAATACATCTCACGTGTCTTAGATGTGTGAAGTGTCATAGTCTTTTTTTCTTGTACTGACAATTGAAAATATGTAAAGGACTTGTTCCCCCATGTGCTAAACAAAAAAGGGTATTACTATCTCTACAAAATTCTGATAGACTTGCGACTACTGCAGTGAGTAATGATGTAATTGTGACCTCGCTGCCTAGCACAATAAGTGGAAATGCAATGATAGCACCATAGCACCATAGGCAAGTGAGGACCTCTTATCTGAACACCATAAACTATTCACTGCCAACATCAAGATGCTCATGTAACTTCTGTGGTGAGACCTTCAGTAAAAGTAGCAATGTGCAACGGCATACTGGAAATAAATAATATGTAAAAAAGACAGACTAGCCTTATATAACACTTGGCTGGATTAAGGTGGAATGTGAACTCGTGAGTTCAAAAGGTATAATGTATAAAAATAGTTAGGAAAAATGGTGTTGTGAGGTATATCAGAATCATGTCTACCAGTGTTTACCCCTTGCTCAAAAAACCTGCCCATGTTTTAGTCAAATCAAATGCCAATAGATTTACGTTGAAGGAATCAGCTTTCTGTGGCTATAAAAATACCTGTGTTTTACTAAATGCATCACATACTGTTGTCACATGATGCTTACTGGCCCAGAAGAAAACTATTTTGTTTCATCTATGCGTATTTCCTAAGCGCACCGGACATGGCCCGAACTGTATAATTCAACCAGGTCGACTACAGGATATTTAATAGTTGTGGGGAAAATTACAGTCATGTCAGAATTATGCTTTTCATCACTGCGGTCAGTAAGCAATTCCAAGCCAACCCCCCCCACCCCGCCCTCAAGAAGATATCAAGTTTTTGTGAGCCAATGGGCAAGTCACCACTGCCATCCCCGAGTGAGCAGGTAGTTGAAGGGTGCACCGGGGGATAGCACCATCCACATTCCAGCTAGCAATGGAAGCTGAGCAGCTAGCCCTTAGCTCTGTCCACAGACCACTCTTCATCGCCCAGACAAGTGAGCTCTTCAGCATCATCGCCACCAGCATCCAGAACTTCCAGAGGCTCTCCCCCAGCATACCTTCGTGAAGATGTCAAACCTTCCAGTCCATTTCCATTGGCAATGACTACTCCACAACCCTTCAGAAAGTGGGTGCCCAAAGTCCCTTCAGGATACAGAACAGCATAAACAGGGAAAGTTACTTAGCTACCTTATTCAAAACTGCTACCCTTTAGTTATAACCAGGTCCCTTTTACCCCCTGGAATAAACATGTTCCTCACTTACTCTGATTTTTCATTCCTTAGGTATCGTTGAGATTCCTAGTAGGCACCACCACCACCATCACCCCCCCCCCCCCCCCAAAGTGTAGCAGGAGACCAAGATTTAAACTCACTATTTTACAGTCTAGTATAGGTCTGTGGGCTCCCCTTCAGGGACTCGCATGTCAGATTGCACACACATTAGATGGCCACCCATTCAGTGCACTAGGTACATGAAATGGTAGAGCCCCAACCACTAGCTATACTCCCCTAGGGAGCAGAGACTATCAGACCAGCTTGCACTTTGTCTACCGCACCACGTGAGTTGCCAGAGGGAGTGTTTGGCCAACTCTGGGT
Organism: Dryococelus australis; assembly: GCA_029891345.1. Classification (NCBI taxonomy): domain Eukaryota; kingdom Metazoa; phylum Arthropoda; class Insecta; order Phasmatodea; family Phasmatidae; genus Dryococelus; species Dryococelus australis. The sequence goes on from CM057009.1 coordinate 193,638,512, forward strand.
TGGGCCTGTCCACCTTAGGACTTACACCGGTCGTTGTTGTTGGAACAACTCCAAGAAAACTTGCTCTCCAACCACCGCACTGTTTGTGTTGTTGGCTGGAGTAACGGTTAGGTTTGGCTTCGGCCCAGCTGCCACTGCAGCAGAACACTTAGCCTGGGACCTATTGGTTGCCTACTACCCTTTGCTGAGGCAAAGTTTAGCACCCCCCATGCCTTACACTAAAAGGAGTGATAAAGATTTGCAGGAAAGGAAGGCGACAACTACCTACAAAGCTACCTGAGGCTGCACCCAGTCTGATAAAGCACTCTGCCAAGATAACCCTCAGTAACAAACTCAAGCCGCCCGCAAGATTGTGGGGCTTCACACTCCAACTCCCACACCTTCTCTGTTCTCAATGCCCCAGAAGTTACGAGGGACACCACATGCAGTGGTAGCCACCATACGCAGAGGAGAGAAGGTGCCAGTGAGCCTAGTTTGCCTGAGGTTTAACATCTGCCACTACCCCAGCCTGGATCGAGCAACCATCAGCAATTCCAGTCACAGCAGCATCTGTGGGTCTTCCAGCTCTGTCAGCAGCCGCTCCTCAACCAGCCGTACAGCAGTGATGCCCAGTCGCCCCAGTGTCAATGTGAGTAAGCCACCGACCACGGGTCACACCACCCGGCAAATAGTCAAGCCAAACATAGACTTTGTATCCAGCAGACAGGTGATCAGGCCTACACTTTATACCAGTCGAGCCCCTGTGACCAAATAAGTAGAGAACTAGCCGCCTTAACCCCTATGTGACGGGCCTTTACAATAAAAACCTATATCTACCGTAAAATAACTCAATCTGAGCTCGCTAGTATCATGCGCCAAGGAGTACAGTGTGTTTTTTGTGGTTCCCAACATGGGGCCTAAGCATTTTGGCGAAATTAGTAGCAAAGCAGAACCAAGCCAGCATGATCCGAGAACTGTAGAAGCTAGCCCGACCACCAGATTCAGTGTGTTAGCTGACTTTGGGTAGTCCAAAATAACCTTGTGGCTCCCAACCACCTAGATCATGATGTCAGATACCAAGTTAAGCCAACACGAAACCCAAGAGGCCGCCATGGCCGAAGCCCATGGTAATCGGTGCCTTATGAGACACCTGCCTCTGCACAGGAGTAAATTTTTGATCATGCACGCCTACTGCAAAAGAGTATTTCACCACCAGTGCCTAGGCTGTGTAGATGAAGTACGGTATATGGACAGATTAGAATATTGCTGCCATGATTGCCACACATGCCAGTCAACATTTTGTTGCTGGATTACCTGCCCGGGTTGCGGAATCAATCTAGTGCACTGTATAATGTGGCTCAACTCTTTCACAATACTGAATAGGCTGGCTTGAGGAGCGTGTTATACGACCAGGATTAGTCTACTGGTGTGAAATGTGTTGACAAGCTGCAGAGTTCAGGCCCAGTAATCTAGGACACAGACTTAGTCCAGCTACTATCCGAGGCACCATCGAACCTCAGCTGCCTGAGTTCGAAGGCCGTCCACACGAGGACTCAATCTCCTTTACCAAGGAATGCGAAAATGATTTCCAAGAACACGAGATACCAAGCAAACAGTGGATATTGCTAGCCTAGAAACAACTAAGTGGCTGCACTTTAAAATGGTGGAATAGATACAGAGAGTTTGTTGCAGAATGGGGACAGCTAGGCACGCACCTGTCGACACAATTTTCTGGCAAGGAAGTAGTTGTGCACCCCACTACCAAATTCTACAGATGAACCTAGCACTCTGAGGAAGAGGCCAAAATCTTTATCCGGGGGAAAGTCCAGTTATACACTCTGATTTACTCCTCCAAAACCGAGGAAAGTTGCATAAGGAATATCGCCAGGATGCTACTGCCCATAGTATGTAATCTTCTCCAAATCCGGAAGCTAACAACGCTAGAAGAACTTGTTGAAAGAGCACGAGAAAATTCCAGGCAGCGCTCAACAAGCCATGCAAACAGCAAACAGAACCCAAAAAGCAAACAGAAAGGAAAAGACATGCTTCCGACACCCATTCCTCCATCCCGTGACATCCTATTACCTTGGTGCTGGTACTGCCCAGGCCAGTACTTTAGCCAGAATCACCCTGAAAGACAGGCAGGCCAGGGACTGGCGGGGGAGGGAAACACAGCAGGGCGCCAGCCTCCCCTCCACGCTAAGAGGACAAGAAACTAGGCAGACGGGAAACGTCATGACCGGGGCAAAAAGTAGGCCACCACCACCAGGATCAGGGCCCTAGTCTCCAGAGTTTGAAGGAAGAATTCGAACCCCCAAGAGTCACATGTCGAAGTTATGATTAATGGCAATCAAATACTCTCCCTGCTAAGTTCCATTGCAACCTGAAATTTTGTACAAAGTGATGTGCTGATAGCACAACAAAGTGCATCACTTCGCCCCCAGAAACATATAGAGAAAATGGCCCAGCACGAGGTGACCCTTTGCGTAAAACAAACTACCATTGAAGTTAACATGCCCAGACACTCCAGTTCAGCCGAGTTTGTCGTCTCTCCAGACCTCACCAAAGCTGTGATTCTAGGCCACCCATGGCTACATCAGCTACAATGTGTCCTGGATCATGGCCAGGGAAGAGTCTACCTGGGAGACAAAAATAGGGTCACTGTAAACTGGCAACACAGTCCTACTGTGTTCGTCCCACCTCCGATCAACCCAGGTAAAATAAACCACCACGTGGAGGAGCCTGAGTTCGACCAGCTGAGACAGATCGTAGATGAACACGCCAGTGTGTTTTTGCAATTAGGGCAATTGTGTCAAACCTGGAGTATTCAACATGAGATATGGACAACAACCGACACTTCATTGTACAACGTCCCGTATAGTGTGGCTGCCAAGAGGCACCGCTTAATCATGATACAAGTGTAAAAAATGAAAAACCAAGGAATATTTGAGCTGTCGGATTCACCTTATAATTTCTTCATAGTAATTGTCCCCAAGAAGGATGCATGAATTACAAGGATTTGAATGACGTCATGCATCCTATAGCACCGCCCGCCATAAACCTAGCACATACGCTAAGAGATATAAGGGAGGCCAAAATCTTCAGTACCATATACCTGTATTCGGGGTACTGGCAGATTGTGTTCTACCCGGACAGCCACAAATACACGGATTTCACCACGCCCAAAGGCTTGACACTACAATTTAGAGTGATGCAGTTTGGTTTAAAGATTGCACCCACCACATTCCAGAGGCTGATGTCAGTCGAGGTCCGTAGCGGCTACATTGGGCAATTCTGCGTGACCTACTTTGCCAAAGTAATAGTTAATTCCAACTTGTGGGAAGACCATTGTGGGTACTTATAACGAGTCCTGGAGCACTTAGAACTACACCGATTAACTTGCAAGCTATCAAACAGACACTTCGGCAAGACGTTGATCGACTATTTGAGCCACGTCGTATCACCAGAAGGAAACTATCCTCAAGCCTCTTCAATAGGAGCCATTGAAGGGTGCCAAAGAACTGGCGACGAAGAGACAGTTGTGTCGTTTTGTGGGAATATACAACTGGCTACGTGACTTTGCTGGAAGTGAGGACCTGAACAATGCCAAGCATTTCAGACCCTCAAGGAGAGTGTCTGCCACATCACGCTGCTGCATCGCCCACAGGGAGACAGCCCCCTAATACTCGAAACAGGCGCCTTCCAGAACGGCCTTGGAGCAGTATTGTACCAAGAAGATGCCAAAGTTCGACTTTCAAGTTCAGCACTGCCCGGGGAAAATGAACAATTTGCTCGACAGCCGGACCTCGATGGGGAAAAAAATTTTTCTTTTGTAACTTATACTGTCATCATATAAAAAAATTGTAATATCCAGTTTAATAAATCATGCATTTTCTGTACCGTAACAAACTACATTTTAAGTGATCAACTATGCGAACAATCTAAAAATGGAGTCAGCAAAATCTATCACAATCAATTGCTGAAACCAAATATTATTTTTTTGGCAAAGTATTTGATTATGAGTCAAAATATTCCACTATATAAGAAAATATTAACAAATTAAATGTGTGGCATTTTGCGATGCAAAATAACACATCACAGTTATGCCATAATAACATTGCTAAATGCAGTGCAATGTAGTTTAAATTATACATTGATTGTGACGTTATGTGGTGCTCAGGCATTGCATTACCTGCCTGTGACAGCACGCTACTGCCATGTACTTTAAACAGACCATCACTTTTCCTAACTGCTCACCCCCTCTGCTCCCTGCCTTTACTCTCACACTCACCTGGAGGTAGTTGCCAGGACTGGGCTAGAGATTGAGGAAAGAGGTACGATGACAAAAGTATAAAACATATACTTTGCGAGGATAAACAAATGGTGATGAATGTTTCAGGCTAGACTGTAGATTCAGTTCATCATTTACAGCTGTATACAAATGTATGTATACCACCCATTTACAATACAATCATATGATGATCTCGTCTTACCTAAGAAAGGTATCATGAAGAAATTATTTCATATATATATATATATATATATATATATATATATATAAATACAATTTGGAGAAGTAAAAAAATATTTTAAATAGTGTTTAATTTTTTTAAACCTCTTGTTGAAAACTAAATTTCTATAATAATTGATCTTGTAATAATTCCAATAAAACATTTATTCTTTAAAAAATTAAAATATGCTTAAAACTCGGACAGTAACAAAATACATTGAGTTACATACTTTGTGGTTTGAAACAAACATGGAGTAGTTTTATATGTTGCAGTTTAGCACAAATTGTCATTACTTCACTCTAGCCGATGAGTTTAAAAATGTGTGACATGGGTGCTCTCTAGTGGGCAGTACTAAAAACATGAGTTATCAGCACAGTCTAGTGGACAGATGCCAAGACATAGTACAGGAGATGGTGTAGCTGGATGGAGGTTCCAGTGTGATGTGAAGTTAATAATTTATTTTTAGGCATAGGGGAGCTGATAGATTGGTCCATTAAATTAGCGCAGAGGATAGCACGTTGGACTTCTAACCCAAAGGTCGTGGGTTCGATCCCCACCAGGGATGCCAGTAATTTTTTTTTTTTTTTTTTTAATCTTTATTCCATATTGTAAGAAATATTAAAAGCAAATTAATGTTTAAAGTTTTCTTATAAGGTAAAAAATAGTTTTGGGGTTAAATCATCAATATGGGAAAGTTTTTTTTGGGTAAAGCAGGAACTTTTGTGGTCGTAACATGGCCAATCCATGACGTCATTTACCCTCTCCTCATTCGTCCTCCATACTCTATGCAGCAGAATGTAGCAAAACATACCACTTTTATCAATGTGGATACAGCACTGTATTTTTGGTCCAAACTGAAAATAGCCTGAAGTGTACCTATGTCTATCCCATTGAAATGTTTGGGAAAAATAAAATCAATGAATGAATAAATATTGTGTGGTTTTACTGTTGCTTTACTACCCTTCTTGTCCAGTAGTTAAAATCTCCAATTTTGTTTGCAACATAGCTGCATTTTAAGAAAATTAGAATAAAATAAAAAAAAAAATTTTTTTAAATTTCAAAAGACATTTTTGAATTCCAATTAATATGAGTTATGTTTCGCATACACTGAAAGGTGAGTGGAGTAGAGAGATTTGGGTTGATCTTAACATCGCGGTATTGAGAACCAATGACGGTGAAACAAAGTGAGTATGGAGCAGTGTCGGAATGCAAGGGCGGGGGAAATGGGAGATCCCTGAGGAAAGCTGCCAACCAGTGGCATCGTCCGGCATGATTCCCGCATGCGAAAATCCGAGAGCGGCTCTGCCGAGAATCGAACTCGGTTTGCCTAAGTGGGAGGTAAGCAGTCTGACCACTACACCATAGCGGCCCCCTTTTAAAGTGTAACTTGGTGGTCATTTTAGCCACTGACTATACGTCTTCACGAAAAAACTTGTTGAACATTAAATGTGTTCTGGTTTGAAATTAAACTTAATCAGTATTCAGTTAAATAAGTCACACTGTGGTCAGTTATGAAACCCAAGGTACAGTAGAAATGAGGATTAACAAAACTTTGGGTCCAATTAATACTTTTACTGGCAAATCTGATGTTCACTGTCTAGTTGTACTAGACTAATGCACCAGTATTCAAAAATAGGCATTTCCTAGTGTTTTTGATTTCTTAAGATTTCACACTATCTAGCAATTTACAGCTGTCAACAAATATTTATATTGTATTTGACAGTTAGAAATATAATTCTAAAAATTGTAACAAAAGTCTTTAAAATCCAAAAAAATAGAAACAAAATTCATTCCTGGCATTGAACTCTGCCAGCATTGCATTCTGCTCTTGACTGGTGTCTGGGTTAGATGAGCTCCCTGTCAGTCACCTAGTATGCCCCTGTTTCTAACCCACTTATTTGATTCTGCTGGAGATTAGTCATTCGAGACATTTTTAGCATCCCAAAAATGTTTTGTGCTTTAGTCAGATCTGTTTATTTATAACAAATACCATGAAAGGCAGCAGTCATATACAGTTGACTCCATATTCTCATTTTCATCTAGGGTTCTTTTCCCCTCTGTGATGACATCTACAATAAATCCAAAAGTTTTTCTATACAACCAATTAGTAAATATTTTGCTCAAATTGATCATTTTCTGCACTTATAATTGGACTAAAAGCATCAGTAGACAATAACAAGCATGATTACTGCCTTATAATTAAATATATTATTATCATACATGGCACAAAAGAGAAAAATAATTAAATATATGTACAAGAATTACTTGTATAATTAAAAAAATATATAGGCCCAGAGGAAGACTTCATTGTCAATAAGTAATAAGATGTGACTTGTGGTTATACATAATTACCATATTTACCCACGTATGACCTGCACATCCCCCCCCCCCCCCCCCCAAAAAAAATTATGTTCATATGCCACTTGAGAATTTTTTGGACGCAGGCGGTATGCGAGTCTGTTTTGCAATGTGGTATATTTCTGCATGTGCTTGCCGGCAACCGTTTGCTCACACAATACCTACATACGTGATTTCTTTATTATGCTCTTGAAGGTGCAAACATAACATCACGTAACCATTCTCTGTGTAATAATTTTTCAATGAAAGTCTACTAAGGAAAACTGGGCATGCAAAAAGCTTTCTTTATGTGGCTACCGGTAATCATTATGATTGGCAACATTGCTGTAGATTGTAGCAACACCGAACACGTGATACGGCGATGATACGACATAAATAAATCAATAATATTTTAGTGTTGGAAATTTCAATTTTTGCCTTTGTTTGCAGCTGGTACCTGTTCATTTTGACCAGATGAGTAGCAGAAAAAGGTCAACTGGCAAAGGGATATACCGTATATTAGGTATCTATTTAATAAAAACTTAAAAATTGGACACGGTCCTAGATGGCAGAGTTTGTTGACAAAATTACCACGTGACCCAATTTTGTATACAAAAATGGAGATGTATTTGGAAAGTTGATATTTTGTATCTACCAGATGTTAGCAAAAATAAAAAATTACAGAATCAGCATCATGTTGATTTTGACCTTCAAAACACATAGGTGAATATCTAATTAAAATGTATCTTAAAACAAATAACTTCATAAAATACACTAGACATGTTTCAAAAGCAAGTAAGTGTTGTGCTGTGTTTATGAATTTTGTAAACAATTTTTTTTTTTATGTTTTTGCATAAATTAATATTTTCTTATTTATTGATTTATTCACAGCATTGCAGTGATGATTGTAGAAATATTATGTCCTTTTTAAGCATTTAATTTAGATAAAAATATTTTTCTCTATTGAAGTAAAAATGTATTGTCACAAGTGCTAAACAAGTGACTGTTGGCGACGTTCAAATTGAAACTTATTAAATGACAAATTACAAAATAATTGTCATTTCGAACATAGCCTACGACTGTGTTCAAATCAGCTGATTTAGTTTACTAAATGGCCTTATGATACATTTTATTTTATTAAAGTATGATATTATACAAGTTGATTTTTTTTAAATAATAATAATAATAATAATAATACAAAACCACTGCCTCAAATGAGGTCAAATTTCTTGCGCATGAAAAAGCAGAAGAGACATGTAAATAGCCAGCTGGCCACCCAGCCAAGATCACTGCATCACCTCTCTGGTTTTTAACTGCCACGTTGCCAAGTTGCACGTGCCTTGTTGCTAGTCAATTACCTATGTTCATGCCTTTACAAGTTAGGCTTTTAGTAATGATGTTGTGGCAGAATATTTTATGTTATTGAGTATAAATTTTGGGCATAGTTGTATAACAAATATGTTAATTTGGATGGGTGTATTTTTCTTTTTAAAAAAATGTTACTTTCCCGCCATTCTAATCTGAAAATTAAGGTGCAAGTCTTAACTTGGGGGCAGTTCGTACATGGTAAATACAGTAAATCTTTTCATTATATTTATTCTTTTTGTTAAAAAAAAAACCTAAATAAACAAATAACTGTCTTCAGATCAAATAATTCTTGTCATTATCTTTCAAAATAAGTTAATGACTGTTATAAATAACTGTAAAAGAGAGAATGCTGTGAGACAAAAATTAGTCGTTGAAACTTGAGTTGAGTTGACAAGATTTGGACAGCTCTTAACAATGTCTTGAGAGCTGGTGAGGGTGAAATGAGGTGAGAATGCAGCAGCACCAGAATGCAATGGTGGGGGGAAGCGGGAGTTCCCCGAGAAAACCCGCCGACCAGCAGCATCATCCGGCAGGATTCCTACTTGGGAAATAATAAATTACACTCTTTTTGGAAGAGAACGAAAGGAACACAATTACATTTATTGGCTTGGATCTTAAATCGTTGCTCCTTACCTTGGTCAAATTTTTATAAAAGTGGTAAGGAGAGGGGGAGAAGTTACATCAAAGTTAATTTACAGATCTGATTGCTAAAAAAACAAACAGGATGGGATAAACAACTTTACCTGAATACATTCTTTATGTCTGGCTGCCAACATTTGTGAGGGCTCAAAGATTTAAAGGGGGGGAGAGGGAATTGTGATGGGTTGCAAGATTCCCTTTTAAACTTACTGGCTCCTGTTTATTTAAAACATGTGGTTTTGTATCAAAAAGATGCTAGGTGTCCATTCACTGTGAGGTAAATCACTGGCATTCCTTTGTTTCATGCCAATGACTGGCAGGTTTTTGGCCCAAGAAGAAACTTACAGAATTACACCACCAGCATGTGCCTTTGAGCGCACTCTAAAAAATCTGCTGCTCTGGTCACAGAAGGTTTTCAGCAGAGCTTTGGTGCTGTGTTTACTCCGCCTGCCTTCCCCTTCCCTGGGCAATCTTGGTGTTAACTGACATGGGGGAAAATTGATAACTGTGACTTGGAGGATGGTGACAGTCAGAGCAGACATCTCTTTCCCCTCCCCTTCTCTGATCTCCATAGCAGGTGTGGTCCACGTGCATAACATAAACATAAGAAATTTGCAACTCTTGTCCAGAAGAAACACTCAAAGGAAATATTAGTTCCATGAATCTTACATGTTATTATTTTATTCTTAAAAATCATGTTTAAGGGATAGTTTGTTAGTTTTTGTGAGACATTCCATCAACATGGTGAAAACTAATAATTTGAAATTAGTGTGACATATTCTCAAATGCTCTCTTTTAAATTATTTTTTCTTTTGGCCCACAACATAAAAATGAGCAAATAGGTCTTGGTGCCATTTTTGTATTACCGCTGATGAGTCCATTATGTTTCATATTATTTATGTTATTGTGAAATATTTTTAAGAAGTATAAATGCTTACTTTGCATGCCATCATATACTGTTATCTTTGCTTTTGCATATGCTCAAGAGTTATCTGCATTCTTTGAAGTTATTGCCATCCAGCGATAATTATTTTTATTCACAGACCCCGCATGCCAGGTGCCATGTTTTGCATAAGTGCACTGGACTACGGGGGGGGGGGGTTGCTCTCTGTGACCCCTCCCCCTCCTCCTTTCCAGATGAGTGTGGCTGCCAGAGAAGTGGGCTGTTGAAGGAACTTCGTGGTAATCACCACCCTTGGTGCAATCTAATGTATAAAGAAGGTTCTGGGTTAGTACATTGACACTATAATTTCCACCACAGCCATAGGGTGGGCATTTGGTGATAGCTTTCTGGCAAAGTGCAGCGAATGTAGATTGGGCCATCAGGAGACGTTGATGAAGAGTATTGGTGGTGAACAAGTGTGTGAGAGGCTATGGCGGACGAGTGTGTGTATGCTGGCTATGAGCAAGAGAGAGTGTATGTTGCGGAGTGCAAGGTTTCCAATGACTAGGGAGCTACTGTTGATGGGAGCACTTAGGGTGTTCCAGAACATTCTGGACAGAATAGACTGGTGATATCTGGACTGAAACAAGGTATGACTAAATGAATATATGAGACAGGCTTTATTGTAATTACTGGAACTGTCAGATAATGAATATATAATTCTTAAAACTGTTTATAGGGAATGATTTTGAACTATTTGATTGTGATTAATTTGTTGTAGGACATGGTTCATTGTGCAAATATTAGCTGTAAATAGCAAGTTATAACCATTAACGTGAGGATATTAAATTTTGATTATTTCTTGTGTAGAGTTCTTACAAATAAACTAAGAAGTTTCTATTAGATCTTTTATTTAATTAAGACTTCCATCATTTAAAGAACATGGGTGTGCCCGAAGGATTTGAAAAATGTAATATTTAAAAAATGATCATAACATACTTTATATTGATATTAACTGACATATTTAAACATTTTAGATGTGTGTGTCTAAAACCTTACAAATTAAATCTAAGTTGTTATGTAGCTCAAGGATTAAGTTGGGATGTAGTGTTAAAAATAACAAATATAGACCTTGATTTATTAAGTAATTGTAACATTATATTTTTGGAAGAAAAAAAAAAAGAGATATTATATTTCTCAATGTTATTAAAGTCATAATAAAGCAAGTAGTAAATAATTTCATTGCTTCTAGTCTCTGTGTTAGGTTTTTCCATCTAAGTGTGGCCAAACAGGACATTTGAAAGCCCAGTGACATCAAAGGAACTACAGGGCATTACAGCCAGAAGTGAATACAGCCAAGAACTTGTTGAGGAGACTGGGGTTGGTGGGGGACTTCTGAACTTCATAGAGGCAGACGAAACCTGTCCCTCATCAGTGGAGGTGCTGAGAATGTTGGAACTGTAGCAAGAAGGGACATATTTCAGTCTGGTGTCCAGAGATGCCATCTGATATGCATAGAGAAACTGGCTAAATGACAGCTTCACCAATAACTAGATCTGGCAGCAACAGTAATGATAATCCGGTGCACAGTGGACCACTGAGTATAACAAGGTAGTAAGTAAGCCTGCCGCCCATCAGTGCTACCATTCAGAGCAGTGACAATCTCGAACTGGTGTCTGTATTTGCGCAAATATGTATAAAGGTATTCTTTAATAAATCCTATTTATTATACTGCTATTTTTACATATTTAAAAAAATTTATGTATTACTACTGTGTGCCAGCAATCAAATCTCATAAACCTCTGAAAACTAACTGTGTATATGTACAGTTGGAAACAGAATACAGGTTGCTGCTTTAACATTGTAGTAAATGATGTAGCTCTCAGTGTTTGCTAGAATTACAAAATGGGTTATTATTCACCATATCTGAAAGTACAAAAATGGTCACCTTATTTTAACACTGTAACTAAAGCCATTAGCTCTGCACAGTTCATAATCTATGCAAGTTATTATTTTATTATTTGGTAAAAATCCTATAGTTTGTGTTTAAACTAATGGTATCAAATTAACCATAAATTTGATTTTAATAAGTTAAAATACCACACTTTTTAACATTAATATCTATTTTATAACTATCATGTAAAACATTTAAAACTTCAGTAGGTACAACTGTGTCCGCAAAAATTATGTTATAAACAGTACAGTCAGTTAACATGAACAACAAATAAAAATGTGCTTTAAAAAATTTATTATTTTTCAACCATTTTGCAGAAATGTTAATTATTTTTTATATTAATTTGCCAAATTTTAAATGTGTTTATTTCTCCGAGTAATTAGTTATATAGTTATTGTGTAATGCAAATTCAGATTTCTGAAGACTAGTCACTTAAACATTTTGAAAACTATTATTTAATACATATTTGCATAATTGAAATTTTTTTTGCAGTTATTAATTCAAGCAGCTATGAAAGTTTTATCTTCTGTATTTGTAAAGTTCTTTTTATCAGATTCTATTAATGGTGTCTCAAATATATTTATTATTTACTTATAGAAAAATCATGATCGAATAGTTACAAACAACCATTTCAGACTTAATTTAACATAGATGTCCGTATGTGAGTTAAGGTCATGTTTCTCATTTTTTTGGAATTTGGTTGTATGAGAGAGGTTTTGAAAAATGCCCCCTTTATGCAGTTGTTAATTGTCAAATTATTATAGTTTTCAAAATATAACACTTAATTCCAGCACACGGTTTGTAGGCAACAAAGAGTTGAATTAGAGTCTAAGTGTGGTATATTGCATTTGTGTTACAAGCTATGAAAGTAACAAAAACTACTTTTCCTCAATAGTTTATGGTTTAAACTATTTATTAAATGAATGTTAACAGTTTCCTTGAATGAACAAAAATATATTTACAAGTCTGACCCCTATTTTCAACAAAATTCAGCGTGCCAATACTCGCTAACCTGTTTATAAATTGCACTCATACTGATTCGGTATGTTCTGCACATGATACAGATTGCATTAAATGCAATTTGATTGGAAAAAATATATAAGAGTAAAGCCTAGTATGCTGCAGAATTTGGGAAATTGAGACTTTTGAGTGTTATATTTTGAAAACTGTAATGATTCAACAACTAATAACTGCATTAAGGGGGCGCTATTCGAAAGTTCTTTCAGATAACCAATTTTTAAAAAATGTGAAATATGACCATAAAATTTTGTATTTTCTCATTGTAATATAATGTCCTGGTTCAGAAATTTTGCTGCCTTCCCAAAGGCTGTTATTTAGAAATTTCTTTCCTTGCCTAGTGAGGCATAGGACATACATGTGTTTTGCACGTTAGTGATTATGTGACAAGGTGACTTGCTGTTTACTCTTTGCATGTGTACCCTGGTTTACCATAGATTTGGGGGGGAGGGGGCTGTGTTATGAGAGTTGGACAGTTTGCACTGGTGTTTGTAAACTCCGCCTTGTGAGATTTGGCAGATACCGACTTGGCCAGCCTGCATTTGATGAAACCGCTTGTTCAGCTGTCCCCACCAACATCAATATGAGAGTGTTTAACCCTGTTTTGTTATGGTATCTTGACTTTTTGTACTTGAGACACAGGCTGTAGGTCCCACTGAGATGTAACTGTAATTTTCTAAGGTAGGATCTGTCTAGTTTATTTCTAAGTTAAATTAGTTTAGTCTGTTAGTGGCTTCATACGTAGGGATAGGGATGGCCAAAGTGGGCTTAGTGCTGTTTCACACTCGCCAGGCAAGTGTCTCCTCGGGTATCATAGGTTTAAGGTTAGGTATAGGTGTAAGATTAGTTTACTACAGTAACTTTGAAATTTAGGTTTGTTTGAGATTTGTTTTTACATTAAGTTAAGTCTTTTTGGTTCATGCATCCTAGTAGTTTCCTTGATTTTCAAGTTTCTTTGCATTTTGCTGAACCCTCAGGATGAAATGTCATAGAAAAAGTTTATTTGAAAATTTTTGAAAATAACATGCATTTATTTAGAGATTAACTAGTTTGTTTAATATTTGTTGTGTAGTTACTTATTCCATTTAATTGTTGGTAAAGCTTTCAAATTGTTATTCTTGAAAATTAAATTTTTTTGTTTAAACATACTCAACCATCACACTACTAAATCACTAGTTTATTTCTATCATTTTAAGTACACGTATCCAGTTTTAATTATAAATTTAATTTAAATGTTTGATGTCTATACAGTCGACTCTCGATGTATTGTTATCACCTATAGGCCTACTCATAAATCGCATACACACAATTTTTTGTGGTCATGGCGAAATTCCTATTTAAATAATGTTAACATGACCCGCTTTTATTGTTTGTCACATAGTGCGTCGATCGAAGCATATTTCAGGTCACTTGACCTAGAATTTCCAGCAACTATCGTTAAGCTGGTTGTTTATGCACACGTCTAGTAACTGGATGTGAAAAAGTCATGTGCACCGCTGCTTATCACTGCTCTACGGCACTTTGTCTAGTGTCTTCCCAACATGTCTCTCTGACACTGGGGCGTGGTGCGACATGCGAGACTAGCTTGCTACTTCCCTGTACATGCATATGAGAGGGGAAGTGGTTACCTAGCAACCAGTGTGGGGTACCTAGCATCCTCTCTCTCACCTTTCTTTCGGTCTCTATCAGCCACGCAGTTGTCTTACTCCCCTCACAAGCCGTCGAAAGGGGAAGCTGTTGTCTAGCAAAAGAAAAAACATGTTTCTTGGCTGCGCGTGCTTGCCTTCACACATGAGCCACAGAGCAAATGTGTTCCTGGCGAACGTAGAAATTTTATCAAGATTATCCATTGCTCAAAATAGTTAAACCTATCATCATTTGTATTTCAAAGCAAAATGGTTTTGCCTGGAAATGTTATGCAAAACATTTTAACGAGTAATTATTATTTGCGAAGATGTTCTTGTTTGTGATTAAATGTTGTTTTTTTCCCGTAAGGTTGGTGTTTCATTGCATCTGGTATAAAATTAACATGTTTTTAAAATTTAATATTTATTTAACTCGAGGGGCAGGATCTTTGTGAATAAAATTATATTCCCAGAAGCATATTCTTGACTTCCTCTTGTCGCCAAAGATTGTTTGAACATCGAGCAACTTGTATTATAAGTGTAAATTTAATTTTCAGTAACATATTGCAGGGAAATCAGTGGATTTATATTGATTTATTTCAATAGACACGATGAGAGTGAATTGAGGCAAGTATGGAGCAGAACTGGAATGAAGGGAAATGGGAGAAAACCTGTAATAGGTTAACGAGGTCTTGTGAGTCGATGATTGAGGTGAGTATGGAGTGGTGCTGGATACAGGAGATTATCAAGTAAAACCTGTAAAAGGTTAACGAGGTCTTGTGAGCCGATGATTTAGGTGAATATGGAGCGGTGCTGGATATGAGAAATCACCGAGAAAAACCTGTAAGAAGTTAATGAGGTCTTGTGATCCAATGAGACACGGAGAAGCAGGAGATCACCAAAAAACCCTGCCAGCTATTCAAATAAAAATTTGACTTGACAGAAGTATGAATAAAGTGGTTATACCCATTGTAAACATATAGTGGACGAATACACACTGTGCATACAAATAGATTATAAGCAGGGCTTTCAAAAGTTTTTGCTCTTTATGGCCTATATTGCTTGCAAGCCTGGAACCTTATTTTTATATTTGAAGGTCGGAGAGTCGTATATACACGTTATCTTTACAACCAAATTTCATCTTCTAAATTTTAATGTTCTTAAGAGAATCAAACAGCATATAATGTCCAACTTTTTGCTGTCATACCCTAAAGTCCAAAAAAACTAAAAACAGCATTAATAGTAGACTGTAACTTCCTTCAACGCTTATAGTCAGTTTCATATTACTTAATTCAATTTTGGCAGTTCTCAAAAAGAAGTGTGGTCATGATGTACCCCTCTGCCACAGCTGTTCTGCCGGTGAAGAAAGACTACAAATCTAGTGACAGGCATTGAAGAACGGACAACGACCATACTAAAGCTACTGCTAGCAATTCTCAACTGTTTTATTTGTTATGCCCATGTAATATACTACTTAGGGTTCTGTTGATTTTATTGGTCGAGTTGGGTTAGGCCACGTACATTTGAAAACCTCCTGCAATACGAAATGTTCAGTAAAATTTAACATTATATGTAAAAATCGTTAGGAATTCAATAAAATTTATTAGGGTAAAACGAGGTTTCTTTAAAGTCCAAAATACATTTCAAATAGTCTAACAACAATTTAAGAAAAGTTAATTTTTAAAATGCACTATCTTAACTGTTGACAGCGTGTCATGGTGTGACGTTGGATTGGTTTATGTTTTGAGGAGCGGTAAAATTATATACCAGGAAAAGGTGTTGGAAATTTATACTTTACCTGGGGAGCCAGGCATTGTTCGGTTAATAATACCATGTTGATGTGGAGAGCTGACTGTTGTCTCAGGATCGTGTGCTGACAAACATAGGCGGCATCCTTTCGATGTTATTGCTCTGCTGCTCCTCTACGGTAATTAATATAAAAACGCAAGCTACGCGGGGGACTGGCTCTCGAGAATCGAAAGGAAGAGGCTTACAAGCCGATAACGAGCCATCTGGACGAACTTGGTCGACAATGCCAGGAGGAAGCTTTGCCTCTGCCAGATATCAAACATAAAATCAAGGTGGAAGGATCGACCTCGATGCATTATCAGAAAAGAAGCCTGGAATTGCCCGAATCGCAAGGTGGCATCACTAGTGATGAAGATGATCTGCCCCCTGATAATTTGCTGCATGCACAGGAACAACGGAAACGAGCACAAGAGCGTGGACCTGAGGTGGGCACGCTGGTCGGGCATTACATCACGTGCGACACACGCTACGAAAAATGGTTTCTCTGAACCAAGGAAGTGATTTTTTTTTTTCGGGAAATGTAATGCAGATCGGCAAGCGCAAGGTGAAAATAACACATGGCCTGTGCAAACTTTTGTTTCATAGGCGTCCCAGACACTACACTGTATCAGATTTGCACAAATACAGTCGCCTGCTACAGTCCAGTTGTGCTCATTATGCGAACGATAACCCCTCAACGCGACAATTTATTGACACGACTCATGCAAAATTCCGCAGTATCGCAGGACTGTTTCTACAATTGGCCAAAGCTATTAGGTTGGGTCTGCTGCTGCAGAAGATCAATGTCAAATGCAAGATAGACTACGTGTATTGGGATGATCCGAGTGAACTCGTCGATAGTAGTGATGGGCGATACAGAAAAAAACTGATACTGATATACCTTCCGATACACTTCATAAACCGATCCGATAACCAGTACAAAACCGATTCGATACTACTGCAGGGTCAGAAGTAATTCCAATACGTTTGTTTTAAGTAGTCTAAATACACATGTAGGTTACATAGGCACTCATTTTTGATACATTATAATAGTGAAAAGAAAAAGTAAATATAGTGTTTTACTGTTAAAAAAATGTAATTTTATGGCCCATCATAATATCTATAAGGAAAATCACAAGTTTTAGGAAATGGAATGTTCAAATAAGTACAGTAACACATTCTCGTATACAGTACACGACATACAAATCAGAATTAACAGGACACGACTCAAGTACTTACTACTTAACACAGTTAAGCCTTTGACAGTCAGTTCAGCATTCAATATGAAAACTCAAGAAATTTTAAATTTTTGTGTAAAAATAGCAAGTTCTGCAAGGTAGTCGGAGCCATCCTGCTGCTTTGTGAGTTACATATTATACCAGAAATGCTTAATGTCCTTTCACTGTGAACAGATCCAGGTGGGATAACAAAATACTTTTTTGCCACACTTCGTAGTACAGGCAGGTGAGTACAATGTTTACAATAATGAAAAGGACTCATGTCATGGGAAAGCAAAGGTTCTCTTAAAATTTTTTCTAACTGACCTGCACCAACATAGGGTTGTGCTGTACCTTTTCCACTGTTGCTGTTTTTTTTTTTTTTATGTGAGACATAAATCCAAAATGTCCACTTCTACCAGTGTTATCAGGAACTCTTACAGACCTACTCTTCGTCGTCATCATCTACTTCAGCCTCAGTTGTAATTTCCATTTTCAAAGATTGTATACTTCCTTTTTATGCATTTCATCAAGGAACACTTGGTCTTTATACCGCGGATCAAGAAGTGTTGCCGTAGAATGCTCCAAGTCTGAAAATCGATGTTTCATTCCTGTAAGAAGCTCATTGGCAAACATCTTCACTCTTTGTTCTCCACACAAATTTTGTAAACCTGTCTTAATATTATTTACAACAGGTATAAGTCTGCAACTGTTGACTGTTCACTAAAGGTTTTGGTGGCTTCCCAAAATAGCTTAAGAATTTTCACCAAAATTTCTACTAACTCCCAGACTTGATTGGTGAGTTCCATTCCGTGGCCTAAGTTGAGAGACTGACAAGCTAGTACCAGTGCACGTCTCTGTTCACAAAGTCTTTCAAGCAACAGGTATGTGCTGTCCCATCTGGTTGGCTCATCCTGAATGAGGCAGTGTTGGGGGACATTCAGATTTCTTGAGACTTCACTAAACGTTTCTTGGCAAGCACTGAATGTTGAAAATGGCCAACAATCCTTCTGCATGTTCCAATTACTTTAGCCACACTTATTTGTTTTAAGCATCCAGAGTTCAGTACAAGCTTTAAAGAGTGTACCATGCAACTGACAGAAGTACAGCCTTTACTTATACGTATTTTTTATATGGCAGTTGTTCATTGCAAAAATAATTGTGTTGATAGGGTCAAACAAATTTGATGTATGGAGGTAAAATCAGCATTGTATGAACAAGAGTTTGGTGTTGTTTTAAGGTTACGAAAACATATATGTTTATATATGTATTGGTTGGGAACGAATACATAGGAAAATCTACAAGAGTGGAATATCTGCAGATACCAATATAGCAACGAATACTGGTCGTTTCGCAGTCTGTGGACAACCGGTCGCACACCAATGATATTATATCTATCATCGAAGAACTCGTTGAAGCTGGCTATGTCGTACAATGACAAAATATGCAGTTTCCAATGAATTTCATAGGTAGACCAGAATGAATTATCCTTGGAGAAAGTACGTCATGAAAGGGCTTGGACAATACTTTCCAATCTTACCTGATCAAAATGCAAGACTTTACTCATGCAAATAAAGGCCACCACTACATTTTGACAATAATAGACATGTTTTCCAAGTATGTCTGCGCCAGACCGCTCAAGTCGAAGAATACACGTGACGTCACTGAAGCCATGGCGGATGTGTTGAGCGAAGGACACATACCGAAAAATCTCCACATCAACAATGTTAAAGAATATTTTAATGGTAGTTTCTATGCACTGATGAAAAGGCATGACATAAATCACTTCCATGTACTCTAGACTCAAGGCCAGCATTGTCAAGTGTTTTCACCAGACTCTAAAAGCCTAACTGTGGAGACATTTCACGGTGAACGGAACTACAAGTGGATGAGCTACTGCCGAAATGTGTTTGCGAGTATAATTCTACCGTTCGTTTTACCACTCACGTGAAGCCCGGAGATGTCGAGGAAAACTCCCTGCTTCCGTCTGTTTATGCTATTCCGATGAGGAAGGACCCACGCAAACCGAAAACCAAGTTCGGTGACCTGGTGCTTATCTCCAAATAGCGTGGCATTTTCCACAAAGGTTTCCATCACAACTGGTTGGCACAATTATACAAGGTGGTTCGTATATGACATTGGTACCCATGCATGTATTACCTGGAGGACCTACAAGGCAAACCCATCGTCAGAATCGTTTACGCAGAGGAGATCCAGCCTACGAAGTTTACAGACATGTATCTGGTCCAGAAGGTGCTGAAACAACGTAATGGACGTGTGTATGTGAGATGGCTCAGACACTTTAAGCGTAATGGCTCCTGGGTTGAAGAGGAAGACATTGTGCAGTAGGACATAGCAATTTTTTTTTGTGGAGATATGTACATGGAATTTTTTTAAAAATAAAGGTGTGTTTTACCTTACTTTGTGTTCATTTTATTTTTGCCTGTTTTTATATGCAATATTGAGTTGGAGATAGCTAGCTCTGAAAGACTGAATAATACTGTGGTGATTTGAGAGTCTGTTTTAATCCATCATGATAAGTGTGGTAATGACTTTGTGTCTCTAAAAAATGTTATATTGTAGTATGAAAACTTTAATATTGCTCATCAGTTAAACAAACACTTTTGAGAGTATCCCAGTTTTGAATATACTTATGGCACATGGGTTATTTAAAAAAAACTAGGTTTTTTTTTACAGTTATTCATATTTTTACTAAAAAATAAATAAAAAATGATATCTGTTAAAAATTGATTTTTACCTGAAGTTAACATATCAGAGTCTATTAATGTTTTGAAGGGAACATCATTTTCTGGGTGGATAAACATGACATACTCACAGGGTGGAAGTGCTGCTGGTGTAGTCACTGGTTTCTTCTATTCTGTCATTGAAGGATGGGTCACCACTGTTACTAGCATAGCCACTGCTGCTGGAGTACATAAGCTATAATTCATTTATGTACATATCTGCATTAATTGTAAAGTCCAGCTTGAATTGATTTGAATGTTTTTGGGGGAAATCTATCTTCTCGAAGTAGTTTGTGTCTATTACAGCTCACAAAATTGACGCACACGGTGTATCCATTGTAGGTAAAAGACCAAGTATGTCTTTTTTTATACTTCTATAATGTTGTTTATCATTGCACGATTCTCTGTACCAGAGGTCCTTGGGGTCCCCGGGCATTTCGTAAGACAGTGCTAGCTTCGGGACACAGAGATGAATGGCGCAATTACTATCTTCACACACAAAGCTGGATAATACCCTGGAGCTTACATATGGTAGAAATTCATTCCACTGTAGATGGAAATGTACAGTCTCACTACACAATTCAAATTATATCGAGCTGTAAATATCACCACACTCATATTTAAAAATAATACCATACTGCACACAATGTAAGCCGTCATGCACTTAGTCTCCTAAGTTGTTCTGCCATGGTTTATTATGGCAGTGTGATGTTGACCATCACAGTGCTCAGACCATCAAGTAATCTAGTAACTGTCTTCATAAAATTGTTCGTCACCGTTGTATTCAGGGTGGCTGGACTGGCTGACTGGTTGATTGTAGACTCCAGTTACCAGGTGCTGAGTAGTTGCAGACCTGCTAACATTGCTGTGTGCTGACTTAGCCTATCTGACACCGTCCAGGTGTGAAAACTGCCAGAAGCACGTACAGATTCCAGTTACCTGACACCGTGCAAGTGCATAAATGCTAACAAAGCTATTCCCATGCACATGGCCATCTGACACCGTCCAGGTACGAAATTGACGTGAAAGCACGTACAGACTCCAATTACCCTGTAGGTGCAGACTTGCTACCACTGCTCTTGACATTGACAATTTTCGCTGCCCCGCCTGTGTGTGATGTCTCAGCGTCTGCATGCTATTAGCCACTGCAATCACGTGGCAACTCGGTGATTGGCTGAATTGTGTCCGAACAATGTGTTAATGGTGTAATATGATTGTTTCAAAGTCAATGACTTCATAGGACGTGTTTATCTGTATATTATAAGCAGTAAGGGGGCCAGCTGAGAGGCTTAGTTTGGCAACGGCTGCCTTGAAAAGTGGATCACCTCGGCTAACTTTTACAGGTGACGTTATATTCAGTATCTCTGATGTCTTAGGACATTCCAGAGGTACCAGAAGTGACATAGACTTCTTCAGATGGGAAACTGACAGCACCATCAACTTCTTTCTCTTCAGTCATATAATCTGCATCTATAGCTGAGGTCCCTATGTGTGTACCGGAATTTACAGGGCCTTCGGGAATGTTTGGCATGGGGACTGCAGAATTGTCATCTAGTTCTTAATCTGAGGCAACTGCATCACCAACTGGACCATCATCGTCTGTTCGAGAAACAACTGTATGGCCAACCACCTCTGCTGAACCATTCTGTCATTATAAGCGTCACTTCTGTGACAAAATATTTTCCTGCAGCCACGATACGAGACATGAGAGGCATGGCTGTGCAAAGAGTCTCACCCAAATAAGGTACACGTGTTCAAGGTGTAGTGTGTCGACTTCACGGATGGATGGTCTAAGGAGGCATGTGAATATGTGCAAGGGGCGTTCTCCAATTAACATAGAGGAAGTACCTTTACAGCTATTAACATATGTTGACCTTCCGGATTTTATCAAACACAAGAGTGCCGTAATTATTCCCCACAACTAGACACCCAATGTTTCAAGTGATCAGTGTTGGCTGGATATATTAAGTCATTGCATCCGCAGCGTGTGGACAAGAGGTATGCTGAAGTGGAAGAAAAGTTTGTTTTAGCGGACTGGATTTTCCGACTTGCTGAATGCGAGGGGAAAGTGGCGCCACACATGTGACTAAGAATGAGAAACCTGAACATATCGATCTTCTGATGAAAGACGAAATGAAGTATATTCCACATTATTGTTACATTAAAAAAATTTTCAAAGCTGGTTATTATTATTATATGTAAATAAAAAATTTCAAAATGAAAAATTATATACATATACTTTAAATCTAAATAACAAATAAATACTTTAAAAATGTAATGACAAAATAACCTCAAGAAGATATTAATTTGTCCACAAGCAATAAACTTCTTATAAACTCTTGTCCCAGCGTATGTCGCGATAGCCAAGTGGTCTAAGGCATTAGTCTAGCGTCCCAAGGTTCGGCAGTTTGATCCTACACTATTCCAGTTGGTATGCAAATATAAACAAAGATGGCATTGAACAAAGGTGAGAGATAAATGACAAACGAATGAGAGAGAAAGGAAGAGAGATAATGAAATAAAGGAAAGAAAGAATGCAAGAGAGAAAAAATGGGAGCAGTCCGAGAAAACCCTCAGAATGCAAGACAGATAAAATGGGAGCACAAGTTTTGATAGAAGAGATAGGTAGTTAAAGTTGTTAATAGCTCTGTGTATTTTTGTAACATTGTAAATAAATGAAGAAATTAAATTTTGTTGTTTTATTTTTATTAAGACATTCAACCCTTAATAACTCAGTTATGCTGTAGGAAATTTGTTACAATATACTTCTGTGTGTGGTTAAGGAAACCAAAAATTGATAAATCATTCTTGCTATCAAGTGATTATAAGAAAATATGTTTAGTTCATATTTTCCTATTGGCCTGAACTTTATGTACCACATGTTTTGTGTTAACAAACTTTTGTAGCTAATTGTTTGCATTGTGTTTAATTTTTAGTGGTTATATTTTGACCACTACACAAGCATCTTTGAAGCAGCTGTTTTGAAAATATTTGTATCTTTAAAGAAATAGAAACTTTCGGATATATTTTTGCAAAGCCAAAAGTGCTTTTAACACACGTAATTTTCTTGGCGACATTATTTTAAACATACACCTAGATACTATTATGAAATATTGTGACATAAATATTCATTAGATAACTACTGGAAGGTTTTGGTTGTTAATTGATCCACTTAATGTATTGTTTGTGATACTCTACCACCCTAGTATACAGAATGTATCTTAATTAGACAGACAAACTTTGGTTGCAAGTTATTCATGAAAAAAGTTGAAAAGGTATGCAAGACTTTGGTCTAAAGTGAGTCCTAAGGGTGGTACCCATCTTTAAAGTTGGACCCGAAACATCAGTTTAGTACAAATATTGGAGAAACACTTAAGATGGAACATTGAGTGTCTGGATAATGTGTAACTGAAGAAAAATTGCAAACACAACATGTGTGAATTGCAGTCATCAAATTATGTCATGGAGAAATAGTGATGGTTACTACCATTATTTTGACTTCATCTCCATAATGCTATTGCATACTTACAATTTAAAAAATGGATTATTAACCTGCACGACACAATTAACTTTCCACATTATCCAGACACATGTTCCACCTCCAGTATTTGTAATATGCTAGTGCTTAAGGTTAAACATTAAAGATATGCACCACCCTTAGGTTTACTTTAAACCATATGTCATATGTATGTTTTCACCTTATTTTTTCATAATCAACCTGCAGCCGAAGTTTGCTAGTCTTTATTTATATACATCCTGTATTGATTTTGATCTAGTTAAGTACAGGATATGTTGTAATAATCCTCTTTTGTTATCTACTAAATATTGTTGTGAATGCTATTATTTGTATAGTGTTTTTTAATTCATAGAGAAGTGATAAGTTGCAAGATATGATGTATGTGTATATGTATAATTGTATGCAGTTGTTTAACTGTCTCATTCTAACCCTCCAAAGAATTGAATGTGTGATTTTGAAATCCAGTGTTTCATATTTTTTGTCCTGTATATGTAGGGATTTGTTTTTATGTTCTATGAACTTGGTTAAAAATCCTGAATATTTATTTGTGTTTTATAACTTTGTTTAGATGTAATAATTAATAATACACTCCCCATGTTTTAGTTTTCGGAAGTTGTTCAGCGAAAGTAACATCACATTTCTTGGTACCAGTCCAAAACGCAGTCTTTCATCCCTCTCCAAGATGGCATTGTCTCGCAGCACTTCTTGTGACACATCTGTTTAACACTGCCAGCTGCTGAGTGATGTAGAGGCAAGACTAATTGCTACCATCAATATTGTGGGCAATCTTGAAGTGTGGCTTGGTTTCTATAATAGATTATGAATTGTATTGGTTTACTTAATACATCATCATACTCTAGTATATTGTTAATTTGAGTATTATATGTATATAAATTTCAAACATTTTTTATTCCGTGTGAGAATAATTTATTTTAACTATTGTCTGTCTCCTCAAAGTATATACTATAATTTTATATGTGTACACAGATGTAATTGTTTTAAAATGTTTGAATTTAATAAATATAGTTATAACATATTGAAATCATATAAATTCCTTTTTATAATTATATGAATTTGCTCAATGTAAAAATTGTTACATTTATTCTTTACTTTCTACTTCTGTCACTGTAGTTTTACATTTGTTTTTGTTGTAACATCATGTGGTAACTACTGATAATTTTAAAATTTGTCTTCATTTTGTTACCATAGAATTCAAAATTTTCACGTCACATTTAACTCACCTTTTTTATTATTACAAGATAATTTATACCTTATGGAAAGAAAGTAGAGTGAGTACTATTAAAGTTTTACATAAATTAAATTTTATTTATACTTACCATTGATATACATACATACACAAACGTGTATGTATATAAATACCAGATGTTTCAAAATTGCACGTCAGAAATTTGGGGAAACAATCTTTATGTCTAGAGGAAGAAAAAATATTAAATGAACATAGGTCTGGAAATGTGTTGTTTCTGTACTACAGCTCCCATTACAAAACGTACATTGTATGGCCCGTGGACCTGGTTGTGATTGTATGGAATGCCATCACAGCTGTAGATAACACTGTATACCACAACATTCTCTTAACTGTACTGACCGGACAATACAGCTGGCTGACGGGTTTTCTCAGGCATCTCTCATTTTCCTAGCCCTTTCATTCCAGCACTGCTCCAACCGCACCTGGCTTCACCCTCATCGGCTCTCATCACCTTGATGTTAAGAGCCGCCTAATTCCCTTCACTCACTTTAACTGTACCCACATCCAACTGATGCACATTTGATGCTTGCAGCTTCTTAATTGATGCTACATCAGATAGTGTGCTGCATCTGATGAAACTGTTAGTTCTACACTTTTGGTATGGGGCTACCGTCACACATCATCTGTGATGGCATTCCACACAACCATGATACACCTGTAGGCCATATATTATGACAATTCACAAATAATATACAGTAGAAAGCATGTTTCTATGCCCTTTATTATATATAAAAACAATTTGAATTGGCAAACAACTTTTAGAATGACTAATGTAATATATATCACAGCAATAATTATCACAGTTGTTAGTCATTTTTTTAATTAATTACAGTTCGTAGTATTTTCCTTGGAGCATCAAAAAGAGAAAAATACAACATTATAATTATAATCTTATTTCCAGAACAACAAATCTTTTAAAAAAGGAAATTCAAAATTCAATATATTTAACAACAAATTAGAAACGTTACCATTTTCTTTTACTAGAAAACAGCACCCATTTGACTCTAAAAATTCAAAGAAAGGAGGGCAGCAATTGACTTGCCCATTAGAGCCTCCATTCCATAAAATACTTTAAAAACAACTTAAAAGTAAGCACAATAATTACAGCGGGAGGCAGTCGCGTAAGACCCAGTACGGCTCTGACTGTAACAAATTACAAAAAACAAACAACATATTAAAAATTTCACGTCCCAACAATATAGTCCTAGAGACAGAAAAAAAACGAATACTCATAAATATTTGGGCGGCTGACAAGGACAAACATGACAATCAAAACAAGAGAGAGAGAGACAGCAATGTGACACCATAGTAAAGCCGGAATGTATTTTTGAAGGGCAACCGAAGCCAGAA
The DNA here is from genome assembly GCA_029891345.1 of Dryococelus australis. Lineage (NCBI taxonomy): Eukaryota > Metazoa > Arthropoda > Insecta > Phasmatodea > Phasmatidae > Dryococelus > Dryococelus australis. The sequence continues at coordinate 193,664,708 of CM057009.1, forward strand.
TTCTGAAAAGACCTAGCCTTACTGCACACCCAAAATACAGCACAGCTATGCCACACAAATTACGACATTTCAAAACCCAACCACAAGTTTAGCATTCTCCACGACTTACCATTTTACTGCCCATCGCTCAATAGCTAAACTGATATTCTGCGTCAGCTCAGTAACATAATGTCAGGGTTGTCCACTGCTGGACGAAGGTGAAAGTGGTTAAGCCATCAGGTACTAGCAAGGATCTTGCTGCGTAAGTTGCGGCGAATAGTAGCAGAATTCGGACAGGCATAAAGTAGAGCAGAATAGGCAGAGCCCCGGCCGAGCAAGGACTTAAGTAAACCATCCTGGCAAATCAAAAATTGTGATGCATGAAGGGGGAAGGGGAAAGCAAGGAAGATGGACGGGGAGGATAAGGGAGATGATCCGATCTGAGGAAATAATACACCACTGCGCAGAAAAGTAGGTGGTGGTAAAAACATTAACTTGGCAGTGCCAGCATTGCAATATTCTACATTGTGTAATAGAAGATGTAGTAAAGTAATGAAGTGTTTCCATAACTCTGTTTGTATAAAATTTTTCCTTCTTGTAGACGTGAGGAGTGTTTTCCCAAAGTTTCGACATGTATTTTTGCACTGTTCTGCATGTGTATGTATACACATGTACAGATGTTCGTAGTTATATGTGTGTTGTCAAATGTATATTATGTATACATGTACATAGGCATAAACATGGTAAACAGATATGCATGCCTGTGTGTATATGTGTGTATTTGCATTTGTATTATGTAAGCAATATTTTCAAGGTGTATTCTTGAATGTTGGCACCTCACAGTTTATGATAATTTTGTGGTTGTGTTAATGTTTTTTTACATGCCAAATTTTTAAGCCATTGAATTTAAACTGAAAGTTTCTGTTTGTCAATGGTTTAGCATATGTAAACATGTTGAAATCAAAAAAATATGTTACTTTAGATTAATTATTATTAAATCAGAAATGTGAGGATCTTAAACTTTGGAACCAGATCTGAATTAAATTGAAATATATATTTCAGTGTTCTTGATAAAAGTTTTGTACATGTATGTGTGCACACACATGACTGCTCATCCATTCATGCATTTATACATTCATGTGTAGTTAGGTGTGTGTACATAAAAATAGTGTGGGAAAAGTTGTAATTAAAAAAAACATTTCATAAACAAAACAGTATCTTATTGTATGATAATGATTTTCAACAGTGTGACAGAGATAAGAAATTCATGTTTAAAATATTTTTGCTTTGTTAGTGTTTAATAATTCAAACAGTAGAAAATAATAAGAGAATATAAAAGGAATTTCTTTCTGCAGTTGTTTTGTTGCTGCTTCTTTGTGAAAATGCTTCCCATCAGTTTTAGCTTTATTTTATAATAGTTTTTGCTGTAACAATTATAATGGTGCTGAACATGGTATTGTGCATAAATAACATAGAGTATTTCCACATTTCTCAGATGTGATAAATATACTACCACCAGAACTGTTCATTAAAGAATTTTGTCACATACTGAGTTATTGTTAACAAGTGTGCACCTCAGAATGTAAACCTCAATGATAACACATTATAAACTATTACACTGAAATTTATAACGTACCCTCCTTTGAGCAAGAATTAATAATTGAATTAACATTGCAAAGAATACTGAAAAAAATGTAAAGTTATTTTCATAAAAAGGTAGGGCTCTATGTTCTGTGATTTAAAACTTTCTATTATAAGTTTTTTATTCAGCAAATCTGATATCGCATTTAAATTGCATTTAGTCAGTTTTTGAATAGGACCATGTGGAAAAAAGGCATGTGTAACATGGGTAGTAAAAAATGGGCATTGCAAGTAAAGCTCTCCAGGATGAAATTAATAGAGGTTGAAGAGACCAAAAAATCACAACTGTGCTGGAGAAAGATGATTTTCAGTAACTAAAGCAGATGTTTAGAGTTAAAAACTTCCAGTATAGAAACTGTAATAAGCTTTTTGAGGGATAAAACAGTATATGTTTAAGTGTATTAAGATAGATTGTTACAGACTGTAAATAATAGAAAGAACTATTGCATTACAAACACAAGACTTATTTCTTATGCAGCAGATCTCTGTAATTTGTAATGACACTAAGAAAATTCCTTGTTTGAATGTTTGAGAAGAAAAAATGGTATAAACAACAGTGCTTGTGATATGACAAACTGAAAAGGTATTACAGTCGTGTTACATCACTACCCGACAAAATTATGTGGAACTGAGAGAGTGAGTGAAGATATTTGGGCAGCTCTTAACAGTGAGATCTTGAAAGATGATGAGGGTGATAGAGATGAGTATGAAGCAGTGCCGAAATTAAGGGGGGGGGGGGGGCGAGATTCCTGAGAAAACCTGCCAATCAGTGGTCATGGTTCCCCATGCAAAAATCCAGACATAACCCGGCCAATTATTGAATCCAGTTCGCCTTGGTGGGAGGCGAACAGGCTAACCGCTCAGCCACCATGACCCCAGATGTGGATCTGATTCCATTAGAATTACCCAGTAAGGCCAGAAACATGACTTATACAGTAGCATTGGCAGTTTCACAATATAAGCTAAGTAATACATAATTTTGTAGATGTTCACAAGCTTGCACAATGCCTTTAGAGTTTTATAATGTTGTGGGGCATTTTCAAATCTCTAAACGGATCTTAAGATATTCTTAATGAAATTGTCTTATTTCTCAAGACAGTATTATTTCTGCTCCACATTTCATAATCTGCAAATAAACTAATCGTTGTTAAGACAGGGTTCTCAAGACAAAGCTTGTGTTTGACGTCTTCCAGTTGTGTTAAAGCATGAGCTCAAAGCCTCATACAAAGGCATGAATGGAAAATAATCTTGTTAGCTAGATACAAACAAGAATTAATAAGGTGCTTTCGTCACTGTCTACATGGTGTATGCCTCTTTGGCTTTGTGCTGTTGACATACTTAAGTAACTTAAACAAAAAAAAGACTCAACGGTTGTGCAGCATTATATGCCGATAAAAAAAAGTATGTCTTGTTTTATATTACATAAAATCATTATTGAAAAAAGAGTAATTCTAATTGGTTAATGTGTAAGGAAATTGCTTGGGTAAGTGTTGTGGAAGAGTATAATTCAGTATTGTAAACAAAACTATGAAGAAACTGATTTATTTTTGAGAGCAGAAAATAAGCAAGTTAGTACATGATCATGGGTATTTATTCTAAAATATGGTAATTAAAATTCAAATAAACAACAAAGATTAATTTTATAAACTTTGTAATTAATATTATTCATGTTTAATATATTTATAGTTTGAAGTGGAATTGTTTACATTTTTTTAGAGATATACAGTAAGGTTTACTATATTTTGGAAATGAGTACATACCGTATTGTAAGTTAAACATTTTTTATGAATTAGAATTCTCCAAGATCACCCCTCGGCTAAGTAGCGGGACTGGAAATATTACCTACAGTTCTGACCAGATGTATATAAAAACATTTTATATTTACCAGTACATTTACAGGCCTTTTACATAAAATTATTATTCAGCTCTTAATGACGCACAACTACGCTTTTTCAATTGCACCACATAGGAGCCAAGTGATTCACTGATTCTGACCTATAACAAGGTCTTTGCAGTCATGGACTGTATTTCAAAGCAGATGGTTTTGTCTGAAAAATGTTGTGCAATAAATTATAATCAGTAATTATTTCTTGCAAAAAGGTTTTCTTTTGCATTTGCAGGTTGTTGTTCCCCCCCCCCCCCCCCATAAATTTTATGTTTAATCATATCTGGTGTAAAATAAACATAATTTTATAACTAAATATTACTTTAACTTCATAGGCAGCATCTTCCAAACAAAATTGTACCCCCAGAAGCATATACAAGACGACCTCATGTCACTAAAAATAGTTTGAACATCAAAGTTGTACTAGCAAGCGGGAAGTTCATTAATTTCAATAGATATGTGTCTTCTAAATAAACTGCTATCCTGGAAGGGCATATTTGACACCTTTTGTCCATAAATAATGAGTAAGCACCGAGCCCAAGCGCAGTGTAACTTGCAACATGCATTACATATACAGGAAAATCAGAGGTTGTGAATCACCTTATTTATTCATTCATTTGTGTCTCAAACTCACACTTATTAGTGAAATATTATTAATAACTTCAATAGGCAAATGTCTACCACGCACACACATGGCATCGCCAATGTAAGTGTGAATATACAACCAGAATTGAGTAAGCTTCAGACGTCCGTATTGATACTCAGCAGAGCTCATTTTACTCCCCTTACATGGCTGACAGGGTTGGAGCTAGTTGCCTAGCAACCAGCATGGTGTCCTTATGTCCTCCCTCTGGGTGCCAACTGGTTTTGAAAGGGCGGGATAGAGTGTTTCATTACTCCCACCGCTGAATCTTCCCCTGCATTGTTTCACCCGCTGTGAACAAGCTGGTCGAAAGATAACCTCCCCATGTGCTCTCATCTGATTGAGTGCATGCAGGACATTCAAAATTTGGCTTGCATTTGGTGTCGTATCATTTTCTTTTTCAGAGGGTTTGAAAGATTGGTGTTGACTTACAATCAGTTACAAACTGAATAATTACAGATGCACATACATTACAGTGTTTGTAAATCTCTAGAAAAAAAAAACCTTTTCCTTGTCCCTGCCCACTGCCTTTTGCCTAGTGGGCAGAGTAGGATGCTATCAGAAATACTTGATTCCAGGAATGAAAAGGAGTACCTGTGCTTTGAGGCCGGTATCTATTAGAGAGATACACTGTATTTCATTGGCAGAACTCTATGGGTTAATTAAAGCCTTGAGAGAGCACACTAAGATTTAGATTTCAAATACAAATACGTTTAATGAAATATGTATTTCAATAGAATGACATGTGTGTCCACACTCTTCTGAATAAAATCAACCTAATATTAATATTTAAAATAGATTTTGACTGAAGTTATTAAGTTTAAGCCAGGTGAAAGTTTACCTGGAAAAAACATAAAAAGACGTAGTCTGGTGTGTTATATAAATTATAATAATTATTGCAACAACAATAGCCAATTATAAAATCCTAATTGAATTGAAGAGTATTGTCCTGAAGGGACCTAACTGTTCAAAGAAAGTGGTCTTAACCCAAGTGGCAAAGTAGTAGTTTGGCCAACACATTATGGAGTGTCCAGAGAGGATGTTACCATGACCTACAGTTACCTGGGTGGTTAATAGGTAGTAAGAGGATGGCAGAACCCTCTGGTAGGAATAGACGACCCTCTGTAGCTGCTGGTTAAGGCTGCAGTCCTCTGGAGCTCTTGGAGTCGTCAGCTACTGGTACTTTCATGGTCACTGGTGTGAGTAATGGGCTCTGCCCTTGGCTTTCGCATCGGTGAGTGGTGTAGTAGACTGCTCTGAGACCAACACTGGAACCCGTATTTATACTAATTTTTCCAGCTTGGTTGCTCTCAGAATGGTGAAGGGGGAATCATTCTCACTCCTAGGGGGTTGGAAGCTCTGACATCACGCATGGGTTCCTGGATCATTATCTGAACAGCACTTGTCATGAAGGTAATGACATATCTTGTGCTCCTAGAGGCCGTGATTCACCGCTGGGCGGCATGCTCCCCTTCAGCGGTCCAAAGTTTGAATATCGCAACCGCCCTGACGGGAGCTGGCGATTTTGTAAACACACTCTTCGGAGAGGGGTGTTGATGGAACAACTTCCAGGCGAGATTCTACGAACAGTAAAAGCTGTGATCGCTTATCTGAAGGTTACCCTGAGGCTCTGCCATCCTTGGTAAGACCACATGTCCTGCATCCATTACTGTTTTTATTTGAGAGGTAACTTGTCAGTCAGGTGATATGTGGTTCAAGATGGGGGCAAAGTTGTTTGGTATAGTGCACTTTTATACGCACAGAATGCACAAGTCAACTTTTTTGTGTGGTCTGCGCAATAGACACAACAGAAATGTCATCATCTGGAAATCAAACTTTTTTTCTCATTTCATTTTTAGTTCCTCAGAATTATATTCACATTCTCTATCAGCTATAGATAACACTGTTCAAATAAAGTACTTGTTTGCCTCCTCTATTGTATGCACATTTTAATAAAGTCTGCAATGCACAAAATATCCATATTGAACTGGTTCAGATACCTGTACCAGTAGAAATTGCTGTTGGAGGTATGGTTCCCAAACTATGCCATTATTTTCACGATGCTGGATGTCGGTATTATCGTCTGCTACAAATGCACAGCCGGATGATAAGTTATGAACAGTAATGACCTTTGATGCCGGCTAACAGCCAGCGGCGCTAGAGCCCATGACTGCGCTCACCACGCACGTGTCATGTGTCCTGCATGTGTGCAAAGAGGCCAATAATTTTGAACTTTCACATAAAATATTATTTTTCAGTCTAAAGTGTGTTATATTGTATTTGCAGGGTTTAATATGTCTTAGTGTTTGCTGCTATTTTAAACTTGTTTGGTTATAAAATTCAAAGTGCCAACGGCACTGAGATTAAGAACACTGATATTTCGGCATGAACGCCGCCATAAAGAGAGACTAAATTAATATGAAATTCATAAGAAAATTATAAAAATGTAACACAATATTTCATTTTATTTGTGCCATTTTATTTTTACTATTAAAATATTTTACTCAATGTGCATAGCACTTCCACTTATGTGAACCCCGTGGACGGCCATGGTAGGTCCGTGCGACGCTTGTCTCTGGACAGTCTGTCGAGGAGAGCTGGCGAGGTAAAACACTGTCACGTATGCACTACAACTTTTATTCACTGATTTAGATTTCCATAGTCAATTTAGTTTACCGGTCAATCTTTGCTTGCATACGTTTTTGCCAGACATTTCCCCAGCATTATGCTTCCGCTTTACTAATTTATTTTGCCCTTGTGGCATTTCTAACTTAGAAGAGGTGGAAGATATCTGAGAGTTCAAGCGACCTGCACAACTTAAATCGGGTGCCATCCGTCTGTGTTTGTGGTGTTTCATTGTAATTTCTGTATTATTGCTACGCGTAATTTCAAGGGCTTTGTTTCTATGTATGTATTTGAGGGTATTATTCATCTTTGAACATTTTACGGAAACATCACGTATAACCACGTGGCTGACCGATGCCGAGAATTTGTATACGCCATCATTGCGTTTTGAGAGCTTATTTACGTAACATCATATGTACAAATTTTATTAAGGGTTCTATGTTAAATTTTTGTCACGGTTGCATGTAATTCCGCATTAATTTATGCTTTTTGTACTTGACCACGCTGTCATGTTAATGTTTGATTTTACCGCCATCAGGCATGGTACAAGCCTGTAATCATGTAAATCGCAAAGAGAATACTTTTCTCAACAAGAATAATATTTTGTCTGAATTTAATTTGCTGTTTCCACGAAGAAATATTGCAATTCCACCTATACCACGTGGTCCGCTACAATCTTCATCCAGTGGCATCCGTGCCATCTAAACTTGTTTTCACACGTGCGTGTTTATTGTGAATACCCATCTCGTGTCCCGTCTTTTTTCCATGTATCTTTGAGGGTTTATGTAATTTTGTAATTAATGTATGGTGCAATTATTCCCGTCCTAGCCAGCTCTGTGTATAGGCAGTCACCACACTAACCCACGTGCTGGAGGGCGAGCCCCGACGGGTTCGCATTAGTGTTGCCAAGTAATCACACGTGTTAATGTATCATCAGGGTTTTCATTTTGTAACTCATTGTTCCTTATCTTTAGGGAAACACATTCAGTCCACCCTAGCAGCTGTCGACTCTCTTCCCTTGTGAAGATTGTTTTTTATACACCGCGGTGAGATCATGTATCTAGCAGTGCGCTAGATTAATTGCGGGCTGGGGAGCACCAAAGCTGAGTTATCTAGACATGACCGAGTGTCTCATTAATTTCATGGCGTGTTGATTTGGATGCACATTATCAATAAAAACAAGTCTACAGTGAACTTACCTCTTTCATTTGTAGTGACAGTGACCTAGTCACATGTGTTTTTCAAGTGAATGTGTTTAGTGAAAGTTTAGTATTGCCTACATGTTTGTAAGTACGCACGGGGGAGATGGACACACAGAACCCACAGCATCCCTGAGAACCCTGAGTCTCATTAGTGCAGTGATTGGGAAGTATCTCTGGCGCCCATATTACCAGTAAGTATTTGTATCAACATTCATCTCATGTCTCGTGCGATGGCATCACCATCATCTTCTGAAGTTTAATTGCTTTCAGCTCTCATCTTCATCTAAGCATGTTGTAATGTCTTCCCTCTGTTTAATCATTTTCTACTTTCTGCTTTCTCACTCTTTTTCAATAGTTCTTGCCTTCTCAGTTTTTCCTCTTTATGTTGTTTCAAGAACATGGATGTCACACTTACACCTGCTGCAATAGGCAATTTTTCTCTTCTTTTTAGTAGTAGTCTCCGACACACTTGTTTCTTTTATAGACTCTTCAAATGAATGATTCCATCTTTCCACTTGCACTTGTTTCATCTGTGGGATGCATGACATCACTTTTCCTGGATTTATTGGATTTGTGACATTTATTTCAAATCTGCTTATCAATGTTTTCTCTCGGGTATCTGCCAACTTCTTAAGGACTTTCTTAAGAAGACATGGGAACATAGCTTTCAGAAGAGAACTATTTTATTTTCTATTCTTCCAAAACTCCATTCAATTTCACCTTCAGCGGTCTAAAAACACTAGGTCCAGCAGCTGGCATAAATGGGTGACATCTGGAGGTAGTAATACAATTTCTATGATATTTCGTTCACATTCGTATATATCTTCAACAAAGATTTGGCTAGCCAAAGTATTTCTTATTATAACTTTAGGTAGATCACCTAACTTTTTCAGGTATGGCAACCCTGTTGTGTAAACCTAGTCTTCAAAAATTGTACTCTTGTACCATACTGATTTTAAGCAATTTATGTGTGTGTCCTTAGGCCCACCTTTATCCACCTATGGTACAACAGTTCTGATTTGTAAACAACGTATGGTGGAAGACCATAACCTGATAACATGACATGTTGGACTTAGTATGGTCCATGTTTCTTTCAGGGTACCTACTTGCAGTTTCTCTATACAATTGCTTTCTTTTTCCCTGGGTTATCAACTACATATGTTTCTTCATAATTTACCACAACATCTGACAAAACTCCATGAAATAAAATGTTCAACTTCAAAGTATGACTTGAGCTTGTCTTCAGATTTTCAGGAATTCTAATTTTAATTTCATCTTTATGCCTATTTATAAATAATTTTACACATCCGGCACCAGGTAAAATATTATTATTTTAAAATAAGTTTTACAATGCATTTCTTGTTCAAATATATATATATATTTTTTTTTTACTATTAATCTCACATTAAATTCAGTAAATGGAAAACGCCAACTAGCTGCTACTTGAACGTTTTCCACCAAGTAACATTCGTCATTATTGCTCACTGCTGGAGGATGGCCATTCTTACCGAGATTCGTTTTATTCACTCTCCTATTGATGGTACTTTTGGGAACACCATACTTCACTGCACCATTGCCTCCACTACCTCTTGTAAATTTTTTTCAGAAAAGTCTAGATATTTTCTTGCTCTGTATTCTTTTTCATGTCACTTTCCCATTCTTGGATTCGGATGGCCAAACCTGTCAAAGGAAATAAATTATTTTTTATTGGAAATTGCCCTTGCAACTTGGGACATTGTCCTAAGTTATACATGAATGCTACTTTATAGAATGCACCTAAAAAAAATCACAAAATAATATCAACTGGTCTTAGCGATTAATGATGGCTGTGATATAATATAAGTTAAGTTAAAAAACTGCCTTGTCACTAGTCTTATAACTTCAATAGTTATATATTACTGATCATGGATATTTATGTTTTTTAGGCTGAAATTATTTTATGAATATTGCTATTACTGCTATTTACCACACACTAAGAATGTATTTATCCTGCCTTTTTTTTTTATATCATGAGTGAACTTCAATACACTATCTGGGACAAAAATTTTACTATACATTTCTGGACTCCTTTAGCCCTTTTGTGCACTTTGCCTTCAGTGAACTTGTATGCATATAATTTTGCTCATAGAACAACAAACTCAGTAATGAGTGCACCACCACACTCATCCTTTAACTTTCCCAGTACTTTCGCATTGGTGGGTGAGTAGCATGGGTGTGATGAAGGATAGCTTGAAGTATCAAACTCAGTCACGAAAGCAAGGTCAGTGGCCAGGTCAGAATAGAGATCTTCTGTAAAGATGTGGAAGATGAAGTCATGTGTGTGTCATGTGCAAGATCAGCTCTATTGGGGTACTTTGGCTTGATGTCATAGTGAATACCATACATTAGTGCTTTAGATAAGTCGAGGACACTGAACCCAGCATAGACAGGCTTATCGAAGCTGATTGTTTCCTTGTGTAGATGGATCAGAGCCAGAATTTCTCTATTAACTGTATGATATTTGAATGCTGGTTGTGCTACAATATTCTTAAACCACTTCTCATTACAGAAGAGCTCCATTCTGTGACACTTACTCGTGTTTTCCATGAGCTTGTCAATCAGAATTGTTGGCAAGCTTGAAGAAGTTACGTTCAAAGTTGTTCTTGGTAGCCTTTCGTTTCTCAGTATTGATGTCAATGTAGGTTTTCAGCCAAGGTAACTGCTTGAACTTTAAAACTATGGGCTCTGGTGATGACTAGACCATGGTTGACTGCCTGCTTCAGTAATCTTAAGTGAACTATGTAGTGCACCATGTTTTCTACAGTAGTTAACAACTTGGGTTGGGTGGGAACCTGGTGGACATTTGTTAATTGGAAGAAAGAGTAGGTCCTTATGATAATAATTTAGTTCAGGTGGGTACTGTATATCGACTTCCTAGACTTCCCACATCAGCATCATCTGACACTGACATGATGTCGATTTCAGGTTCAACTCACTCGAAACCACTCTGCAGTAGTGGTAGACTCATTGCCCATCCATATAATTTGTTGACATCGATGTACTAAATGAATGATATGGGCTTGGCAGGATCTTGTGTATTGGACAAGTAGCTGTTGTTTGTAACACAATGCCTTGTAATGCTTTGGGCAACACCACCTCTGATACCAGATTCCAAAAACATGTACATGTCATAGTCAACAAGTTGTTCCAGTTCTACTTCTGTTATTCTCAACATCACGTCAAAGGAGAATCCGGGAGCACTCATATACCATGCACAATCTAACTTATATGTTCATATACACTGCTCCTGGAAATTCTCAAAGATATCAGCTAACAGTACTACATCGGTCTTGAGTTGGAGGTCCGAATATTGACACAAAGTTTCACAACCAAATTTGGTTCACACCTTCTGTGCATCTCCATACTCTTCATCTGTTATAAGACTGTGAGCTTGTTATTGAAAAAGCCCTTTGGAGGTAGTTGATGCTCACTGAGGCTTTAACAGCTGGTAATGTGATCGTAAGGGAAGACCCCCTTTCTTGAGACAAGCTCCAGCCAATCAGCTTTGAAGAACCTCTTTGGCCCGGTTGCACCATCGTTGTTCGAAACTCGGTCCGAGATCGGATCTAAGGTCGACACAGAAAACTTACACCATTCGAGTTCAGTGCTGGACTTGAGATCGAGATGAAGTTCATTTCGAACTGCCAATTTTGGAGGTTCCAAACCTCGATCCGAAATCAGCAGCCATCATCGACAAATGTAGTTTGAAAATACGCCAACAGATAGAACTATGGTCGATTGTTTTCTTGGGAAATTAAAACAACACTATACGCACTTGAATATTATTCAGTAAAATTGGTACAACAATAATTCACTTAAAACAGATAAAACATCTCACATCTTGTTCTATCTGTTTTGATTCAAGTGATATTTTATCTCGGGGTGCGACCTGTTAATCAGGTAGATTTTCGGGAGCTATGTTACATTTGTGGCGACCATGACAGGACTAAGTGATGTGAAATAAGTCGCAAGCAAGAATCAACATGGAGAAGTTACTTAAAATTAGAACACCAGTGCGAGTGAACTTCACGAAAACTCACAAAGCAGGGATGACCAAGACTGACACTGATAAGGTGAGATTGCAACTTGCTAAATTAGAATGCCTGAGTGCCCAGCTGAAAGATGTTGATGTGAAGATATTGGAACTTACAATTATACGATTGCCTGAAATCCCATCTCAGATCACTTGAATCTCTAGGTGTGACAGGCGACCAGTATGCTGCATTTCTGTTCCCATTAGTTGAATCTTCTCTCCCAGAATATATACTTTAAGTATGGTTGAGAAATTATATTCAACTTCTCCAGAACGAAACACCGAAGAATCTCTGTGGTCACAAACTGTCACATTTGCTGTTGTTTGTTAAGAATGAAGTGGAGGGGGAACAAATGATATCTCTGGCACTAGATGGATTCCAGATACCAGCTCAAAGGGCTACAAGATCGAAAATGAAGCCAGAGGAAATGGAAAACATACCTATTGCCAGCAACCTATTTTCTGGATAATCTAACACATTTGACAATAAGTGTGTGTGCTGCAGAAACCAACACCAGAGTAAGGACTGCTTTAAGGCGCAGAAGATGACTTAAAAAAGAAATATTTTAACGAAAACTGGGTGTTTTTTCGAATGTTTGAAGCAGGGACACTCCTCAAGAGCTTGCAGAACCAATGTGAAATGTCAAACCTGTGAGAGAAGATACTATAGTTTAATGTGTCCAGGACTACGACTGAAGATTGCAGAGACAACTGCTGAGGATGAAGAAATAAAAGAAGATCCGCCTTCTGCTTCCCTTATCAATCAAAGTTACAGTCAGGAAGTTTTATTACACACTCGAATTACAAACTGCTTCTGCTATTGGACTGACACACTCTGGCTTTGAAACCTTGATCCATAGCTTATTTGGAAGCACAGAATCCACGAGACAGTTCCACATGCACTACCATCTAAAGGTGAGTAGTTTGGATGGCAGTTACACCTCTGAAGTCCCAGTGCTTGACCAACAAGTGATCTGTAGCAAAATACCTCTACTCGGAAAAGGACCATGGCTGAAGGAACTAAAGATCCATAACATTTTTGTCTCAGACTGTGGACCAGAGAGGCCGGAGATCGAATTGCTCCTGGGAGCTGATACTTATGGATTACTTCTGACTGGTAGAGTAAAACCATTGAAGTGTGGGCCAGTGGCAGTTGAGACCCACCTTCGTTGGGTCATCGTGGGCGGATTATATACAGACAAGAGCTACGACACCGACAACGTGCTTGTGATCTCAATGCTGACCATGAACTCTGCGGCAGCAGACTTATGGCAATGAGATGTTCTTGAGATAAGAGATCCACTGGAGAAACAGTCCAAGAAGGAAATGGAAGCTACTACTCTGGACCATTTCAAACAAACACACACTGTGAATGAGAGGATCTTTTCCAGGTCCTTCCTCGGAATGAGAGATTTGAAGAGTTTAGTGATAATTTTGACAGTGAAGAGAAGGTGTGAGTCCACAACAATAAGACAGAACAATTTCGATGCATATGAGGGTGTGTTTAAAAAGTGATTTAAGGAAGGAGTTATTGAGGAAGTGCCATTTCAGGAGGACACTAGATGCCACTATCTGCCACACCGGGGTGTTTTTAAAGAGTGCTCCATGACGACAGTCAGGCCTGTATTTGGTACATTTTGTTGGGGGAAGAGATTACGATCGTCGAATGAGTGTCTAGAAAAGGGTCCAAATTTGCTTGAACAAATTCCTCCGATTTTAGCTAGGTTTGGTCGAGGAAAATATGGGGTGATCTCAGATATAAAAAAGGCATTTTTGTGAATTTCTGTTGCTCCTACTGACGGAGACAGATTTCTGTGGTGGCAAGATTTCTCACAAAGAAAATAAAAGATCTCGAGACACAAATGTGTTGTGTTTGAGCTTAATTGTAGTCCATTCCTGTTGGGTGCAGTACTTGACCTCCATCTTGAGAATAGTTCTATTGAGTTCCAAGAGATCACGGATTTGCCGAAGAGATCCTTCTATGTCGACAATTGTGTAACTTCCTTTGACACAGAAGAACAGTTGCATTATTTTGTTGAGAAGTCTACGAAATTTCTTGCTGAAGCGAAATTTGAGCTCAGAGGATGAGAGGACAGCACACAGAACTGTAGAGAGGGATTATCATGGGTGACGCGTGTTCTTGGCTTGCTGTAGGACAAAGAGGAAGATGCTCTGTTCTGTAATGTAAGCCTTATGGAGGATTCCAATTACATCACTCGGAAAAAGGTTCTGTCTTGTGCACAAAAGATATTTGATCCCATAGGTTTTTTGTGTCCTCTGACCTTAGTGCCGAAACTCCTCATCCAAGAGAGCTGGAATCTGAAAGGCGGCTGAGTATACCCATTACCACAAGATATTCAGAAAAGGTTCAGGAGATGGGAAACTGAAGTTCGAAAACTGCAAAGAACGATGATTCCGAGATGCTTCACTGTGGGCAGATTGGAGGATACATGGAGCTTGCATACTTTCTGTGACGCCAGTCAAAGTGCCTATGCGGCTGCGGTTTTCTTACAAAGTGGCACCGAAGGAAATATTACAGTATGTGTGGTAATGGAAAAACAAGTGTCTCACTATTAAAGAATGTCTCCATGCCTACACTGTAGCTGTTGGCATGCTCTATTGGCAGTCGCCTTACAGCTTCCATTAGGGAGATCTGAACTTACCAGAGTTTTTTTGGACTGATTCTTCCCCGGTCTTGTGTTTAATAAAAAAAAGAAGAGGCCTGGGGTGTGCTTGTTAATAATCGGGTAAAGGAAATCAGAACACTCACGAAACATGAAGACTGGCATTATTTGCCAGGAGAACAGAATCCAGCTGATCTCCCCTCGCTAGGCTGCTCTGCGGAATACTTTGTGAACTCTCGATGGTGGGAGGGTCCAAGCTGGTTAAAATGGAAACCAGAAGATTGGCCAAAGTATGAAGTCAAGGTGAACCATTCCGAAGTTCAGAGCGAGAGAAAAAATATTACTACAACTTTAGTTCATCCATCGGCCAAGAAACGGGTACAGTGATACCAACAATGGTTTTCGAAGCTGTCGCAGATTGTGAAACTCATTGCGAGGTTGCTATGGTTTCTCAAAAATGCTTCAAAAAGTGAAAACCATAGAGGAGGTAATCTTGTTGAGGAAATTGAAGAGGCTGAGGGGAGACTTGTCCAAAAAGAAGAGGTGGAAGAAATAATGGAAAATGGACGAAGTCACTCGGCACCTTTGTAGACTCGGATGGTCTGATGAGACTGAGGTCTAAGATACTCCAAAGAGAAGATAGTGAGTGTTATAGATATCCTATTGTTTTTCCATGAGACTACCATGTCAAGAGTTCACATGCTGACGTCCAAATTCTGTTGGGAAAACTATGAGAACAGTACTGGATTTTAAGTGGTACAAACACGGTACACCGGGTGATATCCAGGTGCGACTGTGAATAAGATTCGAATCAAGAAAATTTTTTACCAATCCTGCCCCCCCCCCCCCCCCCCCCCTTTTCCTGTGGACAGGGTGAATAATGCCTCAGTCTTCGAAGTTTGTGGTGTTGATATTATATTTGAAAGGTGGAGAGAAAATATGGATCCTTTTGTTCAACTGCACTGTGTATTGGGCGGTACACTTTGAACTAGTTCTGAGGTTGTCTACAGGCATTTTCATACACGACCTTCGGAGGTTCATTGCATGATGGGGAAGACCCAGAGTGATGTACAGTCACAACAGGGCCAATTTCATAGGGGCAGATAATGGGTTTGACTCCCTGGATTGGTCCAAGATAGAAGAAGAGTCCTGTTTCCAAAGTATCCAGTGGAAGTTCATTCCACCCACTGCTGCATGGTGGGGTGGGTGATAGGAACGAATTGTACAGATGGTCAAGAAATTGTTAAGAAGAACATTAGGAAGAGCATCCCTGGGATATGAAGAAGTCTCGACCATCCTATGTGAGGTGGAATCCGTGATCCATTCTAGACATCTTGTCTGGGGATACAGAGGACTTGCTATCATTGACTCCTGCCATGTTCCTACAGGACAGTCGACAAATTGGCGAACCAGATATTGATAATCTGGAAAATACATCTCTATGCAAGGGGGCGAGGTTCCTGCAACAACTGTGGGAGGATTTGAGGAGAAGAATTCGAGACGAGTACTTGGGCCTTCTGGTGCAAAAAAAAAAAAAAAAAAAAAAAAAAAGGTCCGAAGGCACTGGAAATCGGGGACATAGTGCTAATTGGTTCAGACGACAAAAGAAGACTCAAGTGGCCAGTAGGCAGAATCTTGGAGATGTACCCAGGGATGGATGGACATGTAAGAGTAGTGCAAGTGAAAACATCCAGTCGAGAGATGACGAGACCTTTACAGTGTATCTACCCATTAAAAGTGTCCACATCACAAGAACCTCCACTGGTGGCTGAAACGAGAGTTGGTGGCGCAGTCAGAGGAGACGACCTCCAAGAAGAGGGGGAGCCGAACATTCCATGTGGGGTAAAAACGAGGAGTGGGCACACTATAAGTTTGCCCATGAAAGTCGAGACATAGACAAGGTGTAGAGGACAACTGCTTCATGTGTTTTTCTAATTATTTTTATTTATTGACTTCTGCAAAAATCAGAAGGTGGGAGGATGTTACATTCTCAGACGATTTAGGAACATATACAATTAATTTCAAGGTGATCATGTTTTCTGTGATGTGATATCTATGGATAGTCTAAGAAAAACAAACAATGTAAGAAGAGGTAGAAGTGTGATTAAAGACTGTCTATCATTGCTGTGTTTTATCTTTTAAGATTTTATTGAAGTAATATGTCATCTCGGGATACGATCTGTCAATCAGGTAAATTTTCGGGTGCGATGTAACGGTAGCCTGTCTCATGACCAGAATTCTAGGAGAAAAGTGTGACGATATTTTATCGTTGGAAACACACTCGTAGCCTTCCCAATGACTATAATTCCAAGGAAAAGTATGACAATGCAGAGGCGGACAGGTTCTAGCCCTCATCGTCGTAACTTTCACATGACTAGAAATAATGTGCGACTATATTCCATCTTTGGAAACCCAATCGCCGTAGCCTTACACACGACCTGAATTCTAGGAAAAGTATGACGATGCAAAGGCGGACAGGTTCTAGCTCGCATCGTCGTAAGTTCCACATGGTTAGAATTCCAGGAATAGTCCATTGTTGCAAACACACTAGTCTCTATGTTAACTACAAATGCGGTATTTTTTTAAATACAACTTTGTACGTTGAATCTGTCATTGAATGCATATTAATGATATTTAAACATTGGCCGCCTGCACGATACATTATCAAAATTCTATATGCACAAACGAATCGTAAATTAAAATCGCTGCTAAACAAACAAACGTCTATTTTCGTACAGTGATTTACGACATACGGTATGATTCTCAACGTATGCGACCGTACGATAGCAGACATTTAGAGTGTAAATTAAAATTAAATTATATAATTAGCGAAGGAAATTTCAGATGCTACGATACAACTATTAATGTGAACATACAAACGCTCTGACTGCGTGAAATTACTGACTCGGTAAAAATAAATTACTATGGCCGTGTTCCATTCCCTGCACTGATGCGACCAGTTGCATAGCCGCCAGTTATCGTTATGTTACTCCATACATTTAATGCTAGGCTGGGAACAGAACAACTTCCGTGCTCTATTTTCGGCGCATAATTTGAGTGTTTTGTTTACAAATGGTAAGGCTTTTACATATACGGCGATGGTAAACCCGTGACCCTGTCGTTCATTTTGACAGGATAACGTGTTTATAATAGTCATATATGTAAACATGGCATAATAAAATTAATCGAATACTAAATATTGAACAGCCACCACGAGTACACACAGCAGATTAACATGTCACAGGTTGGCATTCTAACCTGTTTTATTTTCGTCTAGTTAAGTTTGCTTGGGTTCTGTTTTCTTATTCCAATGGAAAAAAGGAAACAGTGTTTATTTTACGAGGGAGGGGGGGGGGGAGCTTAGTTTAATGTATTTTATGAGATGGCATTATTTTGATGTTTTGACAGAGCAGTGAAAAATTTTGCTCGTATGTAAATAACATTATAATTATTGTAACTTCGAAAACTTTAACTTCAACAGAAAAACCAAACGTGATTAAAACATCACTGTTCATATTCGTACAGATGCAGCTCTATGTGTGTGTGTGCGTGCGCGTGCGCGCGCGCGCGCGCGCGCGTGTGTGTGTGTGTGTGTATATATATATATATATATATATATATATATATATATATATATATATATATATATATATATATATATATATATATATATATATATATATATATATACATACTTGCAGGCCCGTTTCGTATCCTTCCGCCAAATGCAAACAAACATTGCCATGTGACTGCAATGTAGCATCTGTCAAAATCAATGTTTACATGCCATTGTGTGTGTACATCTGTTCGTATACTTTCACTACACCTAAACATAAACATTGAAATGTGACTTCTACTTTTATACCTGTCAAATGTGTTGTTTACTGTTTACAGTTTTTCAAAGAATTCTGTCTTAGGTCTATTTCAAAAACCATTTCGTACGAATATTCACAGTTTAGGCCTATAACATTATTTAGGTCAGCTTTGTGACGTTTTAAAAATGCCTGAATTAACAATAGTTCTTACAGATACGTTACAATAACATATTTGTTTTCCACGACATAGCACATTAAACGTAATGCACGTTAATATTTTGCCGCGACTGTGTTAAACACTGTTACAACTGCAGGGTAATGAACTGTATTATTTAACTTTTTGTTATTGATATGTGTTTGTTTATTTCTTTAAAAGGACGGCCTCAGTTCAAATAACGAATGAATAGACAGTCCAACGAAAAGGCGATATTAAAATCAAGCACGCAACTCATGTCGCTCATTTTTTGCTATAGAACCTTAAAATATAGCGGTGAAGATGCACTCAAATAAGCCTACTGTAACTTTTATTACACTCATTTATATGTATTGCTACTTACTGTGTATTAGGTTTATTGAAATTTATTGGGGCTGCGCTTGGTTATTTTGTTAGGATTTGTGGTAAATCACGTTACACGACTGTGTTTCAAACACCCAGGGCAAAGGTACTAAGTTATGATAAATAAACATACGTGGATATAAATAAATAACTTCGTCATAAAAACAGTTCACATTTACAAGGTATAAAATAGTTCACATCAAATATTTGAAATCACGCACACAAATCCAGCGTAACTATCACCAAACAGCTACGCCACGCTATTTCACACGCAGCGGTTAACGAAACACACTGTAACAGTATATTTTTTACCGCCGCGGAAACACAGATTTATCACAACATCGTAACTTGCTTAGGCAGGTTTAAAAAACACAACGTCTACAAATGTGTTGTGGTAAGTTGAAGTATTTTTCTGAGTAAGTATAATTTACGCTTCGTTTGGTAAAACAGCAACATGCCATGATATCATGGCGTGTGTGTGCGCGCGGGCGCGTTTTTCGTCATTAGCATTATATAATTTATTTGCAGAATCATTAAGTAAAATCAACACTGCGCACTTTTCCTAAAACCAACAAACTTCACCTTTGGTTGCCGCCGAAGCTAACCTGCAATTTCGCACGATTCTGACATTTTCCCGCCACTGTGACGTCAGGGCACGAAGCATTTGTGCTTTTTCGTTGTACTGTTTATGCGCGAGATTGATCGTAAGTAGAATGATGTAGAAGGTGCGCCAATGCGTTTGTGAGACGGGATCGGAACTACTTTGTTACGCATATTTCGCACTATGAAGGTAAGGAAATAAGGTTTTTGTTTGTGAAACACGCATGCCTCATGACTGAGTGGTAACAACACCACAGGCATTTTTTCCCTGAGTAAACAAAAAAAAATGTAACTTTGTGTGTAACATAGCTCTTAACCAGTTGCGTAGTAATGAAACTAAAAAACAGCATTAACTTTGGTCAGTGGATAGACATCTTTAAAGTTTATTCATTGACTTAAACGTTTATAACCGCATAACATTTAGGCCGACGGGAACTGCTTGCAGAGCGGACTGTTCGGGTCAGAATTCATGGAAACTCCAGTGATAAAGGCGCCACTATGTCGCGAACTCGCGCTTGGGTTAAGACTCACTCACCAACGCATGATTCCCGCGGCATAAAAAATTTATTTTTTATCATAACACTATAAATGCTAGCCATTATAAATGGCTAGGCTTCGAGTCTATACAACTACTGATGACACAAGTTAATAGCCGAACCAACACAGATCTAATTAAAACATTTCCATGGCTGTACAAATTAATGTCACTCGGAAATAATTGTCACAATATATTATATCAAGTTAAGACAGAGAAAAGTTAAAAGCCTTATTTATATATTTTAACAGGCGTAGTGTACAAAATAAATTTTAAAATATATTTAAATATGTACACTGCAACACATTTATAGGGTTAGTCAGTCGGCTGAACAAATGTATTTCTCTTTGTCATTTCATAGGCCACAGACCAGTAATTGTTTTCAGTACAAAAGTATTAATGTAAATGTTCTGGTAATAGTTAACAAAAAAGTTTAACATAACGTCAGCGCGCTCTGCACTGCTGCTACGTCATGGTATTTGCCATTGGGGGGAGAGGGAACGCTCTATGGGCAGGTCGGTTAGAGATAAGCGAGCCTGCTGGGCGGAGGCTTAGCAAGCATTGGTCGCTACCATGTTTGTATCTCGTGATGCAAATTCTTGGAAGTCTAGTACCTACCTAGCAACGATCGGTCGGGATTCATACGCTCATGTAGCAACAAGCACCACTTATACGTCGGCAGACAGTTGAACTTCTGTTTTCTTAGACAACTACTTACCCCGGGAGCCATATACCAAGTCATGTAGAAAGTCACTCATAACTATAACCTGATTAATAGTTAATTTATTCAGATATTAAATTATAAGAATATATTCTGCCATAAGTGTGTATTAAACATGCTCTTGTGTTAAATTGTAATTATAGTACGTGCATTTGTGCGTAATATACTTGTACGTAGGCGCAGATGTTGGCAGCTAACTATTAAAGGCTGTTCACGTGACGTGTTCCTGACGTCCACGTATCCCTTGTGCCAGTTTGTTCCATCGCCGAAGCATTAACCACACAGCAACACTAGACCGATCGACATTAGGTCGCGGTCTTGATCAGTGCAGGTCGACAAGAACGGCGTGTACACTTTTCTTGCCGCCCTGTAACTCGTGGCCACGGGTCATAATATTTAATATTCATCACAAGAGTTTACTCTCGTGACGAATGGCTATGTGGTCTAAACGAGTGTGTCCCGTGAAGTCACGACCATTTGACACATCAGCCATTGGAGGGAACACTGTAATAAGCGGCGCCGCTTATTCCCACAGCTTTCCCATGTGCGCGATGTCGACGGGCCCCGTGGCCGAATCCAGAGTGCGACGTGGCTCCAAGTGGTTTCAAAAGACGGGGAATAACATTCCCGCAGGAAGCGTAATGTGGCGAGCGACTTCCTAGCCGCATTAATTAATAGGAGCATTTTTAAGTATAATTCACGGTGATTACACCACAATTAACTAGGGAATCTGACCGCTCCAGCATAGAGAGTAGATAACATATCATAGCTCCGCCCCTAGTGAAGAAATCCGTGTGTCGTCACGTCCATACGCATTCCTGTAATTATAAACATTACGACACACGCCAATTTTAATATGTTAATTATAGGAGTGCACATGTAATCATCCATCGAGAATCAGCCAACAGAGGCATCATTTCATTTGATATCACCCTTCAAGTGCGGTGACATACTTGTGACGTTACATTCTTAGCCATATCTGGGGTCTGGGGCTCCGACGTTCCCGAGTATGTCACCGATGTGTTTTAGTTTAGTATTCATAATTATGTACAATGTCTGTTTAATTTATCATGTTAGTGATTAAGTACCGTTTTTCATGTATTCATTTTGGCGCGGACATGCGGCGAAGCCGACGCCATGTTGGTTGTCAGACTTCAGCACTCCAGACAACCGACAGGGCAGACGGTAAGCTCCGTTTACCCCACCCCACCTCGGCAATACAATCTAGGCTGCATTTTCTTTCATCGCAATAGATTACGTAACTCAGGAACATTAAAATACTTTTATTTAGCCGAGGGGAGGTCTCCCTGCATCCTGAAGTAGCATATCGGGACTATATGCGCGAGACGTGTTTTTACATAACTCTAACTTAAGACTTACGTCTTACTTTACACAGCAGTGACCACCGGCAGGTCCAGAGTGCCGGGTCCGCTTAACCAAGGGTACGCGCATTTTATGTGCATCAACATTTCATTCTACCTTTGCTGTAATGTAATAAAACAGTCATACCATAATTAGACGTGCTTTACTGGATTAACTCTCCAGAGTTCATCGGGTACTGCGCCCTCATACCAGCACCAACTTTAAAGTGTTTTTCAGTGTATGTTTTGTATTTACGGGGCCTGCCTCCCTCAAGCAGAGTAAATTCAGTAATAACATAAGCGTGCGAAGTGACCGACAGTTTCGCCCCAAAGGAAATATTTTACATTCAACTTAATTTAACTGACAATTAAATTAGCTCTACTTCATATTGACCGCGTATCCAGAGTCGCCATAGGCCGTCGATCGCACGACTCCATCCAACATCGTTCACTCTACTGAAGGTGGCGCCGGGCACATCACCAGTTCCTGTTCCCCACCTGCTCCCTGGCGGGACACGAACACATCTCAGCACCTCTGCAGGCGCAACGCGTCCCACAATAAAGTGAACGCTTTTGAAATCAGCATTTGAAAAATTTCGCTGTCCCTACCTGTGCATATATGAACGAACACCTTGAGTGGCAGGGGCCAAGGTTGTTGAGCGGTTAGCTTGCTCGTCTCCACCAATGCGGTCCAGGTTCAATCCCCGGCCGGGTCACTCCAGATTTTCGCATGTGGGAATCGTGCCGGACGATGCCGTTCGTTAGCGGGTTTTCTCGGGGATCTCCCGTTTCCCCCGCTCTTTCATTCCGGTGTTGCTCCATACTCGCCTTAATCACCCTCATCGGCTCTCAAGACCTCGATGTCAAGAACCGTCAAAAATGTCTTCACTACACCGTGAGTGGCACGAGGATAATGCAGTTGGTAACAACGGAAATAAAGTAATAACATTGGACTTAAAATGCTAGGAGAACTTGTAAATACTAAAATCATTTAATTTGCTTTCTGTTTTTTTTATGCCCATAAGAGTAAGCATGAGCAAATTCGTGCAATATTATTTTTCTAATCATTCCATTTGACTGATGCATGAATACAGTGATCAGGCTATAATAGTTTGCACTTGTATGCATTAAACACTGTGTTTATGATGGTATCAGAACACTTGTCACGTGCGCGCGATGCATTAGCGATCCCGAAAAAAACTGTGTAGCTTAACACATAAAATTTTATTCTGTGTAAATAATTTTTAACTTTCCATACTACACTTTCTTGTGTGACGCCTGAGCAATTATAGTTTAGAAAAATATCATTCTGTAGAAATCATGTATTGAAATTAGTAAGGAAGAAGGTTAAATGACAACACATGCAAATAAAGTTTAATACATAGAGAAACTACTGTCCATTTTGAATATATATAGAAACACATCAAACAGTATATTATTCTGAAATTAATTTTTATACGTAGAAAAAAATTATATAATCAATTCTGAAAACATGACGCAATTAGAGTCCATTCTGAAAACATTTGATACAAAATCCATTCTGAAAATATTTTTTAAACAGTCCATTCTGAAGATATGACCATCTTAAAAATTTGAGTAGCGAAGCACACAGTGACCTTAGTGTTGCCCGAATGATATTATCAATATATTTCTCAGAGTTTGCGTTACCATATACAACTGGGAGAAGCATGGCACTTTCGGTTTTCCTCTTCCTGTTTGATTGCGATGGTTTGGAATTTAGATTACGTTTGCTCACAGTCTGTTTGGTGGTGACAGGAGCATTTGATGGCGATGTAGTAGCAGGAACAGGCATCGTTGTAGCGGCAGACAACGAAGATGTAGTAGGCGGTGGAGGACATTCTGAGATGTTGCACTCGGGTGGATGCAAACTAATGCCACTAGCAGACTCTTCAAGCCTTACTTGCTCAATGACATCAGCAACGGCCGTAGGTAGTTTCGTCGATATTCTAATATGGTTGACAGCACATCGTTCCAGCTCGTTGCAGTCCACAATTTTCTGTTCAATTTTGTAGGGGCGTGGGCTGAGAGTGGAATATAAGTGAATAATTCCATCACAGCACTTGACACCGTCCGTGCCCCTAGCCCGTTTGCCCGCCGTGGATACTTCGCAGCATGCATCAGCACTCTACCCAGCAATTGTGCACACCGGGTTTAGTAGTGCGTTGCTACGTATGTATTTGAAACTCCGCGCACTAGTGCGACCAGACAGGGGTCAGGTGCAGCAATAGTGCAGTGGAGATCAGAGCAAAGTGAGTGCAAACCAGTGCAACATGACCAAGTAACCACATGCGCTCGTACACACTAATACCAAAGTAGATCCTAAAGAGGGCTTGCAGTAACATTGCAGATATTTGCAACGCTCATGAGTGCAAAGTCACGCAATGACATGCAATGTCACCCTAAAGTGTTTTCATTCCCCCGTAGGCTCTTACAGGGGTATTTTGTGTAATGTTGTGTTTCCCATTTTCACGTGTTTCAGACCCATTTCATCTCACTTAGTGTTGGTTTTACGTATTAAAGTTTTTTTTTTTTTGGTATAGTTCATTTATTCACATGTTAAAATAAGCAAGGTAAGAGGAGCAAGAGTTATATGTTTTGTTTGTGTAGTGTAATAAAGTAGTTCCCGCGGCTTGCCTGCCTGCCTTTGCCGGCCGGCATGCAGCGTAGGCCAACAGTCAGTTTTTCGTGTCTCAAGAGTGTGGACGTGCGGACCGACATCGTCGTATTTTCGCTCACCCAGGCAGCCAGCAACTTTTTATCAACCATGTTCATTGCAATTGCTTAATTTAATCTGTAACTGTTTTCGTGTGCCGCTGGGACTCTCCACCTCCACATGGTTTGCATCACCTTGGGAGGCTTAAGTTTTCTCAGTGATTCTTTATGGCCTAGCGCCGTGTTCACATTGTAACCCTACCGGCAGGTCTAGCCCGGAACTGATGTAAGTTGTGTTCGTAGAAGGATGTTTAGTAAACCCATTGATTTATGCTAGAATATGTCTGCATCTTCATTCGGGTAGCCTTCAGGCATTTAGGGGTGCGGACCCCACCTTCCTGATACAAGTTTAACATGTATTTATTAGGGTATTGTTTTTTCTATAATTATCAAGTGTTTTACCATCGTGTTTGTATGGGTTTGTGGTTCACCCTAAAATCCACCACATAGTACGCATGCTAATTTAAACTTAACCTGAGGAGTACAACGCCGGAAGGATGTCGCCGTTGGTTGTCGGCACACGGCCCTGAGTCAACAGAGTCAGCTCTTCACTTCAAATTGACATTGTTCCATATGCAATGCCTGGTGCCCGGGTATAGTATCAAACCTCACCAAAAATTCCTGGTAATTAAATTTACCACTCCTCAAACCCAACTTAACCATGTTTCATCCAACACAGCACCATAAATTGTCACCCAACTTTGTGGTGTATCCTTTCACTAATGTTTCCTATCATCAATCTGACCAGCAAAAATTTCCACATTTCAAAGACTTGAAAATTCCTGCTGAACTCTTCCCCGCTTACCCCGACCACTACCCGTATCGAGGGAGCAACGGGGACATCTTAGCTGTGCAACCGGAGCCGTGGGGTGCCATCCAGATGCCTCCAGGATACTGGAGAAAGCTACACATGGTCAAGCGGAAAAAACACCCAGAGATTGGAAGGCCGCCACCATTGTAGTAACCAGAAGTACACCAAGCAGGAAGGCTGCCATTTTGGAGTGGTGTTATGTCAGCCACTCCACCCCTACGCTGCAGTGGGACAAAGGAAGTGCACACGCAAACGACTCCCTCCACCCGCATCGCACCAGCTGTTCCGCACGGAGGAGAAACAAAAGGAAGGAGAAACGAAGGTCCTCCCTTCCACGCTCTCGACCCGCCGCCAAACAGCTGAATGGGCCGTTGACCTCTGTGCTGCACTGCGCCGGGCAGGGACAGCTGCATCGCGCCATCACCTGCACTGTGCCGAGCGCAACATGCTCTCGACCCCCGCTCCCGACACATACTCCAGAGACCCGTGTCTTCAACGCCATGACCACGAACGTTTGTTGATAAACAAATGGTTGCTGGCCAGTCACTTTACAGCGCACTGGCGCTGATATTCCTGCATTGTCTCTCTGTATTGCAGCAGGACGTAATTGTCAAGTATGAGTTAGGCAATAACTACTGGCGATGCGAGCGTAAGACCAGCCAATCGAACAACCACATAGCGGACAACTGCGAGAGTGAGTCAAGCCAGAACTTTTCGGAACAAGAAACTGCAGTAAATTCTTTGAACATTAAACCAGAATGAGAAACTGCAGAGGGAGCGCATTTCACATGCAGAGACTGTACGGCCATTAAGAAGGAAAAACCTGCCATGCCACACGTCGACAACACGCATGTGGTATGAGCCAGGACTTCGGTGCCGGAAGCCCAATCTGTACCGATGCCAACCCTAACATTTATGCCTCTCCCGCAACTATCAGACACTGTTCATTCCACCTATACCAGCATATTATTCCACTCCAATGTTCACTCTGCATCATCCAGCAATGTTGCCAAACCTTCCAAGTATTTACCCAACTGTCACACCGGTAACAACAGTGCCACCGAACATAAACGAACTATCAACCACAGTCAACAAGTTGGAAGCAGCAAGTTGGCCCATGACCATGCATTTCCAGATGCTACTCATATTTTCTGGTGCACTCAACGAGGACCCAGCAGCATTCGTGTACGACTACACAACACGCTTGCAGTGGTATGGAGTCTCGGAAGACGAGTGGCCTGGTTGCATGTGCAAACAGCTCCAAGGCGAAGCTCGACAGTGGTGGAAATCCATAAACCATTATGGATTATCATTGACACAGTTTTTACATTCATATCAGTGTAGGTTCGGAGGCATGTTTGTTTCCGTACAAGCCCAAAGCAAACTAACTTTACAAGAGCATCAATCAGGAGAATCATTAACAGCATTCATCAATCGCAAAACCCACTTGGTTTGCAGATTCCGCCTGGAGTTACCTGACCGCTAGGTACTTGAGGTCATCGCCGAAAAGGTCGTGCTGGAGTAACGAGTTGCCATAGTTCCTTTGCTGAACAGTGGCCTCGAGGAGTTCATGAGGGCAGCAATCATCCTCGAACGGAGCACTTATCAATCGTGTCGCGAAACAGGAGATGCACATTGGCGCCATGGACCCCACGAGGACAGGAACGACCACGCCGGGAACGCGAAAGTGAATCAACCGGGACAATACAGACATCAACATGAACTGTACTGAGAAGCCGACAACAGTCGCTACCACGCAAGTGGAAGTGCACACGCAGATAATA
This sequence comes from Dryococelus australis, assembly GCA_029891345.1. NCBI lineage: Eukaryota > Metazoa > Arthropoda > Insecta > Phasmatodea > Phasmatidae > Dryococelus > Dryococelus australis. The sequence continues at coordinate 193,692,295 of CM057009.1, forward strand.
TGAGTGGTTTTCTACATGGTAACAGGTATGTCAAGGGGTACAAGACACGGCCACCAAGGTTGCCATGCCGTTACTGCAAAATGAAAACCTATCACTAGCACGAATTCCTGAATAATTCCCACAACAACAACCAGCATCCTGACGCCACTGACAACCAACAGGGAAACTGGAATTAGGGGCAAAGGCGCCGGACGTGTAATTTACCCCTGCCTTGCAGCACAGCTCAGCTTTAACACCTCAGAAAACTCTGGTATAAAATGTCAATAGTAGTGGTGCGAAATTTATAAAAGTCCTGTCAGCCTAAGTTTGTGCATGAAAGTGATGTCACACCAACATCCCATATAATTCAGCTTGCAAACGTTCAACATGTCAATTCAGCATTAGAACAGGCCACAGTAACAGTCAAAATTCTTAATTCGGAAGGAATTTGGCTGTAGTCACAGACGAAATTACCGAGAATGCTATATTGGGAGTACCATGGCTCACTGAGCAAAACACCATTATGGAACCCACTGAGAGACATATTCACTTCGGAGCTAAAGAGAGGAGAACAGTATAGAACATTGACAGCAGTATGGCCGAACAAACACCTAGGGCCGGTTGTACCAACATCGCCCTGATCTGAGATCGAATGATCTTAGTTCCGGAACAGGATCCAATTTGATCTTGGTTTCATTGTAAAAGTGTTGCACTTACGAAATTTCTTGATTCTGGATCTCTGATTCTTCGATCTTGGTTCCAAAGTGAGAGATCGATTTTAAGTATGAGACAAATTTGCCTATTGGTTCGTAATGTATGACGCCAAGGAAGTAGGCGTATGTTTCACTATAGATATAACTAGATATGCGATGTTTTATCTGTTTTAAGTAAATTATTGTTGTACCAATTTTACTTAATAATATTCAGGTGCATATAATGTTGTTTTAATTTCCCAAGAAAACAATCGACAGTATTTCTATCTGTTGGCTTATTTTCAAACTACATTTGTCGACGATGGCTGCTGATCTCGGATTGAGATTTAGAACCGCCAATTTCGGTGGATCGAAATTAACTTCAACTCGATCTCAGTCAAGCTCTGAACTCGAATGGTGCAATAGTTCTCTGTCTCCATCTTAGATACGATCTCAGGTACAGTTTCGAACCACGATGGTGCAACCGTCCCCTAGATTCCTGTTAACGGAATTTGAGCATGCCACATGGGTAGAACATCAGCCCACTTTTCAATGTCTCTTAGATGAAAGTAAAACTTTTTTTAACTAAACATGACACATTGCGCAGGACTACTGTAACCGAGCATGAGATCCCACTGACACAGGAAGGGCCGATACATTCGAGCCCGCATAGTTACCTTCCCCACCAAGCTCAGATAATCAAGGAAGAAATAGCAGAAATGTTAGCAGTTGGGGTGATAGAACCGATGAGGAGTAGGTTAAGTTCTGCGGTACACTAGCACCGAAAAAGGATGGAACCTGGCTGTTTTGTGTAGTCTTCAGGCCCATAAATCAGGTGACATATAGCACATTGCCGCCATATATCAGGGTGAAGGACGTCCTAAGTTCACTGGGGAGAGCAAAAATGATGTCTTCACTAGATTTTCGCAATGGCTACTGGCAGATCCCAGTATACCAGTAAGACCTGGGGAAGACTGCCTTTACAGTTCCCGACGGTCGAAGATATCAATTTTGTGCGATGCTACCTTTGGGCTTAAGTGCACTCCTGCCACTTTCCAATCCATGATGGTCAGGTTGCTAGACGGTCTAGTAGGAGTGTTTACCCTAGTATATCTAGACGATGTGGTAATATGGTCGGAGACATGGGAGGAACACCTACATCACGTCTCGCTAGTATTGGAGCGATGAGCGATAAATTGATTGACGTGTTAAGCAAGTGCCGCCTGGGGAAAACAGATCTAGCATTCCTGGGATACATTGTGAATGACTCATGTAACTGACCGAACCCCGAACAGCTGGGGCTTATCGAGAACTACCAAGCACCACGCACGCGCAAACTATTGCATAAGTTCTTCGGATTAGTTCATTGGTTGCGCCAGCACATTAAAGATTTTGCGATCAAAACAGCGCCCCTCACTGACCTGTCTCTCTCTAAAAATGGTACATGTGGTGAAACGTACAGGAAATAAAAGAAAGATTTCGAATGGGCCCCGCACTAGCAAGGTATGACTTATTGCGCCACTTGTACCTACAGATGGATGCAAGCCAGGAGGGACTGGGCGTGGTCCTTTATCAGTACAGCGACAAAGGCGAGAAGCAGGTTATCGATTTTGCAATTGCAAAACTCGGTAGTACAGAATGCAGATACGATGTTAACGAAAGAGAATGCCTGGCAGTAATTTGGGCTGTAAGAAAGTATCGTCCATATCTGAAGTACAGGAGGTTTACGTTATGTACAGACACCCAGTGTTTAGTGTGGCTGGACAGCATGAGGGAGGCAAGCAGCAAACTCACCTTGTGCGCGCTATTACTGCAGCCCAATGACTTTGTAAACGAGCATGTCTATGGGCGAGGATACGAGCTGGCAGACACACTATCACTGGTTCCGAACCACGAAGTTATGATACTGGATGAGGCAGAATGGGAGGAAGTGCTACCACCTGACACGCAAGAGCCATTCCGAGAAGTGCTTGTAAACAATGTTAACGTAGTAGAAACAGACCTCTATAAGGAAGTGTTAGTTGTGCAGGAAAACTGCACGTTCATTCAGGAAATGAGAACAAAATATGCGTGGGAAAATGGAGAGGAATGGCGTGTTTTTTGAAAATCACATGGAAACATGTTCCTCTCATGACACAACATGGTTTTTTATAAGTACCACCAACATGCAAAGAAAATGTGTCTTTATACACGCTCACACAAGTGCAACAACAGGACACCCAGGTGCAGAATAAACTGTATGCAACATTAAATCGCTTTTTTTTTTAGCCTTGTACGCATTGTACTAGGAAGTGGGTCAGGCAGTGAGAAAAGTGCAATTAGTGTAAGGCCTGTAGGACTGACAGTACACAACAGCAGCAACCTAGGCAACCTAAAAAGCAGTTCGAAACAGTGAGCCTAGATTTAATGGGGCCCTGGCCTAAATCAGCTGGTAGTAAACGATTCATACTTGTTGTAACAGGCAACTTTTCTCGCTGGGTAGAAACCTATGCATTAAGCATCACACAAATGGGACAAATCGCAAAAATGTTGCAAAGGGAATTCTTTGCCCTCTTGGTTTACCCCATGGAATTATTAACAGATAATGGAACCCAGTTCATTGGGAAGAAGTGGCGAGAATTATGCACAGTATGGGGAGTGCGGCACATGAAAACTGTGGTGTATCACCAGCGGGCAAACCCCACAGAGCGGCACAACCAGCATTTGATGGCGCAACTCTGACTCCATGTGGGTGCAGCAGCATACCAGCTGGAAAAACCACCTGCCCGCCACACTCTTCACACTTCGCCACCGCACAAACGTGGCCACGGGAATGTCACCAGCAGAGGCATTACTGGGACGCAACATTTTTTGTCAGGCGAAAAGAATTGCCTGCCAGTGAAAGACAGCAGTGCAATGGAAAGCAGTGTCGCGCGACGAGAGGGATCGGCGCAGTTACAGAGAGCAGCACCAACAGCAAGCGCATTACATAGCGTTGTGGCTGCCTGAGACAAGACGTCCACCACCCACGGTCATGCCAGGGCAAATGGTGTACATAAGAACGCACCCGAAGTCTGTCACCACGAAGAACTTATGTACAGGAGTAGCACCCAGGTAGACAGGACCCCACAGTGTCGTGAAGGCACTCGGCCAGACCACATACCTGGTCCGAGTGGGAGGAAAAGTGGTCCGGACACACCGGGATGACATAAGCACTAGAGCAGAGAACGTCTCCAGACACAAAGCAGCAAGTGTCCCAGAGAACCAGGATGGCGAAGCTCCTGCCGAGCAACAGCCGTCGAGCAGTGAGAAAGAGAGTGGTCCAGCACCTCAAACAGAGGTATTACTATCTGGCACAGGCGAGATTTTGACGCCGAGCACCACCGTGCTCCCCAGGGTCAGGAAAACATCAGTACCATTGCGAACCCAGCCATGATGTCAACACAAGATGGCAGATTGGGAACTGCAAGAGAAAAGGAGGCAAGCAATGTACATATGCATAGCATGGACTTGAATTAGCCGGAAAACAGCATGGACATCCAGGAGATGCACGACAGTGTCGGTGCTGACGAGCACCATAATGATGTCAGTACAGTGGAAAGTGGATCAGCACCTCGCTCAGGGGTACCCGCAACAGACGCAGAAGGTCCATCATCACCCAATGTACTCGCGTCAGCAGGGTTGAGCCCGATGACAGGCGTTAAAGGTTCTGAAAATGCAGCACTGGGCAGCACTACCTTTCGGCCTAGCGAGCTACAGAAGCAGAGGAAATTACTCCCATCAGAGATGCATAATTTTTGAGCATGGGAGCCAATAGTAGTCGGGAGGCTGCGGAGCAGGTCCGACCACCCGTAGGAGCATCAGAACATGAGCGTCGACCTATGACAGCTGTTTACCCGTATCGCCACCGGAGGCAGCACTCCTTCTGCATAAGGAGGAGTAGCAGTGTCAACAGTGATGGAGACAGTGAGGGTAGTGCGTTGGCCAGTTCACTACCGCTATGCCGAACAACGAGGCAGAGACATCCGCCGAGGGACTGCACAACCTGCGGAGATGTTTCGGCGCACCGTAAGCGGCATACCCGCAAGCTGCAGCAACGTGAGATGCAACTGCAGTTGCACAGGAGGACCTATTCCTTACGTCCACGTCGTGTGAAGCGGAAAAAGTGCTCCTGCGACAAGTGACGGCTGCAAGCGGTCTCTCTGGGGGGGGGGGGGGACGTTTGAAGCCGTCCATGCCGCTAGTCCATTTGCCCGCTGTGGATACTTCGCATGGGCACTTTACCCAGCACTCATGCGCACCAGGTTTAGCAGCACATTGATACGTATATTTTTGAAACTCTGCTCACTAGTCCGATCAGAGTGGTCAGGTGCAGCGATAGTGCAGTGCAGAGCAGAGCAAAGTGAGTGCAAACCAGTGCAATGTGACCAAGGAACCACATGTGCTTGAAATCACTAATACGAAAGTAGATCCTAGAAGGGGCTTGCAGTAACATTGCAGATATTCGCAACACTCATGAATGCAAAGTCACACAGTTGCATGCAATGTTACCCTAAAGTGTTTTCAGTCTCCGCAGGCCTTTACAAGAGTAGTTTGTGTAATGTTGTGTTTTCCATTTTTACATGTTTCAACCCCATTTCATCTTACACAGTGTTGGTTACGTGTATTAAATATGTTCTGTTTTAGTACATTTATTCACGTGTCAAAATAAGCTAGGTAAGAGGAGCAATAGTTATATGTTTTGTTTGTGCAGTGAAATAAAGTTGTTCCCGCAGCTTGCCTGCCCATCTTCGGTGGCCGGCACGCCGCGTGGCGCCAACAGCCATTTTTTTTGCGTCTCGAGAGTGTGGACGTGCGGACCGATATCGTCGTATTTTCGCGCGCCCAAGCGGCCAGCAACTTTTGTATCAACCATGTTCATTGCAATAGCTTAATTAAATCCAGAACCGTTTTTATCTGCCACCTGGGACTCTCCACCTCTCAATATCCCCACAGTTTGCATCACCTGGGGTGGCTTAAGTTTTAACAGTTATTCTTTGTGGTCTAGTGCCGTCTTCACATTGTAACCCTACTGGCGGGTTAAGGCCAGAACTGATGTAAGTTGTCTTTGTAGAAAGATGTTCAATAAACCCATTGATTTATGCTAGAATGTGCCTGCATCTACATTCGGGTAGCGTTCAGGCATTTAGGAGCGTGGGCCCCCACCTTCCCTCCACAAGTGTAACATGTCTTTATTAGGGTACTGTGTTTTCTATAATTATCAAGTGTTTTACCATCTTTGTATGATTTTATGGTTCGCCCTAAGGATATACCACATAGTACACATGCTAATTTCAACTTAACCTGAGGAGTATAATGCCGGAAGGATGCCGCCTTTAGTCGTCGGCACACTGTCCTAAGTTAATAGAGTCAGTTGTCCACTGTGATGGTGCTGCCGCGCCGTCGCGAATGGTATGGCAATTTACCACGGGCAGCGCCGATGATTTCGCTTCTCGCCGCTGAGGTCTGTTTCCCTACGCATTGCCTTTCCCCTCCCGGTGTGTGTGAAGTCAGCTGGGTCGTGAGCTGCTAGCCCTCCGGCACTCTACCTTGGGCGATTCGTACGAGCACTATCTCAGCAACCACTCGTCTACATCATGTTCTGCTAGACCGCACGTCAGACACCCGAACACCACTATGGACTGTGACTTCGAAATTATAAATTAATACCGGCAGTGTGCTTTAGATTTTCTGAGAAAGCTGGTTCACAAAATATTAATGTTTCATTAGTGCATTAGGGCAGCCATGAGGGGAATTTCGCTGGTGAGTTGTGGACGGCATGTTATATAATTTGGCTGGTTTTTGGTACATTTCTAGTGCGTAATCGTAGCTGGGTGCGTAATAGAGTAGTTTATCCTTTTGTATTTTTGATATGTTTTGTAAGTTAGTATACATTTCATAATGTTTTCTGTAGTTGCAGTGCATATTTGGGAGTATCCTAAGCATTGGAACGCTGCCCCATTCGGCTTGTCCGTCCATATTTTATTAGTGTGTCGCTTGTTCATAACTCATGCTTGGGTAGAGAAAGTTATTAATCTTTTAATGTGTTTGTCTTGTTTTTAATATTCAGGTGCTTTGATGGCCCGTACGTTTTTACCGGGTGCCGCCTGAATTATATATATATAAGGCAATTTTCATTGCAATTTTCTAATGTGTTCATGTTTAGAGTCGCATTCTTTAAAGGCCCCCTCCGGTCGAGGTGCACTCGCTTTGGTAATTTTAATAATAATCATAATGTACGTCTTTATCTTTTGTATATGGTCAAATATGCACTTGGTAACATGTTGAGTTATTATAGAGGAAATGATTATTAACGGCAGTGGCCGTGTTTGTTGTACGACACTTGTTAACGTGCCATATTATAAAAATCTCATGTTTTACGCAACTGAACTCGGTGCCAAATAATTAAGTAAAGAATTTACTGTAGAGAGAAGAAAGATTGTGTATCAGTATTAATCATTTTGATTAATTATTTTTCTAGTTATGTCATGTTGTAATGTTTTATTGATGGCCTCTATGAATTTTTAATTTATTTGTCAATTTTTTGAGCTCTGTTATATTTTTGACATTTTTATATTGGGCTGAGCAAATAAACCAAGTCCAAATTAATATATTTGTGTGCTCATTATTGTATGTTGTATTCTGCTTGTTTTGATCTACAAATGCGCTGAAAGTCAGTGCACCACTTCAAATTGGCATTGTTCCATATGCAATGCCTGGCGCCCGAGTATAATATCAAACCTCACCAAAAATTCCGGGCAATTAAATTCACCACTCCTCAAATCCAACTTAACCATAATTCATCCGACACAGCACCATCACACGTGTAGTCATTTTAAAGCTCCCCAAAGCTCCAAAAAAAGTAACTAACACAGTTGTCGACAACATTAATGTTAGCATGTTGATTCAGCAGATAAAATAAAAGGCTGGTACTGCTTTCTACGGTGTTTCACACTGACTTAGCGATAAGGACAGGTCGCAACAGGCTTAGTGTATATGATGACATCATTCGTAGGAAGCAAGGAACTGAAGAGCTTGGTTCTTCATATTTCCCAGTGTGGTAGGTACTTACAGCAGTGGAGCACACAGGTATGTTGGGCAAGTAGTACTCTCACAATGAAATTTCCATTCCAAATGTATGGTCTTCCAAGGTGAAAAAAAATTCCAGGTTAATCTGCTGTGTATTTTACCATTGCATGTTTCAAAGTAATGCAAGCTAGTACCATCATCATTGTCGATGCCATACTCTACACAGTGCAGGTGTGGAAACACATACACATATCTTGTTTTGGTGGGATCGAACAATAAAGCTGTGAAAGATCTTCCTCAGTCTCACTTTCAGAGATAAATTCTCCATACCCTTCAACACTAGACGATAAAATCAAGTCTTCTAGATCAAACATTTTTTTGATGTTCACTAGAAGCTGGCTCGACGAGAACTGATTGCATGAAACTGTAACTCATTCATATTCTGGTTATCTACCAGGCGGGAGTTATCACTGCTGAAAATCAAACATAGGATGTGTGCGATAATGTTGAGACAGGAAATTTCAGCATCATTACAACATAACTTGCAATCACAGTGGCTGGTGCCATCATATTCTCGAATGTTAATACATGCTTCTATTTTGCAACCATCGACCACACTGGCTGCCATCATTTATTAATGTTGCAGAGGTAATCTTAGTTTGTCGTAAAAGTCGTCTTCGAAATACTGAACAATAATTTTTATCGCAATATTTTGAATTGTGTTTTAGCCCAGAATTCCAAGTAATTGATATATGCTCGGTACCACAGCAAAACTCTGAATGAGGTCCGTTACTGTTTTCATTGTATATTAAATTATATTCTTCCCAAAGTAACGACTAATTCTAAGGTTGAACATGCTATTGCATTTCCTCAACTTGCAGTTTCATTGAAGTCAATGTAGTTAAGAACTTCATTCCTGGACAACAGAGCCCTAAAGCACATTTAATGCTATCACAGTCCTTCACATATGCGGGCTTATTAGGACATCCCATAATTTGATACTTTAAATGAAAATCTACATTATTACAACAACATTCCACGTTACACTGAAAATCTTCTTCCAACCAGTACTCGATTTTTGGTAGCCTGCATTAGTGAACCAATACTCGAATTCTGGATCAAATGATGTTCCCTCCATGTTAGTCGATGTATTACTGAGGTAGAATAAGTAGTATTGGGGAATTGTTAGGTTAAGTTAGATAAGGGGGAAATAATTAAATGGTTGGAGATTGTTAGCTTAGGTAGAATGGTATACATCATAAGCAAAAAGCAAGCATGGTGTGGTCCACATAAACATTCCACGCTTTAGGATAGTACAGTTTTTATAACCAGTTCAGCGTTCCATCCAGCAACAAACTTCGTCAGCACATCGTAGCTCGTAGGCAATAGTAGCGTTTCTGGTAACTTGACGCATCACTCCTTACATTGCACTTAACTTGAGTTATTCTGTAGATGCGGGCAGCTTGGTGTCTGGTCGCATGTTATATATTGGACAATTCCCATAATTTCAGGTGATTGGAAAAATATACAATATATCGTTTTCAGTATATGCGACCCAATGTTCAAACATGTTGCAAGCTTGAACTTGTGGGGGCCCAATGTTCGGCATGAAACTTACACCCTGGTACCATACCACCACATCACTATATAGGTTAAAATTTTCAGGCACCAGTATGGAGCACATTTTTGTGCCTTTATGCACTATGTGTTTACTTTTAGAGCCTTGAAAGATACACTGCACACGAACCAATGCAACAAGATTCCCATTCATAACATTATGGAACATGGGAGATTACCTCATGAAAATCTCCAAAACAGTATTAATCCCAGTGTATTCATCCCAGCAGAAGCCACAGATGGACTACATGTTGTGTTGTTGCGTATTAAAGGTTGTTTTGGCTTGTAATTAGTTCTAGCAATAGGTTTAAATATAGGTGGAGGAGTAGTTTGAGTTATAATTAGAGTTGAGATGAGTGTTTTATGTGGTAATTAGTTATAAGGAGGGAGAGTGTCCGATTGTGTGCATGGGGCCGAAGCCTTTGTTATTGTATGAGGGTAAAGGGTGTATGGTGTAAGCTAGGCTAGTAAAGAAAGTGTGTGTATACATAGGTATTTGGTGTATTTTATAAGGGAGCATAGTTTCAGTTTTAAGTTAGTTAAATTATCTTAAAAAAAAGGTAGGGAGGTGTAAGTGTAGGGGCTGTGGTAAGGTGTGGAAAAAGATAGATAGCGGGGTGCAGTGCGACCAGTGTGGCTGCTGGCATCATGTTGCCTGTATAGGGATCAGGGAGGAGGAACTGGGATCAATACAGGAACATGAGGGGAGGTGTGAGGAATGTGCTGAGGGAAAGGGTTTAGTGGTGGTGGTAGGGAACAAATTAATGGTAGAGAAGGAAACACAAATAAGTGAAGAAGGTGGAAACTCGATTTGGAATATGCTGAGGATAAGCTTTGTAGAGGGTGTGCCAGTGACAAGAATTTAAGTTGCTAAGGAGGAAAGGTGGAAAGGGGAGATGGTAGATTTGATGAGCAGGAAAGAGAGGGAAATGATGCATATGATTGAGAGGATGGAGGAAAAGGTCAGGAATGAGATGGGTAAGAGTCGAGTAGAAATGAGGGTGGATAAGTTAGAGGAGTTGGAAGTTGTAAAGGGGGCGGTAAGGAAAATGCAAGCTAGTCCACAGAGGAAAAGCTGAGTAGAGAGGAAGAGTTAGACAGAATGCAAGTAGGGCTGCAGAAGGAACTGCAGGAGGAAAGACAGAGGAGGAGGGAGGTAGAGATAGAGGTGGTAAGATTAAGGAGGAGGATAGAGGAGTTGGAGGCAGTAGAAATGGATAAGGCAGTAGAAGACAGCAAATAAGGTTAGAGGAGCAAGAAATAGTAGCAAGTGATAAGGTGATAGTAGTAGGCAGGAAGCAATCAGGAATAGAATAACGGGAAACAGAGAAAGCAGGGAACTGGCAGTGGTCGAAGGTAGGAAGCAGTATGCTGAGGCTTGCAAGTGTGGGATTAGCAATGACCAACAAGCAGGATAAAGTGGACAGTTCAAGGCCAAAGGGGAAAGAGGAGGGCTGGTTAAAGGGAGTGAAACAAGGGTGCTGCAGGAAGCTGGAGAAAGAGATCAGGTAAGAGACGAAGTAAAAAAGGGTAGGCAGGTGGGTGGAAGAGCCACAAAGCAGGAACAGGTTGTAGGAAAGGAGCCAGAGGTAGTTTTTTTAGCCTGCTCTATTGTAAAGGGGGTGGAGCTGAGCGAGTCAGGAAGGAAATTACGCATAAAGCAGCATTTGGGGGGCAAATACCAGGGATTTATAGGAAAGGGTTAGTAGTATGAGATGTAGCATGTTGGCAATGGTTGTTCTAATTCACGTAAGGGGAAATGACCTGCCTCGAAGGGAGGTGGGGCAGGAGGTAGAGCGGGACCTCAGGGGATTGCTGAGGAAAGTGCAGGAGAAGTTCCCTGGAGCTAGGGCAGTAGTCAGTGGCATGCTGGTTAGGAAAGGAGTATCCTATAGGAAGGGAGTGGCTGCGAGTGAGGAATATGAGAGGGTGTGTATGGATTTGGGGGCTACATTTATAAATAGTAGGAACTGGGTAGGCTGGGAAAGTGTAGGGAGAGACCAGGTTCACCTGACAGAGCATTGAAAGGGGGTTCTAGAAGACCTCCTAGGTAGGGAAGTAGCTGGCTGCATGGAGAGGGTCAGGGCAGAGCAGCAATAGTTCAAATAGCAATCAGTTAGAAGCAAGGAAACAGAAGCGGAGATAAATGGAGAGGATTGCATTGGTGAGGCTGCAGGGGTGGAGATAGGGGTAAGCAACGTAGGATGGTAAAGCAGAGTACTAGTATAAAGATAATTGTGGTGAACTGTGGGAGTGTGTACAACAAGCTGGAGGGCTTCTGGGGAAAGGTTGAAGGATATAGGGCAAATATAGTGGTAGCTGTGGAGACATGGCTGACTGAGGAAGTGCTGGACATTGATTGTAGGCAGGAAGTTCACCATCTTTAGAAGAGACAGGGATGGGAGAGAAGGAGGAATAATGGTGTGTGTAAGAAAAGGGCTGAAAGGGGTGGTAGAATGGGTTAGTGAGAATGTTGAGGTGATGAAAAATTAAATTGAGTGGTGGTAGTAATAGGAAAATTACTTTGCTGGCAGCGTATAGACCACCAGGACAGGGATGGCAGGCAATTGAGATGATCAAGGAGAGGGTCGATAGACTAAAGGACAGTCAGTGGGCTATTGTAGCAGGAGATTTGAATATGCCAGGTGTGAAATGGATAGCGTGTGCGGAACGAATGGGTAACATGATGCAGAGAATGGCAGCACAGTTAGTCAACAGAGGATTAGTCCAGTTAGTAGAAACACCTACGAGATGGAATGAGGAGAGTGTTGGGTCAGTGCTGGATGTGGTGTTGGTCAGACCTGGGAACGCTGTAGATGGTGCAATAGTATTGGATGGCATAAGCGACCATCATATCCCGGTTGTGGAATTTGGGATTGGCAGGATGAGGGAAGAGCAAAGGGCAGAAAGGTTGGTGTGCAAGTATGGGAGAGGAGACAAGAAGGGGGAAGAGATCTCCCTGGGAGACAGGTTTAAAAACTGGTCTAAGGAGAAGGGGGTAGAGGGGTTGTGGATGAAGTTTAGAGGACTAATGGAGGTTGTGTTGGGGAAATTTGTGTCAATGAAAATGTTACGGACTGGGGGGAGATCCGCCATATCATGGACGGGAGATTTTGAAAATGAAGAGGACGTGCAGATAATTACATGCCAAGTGGAGAAATGAAGGGATGATAAGATATAAGGAAATGATGAAACAAATGGGGTAGGGAGCTTGAAAGGAAGATTAAACAGGCAAAGAATGTATTTCTGGGGCACATGGTGGAAGAAGGAAAATGCAAGGAATGTGGGGAATTGTTTAGGTATGTTAGGAGGTTAAGGGGAGGAGACGAAGGGATTCCTATTCTAACAGGAAGGGATTGGCATGAAACAAATGACAAAAAAATAATCGGAGATGCTCCTAGGGCAGTATTTGTCAGTGTTTGAGGCAAAGGAGGATTTAAATAAGGGGGGGGGCAAATAGGGCTTGGGGGTGTTTAGTAAGTTTAATATGAGGGAGTGGGAGATATATAAAATGTAATTAGGTGGTTTGAAGAACAGTAAGGCAGGGTGTCCAGATGGGATAGGAAATGCAGTACTAAAGTTTGGTGGCAGGGAGTTGGTGAAATATTTAGAGGCACTGTTTAAAAATTCCTTAGGAGAGGGTAAGTTATCACAAGATTTGAAGGATGCTATGGTGGTACCCATACACAAGCAGGGAGAGGATAAGGGGAGGCCTGGCAGCTACAGACCAGTGAGTCTCATATCAAGTACGGGAAAAGCAATGGAGGGGTGGAAATTTGCAGGTGGATATTGACAAGATATGATTGTGAACCAGGAAAAATAAAATGAAGATAAATATTTAAAAAAACTAAGGTAGTGAGGTTTACAAGGAAGAAGGTGATAAACAGGGACATGTGCAGATGGGAAGGCCAAGAGATAGAAGAAGCAGCAAAATATAAGTTTCCAAGGATTGTACTGCAGGGAGACCTCAGATGGAAAAAAAAACAGGTAGAGAGGGTGGTTGCAAAGGGAAGAAGTGATCTGGGTATGATGGGAAGGGTGCTGAAGGAAGTCAGCTGTGAGGTGAAGGAGAAGGTGTATGGCACAAAGGTATGGCCAATGTTAGAATATGCTACAGCAGTATGGGACCCGCATGTGGAGGTGGAGGTGCGAGAACTGGAAAAGGTGCAGAGAAGGGCAGTAAGATTGGTGAAGTGTAGGTGGAGAAGGCAGGGGCAGGATGATGAGGAAGAAGGTAATTATAGGCCATCAGTGATGATGAAAGAAATGGGATGGAGCTCATTGAAGGACAGGAGGAAAGTGGAATGGCTAGTCAGGATGTACAGGGTGGTGAATGAAGAGGGAGGATGGGGTGGGCTACACTGCAAGCTAAGTAAGGGGGTGTTTTGGAGGAAGAGGAAACAGCAGTGAGAAGCTTCAGAGGGTGTGGAGGAGAACAGAGCGGGGTAGGCTGTCCATGTGTGTGAGGTCTGTGAGGGAGTGGAATCTGTTGAGGAAGGAATTGATATAGTGAGAGGGGTTGGTAAGTTCAGGAAGGGAGTGGAAAAGGAGTTGGTTGGGTGAAGGAGAGGTGAGAGAGCTCGCCACCGGGCGGTAGCCTAATTGCGAGTGTATGTATTTATCCCTATGACACTGAATTTTGGCCATATATTTCACTGAGCTGATACTTGATTTTTTGTAGTGGGAGATCTTCGAATGTGCAAGGCAACGATATGCTTGGAATTAGGTAAAATACTGGACAACTTTGGTAGTCACACTCTTCGATATTCACACTGATCTCGTTTACATAATCGTCTGGCATGTTGCAGCAGTACAAATGCATTAAACCATTACATGTTTGTATTTGCTCCACACCACCAGGCTTTCAGAAACTGATGTGCTGGTACCCCGCTGTAACATCGCATTGCAAGTAACCTTCTTCTAACTTGAACTCTACAAACATTTTTACGACCTTCACCACAGACAGCTGGAACACGACTTTCTCAGACTCCAGAGGAGGGAGGGGAGACTGGTTCAAACTTGTTCGGATGACTCATCGAGTGATCACATGGGGAGTCGTTCCCATTATCTCTCAATGGTGAGTAATTCTACGAAATATAGTATGACTCATGGTGACATTGTAACACGTGAGGAGGTCATGATCGGACTTGCTGCTCAGACCAAAGTCTTAAAAGTATGGCATTCGCATGCGAACTTACAAGCCTATGTTTAATGCTTTTATATTGCCAGCGTAGTTTCTTGAATGATGGGCAATCACACTCTTTCTGTAAATATATTATATTATTATAGTATAGGAATAACAAACTCTCCTGCTCGATTCCTTTCACAAATAAATCTCCTTGTAGTTTGGTACATAAAAATTTAATAATTCACTGTAAGGAATATCACCTTGATCCCAAGACAGTCCATGTAAATTCCATGTATGCTATCGATTGTTTTTCTTGCTTTTGAAGTCTAGTTCGTGCCAGCCAAATTTTCGTTGGAATTTGAATGTCATAGTGTTCACATCCGAGTAAGCTTTGCTGAATTCCTTGAAAACGAATCCATACTGAGATTGGAAACCTTGTGCGTTAACGAACATGATGATGGTTGACCATCGACCGAACTAAATTTACACAAGTACTTTGGTAGTTCTGTCTCTAACGTTGTACTTTACTATACGATTGTGAATGATTAGCAGGTAGGCCTTGGTGTTTTCAGGGACATTTTCACTGGTATACAATTCAAGTCTACAGTCCATGACACCCGTAGTTATTCGATCAGATTGCGAACTCACATAAGAAACTATGAACTATGTTTCTTGAAACTTACAGGGTCTATGATTGCAGATGGAATGTGATATTAGAAAGATAGCTGAAAATCAACTCAAATTTTGTATATGAATAAATAATTTCAATTGTTTAAATCTAATTTTACATCCGAATATGGATAAATTTCAGAGTTGATATAAATTTTAGCATTTTTCAATTTTTGTGTTATCGAAACGTGATTGGTCTGTCCCTACATCGTTCTCTCTTCCTGCCTGACACCCCAGTATCCAGTAACATGGTTTTTCGAATGAGAAGCTAGTTTTCACGTTCCAGTTCACTTGTTGAGACAGAGGTAGACTAGGATTTATTTCCATACTCCACGATCTAAATGCAATGTTGATATTTTGCCCTTTCTCGACAACTTTAATAGTTTGGTGCATTCGCCCATGTTTGTTTCAATGCGAGGTAACAACCACTCGAGGGATTCGATATTTAGCCTTACCACTTCTAGCAGGTTTGTAGTTTCTAAGATAGCATTGCTTTGGGTGTTTGCTAATTTTATAACTAATTTTTGATTAGCATTGAAAATGATATGTCTGTAATCTTCTGCGAAACCAAGTATGGTCCTTAATGGAATACATACTTCGAATTTACAATTTGCATGTATAGTTAAAGTATAATTTTCTTCAATACCCCATCCGGTCATCTTGGTTGCAAGCAATTCATTTCATATAAGTGTCAAATAATATTTAAATGTAGTGGTCATTCCTACATCTCTAGTAAAATTCTTATTTGTACACAATTCAGTTCATAGGCTATTTGGCTAAATATGAAGAGAATTCAAGTATGTGAAATTTTAGCAGTTTGAGGTAATTCACATTTTAATTTTGTGAACGTACCATGAATCCTCAAGGATGATTCTGACGGAACGGTAATAATGCCTTTATTCTGTACCAGTATCGTAACTTCAGATGACAGAGGATGTGGGCCTGGAATATACTGTTGATAAATATGTATTTCTGATTTGGTAATAGCATCATCAAACACCAGAGAATAGTCAACTGTTAGAATGCCAGTGTCCATTTCTTCATACTTTATGTGCTAAGCTCTGTAGAAACTTGAAGTTTGGCAATGTTAACACACCAGAGGTTCGATGTCTACTAAACTTTTGTTTGGTGCGAAACTTTTCTTTATTATGACCGACTCTCCTAAACTTTAGTCCCATGATTTGTTCAAGTGTAAACTCAATATGATATCTTTGTTCCTAAAAATTAACTAGTCGATCTTCCTGGTCAACGATTCTAACGCCGACTTATTGTACACATTTGGTGGTGACAGGAATGTAAATGAGTGATTTTGGCCATTCAACTATCTTGAAACATGGAGGAGCCTGTGAACTAAATTCATGCAACATATTGTTTGGTCTACCATTAAAATACGTACCACCTGCAATTTTACAATTTATATGTAAAGCGTTAACTCAGAAAATGTTGAATCGTTGTGATGATGTAGTCATTTATTAGCTTTGTAGATTCCTGGCTCAAAAACTAACATTGGACCTATTGTATTAGGTTTGGTAAAATATACACTAACATTACTTTTCATGTTGCACTGCAAAGTGTTTGGATTTCCACGAATAGTAAATATTGTGTCTGGTGGTAACTGACGTTTTATATATGTTGAAATATCTTCGATTTCCTACGAACCAACAGGTATTGTTATTTCCTTCTTTTCTCCATCTTCCACAGCGTATGTAAATTTACAGTTTTCCTTGACTATGTTCGGGATCGATTGGTATGTTTGCAGATCAACTAGTGCAACATACCACTCACCATCCAAAACTAATTGTGGAAAATGTACTGCACATAACTCTGAGCTACATCCAGTAATTATTAGCATACGTGACAGTTTAATGACCGACTATGAACTTTAAACATAAGTGACCACAGTTCCACATATTCGGACATTGATCAGTATTGTAATTGTACGTTAGTTTAGTATCGTGCAAGTACATTTGTATTTCGAGTGGAGGACATAAATTATCAAAACCGTTGCAGTATTCTGCTATATTACAATGTTTACGATAGGCTACTCAATGTGTGCCAGACGCCCTGCTGTTGTCGAGATTAACTATATCGGATACGTTAATGTAGGGTTTTCGAGGCATACTGTCATGCATAAACACACCATGAAAGTATGTGATGTTTAATTTATGCACATACTTGACTAGATCAATATTTGTGAGTGGTCGATTTGGTAGAGACTTTAAGATTGTTTCTTCCATCCTCCTCCTATTCGTTTCCATTGTCTCCTTCCACCTCCAGTTACGTGTTCCTTGAGATATAGTCCTTTTCCATTTTTTGACTTACTATCCTTCAAAACACATGCGATTCTGCTGACACCTCCAATAAGACTGCCAAGAGCTCCTAGAGCAGGGAGGATTAATGGTAGGAAACCACCTTCTTACTTCTTACTACATGATTTCCGCTTGCGAGACTTACATTGACCCATTCCATGTTTAACTTTTGCTTTCATAATTTTATATATGGTCCATGCGGCTAGCTTCTCGCCAAATTTAGTAGTTGAAGATTTGGAAATGTTTCTTGCTCTGTCTGCTAGGATCTTGTCTGCCCGATGACAGTCTTCCAACTTGTTCGAGTTACTGTAAGAAATGTTGTGGTCCTTGCATGCTCTGTCCAAAGTGTTAATTGCTTGGTCTCCACATGTTAAATGTTCGGCTATCTTCATTCCTGGACCACAGTAATTGTAGCCTGGTATATGAAGTTCAAATGGTAACTTGTCCATAAGTTTATTTACCAACCCACGATCGGACTTGGTATTTACTCTATGAGTCATAATAAACAACAAACTTCAAACAGGGCAGCACACTATACTTTAAATAAAATGTTATGTCTGTTGTATTTATGAAATATTTCTAAAACATCCTTAGTTATCTTTGGTGATTTTGTAGTAAATCCTGTAAATTGATTATGGATAATGAGCATGAGGTAAATGATACAGAAAACAAATACAAGCAACATTAAATGCATAATGTTGGTAAACACTTCATCGATGAAAGAATCGATTACACAAAACCAACTCATTGCTACAAAGCAACTAATGGTCCACATGCAAGTACACTCTATTTATACAGTTTTTAGTTAGTATGATGGAACTCGTCAAGCAGAGCATAACACTACCTGTGTGCATCACCAACAAAGACATGAATGTACATCGAGAATCGCGACATGGTCAATTACTGCCAAATAATGCCCATTGTATTGTGGTAGGCCCATCCTATTGTGGGAAAACGTATATACTTTTAAGTTTGCTGGAGGAGCTGCATGTTCTACATTACGAGAATGTCTAATTATATTCGAAATTGTTACATAAACCAAAGTACCAACCACTTGCACAAAACCTACGATTTGTGAAAGGAATGGGTTTTTCACATTCGGAGACAACGAAAGTGTTGTGGCATCTAACAAAGCCGAACCTAATTCAGTATTTGGTTTTGATGATGTAGATTCTGAGAATCAGGGATTGATTCAATCATATTTCTGTATGGGTAGGCATATGAACAGTGATTGTTTTTACTTAAACCAGTTTTATGCACTATATACCAAAACACTTGTTGAGGGATAATGCAAAAATGCTGGTATTGTTCAAAATTGATTCTATAAATATTATACAGGTTTACGATGATCATGTGAATACAGACATGACATTTGAAAAATTTATAGAAATGTATTCATTGTGCTGGAAAAATGGGCATGGATTTGTAGTTTCAATCAAGGATCTCCCCTTACTTAATGGGTGATACAGGCGAGGATTTGACAATTTTATTATCGCACATTAGTGAATGCACATTAACAGAAAAAGATGAGTTACAGTATTTCCAAATTTGGTCATGCTGTTTTGCATCATGGTAGTTCTTTCACCGAGTCACATGATGGGCAGTACGATGCCAAATTGCAAAAATTATGCACAATCTAGGAGGTCCGATATACACTTTCTACCAAAAAGTAATTGGACACCTGTCCACAATGTTTTCTTGGTGGTTGTCTCCCAGTTAGAATCTCGTAGGGCCACCGCTTGTGGCTCTAACAGCAGCCACGCTCTCTGGCATGCTCTCTATGAGTGTTTGCAGGACATCTATGGGGATTCATCGCCATTCCTCTTGCAACCATTCCATGAGTTGAGCAATGGATTTTGGCCATGCCTGACAAGCCCTTACCTGGCGATTCAATTTGTCCCAGAGGTGTTCTATAGGGTTAAGGTCGGGGCTCTGGGCGGACCAGCCCAATCGGCGAACATTGTTGTTGGCGTACTACTGCATAGTAGCCTTTGAGACACGGCACATGGCACTGTCATCCTGGAAGTAACACTGGTCCATTCCATAAAAACGCCACAATGTTGGGAGCATTTCATTATCCAGAATGTTACAATAGGCCTCTGTGTTCATGCTACCACGAACAAACACCAGCGGTCCTATGCCGAAGGCTGTGAAACACAAGTCAACTAATGTACTGAATTACCTATCTTCACAAGTGCCCAATTACTTTTGGTAGATAGTGTACAAGGATGATGTGGTTCCAAACATTACATTGATCATGTTAATGCAGTAGCACTGAAAGTCGTGCAAACTGCTGTAATTGATGAAATTTACAAACTACAAGTAAGTTTATGTGAACTGTAATCGATGCTAGAGGTTCTTGTTACTGGTTGTCAAATGAATCTCTCGTAACTAAGTAACAAAATACAAAATGTTAGTACAATGGTACATAATGACTTTGAAAACAGTCTCACCATACTTGAAAGTAACATTGGTGATATGATCAGACATAAGTTGGAAGAGCAGCATGGAAATGTTAACCAATCCACTAAGCATCCACATTATGGATTACAAATCGACCAAGAGCTTAGTTATATGTTGGACATTGCAAGCAATATACATAGTGCGATTAAGAGTGCACAGGCTAAATACCTTCAGGCAAAACAAGGATGTTAATCATGTGAAAATTTTGTAGAGGAAATTTTGCAACCTATTACATCATGTATTGAACAGTTAGAAGTAGAGGAGTTACATGTTATTGTAAAGAAAGAACCTTACGAAACTAACAAAAAGAAAAGATCAGGATGACGAAGTTCTACTGTTGAGAAATATGTAACCAATCGAACCTGACGTGATTTGGATGCTACGTATGGTGTTTGCAAACATAAGAATAATTCGATTCTCGGAAATGAAAAAATACAATTTCTACTGTATGATATAATTTGTATCAGCAATGAAGAATTTACAGCATCTGATTGGCTGTATGAACTACTGTTTAAACATCATCCAGGTCAGTACTCCATAGAGTCATTACAGCAAGACAAATATTTCCTGGAGCTAACGAATGCACATTACCAAGGGAATGATCCTTCCACAGGAACATATAAGAATAAGAGACATGATAAATTTGATATTATACGACACCTATTTCCACACACAGCTGAAGCTTGTGGTAGTGGTATGAGTAAAACTGTAGATGGAAGAAACTTAGAATTTTTTTTTGGTTATTGGAAATGAATTTGTTGATAGGCTCCATCTGCTTGTGGCCTCTCAAAGAACTGGTAACATAGCCCATGATAACGAAATACTCAATATTCTAGAAGAGTTACCAGAAGAAGGTTACATACAATGAACAGGTACGATATTGCAAAGGAGTTGTATGCTCCTACTAGAAGAGTGTATCCACGACATAAAGTGATCACCTATGGTAAAGATGAGATGTGGGGAGCAGACTTAGTAATAATGGCTTCTTATGGGCATGCAAATAATGGGTATTAATACATGCTTACTCTAATAGATGTATATTCAAAGTATAGTTGGGCGAAAGCTGTTAAATGAAAGGCTGTTGTGATGTGTCCCAAGCTATGGAGAGTATATTGTGTGATGGAAGAGTACCCAAGCATCTAAATACTGACCGGGGTACTGATTTTTTTATCCTACATCTAAGTCATTGATGTCAAAATATAAGATAAATCATTACTCTATATATGGAGGTGATAAGAAAATGAGTATCACAGAACACTCTAATTGTACTTTTAAAACTAAAGTTTGGAAGAAATTTACTGGTCAAGGCACACACAAGTGGGTAAGTATCCTACCTCAACTGTTGGCTGACTAATAATTCCTCTATTCATTGTATGATAGGCATGAGACCCAAGAACACGAAAAACAACTCACTATTGAAAACATTGTATAAAGGTGAGAAAGTTTTGAATCCTCGCAAACCAAAAGCTATAATTGATGCTGTTGTGTGCAGAAGCAGAAAAAAAGGAGGTATTTAGCAAGGGAAATGCAGGGAACTTGGCTACAGAGCTCTTGCATGTTGTGCACATATGCCATTACTATCCTCACACATATAGTTGGTAAGATATGGATAATGTACCTATCTGTGGGGGCTTCTACTTGTAAGAAATAAAGGTTATGAAATTTCCAGATACATATTTGGTTAAGGTCTTACATCGCAAGAAAGGAAAAATACTGGCAAGATGGTTGGGGCTACCAAAATCTAAAGACAGCTGGGTGGCTCTGAAAGACATAAGGGACAAGCAGTTTTGTTATCTCTATGTTTGACCTTTGTGTCTACATATACAAATAGCAGGGGGGGGGGCAGTTATATCACACCATTCTTGTGTTCGTCATCATCATAGCAAGATCTCTCTGGATGAAGTTTTTGATGGAGAGCTGACTCAGTTCCTTAGTCAAGTGGTTTGTGAAGAAGTAGAGGCCACAACAGATTCACCAGTGACACCATATTCAACATTAGAACCATTGCCTCGAATCTCGCTTAAGCCTTCAGATCGACTACATACACCTAAAGACCTACCCATTGGAGATTCGATATCGTTGACACCACCACTATCGAGAAACAGTGCTGTATGCAGTACGTGGGAATCACAGTGTCTATCAAACCAAGAAGCCCTGACAACTGCCTGTGCAACCCCCCTGAAATATGACATAAGGCATGTGATGGAAGAGCAAGGTACTATGATGGGCGGTGTTCTACAGGAGCTGCATGGGCTGCAAGAGATCCTTGCTACATTAATGATACAAAATGGACATCAAATACATGTGTTGTGATTATTATGCTGTCTTGCTAATAATATTATACGTAGTGGAGATGAACCACAGCAATAGGCATGTGTTTGTAATTTACGTACAATAAAAACATATTTCATTCCTTATACTGTGCGTTTTATTATGTATGTAGTTGTAGATCCTATAATGCTCATAAGGTCGATCGGTATATATATATATTATATATATATATATATATATATATATATATATATATATATATATATATATATATATATATATATATATACAAATCCGAATATATTGTTTGAAGAATTTTGGTTTTAAAATAATTACTCCCATGGTTTTTAAATTGGGGTTTATGTTTTTAAAAATGATAAAGTTGCTATTAAAAACTTTTGATACACTTTAACACATTGACTGCCATTGCAGCTATGGTAATAGGATTGCCCGAGGCCAATTACATTTTTCTCTCAAACACATTGGTAGTATTGGAAAAAATTATTTTATCTACATTTCATTTGGTTATCTACTTTATAATTGTACAAATGAACAGTAAAATGTGTCAGACACATATGACTGACATCATCAACGGCATGAATTGTCTGTTTGATTGTGAAATTCATTTGAAATAATGAATAAAATTTATCACCAGGCACAACCAATGATGAGCATGCTCTCTCAGCTCCAATGTGGTTGTCTGTATATCACAAGTTCATGAAGTAGATACTGTCTCTCACATAATTCTCATAGTTTTATTCTGTTGACTAAGAAACGCTATGATAATTGTGTCAAAATATTGACCAGAGTCCATGTTCTCACACTACAATGTAAAATCCCACTTGGTGTCAGTTAGGAATGCCTGACACAGCCTCTTCTGAAATAGAGTGTGTCAGCTATATGTGACTGATGTGGCCTTGCAAGAATAGAGCAGTGTCAGTCAGATACGTCTGACGTGGCAGTCTAAGTGTTAAAAGCATTTTGATTGATATTAAAAACTTTCAATACACATTAATAACATTGATGACCATTAAAGATTTTGGGGCATATTTTAAGATTTTTTAAAAACAAATATGATTGAATTTGGAAATACTTGGTATCTAAGATTCATATATCGCATCAATAATTGAGTTTGTGTGTCGGGGGTCGTAGCTTAATTCTAAAGTATCTAGTCGCAAGGCTGGGTGAGATGGGTTCGAATCCCACCGGTTCCAAGCACAATTTTACAAATAGCGAGTCTGTACAGAGAACCTTTACTATCTTGGTGAGACATGCAAGTCGTGATAGGCTAGTGGTGACAGTAAGTTTGGGTCGTGACGAACCTGTCCAAACCTGCAATGCTCGCCGATGAAGGGTTTGTGACATCATGTAGTAGTTGCGACATTAAGTCTGGGTCGTGACGAACCTGTCAAAACCTGCAATGTGTGCCGATGACGAGTTTGTGATATCAGGCGAGAGAGATGGTACAGACAAAATAACTAAAAAGTTGGCTAGCAGAATTAATGTAAATCCAATATGGTGTCGCTGGATTTTTTTTGGTGGTGGGAGCGATTGTGACTAATTGAACGAAGTGAGTAATCAGGAACCAAAATGGTCGCTATAAATGATGCAATCCAAGATGGTAGTGGAATGACTAATCGAACGAATCTGAGTAATCAGTAGAGTGAATGCGACTAATCGAGTGAATTGGAGAGAAAGAGAGAAAGAAAAAGACAGGAAGAGGGGAAAGGAGAAAGAATGCAAGAGAGAAAAAATGGGAGCACTCTGAGAAAACCCTCGGAATTCTAGAAAGGCAACATGGAACGATTGAGCATGAAGTGGAAAAACAAGATGGGGGTGGAGCAAATGCGACTAATCGAACGAATGTAACAAAATGGTGGAATCCAACATGGCGGAATCCAACATGGCAATCATGTGACCGAAATGACAGAGCAGGAAGTCCGGGAATCCAAGATGGCGGCCAGAAATGGCATAATCCAAGATGGTGGGGTCGGAGCTGTGAGCCGTATCATAGATTCTGGCCCAGTAGCCCTCTTTTCCTTCTACTGGTGCATCTGTGCACATTATGCCTGACATCCTCTGTTCCTATTCCTCTGTGCAGGCCTACCACATGCCCTGTGTACTACAAGTAAACAGTGCCATTCTAACTATTCGACCATAGTGTTATGTTGATGCAGTGTTGTTGGTTCTGGTTGTTGTGTTCATATTACATTGACTATCCTTACTGTAGACAATTATTCAATTGATGTTTAAACAATGCCTGTTTATGCTTATTTTGAACAGGCGAGCATAGTATCCATGTATGGGTGTGCCAATGGTGTTGGCAGACTGGCTAAGCAGTTGTATGAAGAGGCATTCCCAGACAGAGCACAGCCAAACCATCAAACGTTTTCTGTATTGTTTCGCCGACTTGCTGAGATGGGGACATTGAACGAGAATAATGTTGATCGAGAGCGACCCAGAAGACTTCACATTCCTCTTCTGGAAGAGTACATTCCCGAGGACATTCACTGTGATCCAAGTGTCAACACCAGGCACGTGGCGGCTACATTATGTGTAAGTCACACAACAGTATAGAGGGTACTCAATCAGCAGCTTCTGTACCCTTACCATTATCAACGAATGCAGGCTCTTGCACCTGGTGATCACCTGGCTCGAGTGACATTCTTCCAGTGGTTCATTCGACAAAATGCCACTCCAACCGTTGCTTTGTCGCTTCTGTTTATAGACGAGGCAACGTTTGTGAAGGAAGGTATCACTAACATCCACAGCAATCATCAGTGGCCAGACGACAACCCACGTGCTACCATCAGTGGTCGACATCAGCAACAAATTCTAATAAATGTGTGGGCTGGTATTGTGTGTGATTGTCTGGTAGGGCCATATGTGTTGCCACCATGGCTAACAGGTGAAGTGTACAGGATTTTTCTCGCCATTGTTTTGCCACAACTGTTAGAAGCTGTGCCTATTGCTGTGGCCTGTCCTGAGGGGAACAGGTCAAACATTAACTAGGAGGATACGGGCAGCTCGATGGAAAGAGCACTAAATTACAAAACACTGTTTTTATTGGCCTCTCGACAGTAAAAAGTCCGCTATATGAAAGCAGTTAGCAATCACAAGGTTTACTCAGAGGTCGCACGCACTGTTCAGATATTTAAGCTAAGATGTGCTGATGCCCCTTCTCAAGCAATACAATTAATTCAAGCCTAGAGGCTACTTATCTGTTCAGAGGGAGCTTAAACTGACCTTCGCATGTTCCGACCACTCTCGTGCCTTAGTCGCCTTACCAGGGAATATATTAACCTTTTGATCGGCGACGTCAACGAGGAGGCTTTCTCTAATGCCAGGCTCGTCGGGCGTTGAAGCAGGACCACGGTAGTTGGTCCTCTCGGCAGGCAGTTCACAGCAGAGCCTTCGGCTGTCGCTGGCAAGATGGCGCCCAGTGCCGCCATTGCTCCGGGCTTATTTACCCCCTTCCCGACCTCGTGCTCATCCCCCCGGAATTTGTTTTTCACAGACAGCGGCTCGGCTTGCCGAGGTCGCCCTGCGCCTCGCATCGGCTCGCTGCTTGGCAACGCTTACTGTGGCCAGCCGTAGCAAGACCCCCTCTTAGGAAAATCCAGACATTCTCTTCTGGAATGGCCGGGGATCGATAGTTGCGGGGGAATGGCATGGTGAGGTTGGGTGGTCGGTAAAGGAAGACGACTGCATAGACGGTTGGAAGGCGAAGTCCTCTGGGAGGAGTTGAGCCTACTGGAAAGATCCTTGCTTCTACATGGTTGAAGGGGTAATTGCAAGAAATTTTAAGTGTCCTTCACATACTGTATTGTAGAAGTCCCTAGGGCAATGTCAGGCATGGAGGGTCGGGCATATGTTACATGTAAGGCTGTATTGTTGACGATGCTAAGCCATTCTCTATGTGTTAATACATAATGATAATTGAGCTTGTTAATATACCAAATATTATATAAATTTATACTTACATTTTCTAGTTGCTACGTTTTCTTGGTGGTTGTGCCTCTGTAGGCCTAGTTTTGCTATGCCATGTGGAATATTATTTACATTCCTTACATTCACACTTTTTAAATTTGTTAACACTGTTTGACTATACAAAATAATATACCTTTTTGCTAATAATGTTTGTGCCGACACCTAAAACAACTAAATTGAGGTTGCTATTGGTTCCTGTTGCTTTTAATGGAAGGACAGGATGTGCTCGACTCAGTGACTGTATAGAACCTCTCTTAAAAGGAAGGAATAAAAGTAAAGAAAATCGGCACCAAACACTTAATGGTGGTATTAGAAGATGTGCGCACTTATTGAACACAACAGTCTGCAATAGCACCATATTATATTATGTCTAGTAACTGACTTTATGCAGTATGATTGTCTGCCTTTGTCTATTTTTAATGTTTGATTTCAGTCATATTTTCCTATAGTACAATTGTATGAAAAGTGTTATTTTACATATTGCCTTTGTTATATGTTTATACTACAATGTATGACACTGAAAGCAAATAAGTTTCTTAATTACTAGAGTATAAAACAGCATGAATCGGTATGTAAATATGTTGCAAAAACTTATTAGAACATAATCTTGTTTTTGAGTTTTAACTATTACAACAAGGAATATACAACTTGAGGGGTACTAAAAAAGAAAATTATAGCATGGACGCTGCACTGTGTGAAAGTGCAGTTTAGCGCTCCGTAGAGCGAGTTTAAATAAATGCAGTAATTTACGTGTGTTAGCTGCTGTGCTTTGCATTCAATTTGTGCAGTAATCAGGCTGCAAATGCAATGTTGTTAGCTGCGCTTACATTGCCTGTTACTAGGTAGCACGGACTGTATCGTGTCTCGTTCTCTATGGTAAACTTTTTACACGCCCTATCTGGTACTGCACTGGCTTGGAATATATTGGCAGTCATAATCGCTATATGTATACAACATAGTTCACATTTCCTTGTGGCAGGAGGAACTATTTATTGGAATGCTTATCCACTAATGTGGAATTTCGGTTAATGCCTTTGCTACATATATATTCAGTAACATGCCACTAGCTTTTTAACATTATTCCTTAAGCTATATTGAGCTAATAATAAAAATATAATGTGGCCATATATTCTGTCTTACTCCTTCATTTGACTTACTTCTATGTTTGTCTTACAATTTAGTAAGTACTACCTTACGGCACTTCTGCTCTTAAAAATGCACTATTAAGCACAGTATTCTTATGGGGATGCCTGTGTGTCCGTTATTTTCCTCCATCATATGTTATACATGTTACGATTACGCCATTTGGGCCAAGCAGTTCATTATGACTGCTATTTTGATTAATTTGTAATATATTAACACAAGAACAAAAATGAATACTACAATAGTTGAAAAATTGATGCAATTGTAATACTCTTGTGTGAGTAGAGAAAATACATGAGTTTGTCGAAATGACACCCTGTTCTCTATATATTGTATAGTAGGACGTTCTGCATGCTGGATTTTACATTTGGTATTAATAGTGTCATTGACAGAGTAAAAGGAGATTCCTTCACTAGCCTTAAGTTGTTGAGCTTCGAAATTGTTATTGTAAAGCCATTGCATGGGCAAGATAGTGTGAGAAATAGCTAATTTAGGACTTCTTATATCACAAACGTGGTGGGCTTTGATGAGGGTGATATGACTGGAAGTTAGTTCACAACCAAGTGGTATGTGAATTTCAATTATCCCTACTCTTGAATTATTAATTTTCCTGCTTAATGTTTTATTAGTACATCTGAGTACTAGGTTACCAGGAGCATTTGTTACCACATAATAATGTGGTTTAATTGCTTGAACTGACAAGGTGTTACCAGGCTCGCATTGGAATTTACAATATTTAAATAAACTGTCAATATCATTAAGATTGATTGTAGCCTTTAAGCAATTGATTTCAGGGTTTTCGACTATTTGCTTTGAAAGAAAATAGATACCTTGAGCTTGTTCGGAGGTGGCATATAATTCTCTAGTTTCTTTTGTATTTACGTGAATGGCAATTATATGCTTTGGGGTTCCTATGTGGCAAGTTTCATTTTTATACATGTAAGGTACTTTGGTTGTTATAAAGAACTGCCATTAATTTTTTATATTTCTTACAGGAATTTTAATTTTGAGCATCATTTGAGAGGGTGACATACATTCTGTTAGTGGCGATGTATAATATTTTAAGTTATATTTCATGGAAATACTTAATTCTAGTTCAAGTCCATACACTTGTTCTTGTAATTTAGAAAGGTCACTATGCAATACTTTCTTTGAAACAGCTTGCAAGGGTAGAAATTTGTGCTCACATTGCTGAATGTATGTATTAATTCTTAGTTCATTAAGTACATTATTTATAAGTTTTAACACCATACTGGTCAACATTTGTGATTGCACGATGGAAGAATCTTTCGCCTGGGTTTTATCACTTACTTGGTGTGACATTGAACCTATGTTTCGAGTGATTAAGTTAATTTTATCCTCTACTTGATTTTTGATTTGCATCACACTGTGAATGGTGATATTTAAATTGTTGTTGGATGTTATGACATTATTTTCAAAATCACTAATTTGCACTGCAAGCATCTCCTCATTGGCCAGAAGGGATTTTAGGTGTAGGGATGTGAGAATGTCGCAACACCATGTTGCGACATCCCCTAGGAATGTGATTCCACATTTTATTTTATTCGGCGTAGCAATTTCTGACAGGAACTCTTGTACACTGTTATCAGACATTTCGTTGAATAATTGACATAGTTTCACTGCATTCTGACAACCTGTGCTGTCCTTCCTAGTACAGGCCAGATTGTACCATACATCGATGTTTCTTAGTGTAGTCGGTTGATGCAGTGGGATGGTGTATGCCAAAGGAATAGTTTCTTCATATTGGATGTTGGGCGTTAGCTGTTGGAAATAAACCCCGGTGTGGGTCTTGTACAAATGCACACCCGTAGTTGTTGACACTATGTGGAGTGCAAGGACCAGCATGCCGATTTGAGTTGTCCCCATGTCAATGGGCGATTTACCTGTAACATACATACGATTATTAACCCCTATGTGCAATTTTGATGTTCCTTAAATTAGCCATATCTATTTGTGTGCGTCCCCTTTCTCATATTTCAATAGCTATTGTGGATGACCCTAAAATATCATGTACCCGGTAAAGATCATGGTATTTAAAATTAAGGGCATTGTGCCTGGCATGCATTTTTACCCATTTGAATTGCCCAATCTTGAGGTCGTTGGGTTGAAATTTGTGGTCAAAAATGATTTTTTGATGTTGCTGTGATGCAAGTAGGTTAATGCGTGCTTGTTCGCACACTTGTTTTAACTGTTCACACCAGTCTTTGGCGTGTTATGAAAATGTGTGTGATATTACATGGCAAGGTTGAACAGCTTCAATGCTATGTAAAAGGAAAAATTGTGAAAATTTCGTGCCTCTGTTGATTGTGGAGTTATAGTTGAAAACAATAAAGGGGACATACTCATTCAAGTGTGCATGGTACTCATTAGCACAAGCTGTTAATTGTTGCAACAGAATCTTATTGACTTGCTTCATCAGCCCGTTGCATGCCGGGTTATACGCTGTCGTTAGGAGCTTTTTGTCGTTTCTGCACTAATTCTGTAATCATTTCTTTGTTAAAAGATGTTACACGATCAGTTAATATTGATTTGGGTGCCCATATCTTAGTATGATGTCGTTAATGAAGTGGGCACATGTTTTTGCATCAATGGATTTGATGGGTTGGGCGACTACATAGTGTGTAAAAAACTCCCTCATTACAAGAAGGTATTTATTACCGGATGCCGCAGTTTGTAGAGGTCCTTTGGCATCAAACCGCACGAATAAAATAATTGCAGTCTTGAGTAGGTGTCATGAAACCTATTGGTTTTTTATTCATATATTTACTTTTTGGCAAATGGGGCAATTTTTGATATATTCTTTTACATCTTTAGCCATGGTGACCCAATAATATTGGTATTTTATTTTCTCCAGGGTTTTAAATTGCCGAAGTGCCCTCCGCCTAATAGAGCACTGTGATGTGCCGTAATAATTTCCGGAATATTGTGGAAAGAGTGTTAGATGCCCCCCCCCCCCACCTTAGGTGGAGGTACACAATTTTGAGGTATATTTCCCCATTCCTGGTTTTACCATATCGCCTGGCTAGACATATGTATTTAAATGTGGCATTTTGTGGTTCTGTAAGTGCAGTTTTTAATTGAGTAATGTCAAGGTCTCTGGCACATTCCGCTAAAAATGATGATGTGTATGTTTGTGTCAGTGGTGTCAGTGAGTGTCATCTTCAACCTTAATGTATTCTTGTTCATGTATGTATACAGGATGATAATTTGGTTTAAAGTTATGTATTGAGATTACTTTCTTGCAGTTTAAACGTGGGTCAATACATGTTGTTTTGCTTTTATTTTCATATCCTTCCATTGTGATTTCCATATTTACTTGTTATAATGATATGATTTTTGTAATTGCTTGTAAATGCATGTATTCTTCATTTATAATTAATTTTTGCTTTTCGCGATTTATCATTTGATAGAAGCTCTTGCTAATTGTTAGATATGTTTTTTGCAATATTTTGTTTTACTTCGATATCTTTATGTGGATTTTGTAACAAGGATTCTACCAGAGTTTTGTAAAATGATGTGTATGTGATGTAGTCCCTTTTGATCGCATATGCCTGGTTTTAAATTGTTAATTGTGTAGTTTTGGTTTTGTCTGTAGTGGGAATTATGCTCATCGCATCTGCGAGTGTATTTCGTTTTCCTTTTACAATTTTGGCTTCAAGTTCATATTATGTAAGTGCTATGTGAGTTTTTGTATCCGGACATTATGCTTGGCCATGGTTTTCAGATAACTTAGGCTGGCATGGTCAGTTTCCATAGTGAATTTTCTTCCATACAGGTATTGTTTGAAACAGATTATGAAGTATTTGATTGCCGATAACTCATGTTCTGTTGCTGACCATTTTTTTTCTTCATTCAGCGATATCTTTTTGGATGTGAACTCAATAATAGAGCGGTCTTTCTTACCGGGAGTTTCCTGCATGAAGACTGCTCCTATCGCTGCTTGGGAGATGTCGCATGCCAGAATGGTGTGTCAGTGTTTGTTAAATTTAGCTAAGATGGGTGATTTAAGTAATTCTACTTTAAAGTTGTCAAAGGATTGTTGTTCAGTTTGTGTCTATCGGAATGGCGTTGTTTCTTTTATTAAGTCTGTGAGTGGTTTGGAAAGTTTTGCATAATTAAGAACATATCTTCTTAGGTAGAAAGTTAGTCCTAAAAAGCATCTTAACTGCTTTATATTCTTGTGAGGTGCCATTTGTTGTTTTATGGATTCGATTTTCTGAGGGTATGTGCGGATCCCTTCCGGTGTGATTTAATGGCCACGAATTTTTATTTATTGCTGTGCGAAGTTGCATTTTTCTATTAATATTTACAGTGTTCTTGCATAGCCTCTCCATAACTTTACTTATGTTCTGTAATTGTTCTTCAAAAGTATTGTCTATGATGAAGATGGCATCAATATAGTCTATGGCTGTGTTCCAGCACAATGGGCCAAGCATTATATCCACACTAAATTTTGGAAATAATTGGGGCTTATGGCGAGGCCCATTGGCATATGAGCATACTCGTAAAATTCTACGTCGTTATACTAAATGCAAGTTTTTCTCTATCTTGTCATACTGGAATTGCATAGAATCCACTAAACATGTCAATGGAGAAAGTATATTTGGAATTCTGCATCACATTTATGATGTCTTCTGTTCTGAGGATGGGGTACTGTACTTTCTTTAGGTGCTGGTTTAAAAGTCTGAAATCTGTTAAGAAATGTATGCCCTCTTGGCGTTTTTTTAATTTCAAGGCTAGGCATGGCATAAGGGGATTCTGATGGGGTGATACTTTGTGTGTCTAGCATTTGTTGAATTTGACCAAGGACCTGTTCTCACAATTGAGGGTTTATTCTGTTGGGTTGTGTGTGTGTATTGGTTTGTCTGTAGTTAACACAATCTTGATTTCATAGTGTTTAGTTTCCATTATTTCGGCAATTCAGCTAGCAAAATGGTCTTTCTAACATTGGAGTACTTTCTTTATTTGATTTTTTTTTGTGTGGTGGCAGTGTTTCATTTATGTTAACTTATGTGTTGTCATCTGGTGAGTCCTCCTGAGCTTCCATTTTGTTTATGTAGTATTCTATACAGTTATTTGTGTCGCATTCTACTAAGTTGGTGTTAATTGGGATTTCTATTATATTTTTATTATGATATGCATATACATACCAATATTGTCTCTAGACAATATTGGTACTATGCCATATTTCTTTATGAAGTCTTCCCCCAATATATATATATAATTTCAAGTTATCTATTAGCAGGGATTCTGGTTTAAAGTTGTATCCTGTGATATTTATATTCATATTAGTTTTGTTACTAGGTAACTCAATATCTGATGTAGGGACTACTAATGTGAATTTTTCTGTCACTGGTTCTCGATTATGTTTATTTATGAGCGTTGTTGCTAAGCAAGATCGCGAGCAGCTGGTGTCCAGCAATGCGTAATGTGACCGTCTGCCAGCCTGGACAAGGAATCGTGGTGTTTATGTTTGTATGTAAGTTACTCAGCATTCATCCTTGCCGGTTGGCGGGGCGTATTTGTTGTGTGTGTATCTGACCTGTGGCTTGGTTTTTGCTTACGGATTTCATCATTGCCACTGTTATCCCTTTTGCTTTTATCATTATTGTGTGTAGACTTCTTGTTATTTTTTCCTGTGTTTGGAATGTGTATTTTTATGTAACCCAAGGAAAGTAGTTTATATTTAATTTTGCAAAATGTACCCTAATGTCTATATATAAAATGTTGTTTGGTTGGGGAATAGCAGGCACACCACGGCATGGTGACCTTGGTACATATACAGAGCGCCTTTTCTTAGCTGCCAGCGACAATGGTCCTATGAAGGCCGAACATGCTGCGCTGATGTCACGGCCATGCTAACTTGTGCATTCCTATGGGCCGGCCTCAGCGCTTTCTGCCATTTCCGTGATGTGTGCCATGTTGGCTTTCACGGGCATGGTATTTTGTTTGTCTGTGAACTTGTCCTTGTGGGTGGTGTCAAAGTTATGCCTGCTTGTTCCTGACCATTTTTTTCTCGCGAAACATGGTGCAGGGTACCTGTTTCTCATGTTGTGTTTTTGAAGATTTTGATTGACCTTTCTAGTAGGTTGTTGTGGCATCTGGAAGTTCTCCCCACGGGAATTAAACCTGGCAATACCCACGTAAGTTTGCATGGACACATGTTTACTGAACAATGCCTCGCAGGCATTAATTACGCTCTGGACTTTAGTTTCTGGTTTCACACTTTTAGTGTCCTTAGGTTGAAACTTAATGTAATACTTTTGTTTCTGGATTCCCTTAGTTTTTGAAAAGCTCTTTTCTTATTATCTTTACCAAGGTAGGAGTCTCTGTGTTCGGTATTCCGTAGGTTTACTTGTCTACTTCGTAGTGTCCTTAAGGGCCCTGCATGACTGTACACATGTTTTTGAATTTGTTGCACCTTACCTGTTGTTTTGTCAATGGAGGTGGTGCTTATTGCACACTCGTGTAGGAGTTTTTTGTTTGTAATTGTTGGTAGTTTGGTTTTGATTTTGCCTTGTTGAGTCTGGGTTGCGGGGGGGGGGGGGGGGGGGGGTAGTTTTGATTTTGTCTTGTGTTTCTACGGAATTGAGTGTTTCTCTGGAAATTGCCTCTTTGTGTAGGTTTGCGATTTGAAGGGCAGGAGTTGTAGTATTTATTTTGTTGAGGCACATATTCCTTTATTACAACAAAAGGTTAGTGGTTTTGTTTGTATTTGTTATGTCTGTATTGTTGGAGTGTCTGTGAGGTATTACACTTGTTTCTTTGAGTAATAGTTGGTTCTCTTGTTCTGTAGTGCTAGATTGGCAGTTTCTTCTTTTAATTTTAATACTTCCTCTCTCAGTGTGTCCGTATCAAAGTGTATTTGGTGGCCCATAATCGCCTGGTTGTCTCGGAACAGGCCGACTTCTACTCTTTGAATATTTGTCAGTAAGTCTTGGGACGTGTTGTTTTTCAAACCTACAATTTTGTCTGCAATGGATGGCAGTAAGGGACGCCATACAATTCCTATGAAATCCGCTTCACTTATGTTCGGATTGTATTGGATCTGTAGAATAAGAGATTTTGAATGTGTTTTTGTGCGCTTTCATTTAGTTTCTGTTTTGTGCTGTAGAGTAGTTGTCTCAAATATTCTTTGGATGCAGGTGTTGTAAACATGCTTTTCAATTGATTGACTATGTCATTCCATGTGATTTATCCTGCGTTTGTTTGTCGAAGGTTTTCTAATGTATGTTTTGCTGAGCCAATTAAGTAGTATTTGAGGTTATGGCACTTTTCTGTTTCATCCCAATTATTATTCTCTGCTGCATGGTTATACTGTTATAAGAATCCAGGCCATTTTTTAATTTCCATTACCAGAGAATTTTTGCACTGACATGGGCTGGTGGACGATAGTGTTTAGTGGTGGTGGGTTTGCCTTGTTTAGGTGTTGTTGTGGTATATCAAGTGGTGATGGTAAGGGTGCATTTTCGTATATTGGTTCTGTTGTAGTAGTGTCAACTTATATGCATGTGAGGCAGCCTGTAAGGTGGTGTTGAGTGTTTTCGCATGGTGGTGGGGATATTAATGGCAGAAGGCCGCTATTTGTGTAGTTGTTGGCTGTGTACTTTATGCATATATTCCTAAGCAATGGTTGGGAATGGGGTAGTGATGATTCAGGAATTTTTTGCTTATTTTAATGTGTTACTGTTCAATAAACAAACATCACATGTTCACAATGCCCGATGGTAAAAACTTTGTATGCAACAAGCAGGTGGCTACCGGTGTTATCATCATTAAGGGGTTTGGGTGGGGGGGGGGCATTATTAGGGTTTTACTCTTAGGTTGACAATCTTGGTCACCTAACACATTATTCGATGAATTCTAATTTCATTTCTCTTCATTTATGAATTGCACAATGAGACCATTCAAACATGCAATACAAGGAATAAGGAATACATATAAACTGTTGCCAAAAACTAATAGGCAGCCATCAGTGCAGTGCACATGCAGCATTTTGTATGCAAGTGTAGGTAGTATTGCCTATGTGGTAGGCACTGAATCGCTGCAGACAAATTTTTGTATGCATTTTACATGTAAACGATGTATCCTGGGCAGTTGCGACAAGAGGACAACTTTTGTTCCTTAGACCATGCTGCTAAATAATTCATCATCAAAAGTTCGACATTCCTGACTGTGAAAGAGTTGCCAGGAAAAATATGGTGGCCACCCCTGTTATTTCCAGTATGGAGAAAGGTATTAATGTGAATTTGCTCCTAAGTTGAAGATCCTACTAACATAGAATAATGATTTAAGAATTGTAATGTATTTTCACTGTGTTTCCGATATATTGCAAAAATACTTTTCAATATCTCACTTTTCAAGGGCTTATTGCTCCTTTAATATTCAGTTTAGATAGTATGTGTCCTATATATTTTCTACTTATTTTTACATAAGGAATCGCCTCACAAAGTTTGTCAGTCTAATCAAGAAACACCTGGTGTGTGTGTATATATATATATATATATATATATATATATATATATATATATATATATATATATATATATATATATATAGGACACATACTACCAAAATTGAATATATATTTATTTATACTCACACAGTAGAGCATCGATTATCCGAATGCCGAGCAACATCGGTTAACGGAAAAGTTAACCCACATCGCTGGTACCTAGGGTTGACCACCCCCCACCATGCCACGCCACTGCATGTACAGTAGAAGTTCCGTTACCGACCATTGCTGTGCGAGTGCTGCTAGTAGTTTCCCCTCCCTGCCAACCGACCTACATGACCAACGCCATGTCGTGAGTGGCGTGTGAGCCTTCGCTTGTGACAGATCGTGCTGTGTAGTTGTTGGGCCATTCGCATAGGCGGTTAAACATAAACATGTTGTTCTAAGTGTTTCCGATAATTTAAAAATAATAGACCAGTTGAAGAATTGTGCTAGTGCATCAATTTTAGCTCGGGAATATGGAGTTGGAAATTGCAACAATATCGGACATTAAAAAGAACAGTGATGCCATTGCAAAATTTTCAAGTGTACTAGTCATTGGAGACGGAAGTTTTCACAGAAAAACTATAAAAATGACAGAAAAACAGGATTTACACACTGCAGTTTACACATGGTTCATGCAGGTACGTAGCCAAGAACAACCAATAAGTGGCCTTTTGATTGGTAAAAAATCTCTTGAAATGAACACGAAACTAGGGGGTAATGCTGATTTTAAAACGACTTCCAGCTGGCTTATGTGTTTAAAATCTAGGCATGATATTAGGGAATCGGACACCCGGGGTGAAATATTGTC
Source organism: Dryococelus australis (assembly GCA_029891345.1). Classification (NCBI taxonomy): domain Eukaryota; kingdom Metazoa; phylum Arthropoda; class Insecta; order Phasmatodea; family Phasmatidae; genus Dryococelus; species Dryococelus australis. The sequence continues at coordinate 193,728,932 of CM057009.1, forward strand.
GCCTGATACTGAAGCAGCTGAACATTTTAAAGAGTCTTTTGAAAACATGGCTGATAAGGAGTGCTAAAAAAATCAGTGTCTACAATGCAGACGAAACTGGTTTATACTGGAAGGAAATGCCAAGAAAATTCCTAGTTTCTAAGAATGAAATGTAAGTACCTGGTAGTAAGGCAAGCAAATCACACATCACTGTTATGGTATGCGGAAATGTTACTGGAACGCACAGGCTATCTTTGCTAATCATAAGGGAGTCTAAAAATATGCGGTGCTTTAAGGGAATAAAGAAATTGCCGGTCACCTACAAGAACCAAAAGCATTCATGGATGGACTCAAGCATTTTTATATAATGGTATGAAACTGTATTTATCGCTGAAGTCAAAAAGCATCAGCATGCAATTGCAATTTCTGGAAATATTTTGTAGTTGATTGATAACGGCCCAAGGTATCCCTCAACCCTTTCACTAGAAATAGAAAATGGAAATTTTAAAGTGTTTTTTTTTGCCTCCCAACATTAGTTTAGTACTCCAACCGATGGACCAGGGGTTCATTGAAAGCTTCAAATGTTAATACAGAAAGGACTTGTTGTGTATGGTTCTGATCGGGGGAGAATAAGTAAAAACAATTCGGCAACTGTACAAAGAAATTAACTTGAAGGATGCTGTATACATAGCAGAAGAGGCTTGGGCTACTGTCAAGGACACTACACTAACAAAAGCTTGGTTTAAGGTCCTTCCATCAGATGAGTGTATCACTGCACCCGAAGAGCCACCAAAGAGCCGATTTGTGTCAGATGTGGCTGGGTTGATTAAAGAATCTACAGGATTTGAAGAATGCAACCAGGAAAACATTCAAGACTGACTCGAATGTGATGTCGATGACTCTGGCTATCAAGTCCTGACGGGCGATGAAATCATTGCTAGCAACATCGACGACCAAGACCCTTGCGACGACGAGGAAGAGCCTAGCAGCGACCGTACCGAAAAAGGACGATCCAGTGAGGAAGCTTTCAGTGCCTTGATATGGTTATGAAGTGGTTAGAACAACAAGAAGAATGTGATGCTGTCCAATTGCTGTCTTTAAAATATTTGCGAGATTTAGCGGCAAAAAAATAAAACGAGTGTCGGCTCTGAAGCAAAAGAAAATTTTAGACTTCTTTTTCTAAACTATAGTATAGGCCAACTTTTATGGACATTTTGAACTTGTCAGACAAGGTTATTAAATATGTACTGTAAGTTTTGTGTTAGCCTATTTGAAAGACATTCGCTACACAACACAGTACAAAATACAGTACATATACTGTATACAGTTTGTGTTTAATGTGATTAATGTGGTGCATAATAAAAACGAAGTCTTTGTCCACCAATTCGTCCGTATAGAATATGAATGTGCTGTTGTTATTGGTAGGGGCATTTTATTTTTGCGAAAAGTATTTCTGCCATATGTATTTAAAAATTTGTTAGCTTGAACAACATTCCCCACTGGATGGTATTATATCTTCCATGTCTTGGGTGCGTGCCCGTAAACCACAGATGTTTAGAAACAGAGTAACCAACGCACGATATTTTCGCGACCTTCGTAGGCCGCTTTCACCAACAATTTCCAGTCTTTGTGACGCACATTCATTGCCTCGTCTACTGTTTGCACCAAATACGCAATTACAGGTCAGCTTTCAAAAAAATAATTGGCATACGCCAATACGGTTATACTATCTGAATCTTTAGACATATCATCGACGCCCTCTGCGATTAGGAACTTCACAATTTCCAAATTCCCCGCCGCTGCCGCTGGTTGAATTGGAAAATTACCACCAAGATCCCGTTCTCCGAAATTCACATTCATCTGCTTCATGCCCACAAGTTCATCTAGCCAACCGCGATAGGCAGCTAAACTCATTGGTGACAGTTCCTCCTCGCCAAACAAATCTTGTTCATCACAGTTGGCTCTCAGGGTGACTTCGCTCTGTAGTTCGCAGAGGACGAATGTACGCCTTTCGTTGAATCATCTCGTTTCTATACACACACTGTAGGATTTTTTTTTTGACCGAGAAGGAATGTAAATTTCTTTGTATAGTATCGTGGGTTTTACCAACCTTAATAAGTCGAATAAAAACATTTTTTCTTTACTTTCGCACACCCGATTAATTCGGAAGCAAAAAATTACTAGGAGACATTAGCCCGATCTTATTAATTAAATCAAATCTTATCAATATATCAAAATTCAAAACAGTTTTCGAGTTAGTGGCGAAACTGATTGAGAACGCATTGAAGTTTCTGGATACCTCGGGAGATACAATCACGATTCGTTTGCTGTCGGACCCGTAAACTAGTTCGATTCCATTTTCAAAAGCGTTTGTAAATTAGAGGTTTATCGAGTAAAGTTTTGTAATTTATTTCATTCACATCCAACGAACCCTTAACTTGGCCATCTTCATTATCGGTTGGACGAACGGTGAATACAGTTTGTGGATGTTCGTCTAAAATGTCGGAAACTGTATTAAATGCTTCGAAATTCAACCGTTTCAAATTCTTAAATATTTACCGAGTAAATACACCTCTGAGAATATTCAGAGTGTACCTCTTGGCCGTTTTAAAACGAATCATACTAGCCTTTCTCGGCTTGATAATTGATGACCGTATAGATGATAGTTTTTCGTCGGGTTAAATTAGATTCATTGGTATTTGTAACATCATCGGTTTCGGTAGTAAATTCATTTTCCAGTGATGCGATCGTAGTATTAGTGGAAGATGTAGTTTTTCCTTTCCACCCACTACCCTCTCGTACAATGCTATTATAGAGGTGTTTGAATTGTGGTGTTTTTTTCTAAATATATATACCGAGTGGAATTACGATAATTAAACTAACCATGAGTAGACCCAATGCCACGCAGTGTTGTTTATTTTGTTTTTCATAGTTCTTATCTATATATTGGCAAACGATAGTAAAAAACTCAAAATTACATAAAGCGATCGTCGGTTGTATAGCTGTCCATTGCATGCTATGACGACCGAGTTCGGATCGCACTAGATCGTGGGCAAACCATAAAATACTTGCCCCACCGATGTTTGAATAGCGTTTTCGTCGTATTTTACCGAAGCCATGTTGTATCGGAGATCGCAAAACTTGCTCAATTCCTGTAACACTGCAGATATTTTGTCAAAATCAATCTGTGGCAGGAGCTGCATGAATTTAAAATATTCATAGTAACTGAATTTAGTCAACCGAATTAGGAGACTTGATAACGTCAACCCGTTTGCTAGTTTCAACTGTCGACAGATAGTATGTATTAGAATGTGTTGCTGGAACCAAAAAAAAAAAAACTGTATTTATTTCTTCGAGAAAAATATGTAGTAATGTAGATTTCCCACTGCTGGCATGGCCATTTAACGTTATGCATTTAAGCGTAGCTAACTCACCATCATTCTCGCCGAGTCATGTAATGAAAGTTGTTTTAACAAGTTCTTGTTCGTTCGAAAGAGTTAACTTTGCCGACATAAAACGTGTCATTGTTTCCACAGATATACAAGAGTAATTAACTTGTCCTCAAGATTTTCACATGTAATTTGTTGCGCCTATAAACACATTTCATTACTACTCAACACGTCTCTAAAATATGAACTCCAGTCTCGTTTAGCCAGAAGGCCATGTTTCACTCGTAATTTATACTTGACGATTTTTCCAAAGGTATTAATCCGTGAAATGGGGTTTTTATGCTTGCTCGTTAAATTTTCTATAAACTACCAAAATTTTAGCGGCACTATTCCTCATTGGTGAAGCATTAACTTTAAAATAATCGTCCCTTTTTATGCCTCGTCGAAAAGGACTGACTCTTTTATACTTTGCGAAGTCAAACCAAATCGAGCCTCATAAAAAAATTATATTATCACAAGTTTTTTGAAAACTTTTTATTTTTCAATATTTGTCACAAATCCAACATTATTGATTTTATAATCAATGCAGCATCTAAATACGTTAATAAATGATTAGTGAAAAAGTACCTTTTTTACATCTTAGACAAAAAAATCGCTATTATGGCCGTGGTTTAAAACAGGATACTACACAGTTACATTCAGATCTCCATATGCAATTAAGATGGTTACGATAATAGTTGTTTGAATGATTCAGCCTATGGGCCCGTGTCTAAGAGTTTACCTATTATATTTACACTTCTACTTGAAAAATGCGTATAATTAAGAAGAATTACTTATATGCATCTTACACCTTGAACATATATATGGCCATAATAATGTGAGTGCAGGGCCTTGAAATCGCCAGTGGTAAAGGACAATATATCAAAACAACTGTCAGACAGGAAAAGGGGTGCGACACACACATATATGTGTGGGTAGAACAATTTGCAATATAAATCACATGACTATAACTGAGACACCCGTTGTAAAGTTCATAATTCGCGTTATTCTGTATTCACGTGGTACTTTGCAAATTATTTTCTACATGGTTATAGGGGAGGGTGGTGGATAATGATCCTGTGAGGTAAAACGATCCCCACACATTCTAAAGAAGATATGGGCGCTATCTGTTTGGGGCCGTGGTGGACTGTTGAAAATGGCAGGAAAGAGAAGCCGGAGAGGGGAAGCGACGCCATTGCAGTGTGTGATGCGTTGCGAGGAGCGGAAAAATGTTTTCCTCCATTGTGACCAAAGGTAAGCATACTCTTTATCACTGCTTCTGCAAATAATTTCAGTACCTTGTTACACATTTAATGGTGTATGATAAAGTGAACATATCGGTTAGTTTATTAGTATATTTGGTTGATCAAAATTTTCGTGAATTGTCGGTATATTTTTGTCGTCTTTGTGACAGTACTTTGGGGCAAAATGAGCCCATCAAAAGGATAATTTTGACCCGTAAGAGTTTCCAGTTGTTGTTGGCGGATCGTTTTACCCCATAAGGTTATTTGCGGGGATCATTTTACCCCATCTACATATTTCAATGCGCTCTCCCATTTTCTCCAAACGTAACTTTTATATGGCATGTTACAAACAAATACCCATAACAGAAATTATAACCATACACATATTATTGTTACAATTGACATTAACCTAACATATGTTTTCGTTTTTATCAAATCTGTTTTTGTTTTTAAATTATAAATGTTTACAAAAAAAGGAGCCTAGTGTTTTCTTTTCATTTTACAGAACTGATTTACATCACTCAATTCCAAAATTAATAAATCAAAATTAAACTTATACAAATGTTATTTATAACAGCTCAGCAATTGTTTCCATTTGTAATGACAATGGTGGTTACGACAGTTTAATAAATAATTATATACACATACTTTTTTTTTTAAATCGACGTGGCAAGACACTACAAGCGGAAGACACAGCGACAAAGCTGGAACGAGGAAAACATGAAGAAAGCCCTTGAAGCTGTAGCAGCTGGTATGGGTAAGAAGACAGCAGCATGGCAATTTGGCGTTTCTGTAATGACTCTGAAAAGGAGTATCTTTGGTAAGCACATCAATGCTACTTCACATCTTAAAATTCGAGGTAGTAAGAGACCAGTTTTCATTCCATAACAAGAAGAAGAGTTAGAGTCACATATGCTTGCAATGGAAAATAGAATGTATGGACTAACAACTCTAGATGCTCGCTGTTTAGCTTACCAGCTTGTTGAGCGTAATGACATTGCTCACAACTTTTCTCACCAGAATAAAGTTGCAGGAAAAGGCTGGCTTCAGGGTTTCTGCCTACGACACCCACAATTGTCTCTCAGATTGCCCGAGTCTACATTAGTTGCTCGGGGCATGGGAATCAATAAACCTGTAGTGACCAAATTTTTTACCTTATTGAAAGAAGAGTACAAGTACATCTATCGGCTTCATCGGATTTTTAATGTCGATGAGACCAGTCTAAGTAACGTTCCTGGGAAAAACTCAAAAGTTATTGCAAAAATGGGTAAAAGACAGGTTTCCCGAATTACATTAGCTGACCATGGAGGTAGTGCATCAGCTGTAATATGTGCATCTGCTGCTGGAGGTTTCATTCCTCCTATGCTGACCTTCCACCGTCAGAAGTTCAAGAGAGAATTGGAGGATGGAGCACTGGCAGGAACCATTTTTGCGTGCAGTGAAAAAGGATGGATGAAGCTCAGTGTATTTGAGAAATTGTTTGATCACTTTTTGGCCCACACAAAGCCAACAGCAGATGATCGAGTGTTGTTGTTGTTGGACGGCCACCTTTCTCACACCAAAAACTTGAATGTGTTAATCAAAGCAAGGGAAAACTTTTTGACAATCATTTGTCTCCACCCCACACATCGTATAAACTACAACCTCTTAATGTTGGAGTTATGTATCCCCTCAGTCACTACTATGACAAAGGACTGGAAAATGGCTGAAAAATCATCCAGGCCATGTTATTACTGATTACCAAGTTAGCATTATTTTCTGTGAGGTATACCTAATGGCATGCTCCCCTAAAAATGCCATCAAAGGATTTCAAAAGACAGGAATCCATCAATATAATCCTGACATATTCAGTGAAGAATATTTTGCTCCAGCAAAAACAACAGATGAAAATTCAGAAAATGGAGATCCAGATGATCCCTTGAGAATGGAAAGGCTAACCCATACACCTCAGCCTGAGCCACATAAATTACCACCATCTTTAACTGTTTTATCCCCTCTTGACAAGAACCACAGAACCCACACCAAGACTGTGGGTCCTCAGCCTGAAATGGGCATGTCTTCTGTGAAGTTAGAATAACCTGCAACTTTACATTCTACTTCCACAGCTGCAACCCCTTACACCTTTAATTCTCCCAGTTTATATCATCAACTTGAAATTGCATCTATAAAACTACCCATGTAAAAAAAGATGTCACCACCTCCGAAGTCTTCGTTTCCAGTAGTGAATTGTTCAACGCATGGAAGTTCAAGAGTTGGTGGTACTTCCTCGTGTAGTCCAGAGGATATACGAATATTTCCCAAAATAATTAGTCCTCCAGCAGCAGCATTATCAGCAAAAAAAGGGGAACCCACCATGGTGAGAAAGCAAAGAAAGACGGCAACAACTGTAGTTTTGACAAGCACACCACACAAGGAGACACTAGAAGAAGAAATCAATGCTCGAAAATAAAAAGATGAAAAGAAAAGTTAAAAAAACAAAAGGAAGAAAGACCAAGGCACCGGCAGGACAGAAGTTACGAACCAGTGAAGAAATATAAAGACTGAAAATGAGAAAATTAGCTCAGAGAAGAGGAAAAGGATGATCGAAGTGACGAAAACCTCCCTCAAATCATCTGAAGATGATGATTGCCCATGTCTGTTTTATGGAGAATTGTATAAAGCATCAGTGGATGGAGAAGGCGGAGCAGGTGCTATGTATGCCACAAATGGGCACATGATGAATGTGCTGGGATTGAAGAAGATGATGATGACAATTTTCAGTGTGACTTTTGTATTCCAGTTGCCCGAAAATGGCCACATTTATAAGAGGGTTAAACTTTTCTATGCAGGCTGTACCTTGTGCTGATATCATTCCAGGTTTATTTTAAGGTGTTTTAAAATTACAATTTTATCAAAATATGTTATTGCAAATGTTTGCACGATGTTTTAATTCAGCTTTTTCCATTTGTAACTGTTCACATTTCTCATTTATTTGACACAATACTCACTTATAACTTTTAATGGCATTGATTAAAATTCCATTTTGCAAGTAGTTTTTGTTACACTTGTTCAAAAATGTATTTTAATTAACAATCTCATTGTTTTCAATTCCCTATTTAATTTACATGTGGAATCATTTTACCCAACCCCCTGGGGTAAAATGATCCTATTGCATATTTTCACTAATCAATTTATGATGACTTGAAAAAGGTTAGCAAAATTATAGAAAAAATACACATGATAGTCAAAACATTTTAATATATATTCCTGTAAAAAATCCAAGGAATTTTACACATGAGAATAATTGCACCATTTATCGCTTAAGTGGGTCATTTCCCCACCCTCCCTTAGTAATTGCATCTATAAAATGCAGTTATATACTTTACTGATGCTTATTTGGTTTTGTATGTGCTTTCAAGTAAGTTTTCAGTCTATATTAACCTCTAGATATTTAATAACCTCTTTATAATGCATATGTTTACCAAATAGTGAGATTTGTGGGTGATTAGTAGCTTGAGGTAACACTCTATTTATGAAAACAGCCGGATATTTTCTGAGCTCGATCTGCCGAATAGTAAGTTTAATTTCGCGTGACTGAGTAAATTTTGGTTCTTTCTAAGTCGGTCGTCTTCGTAAATTTGTTTTGTAAAGTGTCTATCACGAGTCCTGATTAAACTGGAATATATTTTCCAACACATAAGCAAAGACCTGTGTTTTGTTTCAAAAGTGAAGGCAATCCCAGTATTTTTTTGTTATAGCGGGATATTTTTCTATCTGATCCTGTGCCGTAAAATCAAACACTCAAAGAAAACTTTTCCACACAACATGTCAAACACTCAATCAAGGTCGACAATTTTTATATACACAAAGATTTTCTTTCGTTACAATGCTCACTATAGAAAAATGTTGACAAAGGGCATCAAAAACTAACGTTGTTTCACTAGGTTAATATGAACTTACAAAACCAATGAATATTAAAACAGATTATTTTGCTGACAAAATATTAAATTGATAAACACAATATTTTAAAACATGGAACTTTAGCACAACAGTTAGACAAATCAATGCAATTTAAATTCCTTCAACTAGTGATTATACAAGACCGTTTTACCTCTTCAAACACAATGCCAAATTTCAGAAAAACTCAACATTTCCTAACCATAATTAAAATCAGTAAACAAACATTATAAGGATAATGAGATCCGGTTTTGCATGTTCAGTTGCATGGCCAACCACAATTTCTCTGAATCTCTTTTAAAATCAAGGACTGCTTTCAAAGTAAGCTGCTAGTAAAATTCTGTGTTACTAGTTTCCATACCAAGGACCATTGACTGACTAATACACATATAATAAAATGATCCATTAAAATTAATATCACTAGAAACCAATAATATCACACCTTTAAATATAAGAACATTTCAATATTACAGTGCGCTCTTGTGTTTAAACATTTCCGATGAGGGCCAACAAAATTACGCCATTGAATATATGTCAAAAATAACTTTGCAGTGGTGCCATTGACTATGGATTAATTTGTTACAAAGTTAACACATTTTATTTAAGAATTAAACTAGGACTCCAGTCCAGTATATGCGACTTACAAGACTGTGTACTCCGCACTAAATAGAGAAATGGTAAATTGCGAGTCAGCGCAACATATTTAAATCATATAAAACTTCTTGTAATCTCGATAGGAAAGCCACAAAATTCCCAATTAACTAAACTCTCCTCATACAATGAGCCTCTAAAGTCAATATTCCTGACCTTTTTCATTTTAACAACCACTCGTAAGTTTATTATTAAGTACATGTTTGTAATAAAAAAGTAATATAGTATGGACGTTGAATACAAAATGATAATTCGCAAGAAGTTACCAATCTGAAAATATTATATTTGTCGCCGCCAATATATTATCTTTCATGAAGTCGCGACAGAATGTCGTGCGACCATGGGACTAGCAAAAGTGTCAAATGCGGGATTAAGCATTCTATTTTCAGCCTTTTACTAAATCAATCAATAACCAAAACCACAATCTGGCCAACGGAAAAATTACTATACTTCCTTAATGATATAAATACGTAATTCATGAATAAGACGGACGAACTGCTGATAACCAAATTAAAGGATCAGAAATATGCAAGAGAATATTAACTCGTTCGTCCTCCAATGCAACCCAACACAGAATGGTTGTACCCCGAAATTCTAGGAAGGTAGGTGCGGGCGACACTCTGTTCCCTATCACAGCCACATTATACCAACTCGGAACTTCTCCGGGCATAATTCAACACTCGTTGGAGTCTACCAAAAGACCTGACAACTTTCATTAGTTGAAACTAGAGCTGACAAAATTAACAAACTCGTCGGCTAGACTAACTGAGGGCTGTAAGCAACCAAACCCAGCACACAACGACTGCATTGACTGAGGGCTGCCAGTAAAACTTCATGACACGAGTCGTGTGGGAAAAGCTACCAAGACATTACCTCGGTAAATTGTAACCCGAAAACTACGAACTAACATTTCACTTTTCTCAAATTAATTCCACCACTGGTCGACATGACTCACCATCGTAATTGCTGCGGTAGTAGAATCTGTTTGCAGCTGACGAGTGGTGTTGCCTATTATGTCAGCCCAGTGCCTGCATGTATGGCTCGCCCCAGTAGTTGTCTCTTAAGGTGTAGACAAATTTTCATGTAGATGTGTTCCTAATGGCAGCAGCATGGTGAATAACGATCGGAATGGAGAGGCATGATGTCCGGCTAGCCAAGGAAGGAGATGAGGGGAAATGTAAAGGCTTATATAGACTGAACCTGCTGGGAAATGGTGGGAGAGTATAGGAGAGGGAATCGAAAGAGAACTATGGAGGGAGGCTAGTTGGTCGAGAATCGGGCGATGTTTCCCGAGATCCAGCGGAAGTCTGCCGACCTTTCCTGATATCGCGCTGAATCTGCCGTCCTTTCGTGAGGTTGAACGGAACTCTGCCGACCGTTAATGACGTCAAGCAGAAGTCTGCCGACATTCCCAGAGTTCGAGTGGAAGTCTGCGGGTGTTTCTCAATGTCGGGAGAAAGTCTACCGACCTCCCCGAGATCGCGAGGAAGACTGTAGCCCTTTTCGAGATCGAGCAGAAGACTGCAGGACTTCCAATTTCAGCGGAAGTCCGCCGACCTTTCCCCGAGGTCGTGCTGATTGCAGCCGACATTTCCAAGTTGTATCGGAAGTCTGCCGACCTTCCCCGAGGTCGTGCTGAAGTCCGCTGACCTTCCTAAGTTAGAGCGGAAGACTGCCGACTTCTCCGAGGTCGTGCAGGATTCTGCCGACCTTCCCCGAGGTTGAGCAGCAGACTTCCGACATTTTCCGAGGTCGAGAGGAAAACTGCTGACCTTCCCTGTATTCGAGTTGAAGTCTGCCGAGTTTTCCCGCTGTTGAAAAGTAGGTCTGCCTACCAACCCCTAGGTTGAGCTGAAGTCTGACGATCTTCTGCTATGTCGAGCATATGTTTTCTGTTTTTTCCCCGAGATAGTATGGAACTCTGCCGAAATTCCCCGAGATCCAACTGAAGCCTACCGACATTCCCCGAGGTCGTGCTGAAGTCTGCCGACATTCCCCGACTTCGAGCAGAAGCATTCCGACCTTCGCCGAGGTCAAGCTGAAGTCTGCGACCTTCCCTGTGGTCGAGCATAAGTTTGTCGACCTTCCCTGAGGTCTATAGGAACTCTGCCGATGTTCCCCGAGATTGAATGGAACTCTGCCGACCATACTCAATGTTAAGCAGAAGCCTGCCGATCTTTTTTTAAGTCGAACGGAAAGCTGTCGACATTGAGTATGGTGGAGCAAAGCCTTCCCACCTTCCCCTTGTTCGAGCGGAAGTCTGCTATCCTACCCTGAGGTTATGCTGTAATATGCCGATCTTCCCCGAGTTTCAGTGGAAGTCTGCCGACCTTCATCGAGGTTGTGCTGAAGTCTTTCTACCTTCGCCGAGTTCGAGGGCAAGATTACAGACCTTCCCCGAGTTAAGCAGCAACCTGCCGACCTTCCCTGATGTCGAGTGGAAGTCAGCCGACATTCCCCGAAGTCGAGCGGAAATCTGCCGACCTTCTACGACGTCAAGCAGATGTCTGCCGACATTCACAGTGGTCGAGTGGAAGTCAACCGACTTTCCAGGGTGTCGAGCAGATGTTTGCCGACATTCTGCCAGTCCGAGGGGAACTCTGCCCAAATTCGCCGATGTTGAGCATAAGCCTGCTAACATTTTCCAAGTCGAGTGGAAGTCCGTGACCTTCAATGAGTTGGAGCAGAATCCTGCCAACCTATGCCGAGGTCGAGCGGAAGTCTACCGACCTTCTCCGAGGTCGAGCGACAGTCTGTGGACCTTCTCTGATGTCGTGAGGATATCTGCCGATCTTCCAACAGGAAGTGTGGAATTCTGCCGATCTTCCCAGAGGACGAGCAAAAGTCTGCCGTTCTACCCTGAGGTCGAGGCGAAGTCTTCCGACCTTCCATGAGGTCGAGCGAATGTTTGACGGCCATCACCAAGGTCAAGCAGGATCTGCAGACCACCCCCGAGATCGACAGAAAGTTTGTGGACTATCTCCGATGTCGTTTGGAAGACTGCCGACCATCCTCGATTTCTACCAATGGTCTAACAACCTTCCCAGATCTCGAGTGGAAGTCTGCCAATATTCCCAAGGCCGAACGAAGACAACGGACCTTCCCCGAGGTTGAGCAGAAACCTGCCGACTTTCCCGAACTTCGAGCGGAAGTCTGCCGACCTTCCCCGAGTTCGATCGGGAGTCTGCCGACCTTCTCGTAGTATGTAGGAAAATCTGCCGACCTTCTCTGAGGTTGAGTGGTAGTCTGCCGACCTTCCACAAGGTTGTGCTGAAGTCTGCCGACCTTGTACATGGTCATGCTGAAGTCTGACGATCTTACCAAAGTTCGAGTGGAAGACTGCCGACTTCCCCAAGGTCGTGCAGAAGTCTGCCATTCTTTCCTAAGTCGTGTCCAGATGTCTGCCGACCTTCCTCAAGGTCATGCGGGAGTCTGCCGACCTTCCCCGAGGTCGAGCAGAAGACTGCCGAACTTGCTACCTTATTTAATATCGAGAGGAAGTCGGATCACTAAACCAATGTCGTGCTGAAGCCTGCCAACCTTCCGGAAGTCGTGCTGAATCTGCCAACATTCCCCGAGGTCGAACGGATCTCTGCCTACCATCAATGATGTCGAGCCGAAGCTTGTTTACCTTCCCAGTGTTCGTGAAAAGTTTGCCGACCTTCCTCGAGTTCAAGTAGACGTCTGCCGACTTGTCTCGATGTCGGGAGGAAGTCTGCCGACCTCCCCGAGATCGTAAGGAACACTGTAGCCCTTGCCCGAGTTCGATCGGGAGTCTGCCTACCTTCTGTGGGGTCGAGCAGAAGAGTGCCGAAGGAAGTCTGCCTAGCTTACTCGATGTCGAGAGGAAGTCAGCCCACCAACCCAAGGTCGTGCTGAAGTCTGCCGACCTTCCGATTTCAATGAGGGCCTCCCAACCTTTCCTCGAGGTCGTGCCTACCTTCCCTTAGTTAGATGGGAAGTCTGCCGACTTCCCGGATGTCGTGCAGATATCTACCGGCTTTCCGCGTGGTTGAGCAGATGCCTTCCGACTTTCCCTGAGGTCGATCGGATAACTGCCGAAATTTCCCGAGTTCCACCATAAAACCACCGACCTTCCCCGAGGTCAAGCAGAAGACTGCCGACCTTCCGATTTCTGCTGAAGTCTGCCGACCTTCCCCAAGTTGTGTCGGAAGTTTGCCGATCTTCCCCGCAGTAGTGCTGAATCTACCGACCTTCCATAAATTAGACCAGAAGTCTGTCGATTTCCCTAAGGTCATGCAGATGTCTGCCGACCTTCCCCGAGTAAGAGAGGAACTCTGCCGAACTTTCCCAAGGTTGAGCAGAAGCCTTCCGACCTTCCCCGAGGTCGAGCGGAAAACTGCCGACCTTCACCGAGGTCGAGCAGAAGACTGCCAACCTCCCCAAAGTTCAAGTGGAAGTCTGCCGACATCTGCTGATGTTGGTAAGGAAGTCTGCCTACAAAGTCCGAGGATGTGCTGAAATCTGACGACCATATGACATCCGATTTTCCCCGAGATCGAACAGATCTCTGCCGACCTTCCCTATGGTTGAAAAGAAGCCGACCATCCCCGAGGTTTAGCGAAAGTCTCCCCACATCCCCTGAGGTTGTGCTGTAATCTGCCTATCTTCCCCGAGATCCAAAAGAAGTCTGCCTACCTTCCCCGTGGGCGTGCTGATGTCTGCCTACTATTTTAACAGAGTTCGAGCGTAAGTCAGCCGACCTTCTCCGAGTACGAGGGGAACTCTGCCGAACATCCCCGAGGTTGAGCAGAAGAAGGCCGACATTTTCCGAAGTCGGGCGGATTACTGTGACATTCAATGAGGTGGATGGAAGCCTGCCAACCTTCCCAGAGTACGAGCGGAAGTCTGCCGACCTTGCCTGAGGTCGCGCTGAAGTCTGCCAAATTTCCCGAGTTTACAGCACATATCTGCCGACCTTCTCCGAGGTCATGCTGAAAACTGCCGACATTCCACGAGTTCGAACGGAAGATTGCTGACCTTCCCCGAGGTTCTGCTGAAGTCTTAAGACATTCTCCGTGGTCGAGTGTATGTCTGCCGACCTTCCCCAAGGTGCATTGGAACTCTGCTGATCCTCCCCGAGGTCGAACGGAACTCTGCCGACCTTCCCCGGCGTCAATCTGAAGTTTGTGGACCTTCCCCGAGGTCAACCCGAACTCATCCGATCTTGTCCGAGAACAGGCTGAAGTCTGCCGACCTTCTCCAAGGTCAACCTGAATTCTGCCATCCTTCCCGAAGTCATGCTGAAGTGTGCCAACCTTCCCCAAGTTCGAGTGGAATTCTGCCGAATTACCCGATGGCGTGCAGAAGTCTGCCGACCTTCGCCAAGTTCAATGGAACTCCGCCGACCTTCCCCGAGAATGAGCAAAAGCCTTCCAACTTTCCCCGAGGTCGAGTGGACGTCTGCCGACCTTCCCCAAGGTCGTGCTGATGTCAGCTGAACTTACCCTAGTTCCAGTTGAAGTCCTCCGACCTTCCCCGAGGTCACGCTGAATGCTGCCGATTTTTCCCGAGTTCCAGCAGAAGTCGGCCTACCTTCCCCGAAATCGGGCAGAAGACAACCGACCTAACCCGAGGTCGAGCAGAAGTTTGCCGACCTTCCCTGTTTTCGAGTAGTAGTCTGCCTACCTTCTCCAAGGTAGAGCAGAGAACACCTTCCTTCCCCGAGTTAGAGTGGAAGTCTGCCGACCTTTCTCGATTTCGGAGGAAGTCTGCCGACCTTCCCCGAAATCGTGAGGAAGACTGGAGCCATTCCCCGAGAACGATAGGAGGACTGCCTACCTTCCGATTTAGAGTAGAAGTCTGCCGATCTTTCCCCGAGGTTGTGCTTAAGCATGCCAACCTTTCCCGATTTGTAGCAGAAGTTTGCCAACCTTCCTTTAGTGAGAGTGGAAGTCCGGGGTCGAACGGAGGTGTGTCGACATTACATGAAGTTGTGCAGAAGTATGCCGACCCAAGTACGAGCGGAAGTCTACCTAATTCCCTGATGTTTTGCAAAAGTCTGACGATCTTCCTCAAGGGCAACCAGAAGTCTGCCTACCTTCCCAGAGGTCATGAGGAAGTCTGCCGACCTACCCCGAGCTCGAACCGAATTCTGCCAACCTTCCCTGAGGTCAAGCGATAGTATGCCGACCTTCGCCAAGGTCGTGCGGAAGTCTGCCGACGTTCCCTGAGTTAGAGTGGTAGTTTGCCTACCTTCCACGAGGTCGAAAGGAACTCTGCCAACCTTCCCAAGGATGAGTCGAAGCCTGCCAACTTTCCCCGAGGAAGAGGGGACATCTACCGACCTTTCTCGAGGTCGTGCTGGAGTCTGCCGACCTTCCCCGAGTTCGAGCAGAAGTCTGCCGAATTATCCGAGGTCGTGCAGTAGTCTGCCGACCTTCCCCAAGGTCGGCAGAACTTCTCCAAGGTGAACCAGAAGTATGCCTACATTCCCCGAGGTCATGTGGAAGTCTGCCGATTTACCTTGAGTTCGAGCTGAAGTCTATAGACCGTCCATGAGGTCATGCGGTAGTCTTCCGACCTTCACCTAGGTCGAACAGAACTGTGCGATTTTACCCAAAGTTGATTTGAAGTCTGCCTACATTCTGAATAATCGTGCGGAAGTATTCTGACCTTCCCGAAGTTCGAGCAGAAGTAAGCCGAATTCCCTGATATCATGCAGATGTCTGCCGATTTTCTCCAAGATGAACCCGAATACTGCCGATCTTCCCGTGGTCATGCTGAAGTCCACCAACCTTCCTCAAGATCAACCTGAATTCTGCCACCCTTCCCGAAGTCGTGCTGAAGTCTGCCGAACTACCCCGAGATCGAGGGTAAGTCTGCCGACCTTCTTTGAGGTTGAGTGGTAGTCTGACGACCTTCCCCGAGGTCGTGCTGAAGTCTGCCGACCTTCCTGAATCTGTAGCAGAAGTTTCCCGACTTTCATGGTGGTCGTGCTGAAGTCTGCCGATCTTCCCGAAGTTCGATCAGAAGTCTGCCGACTTCCCCGAGGTCGTGCAGAAGTCTGCCGAACTTCCCCGAGTTCCAGTGGAAGTCTGCCCGCCTTACTCGATGTCGAGATGAAGTCAGCCCACCAACCCCGAAGTCATGCTAAAGTCTGGCGAACTTTCCCGAGATGTTGCTGAGACTGCCATCTTTCACCAAAGCCGAGCGAAAGTCTGCTGACCAACCCTAGGTCGAACAGAAATCTGCCATCTTCCCTGAGGTTGAGCCATACGACTTTTGCTGAGGTTGAGCGGAAGACTGCCTTCATTCCCCAAAGTCATGCGGAAGTCTGCCGATCTTCCCCAAGTTCGAATTGAAGTATGTCGAACATCCGCGAGGTCGTGCAGAGATCTGCGGACCATTCCCATGGTTAACCAGATATCTGCCGACGTCTCCCAAAAACAACCAGAACCGACCCTTCCCGAGGTCTTGCTTAGTGTGCCGAACTTCACAAAGGTCGTGCGGAGGTCGAATGGAACTCTGCGACCTTCCCTGAGTTTGAGCAGAAGTCTGCGAATTCCTTGGGGTAGTGCAGAAGTCTCTCGACCTATCAAGATTTTGAGCAGAAACCTTCCGTAAATCCTGAGGTCGAGCGGAAGTCTGCCGACATTACCCGAAGTCGTGCAGAAGACTGCCGACATTCCCCGAGTTCGAGCATTAGACAGCCGACATTCCCCGAGGTCGAGCAGAAGACTGCCGACCTTCCCTGAGATCGAGAGGAAGTCTGCAGGCTTTTCCAGATGTTGACAAGGATATCTGCCAACCAAACCCGAGGTTGCGTTGAAGACTATGGACCTTCCCCGAGGTCGAGCAGATGTCAGGTAATCTTCCCCGAGCTCGAAAGAAACTCTACCGATGTTCCCCGAGTTTAAGCAGAGGCCTCCCTACATTCCCAGAAATCGAGCGGAAGTCTGGCGATCTTTCCGGCAGTCGTGCTTAATTCTGCCGACATTCATCGCATTCGAGCGGAAATCTACCGACATTCTTCGATATTGTGCTGAAGACTGCAGACTTTCCCTATTTCGAGTATAAGTAGGCCGATGTTCCCCGAGTTCTGGAGATCTTCCACGAGGTCATGCTGAAGTCTGCAGACCTTCCCTGTGGTCCAGCATATGTCTGCCGACATTCCCCTAGGTGTATCGAAACTCTGCTGATGTTCCCCAAGGTCGAACGGAATTGTGACGTCCTTCCCTGAAGTTAAGCAGAAGCCTGCCGACCTTTTTTCAAAGACGAGCAAAAGAATGTTGACCCCCAGGACGTGAAAGACAGCCGACCATCACTGTGGTCGAGTAATGACTGTTACAACCTTCCCATATCTCGAGCGGAAATCTGCCGACCTTCCCCGAGGTTGAGCAGAAACCTGACTACATTCCCCGAGGTCGAGCGGAAGATTGCGACATTCACTATGTTCGAGTTGAAATCTGCCGACCTTTATCGATGTCGGGAGGAAGTCTGCCTACACCCCCGAGATGGTAACAAAGACTGTAGTCATTCCCCGATGTCAATCAATAGTCTGCTGACCTTCCCCAAGGTCGTACTGAAGTCTGCCGACCTTTTCCGAACTCGTGCTGAGTCTGCCGACCTTCACCAAGGTCGAGTGGAAGTCTGCCGTCTTCGCCGAGGTCGTGAAGAAGTCTGCTGACATTTCCATAGGTCGTACTGAGACTGCCGACCTTCACCAAGGTCGAGTGGAAGTCTGCTGACTATCCCCTAGCTCAAACAGATTTCTGCGACATTCCTGGAGGTTGAGCAGAAACCTTTCGACCTTCCCCGAGGTCAAGCGCAATTCTGCTGACCTTTCCCAAAGTCGAGTGTTAGACTCTCGACCTTCAATGAGATGGAGCAGAAGACCGCTAACCTCACTCGAAATCTAGCGGAAGTCAGCCGTCCTTCTGCGAGTTCGAGCAGGAGTCTGCCGACCTTCCCTGAGTTCTATCAGAAGTTTGCCGACCTTTCCCGAGGCCGAGCAGAAGTCTGCCGAACTTCCCCAAGTACCAGTGGAAGTCTGCCTACCTTACTCTATGTCGAGAGGATGTAAGCCCACCAACTCAATGTCGTGCTGAAGTCTACCGACATTTCACGAGGGTGTGCTGAGTTTGCCTACCTTCCCAGAGGTCGAATGAATCTCTGCTGACCAGGAATGATGTCAAGCCGAAACGGCTTACCTGCCCAGAGCCCAGGCGGACAACAGTCCGACCTTCACTAAGGTCGGACTGTTGTCTGCCGACATTCCCCGTGGTCGTGCTGAAGTCTGCCGATCTTCCCCAAGTTCTATGGGAAGTCTGCCGAATTCTCCGAGGTCTTGCAGAAGTCTGCCAACCTTTCCAGGGTAGACCAGAAATCTGCCGATCTTCCTCAAGGCCATGCAGAATTTGCCGACCTTCGCCGAGTTTGATCGGAAGTATTCCGACCTTCCCCAAGGTCGGGCAGAATACTGCAGAACTTCCCCCAGTTCCAGTAGAAGTCTGCTAACCTTACTCGATGTCGAGAGGAAGTCAGCCCACCAACTTTCAGGTCGTGCTGAATTCTACCAGCTTTTGTGTAGTTCGAGCGGTAGTCTACCGACCTTCCTTGAGGTTAACCAGTATTCTGCCGACCTTTCTTGAGGTTAAGCGGTATTCTGCCGACCTTCCCCAAGATCGAGCTGAAGTCTGCCAACTTTCCCGAGTTAAAGCGGAAGTCTGCCGACCTTTCACGAGTTCGAGCAGATGTCTGCTGGCCTTCTCGAAGGTCGAGCCAATATCTACTAACCTTCCCCAAGGTTGAAGGGAAATCTGCCTACATTCCCCGAAGTCGTGAGGAAATCTGCCCACCTTCCCCGAGTTCGGTCGTAAGACTGCCTACTTTCCCCGTGGTAGAGTGGAACACTGCCGATGTTTCCTGAGTTCCAGCAGAAGTCTGCCGACCTTCACCGATGTCGGACTGATGTTTGGCAACATTCCCCGAAGTCGAGCAACAGACTGCCGACCTTTCCCGAATTCGAGTGGAAGTCTGGGGACTTTTCCTGATGTTGACAAGGAAGTGTGCCCACCAAACCCGAGGTTGTGCTGATGACTGCCAACTTTCCCCGAGGTCGAGGGGATTTCAGCCGACCTACCCCAAGATCGAACGAAACTCTATTGATGTTCCCCGAGTTTGAACAAGGCCTCCCGACGTTCCCCGAAATCGAGTGGAAGTCTCCCAACCTTACCTGTGGTCGTGCTGAAGTCTGGTAAACTTCCTTGAGTTCCAGCGGATGTCTGCTGTTCTTCCCCGAGGTCGTGCTTCAGTCTGCCGACCTTCCACGAGTTCGACCGGAAATCTGCCAGCCTTCTCCGATGTCGAGCCGAAATCTGCCGACCTTCCCCGAGGTTGAGTGGAAGTTTGTCGCAATTCTCCAGTTACGACTGGAAGTATACCGACTTTCTAGAATTCGAACGTAGTTAGCATCCATCCCCGTGGACGAGCAGAAGAATGCTGAACTTCCCCGATGTCAAGTGGAAGTCTGCCGACATTCTCCACTGTCGAGGAGAAGTCTGCTGGCCATTCCCGTGGTCGTGCTGTAGTCTGCCGATCTTCCCCACATACTATCGGAAGTCTGTCGTCTTGTTCAAAGTCGTGCAGAAGTTTGCCGACCTTTCCCAAAGTCGACCAGAAATCTGCCGACCTTTTCCAAGGCCATGCGGAAGTCTGCGACCTTCCCCGAGTTCGTTTGTATGTATGCCGACCTTTCCCGAGGTCGAGCTGAAAACTCCCGAACTTCCCCGAGTTCCAGTGAAAGTATGCTGACCTTACTCGATGTCGCGAGGAAGTCAGTACACCAAACCTGCGAATTTGTTGAAGTCTTCCGACCTTAACCAAGGATAAGCGGAAGTCTGCCTAACATTGTCTAGGTCGAACAGAAATCTGCGACCTTCCCTGAAGTTGAGCAGAAGCCTTTCGACCTTCGCCGTAGTTGAGCGGAAGTCTGCCTTCATTCCCAGATTTCGTGCGGAAGTCTGCCGACCTTTCCCGAGTTCGGGTGTAAGACTGTCGGCCTTCCCTGAGGTCGAACAGAAATCTGCCAACCATCAATGATGTCGAGCAGAAGCCTGCTACCCTTCCCCGAATTCGTGCGGAAGTCTGCCGACCTTCCGCGAGGTCGAGCAGAAGTCTGCCGACCTTCCCTGAGCTCGAGAAGTAGCCTGCTACCTTGACTAAGGTAGAGCGGAATAAAGTTGACCTTCCAAGAGGTCGAGCATGAGTCTGCCAACCTTTCTCAAGGACGTGCTGAAGTCTGCCATCTTGTATGAGGTCGAGCAGAAGTCTGTCGACCATTTCCAAGGTCGACCAGAAATCTGCAGACATTCCCCAAGGCTATGCGGAAGACTGCGCCCTTCCCCGAGTTCGATCGGAAGGATGCCGATCTTCCCCATGTTTGTTCAGAAGTCTGCCAACCTTCCCCGAGGTCATGAGGAATTCTGCCCACCTTTTCCAAAGTAGATCAATAGACTGTTGACCTTCAATTAGATGGAGCAGAAGTCTGCTGTCATTCCGCGAGTTCGAGCGTGAGTCTGCTGACCTTCCCCGAGTTCGATCAGGAGTCTGCCGACCTTCCCGAGTTCGATCAGAATTCTGCCGACCTTCCCCGAGTTCGATCAGGAGTCTGCCGACCTTCCCGATGTCGAGCGGAAGACTGGCGAACTTCCCCGAGATTCAATGGATGTCTGCCTACCTTACTCAATGTCGAGAGGAGGCCAGCTCACAAACCCAATGCCGTGTTGAAGTCTGCCGACCTTTCCGAGTTGTATCAGAAATCTGCCGACATTCCCCATGAACATTCTGAGTCTGCTGACCTTCCCTAAGTTAGAGCAGAAATCAGCGAATTCCCTGAGGTAGTGCAGAAGTCTGCCGACCTACCCCGAGTTTGAGCAGAAGCCTTCTGTACATCTCCGAGATCGTGCGGAAGTCTGCCGACATTCACCGAAGTCGTGCAGAAATCTGCCGAACATCCCCATTTCGAGAAGAAGTCTGCCAACCGTCTACAAGTTCGTGCGGAAGTCTGCCGACCTTTTCCGAGGTCGTGCTGAAGTCTGCAGACCTTTGTGGCCGTGCATATTTCTGCCGACTTTACCTGAGGTGTATCGAAACTCTACTGATGTTCCCCGAGGTCGAACAAAACTCTACCGAGATTCCCTGATTTTAAGCAGAAGCCTGCCGACCTTTTTCGAAGTCGAGCAGAAGTGTGTCGACCGTCTATGAGGTGGAGCGGAAGTCTGCCAACTTTCGCTGAGGTTGAGCGGTAGTCTGCAGACCTTCCCCAAGGTCGTTCTGAAGTCGGCCGACCTTCGCTGGGTTCTAGCAGAAGTCTGCCTACTTCCACTGGGATTGTGCTAAATTCTGAAGATCTTCGCTAGTTCGAGTGGAAGTCTGCCGACTTCGCCAGGGCTGTGCAGAAATATGCTACCATTCTCATGTCGTCTAGAAGTTTGCCGTCTTTCCCCGAGGTCAAGCAGAAGAGTCCCGAACTTCTCCGAGTTCCAGCGGAAGTTTGCCGATCTTTCTCGATGTTGAGTGGAAATCAGCCCACCAACCCCGAGGTCGTGCTGAAGTCTGCCGACCTTACCCGAAGTCGTGATGAGTCTACCGACCTTTCCCGATGTCGAATGGAACTCTGCTGACCTTCGCTGATGTTAAGCAGAAGCCTACCAATCTTTTTCGAAGTCAAGCAGAATTATGTCGGCCTTCAATGAGTTGGAACAGAAGATTTCCAACTGTCCCCCAGGTCGAAAGGTAGTCTGCTGTCCTTTCCTGAGGTCGTGCTGAAGACTACCGATCTTCCGCTCGAACTCGCGGAAGTCTGCAAACCTTCCCTGAGGTTGAGCGTTTGTCTAGTGACCTTCCCCAAGGTCGTGCTGAAGTCTGCCGACCCTCGCGAGTTCTAGCAGTAGTCTGCCGACCTTCCCCGAGGTCATGCTGAATTCTGCCGATATTCCCTAGTTCGAGCAGAAGTCTGCCGACTTTCCCGAGGTTATGCCGAAGTCTGCCAACCTTCGAACTGATCTCTGCCGAACATCAGTTATGTCGAGCCGAAGCCTGCTAACCTGCCAAGAGTTCGTGCGGAAGACTGCCAACCTTCCACGAGCTCGAGTCGAAGTCTGCCGACCTTTCTAGATGTCGGGAGGAAGTCTACCGACCTCCCCGAGATCGTAAGGAACAGTGTAGGCCTTCCTCGAGGTCGAGCGGATGACTGCCGACCTTCCGATTTCAGCGGAAGTCTACCGACCTTTCTCGTGGTCTTGCTGAAGTCTCACGACCTTCCCCGTGTTGTATCGGAAGTCTGTGCTGACCTTCCCCGTGGATGTGCAGAGTCTGCCGACCTTCCCTAAGTTAGAGCGGTGGTATGCCGACTTCCCCGAGATCGTGCAGAAAACTGCAGACATTATCCGAGTTGCGCCATAAACAGCCGACCTTCACCGACGTCAAGCACCGAACCTCGGTGCTAGGAGGATATCCTGCCAAAGGCCTAGCCTGTCTCCCTCCTCAAGGGAGCTGGTCAGCCATCGAGGTTTTTGGTTGTAGGCGAGTCGCTTGCGACTCGACAACACCGACTTTGCAATGTGGGATGACGGGCGACAGGACACAGGATGAAATGAGCGTGGAGAAAAGGTAATTGGTGCATTGCCTGTTCATTTCTCTGATGACTCGAATAGTTCGCAAACACAACACACGACACACAAAATTTCACAAACCAGGCAAAAAACACACAGCAAAAATAGTTAAAACGATACGGAACAGTGAAACAGTTCAAACCGAAAATCCGTTTTCTACTTTGGGAGAAGTAGACCTATTAAATGATAGTCATAGTAGTACAAGCACAGTAGTACCACAACATCACACATGTACAACACCACAGGCTCCACCAATTTACATGACACAAAACAGAATTGTAAAATGGCCGTATAAAACCTTTAAGAAAGATACTTTCATAAAAATTTTGGTAACGAAAAAACTACATTTGATGGTAATTGTCAGGAAGGAGAAACATTCCTCTTTCTGTAAAGTTCTTCGGAAGAAATTCATATCATATTACACATACGCAGCGAAAGAGGAAAAGCCAATGTAAGTAGTCATAAAAGGGCTATATCATGACTTTGACACAAAAGATCTCAAGGAAGAGTTTGATAATTATGGCTTTAGGCCAATTCATATACGGCAATTTAGAACACCAGTAGACATACCTGCAGTCTATGGGGCTGTAATACATCAACACAAAGAGTTTGACATATTAAATAATTAGAGAACTTTATCACGTATCAGATCGACTAGAACTGTATAAACACCGCACTGAGGATGTGGTGCAGTTTGAGAAATGTTGTGTACTGGGCCACAACAGAAATACTGTGGACTAAGAGACAGCATGTCCTCTCTGTTCATGCATGCACAGAAAAAAAAGACTGTCCTCTTAAAAACACGGAACATACATCAAAGTAGCTATGTACACTTTGTAAAAAAAAAAAAAAAACCGGGACACTCGACTGAATGGAAGCAGTGCGAAGTGATCAAGAAACAGATAGAAACACAACAACAAAATAAGGGCCTTAAACTCACCAAAAAAAACACTCAACAATAGGCAGGAAACGCGACCAAATATTCACTCAGAGACTGAATTTCCTCCCCTTCAAGTAGGGAAAATACAGACTGAACAAGGAAACACACACAGAGAACAAGCACTTACACAACAGAAACGGGACAATCCACAAAATCACGAGAGAAGGGCCACCAATACAACAGAAAACGCGACCATGTTCTCAGGATTGCAAGAAGTGGATCGGAAGCCTTCCAATCTTCTCCAAGGTCGAGCAGAAGTCTGCCTACCTTCCCTGAGGTCGTGCAGTGGTCTGCCGAACTTCTGCAAGTTCCAGCATATGCTAGCCGTCTTCCCCAAGGTCGTGCTGAAGTCTGCCGACCATCCCCATAAGTCGAGCGGAAATCTGCCAACCTTCCCCGATGTCTAGCAGAAGACTGCCGACTTCCCCGAGATCGTTTAGATGTCTGTCGATCTTCCCCGAGGTTGAGAAGAAGATTACCGACCTTTCCCGTGGATGAACATAAGCCTTCCGACATTATCCAAGGTCAATCAATAGACTGCCGACCTTCCCCGATTTCGAGTGGAAGTCTGCCACCCTTACCAGATATCGTGAGGAGGACTGCCCATCAATGCCTAGGTCGTTCTGAAGTATGCCGACCTTTCGCGAGATCGTACTGATGACTTCCGACCATCTCCTATGTTGAGAAAATGTCTGCCAACCTTCCCTGGGGTCGAACAGAATTATGCCGATCTTCTCCAAAGATGAGCAAAAACCTTCCATCCTGTCTCGAGTTCATTCGGAAGTCTGCTGACCTTCTCCGATTTCGTGCGAAAGTCTGTCGACCTTTACAAGTTCGAGCAGAAGTCCGTCGACCTATCCCGATGTCGCGAGGAAGTCTGCTGACCTTCCTGTTATGGTGAGGAAGACTCTACCCCTTCCCTATGGTCAATCGGTGGATTGCCGACCTTCCGATTTCGAGCGGAAGTCTGCCGACTTCCCCGAAATCGTGCAGGAATCTGCCAACCTTCCCCAAGGTTGAATGGAAGTCTGCCGACCTCCCCTGTGTTAAGCAGAAGCCTATCGACTTTTTCCAAATTCGATTGGTAGACTGTCGACCTTCAACAAGAACAAGCAGAAGACTGCCAAACTTACCCGAAGTGGAGCAGAAGTTTGCCATCCATCCCCGAGTACGATTGGAAGACTACTGATCTTACCAGCTCACGTGAGGACGTCTACCCACCAACACCTACATTATGCTGAATTTTGCTGACCATTCTCGAGGTAGTGCTGATGTTTTCCGACCTTCAACTGTGTCAAGCAAAAGTCTGGCGTCCAACCCCGAGGATTTACTGAAGTCTGCCGACATTCCCCAAGGTCGAACAGATATCTTCCGATTTTCCCCGAGATCGAACTGAACACTGCCGACCATCTCCTAGGTTCCTAGGTTAAGCAGAAGTCTGCCTACCTTCCCCAAGGTCGAGTTGAAGTCTACTGCCCATCCCAAGGTCGAATAGAAATATGCGGAACTTCCCCAAGTTTCAGTTGAAGTCTGCCAACCTTCCATGAGGTCGTGCTGAAGTCAGCCGACGTTCCCGAGTTCGTGCGGAATTTTCGAGATCATCCCTAAGGTCATGTGGAGATCTGCGAACCTTCTCTGTGATGGAGTATAAGACTGCCGACCTTCCCCGAGGACGATCGGATATCTACCGACCTTCCTCGATGAAAAGCTGAACACTGCCGACATTTTTTTTCGAATTTGAGCTGAAGTCTGCTAACCTTCAATTAGGTGGAGCGGAAGCCTGCCAACCTTTTCTAAGGTCGACTAGAAGTCTGCCTTCCTTCTCTGAGGTCGTGCTGAATTCTGCCAATCTTCTCCGAATTCGAGCAGATGTTTGCCGATCTCCCCGATGTCGTGCTGAAGTCTACCGACCTTCCCAGAGTTCGAGCGGACGTCTGCCGACCTTCCCCGTGGTTGAACAGAAACTTGCCGACATTCTCCGAGTCAAGCTGTAATCTGCTGACATTCCCAGAAGTCGAGCAGAAATGAACCGACATTCTCCAACGTCTAGGGGAAGTCTACCGACCTTCCCTGACGACTAGGGAAAGTCTTCGAACTTCTCCGAGGTTGTGGAGATGTCAGCCCATCTTACCCAATGTTCAGCAGAAGCCTACCGACCTTCCCCAAGGTTGAGCAGAAGCCTTCCGACCTTATCCGAGTTCGAGTGAAAGTATGCCGAACTTACCCCATGTCGAGATGAAGTCTGCCCACCAACATCTAGTTCTTGCTCAAGTTTGTCGACTTCTCAGAGGTCGTGTATAAGTCTGTCGATCTTCCCCGATGTTGAGCAGAAGCCTACCGAACTTCCCCGAGGTTGAACAGAAGTCTTCCGAGCTTCCCCCAGGGTCGAGAAGAAGGTTGTCGACTTTCCCCGATGTGGTCGAGAATAACACTTCTAATCTTCCCTGAGGACATGCAGAAGTCCGCCGACTTTTCACGAGTTTGAGCGGAAGTCTGCCGACCTTCCTGAGGCCGAGCGGTAATCTGTCGACCTTTCCCAAGGTCGTACTGAAGTCTGCTGACCTTCGTAGAGTTGAAGCGAAGGTCTGCCGACCTTCCACGAGGTCGTGCTTAAGTCCACCGACCTTCCTCAAAATCGATCGGCAGTATGCCGACTTCCCCGAAGTCATGCAGAAGTCATCCGACTTTCCACAATGTCGGACAGGAGTCTGCTGTTCATCCCAGTGGTCGATCGGTAGTTTGGTCCATCCGTGTGGTAGAGTGGAAGATTGCAGAAAATCGCCGAGGTCGAGTGCAAGTCGGCCGACCTTCTCCGCTGTCGAGGGAAAGACTGGCGACCTTAATCGATGTCGAGAGGAAGTCTGCATACCAACCTCGAGATAGTGCTAAAGTCTGCCGACCTTTCCCGATGTCTTGCTGATATCTTCCGATCATTACCTAGGTCGAGCGTGAGTTGGCCGATCTTCCCTGAGGTCGAACGGAAACATTTCCGACCATCTCCGAGGTTGAGCAGAAGACTTCCGGCCTTCCCCGCGCTCGTGCAGAAGTCTGCCGTCATCCATCCAGCTCAGGCAGAAATCTACCGACCTTCTCCGATGCCATGCTGATGTCTGCAGACCTTTCCTAGTTCCAGCAGAAGTCTGCCAACACTTTCCGAGGTCGAATTGTACTCTACCGACCAAGGTCGAATGGAAGACTGCTGATATTCCCCGAAATCGTTCGAAAATCTGCCCACCAACCCCGATATTGTGCTGAAGTCTGCCGACTTTCCCAGAGGCTGAGCAGAATTCTGCCAACAATCCCCGAAGTCGTACGGAAGTCTGCCGACCTAATACAAGTTTGAGCATAAGACAGCCGACCTTCCCCGAGTTCAAAGGGAAGTCTGCTGTCCATACCTGATGTCGAGAGGAAGTCTGCCCTATTTCTGAGGTCGTGCTGATATCTTCCGACCATCATCTAGGTCGAGGAAAAGTCTGCCGACATTCTCCGAAGTTGAGCAGAAGCTTTCCGACCTATCCCGAGTTCGAGCGGAAGACTGCCGACCATCCCTGAGGTCGAGATGATGTCTGCTGGCCTTTACCATGGCCGCGCTGAAGTCTGCCGACCATCCCAAAGCTGAAGCGATAGTCTGCGAACTTGTATGTGGTTGTGCCTGAAGTCTGCCGTCCTTCCACAAGTTTGAGCATAAGACAGCCGAAGTTATGTGAGGTTGAGCAGAAGCCTTCCGACTTTCACCGTGGACGAGCGGATGTCTGCCGACCAACCTCGAGGTCGAGCAATGGTCTTAGAAACCTTTCCAGATCCCGAAAGGAAGTCTGCATATCCTCCACAAGGTCCTGCTGAAGTCTTCGGAACTTCCAAAAGTTCGATCGAAAGTCTGCCGACTTCCCCGAGGCCGAGCCGAAGACCGACGACCTTCCCAGAGGTCGTGCTGAAGTCTGCGACATTCCGTGAGATCGAGCGGAAATCTATCGACATTCCCTGATGTACTGAATTTTGCAAACCATCCCAAGATCGAATGGTATTCTGCTGACATTCCCTGAGATCGATTGAAAGTCTGTCGACCTTCCTGAGTTCCAGCGGAAGTCTGCCGAATCTTCACCGAGTTCCAGTGGAAGTCTGCTGTACTTCACTGAGGTCGTGCTAAAGTCTACCGAACTTCCCCTAGTTTGCTCACAAGTCTGGCGACATTCGTGGAAATCGTTCGGAATTCTGCCGGCCTTCACCGAGTTCCAGCCAATGTCTGCTGACCTTACCTGAGGTCATGCTTAAGTCTACCGAACATCCCCGAATATGAGCGGAAGTCCCAGAAGTCGTGCAAAGGTCCGCCGACATACCCGAGTTCGAGCATAAGAGTCATTTACTTTCCCGAGGTCGAACAGAAGTGTAACGACCTTCTAGGATTTGGATGAGATGTGTACTGACCTTCTCCGAGCACGTAATGAAGTCTGCCGAACTTCCTTAGGTTGAACGAAAGTCTGCCCACCTTCGGCGAGGTCATGTGGAATACTGCCGACCTTTTCTGCAGTCTATCAGTAGTGTGTGGACCTTCGTCGAGGTTTAGCAGAAGCCTGCCGACATTCCCAGAGATCGAATGGAAGTCTATCGACCTTCCCCATGTTCGTGCTGAAGTCTGCCGACCTCCCCTGAGTTCCAGCGGAAGTCTGTGGACTTTCTCCTAGTTCCAACAGAAGTCTGCTGACCTTCCTTAAGATGGCGCTAAAGTCTTGCAACCTTCCCAGAGTTGAAGCGAAAGTCTGCGACCATTCACAAAGTCGTTCCTGAAGTCTGCTGATATTCTCCGAATTCTATCGGAAGTCTACCTACCTTTCCTGAGATCGTGCTGAAGTATGCCGTCATTCATCGAGTTCGAGCAGAAATTTACCGATCTTTCCCGATGTGATGAAGTCTGCGGACCTTCCCGTGTTTGAGCGGAAGTCTGCCGACTTTTCCCTAGGTCGAATGGTACACTACCGACCGTCATTGAGATTGAGCAGAAGCCTGCCGACCTTACTCGATGTCGATAGGAAGTCTGCACACCAACACCTAGGTCATGGTAAGGTCAGCCGACCAATATACGAGGTCGTGCTAATGTCTTCTGACCTTCACCTAGGTCGAGAAAAAGTCTTACGGCATTCCCCAGGGTCGTATGGGATTCTGCCGATCTTCCCTGAATCTGAGCAGAAGCCTTCCGACCTATTCCGAATTCGAGCCGAAGTCTGCCGACCTTCCCTGAGGTCGAGCAGATGACTGCCGGCCTTTCCCAAGGTCGTGCTGAAGTCTGCCGACCTTCCCAGAGTTGAAGTAAAAGTCTGCGATCTTCCATGTGGTCGTGCCTGAAGTATACTGACCTTCCACAAGTTCGAGCATACGGCAGTCGATGTACTGCGAGGTAGAGCAGATGCCTTCCGACTTTCCCAAGGTCGAGCAGATGTCTGCCGACCAACCCCTAGGTCGAGCAATTGTCTTACAATCTTCCCGAACGATGAGCCAAAGTACACCGACCCTCCACGAGTTTGTCCTGAAGCCTTCCGACCTTCCCCCAAGTTCAATCGGAAGTCTGCCGATATCCCCGAAGTCGAACGGAAGACCAACGACCTTCCCCGAGGTCGTGTTGAAGTCAGCGATATTACCCAATTTCAAGTGGAAATCTACCGACATTCCCTGATGTCGTACTGAAGACTTCAGACCTTCCTGAGATCGAACGGAATTCTGCTGATATTCCCTGAAGTCGTGTGAAAGTCTGCCGTCCTTCCCCGAGTTCGTGCTGATGTCTGCCGACCATCCCGGAGTTCCAGCGAAAGTCTGCTGACCTTCACTGAGGTCGTGCTTAAGTCTACCGTACATCCCCGAATATGAGTGGAAGTCTAGCGACATTCGCCGAAGTCGTGCAGAGGACTGCTGACTTTCCCGAGATTGAATATTAGACTCCTTAACTTTCCCGAGGTCGAGCAGAAGTGAACCGACTTTCCAGGATGTCGAGCAGATGTTTGCTGACCTTCTCCGAGCACGCAATGAAGTATGCCGACATTCCAGAGGTTGAATGGAAGTCTGCTCACCTTTGGCGAGGTCATGCGGAATACTGTCGATCTTTTCCATAAGTCAATCAGTAGTCTAGGAACCTTCATCGAGATTGAGCAGAATCCTGCCGACATTCCCAGAGGTCGAGTGGAAATCTGCCGAACTTCCCCAAGTTCATGCTGAAGTCTGCCGACCTCCCCTGAGTTCCAGAAAAGTCTGTCGACTTTCTCCTAGTTCCAGCAGAAGTCTGCTGACCTTCCCTGAGGTCGAGCTAAAGTCTTACAACCTTTCCCGATTTAAATGTAAGTCTGCTGACCTTTCACGAGGTCGTACCTGAGGTCTACCGATCTTCCACAAATTCAAGCATAAGATAGCCGATGTTCTCTGAGATTGAGCAGGTGAATTCCGACATTCGCCGAGGTCGAACAGATGTCTGCTGACCAACGCCGGGTCGAGCAATGGTCTTACAACCTTCCTGGATCTCGAGCAGAAGTCTGCCGACCCTCACAAAGTAGATTGCAAGTCTGCCGACGATCTTTGTGGTCGAGCATAAGTCTAACATGCTTCCCCGAAGTCGAGCAGTAGTCTGCTATCCTTCCGCGATGTAAAATGGAAGTTTGACGACCTTCCCGAGTTCGAGCGAATGTCTGCCGAACTTCCCCAATTTCGAATGGTCTCCGAGCATATAATGAAGTCTGGTGACCATTTCTGAGATTTTGTGGAAGTATGCTGACCTTCCTCAAGGTCAAGCGGAATCCTGGCGATATTTTCCGAACCCGAGCGGTAGTCTGTATACCTTCAATGAGGTGGAGCAGAAGACTGCCAACCTTTCGCACAGTCGAGCAGAAGTCTACCGATCTTACCCAACATCGAGAGGAAGTCTATCTACCTACCTCGAGTTCGTGATGATTTCTGCCGACCTTTACCGAGGTTGTACTGATGTCTTCCGACCATCACCTATGTCGAGTGCAAGTCTGGCGACCATCCCATCATTTCAAGTGCAAGTGCGCTGACCTTCCGCCAGATCAAAGGGAACTCAGCCGAACTTCCCCGGGGTCGTGCTAAAGTCTGCCGACCTTGCTGAGGTCGAGCAGAAATCTGCAGACCTTCCCTGAGTTCGAGCGGTAGTCTGTGGTCCTTCCCCAAGGTAGAGAGGAAGTCAGCCGACATTCTTGAGTTCGAATGGAAGTCTGCCGATCTTTCTCGATGTCGGGATTAAGTCTGCCGACCTCCCCGTGACCATGAGGAATACTGTAGCCCTTCCCCGAGGTCGAGCGGTGGACCACCGACCATCCGATGTCAAGGGGAAGTCTGCCATCCTTACCCGATGTAGAGAGGAATTCGATCCGAAGTCTGCCGACTTGCCCATAGTCGTGCGGAAGTCTGCCGACCTTCCCTGTATTCAAGCGTTCGATTTTCGAACTTCCCTGTGATCGAGTGGAAGTCTACCGACCTTCCCCGAGGTCGTACATAAATATGCTGACCTTCCCTGATTTAGAGCATTAGTCTGCTGTCATTTCACCTAGGGTAGAGCAGATATCTTCCGACATTCCCGAGTTAATGTGTAATCCTTCTCGATGTCGAGAGGTAGACTACCGACCACCCTGTGATCGTGAGGAAGACAGTAGCCCTTCCCGGAGGTCAACTGGTGGACTGCCGACCTTCCAATTCCGAACAGAAGTCTGCTGACCTTTCCCCGAGGTCGTGCTAAAGTCTGCCGATCAATCCCAACTTGTATCGGAAGTCTGCCAAACCCTTTCCGAGCTTGTGCTGAAGTCTGCCGACATTTTCTAAGTTTGAGCAGAAATTTGACTTCTGTGAATTCGTGCAAAAGTCTGCCCTTCTTTCCCGAGGTTCAGGAAAAGCCTTCCGACCTTCCCCGACAGCAAGTCTACAGAATTTACCCGATGTTGAAAAGGGAGTCTGCCTGCCAACCCCATGATTATGCTGAAGTTTGCCGACTTTTCTCGAGGTCGATCATATGTCTTCCGATTTTCCCCGAAATCGAAAAGGACTCTGCCGACCTTCCCCGATTCGAAGAAAAGGCCTACCGACCTTTTTCTAAATCGAGCGTATGTCTGTGGACCTCCCCCAAGTACGTGCTGAGGTCTGCCGAACTTCCCGAGTTCGTGCGGAAGTCTGCCGACCTTCCTCGAGGTTATGCATAAGTTTGCCGATCATCTGTTTGGTCGAGCAAAAGTATGTCGACCTTCCCTGAGGTTGAGCAGAAGCCTTCCGGCCTTTACCGATTATTAGCAGAAGAGCAGCAGACTGCCGACCTTCCCGAGTGCGTGCAGCAGTCTGCCGACCTCCTCAAGGTCATGTGTAAGTCTTCCGATCACCTGTGTGGTTGAGCGTAAGTCTGCCTACCTTCCATGGGGTGGAATGGAATTCTGCCGACGTCTTCCGAAGTTAAGAAGAAGCCTTCCGACCTTTCCGAGTTCGACTCGAAGTCTGCCGACCTTCTTCGAGTTCCATTGGAGGTCTGCCGATATTACCCATGTCGAGTGGAAGTCCGCCCATCAACCCCAAGGTCGAGCTGAAGTCTGCCAGCCTTTCCTGTGGTCTTGATGATGTCTTCCGACCATCACCTAAGTCGACCGGAAGTCTGCC
Source organism: Dryococelus australis (assembly GCA_029891345.1). NCBI lineage: Eukaryota > Metazoa > Arthropoda > Insecta > Phasmatodea > Phasmatidae > Dryococelus > Dryococelus australis. The sequence goes on from CM057009.1 coordinate 193,761,381, forward strand.
GACCGTACCCGAGTTCGAGCAGAAGTCTGCAGTCCATCCCAGAGGTCGAGTAGAAGACTAACAAACTTCCCCGACTTCCATTGGAAGTCTGCCGATATTACCAGAAGTCTGCCCATCAACCCTGAGGTCGTGCTGAAGTCTGCCGGCCTTTCCCGTGGTCTTGATGATGTCTTCCGACCATCACATAGGTCGAGTGGAAGTCTGCCGACCGCCCCCGAGTTCGAGAGCAAGTTGGCCAACCTTTGTCGAGGTCGAACGTAACTCTGGTGACCTTCCATGATGTCGAGAGGAAATCTGCCGACCATCCCTGAGTTTGAGTGGTAGTCTGCTCTGTCTTTCACTTAGGTAGAGTGTAAGTCTGCTGGCATTCCCAAGTTCGAGTGGAAGTCTACCGACCATTCCCGATGTCGGGAGGAAGTCTGCCGACCTCTCCGTCATCGTGAGGAAGACTCTATCCCTTCCCCGAGGTCGAGCGGTCGACTGCCAACCTTCCGATTTTGAGTGGAAATCTGCTGACCTTTCCCCGAAGTCGTGCTGGAGTCTGCCGACTTTCCTTAAGTGAGAGCAGAAGTCTGCTGACTTCCTCGAGGACATGCAGATGTCTGCCGACCTTCACCAAGGTTGAGCAGAAGCCTTCCGACCTTCCCAAGGTCGAACAAAAGACTGCCGACCTTACCCGAATTGGAGTGGAAATCTACCGACTATTCCCAATGTTAACAAGGAAGTCTGCCCACCACCCTGGTGATGTGCTGATGTCTGCCGGCCTTACCCGAAGTCTTGCTTATATTATTAGAGCATCACCTAGGTCGAGCAAAAGTCTGCCGAATTTCTCTGTGTCCGAACGAAATTGTACCGACCTTCTCCGAAGTTTAGCAGAAGCCTTCCGACATTATTGAGATCAGTCGGAAGGCTGCCAACATTCCCCGAAGTCGTACGGAAGTCTGTTGAACTTCCCGAGTTCGAGTGAAAGTCTGGCAACATTCCCCGAAGTCGTGCGGATGTCTGCCAACCTTCCCCAAATTCGAGTGGATGTCTGCCGACATTCAATGAGGTCGTGCTAAAATCAACCGTTCTTTGCTGAGTTCAAGCAGAAGTCCCATCGACATTCTCAATGTTAAGCAGAAGGCTGCCGGCCTTTTTGGAAGTCGAGCAGTAAACTGTCAACCTTCAATTAGATGAAGCAGAAGACTGCCAACCTTACCCAAAGTCGACCGGAAGTCTGCTGTCCTTCTGCGAGTTCAAGTACAAGAAAACCAAACTTCCCCACAGTCGAGAAGAAGTCTGCCCACCAACACCTAGGTTGTGCTGATGTTTTCCGACCTTTACCTAGTTCGAGCAAAAGGCTGCAGACCATCCCAATGGTTTAGCAAAAGTTTTCCGACTTTCCCCGAGGTCGTGTGGATGTCTGCTGACGAACGCCGAGATCGAGCAGAGTCTGCAGTCCATCCCTGAGATCAACCAGATGATTGTGGACTATCCCCAATGGTGTGTGGTGGACTCCCCACCATCCCCGAGGTGGACCAATGGTTTTACAACCTTACCGGATCTTGAGCAGAAGTCTGCCGACCATTCCCAAGAATGTGCTGAAGTCTATCGATTTTCCCCGAGATCAAAGAGAACTTTGCCGACCTTCCGAGCGGTTGAGCAGAAGCCTGCCGACCTTCTTCGAAGTCTGATGACGTTTCTCGTTGTCGAGCATATGACTAACATTTATCCCCAAAGTCGAGCAGAAGTCTATCAATCTTACGCGAGGTCATTAAAGAGTTTGCCGGACCTCCCGAACTAGAACAGAATTCTGCCGATCTTCTCCGAAGTTGAGCAGAAGCATCCCAACCTTCCCCGAGGTAAAGCGGAAGACTTCCGACCTTCCCTAAGGTCATTCGGATGTCTGCCGACCTTTCACAAGTTAGAGTGGAAGTCTGATGACCTTCCCAGAGGGTGAGCGTTAGTCTGTCGGCTTTTCCCAAGGTCGAGCAAGAGTCTGCCGACCTTCCCCTGATTCGAACAAAGTTCTGCCGATCTTCTCCGAAGTTAAGCTGAAGCCTTCCGTCCTTTCCCTGAGGATTAGCAAAAGTCTTCCGTCTTTCCCCGAGGTCGAGCGGATGTCTGACGACCAACCCGAGGTCGCACAGGATCTGCGGACCATCCCCGAGTTCAATTTGATGACTGTGGACTAACCCCGATGTCGTGTGGAAGACTGCCGACCATCCCCGAGGTCAAGTAATGGTCTTACAACCTTCCCAGATCTTGAGCAGAAGTCTGATGACCTTCACAATGTCGCGCTGAAGTCTGCCGACCGTTCCCAAGATCGTGCCGAAGTCTATCGATTTTCCCCGAGATCTAAGAGAACTCTTCCGACCTTCCCAGAGGTTGAGCAGAAGCCAGCCAACCTTTTCCGAATTCAAGTGGAAGTCTGCTATCCTTCCGTGAGATCAAACGGCAATTCGCCGACCTTAACAAGCTCGAACAGAATTCATCCAACATTCTCCGAAGTTGAGCAGAAGCCTTCCGAACCTCCCCAAGATCGACCAGAATACTGCTGACCATCCCCGAGTTCGAGCAAAAGGCCGCCGACCTTTTCCGAAGTCTAGCAGTAGATTGTCGACGTTCAATTAGTGAAGTGGAAGACTGCTGATCTTTCCCGATATCAAGAGGAAGTCTGCCCACAAAAACACCTAGGTCGTGTTGAAGTCTGCTGACCTTTTTCGAGGTCATGCTGATGTCTATCGAACTTCACCTAGGTCGAGCAAAGTCAGCCGAACTTCCCCAGGGTAGAACAAAATTCTGTCGACCTTCTCTTAAAACTGAGCAGAAGCCTTACAACCTCCCCGAGGTTTTGCAGAAGCCTTCCATCCTTCTTCTAGTTTGAGCAGAAGCCTTCCGACCTTCCCCGGGGCCGAACAAAAGACAACCGACCTTACCAGAGTTCTAGTGGAGTCTGCCGACATTTCCCGATGCCAAAAGGAAGTCTGCCCACCAAAACTTAGGTCGTGCTGAAGTCTGCTGAACATTTCGAGGTCATGCTGATGTCTTCCTACCTTCACCTAGGTTGAGCACAAGTCTGCCGAACTTCTCCAGGGTAAAACAAAATTCTGCCCACATTCTCCGAAGTTTAGCAGAAGCATTCCGACCTTCCCCAAGGTTTAGCAGAAGCGTTCCGAACTTCCCCACAATCAGGCGGTAGTCTGACAACATTCCCTGAAGTCTTACGGAAATCTGCCTCCCTTCCCCAAGTTCGAGCATAAGACAGCCAATCTTCTCCGAGGTCGAGCAGAAGACTGCCGAGATTCCCCGAGTTCGAGTGGAGGTCTGCAGACCTTCCCCTAGTTCGTAATGAAGTCCACCGACATCCCCGAGTACCAGGTGAAGTCTGCTGACCTTCACCAATTCCCAGCAATAGTCTAAATACCTTCCCTGAGGTCGTTCTAACGTCTACCGACCTACCCCGAGTTCGAGCGGAAGTCTGGCGACATTCCCTGAGTTCGAGAGTTAGACTGCCGAACATCCCCGAAAGCGACTGGAAGTCTACCGAGCTTCCAGGATGTCAAGGAAATGTGTTCAATGAGATGAAGTGGAAGAATGCCAAACTTACCCGAAGTCGAATAGAATTATGCCGACCTTCCACAATTTTTGATTGGAAGTGTGCCGACCTTACCCGATGTCGACAGGAAGTTTGCATCCCAACACCTAAGTCGTACAGATCACTTCCGGCCTTCACCTAGGTCGAGCAAAAGTCTGCCGACCTTCCCTGGAGTCGAACGAAATTCTGCCATCCTTCTCCTAAGTTGAACAGAAGCCTCCCGACCTTCTCCAAGGTTGAGATGATAATTTCCGACATTCGCCGTGGTCGAATAAAATGTCTGCCTACCTTCCCGGAGTTCGAACATAAAGAATTCGGCCTTCCCCGAGTTGAGAAGAAGACTGCCGAATGTCCCCGAGTTCGAGTGGAAGTCTGACGACCTTACCCAATATCGAGAATAAGTCTGCCCACCAACACCTAGGTCGTGCTGAAGTCTGCTGACCTTTCCCAAGGTAGTGCTGATGTCTTCCGACCTTCACCAAGGTCGAGCAAATGTCTCCCGACTTTCCCTGGGGTCGAACAGTATTCTGCCGACCTTGTCCGTAGTTGAGCAGAAGCCTTCCCATCTTTCTCTAGTTCTAGCGTAAGTCTGCGTCTTTTCCTGGTGTTGACAAGGAAGTTTGCTCAACAACCCTTAGGTTGTGCTGAAGCCTTCCGACCTTCCCCGAGGTAGAGCAGAAGCCTCCGAACTTCCCCACAATCAGGCAGAAGTCTGCCAACATTCCCCAAAGTCGTACAGAAGTCTGCCTCCCTTCCCCGAGATCGAGCATAAGACAGCCAATTTTCCCCGTGGTCGAGCAGAAGACTGCCCTCCTTAACCAGGGTCGAGGGGAAGTCTGCTGACCTTACCCGAGTTCGAGTAGGAGTCTGCCTATCTTCCCAGAGTTCAAGTTGAAGTACATAATTCTGCCGGTATTCTCCGAAGTTAAGGAGAAGCTTTCCGTCCTTCCCTAGTTCGAGCTGAAGGCTGCCGACCTTCCCGGAGGTCGAGCGGTTGTCTGATGGTCTTTCCCAAGGTCGTACTGAATTTTGCCGACCTTCTCAGAGTTGAAGCGAATGTCTGCGACCTTCCACGAGGTCGTGCCTGAAGTCTGCCGACTGTCCACAAGTTCGAGCATAACACAGCAGACATTCACCGAGGTTGAGCAGAAAACTTCCGACTTTTCCCGAGGTCGAGCGGATGTCTGCCGACTAACCCCGAGATCGAGCAGGGTCTACGGACAATCCATGTAATCAACCGGATGTCTGTGGACTATCCACAATGTTGTGTGGAAGACTGCCAACCTTACCCGATGATGAGAGGAAGTCTTTCCACCAATACCTATGTAGTGCTGAAGCCTGCCGACCTTTCCCGAGGTTGTGCTGATGTCTTCCATCCTTCACCTAGGTCGAGCAAATGTCTACTGACCTACCCTGGGTTTGAACAAAATACTGCCGACCTTCTCTGTAACTGAGCAGAATCCTTCTGGCCATTACCAGGTTCAAGCACAAGTCTGCCAACCTTCCCTAAGGTCGAGTGATAGTCTGCTGGACTATCCCAAGATCTTGCTTAAGTTTTCCGGCCTTACCTGAGTTAAACGATAGTCTGTCAACCTTTCACGAAGTTGTGCCTGAAGTCTGCCGATCTTCCACAAGTTCGAGCATAATACAGGCGACCTTCTCCGAGGTTGATCATAATAATTCCGACTTTCCCCAAGGTTAAGTGGATGTCTGTGGACCCACCCCGAGGTTGAGCAGGTTCTGCGGACCATCACCAAGATCGACCCGATGTCTGTGGACTATCCCCAATGTCGTGTGGAAGACTGCCGACCATTCCCAAGGTCCAGCAGGTTCTGTGGACCATCACCAAGATCGATCCGATGTCGTTGGACTATCCCCGATGTCGTGTGGAAGACTGCCGAGCATCCCCGAGGTCAAGGAATGGCCTTACAACCTTCCTGGATCTCGAGCGGAAGTCTGCGGATCTTCATGAGGTCGATTGGAAGTCTGCCGACGTTCCTCGTAGTCGAGCTTAAGTCTAACATGCTTCCCCGAAGTCGAGCGGTATTCTGTCATCCTTCTGCGAGGTCAAACGGGAGATTACCGACCTTCCGAGGTCGAACTGAATTCTGCCGACCTTCTCTGAAGTTGAGCAAAATCCTTCTGACCTTCCTGGAGATCGAGCAGAAGACTGCGTCCCTTACCCAAGGTCATGCGGAAGTCTGCCAACCTATTACAGGTTTGATTGGAAGTCTGCCAACCTTCCCTGAGGCCGAACAGTAGTCTGCCAGCCTTTCCCAACGTCGTGCTGAAGTCTGCCAACATTCCCCGAATTGAAGCAAAACTCTGCCGACCTTCCATGTGGTATTTATGAAGTCTACCGACCTCCCCAAGTTTGATCGGAAGACTGCCGAACTTTCTCGAGGTCTACTGCAAGTCTGTAGATCTTCACCGATGTCGAGTTGAAGACTGGTGACCTTACCTGATGTCGAGAGGAAGTCTTTCCCACCAACCCCGATGACATGCTGAAGTCTGCCGACGTTTCCCGAGGTCGTGCTGATGTCTTCTGACCTTTCCTAGATCGAGTGTGAGTCTGCCGACCTTCCCCGAGGTCGAATGGATCTTTGCCGACCTTTCCCGAGGTTGAGCAGAAGCCTTCCGACTTTCACCGATGTCGAGCAGACGTCTGCCGAAATTCGCCGAAGGAGAGCAGAAGTCCACCGACCTACCCCGAGATAGTGCTGAAGTCTGGGGACCTTCCCGCATTCGAGCGGAAGTCTGCCGACCTTCTCCGAGTACCAGCAGAAGTCTGCTGACCTTCTCTGAGGTCGTGCTAAAGTCTACCAACCTTCCCCGAGTTCGAGAGGGAGTCTGGCAATATTCCCAGAAGTTGTAAGAAAGTCTACCGACCTTCCCCGAGTTCGAGCGGAAGTCTGGCAACATTCCTCGAAGTCGTGCGGAAGTCTGCCGACCTTCCCCGAGTTCGAGTGGATGTCTGCCGACCTTCCCTCAGGACGTGCTAAAGTTTACCGACCTTCGCCATGTTCGAGCGGATGTCTGGCGACATTTCCCAAAGTGGTGCGGAAGTCTGCCGACCTTCCCTGAGTTCGAGCGTTAGTCTGCTGTGCTTCCCCAAAGTAGAACGGAAGTCTGACGACCTTTCCTGGTGCAAGTGTAAAACTGCCACAAAGTTCCTGGTGGAACCGGCGATGGCTTCTCCAAACCTCCCCTCCAGGTGGCCGATACCTATGAAAAGGTCATACCTGGAACTCTGCTTTCTAATCAGACTACGTTATCCCCCAAACACAAAAAGCTAAATCGGCTCTTTTGATCACATGTGCCACCAGGAACTTTGCAATTTTGAAGCCACCATACTGTCTGAAAGAGTAAAAGAAAACTACACTAATCTACTAACTCACACACTAACTACGATTTCGCACCTGCACATGTCCTTATATGGTGAATTTAAGCACGGCGGTATACCTCTTAACTGCTATCTCGGCTCAGTGCGCTCGTGTTGTGCAGCACTTATTTTTAGAGAATTCCTGGTAACCAGAAGCATTCCCCACCACCTCGTCCCCTGGCGCATAGGGTTTGGGCCGAACCCAACTGCTCACTCCGTATCGGCACTCATACACACACACACACACACACTCATTCATTAACCATCGCTGTATGCCATCGCTTACATTTTACTAACCATAAAATAACATACAAGTAGTTTTCACCATTAGTCACATTTTATAATATTGATGCTCTGTATTTCGTCAGATACATCTGAGACTTACATTCGGGAGAGTTATTACATCCAGGTTTATTTTGTCTTGTCCGGTGTTTCTGGGCGGCTGGATGGAGGTTCATGGGGGAGATTTCCTCAGTTTTCTTCCTTTCCTGTTCTCCCTTTCCTCGGCCTGGGGTCCTCACACTACCATCCAGGCTTTTCTCCCCCAGTTCCTCCCCTGCCTGTCCAGGCCCATCCCAAAGGGTTGGCATGTCACTTTCGGTGTGGCGAGTCCATATCGATGGTAAGATTGCCATCCGTGTTTGAAGGACTAATACCTGACCACAGTGTATCAATTGAAGGGCTTCCTGTAGTCAAAGATACGCCTCCCATATGTACGGATGGAATCCTTAAGGATGTCAGATTCTACGAACCTTTCACCCCTTCGTCAGTAACACTCCTTAAGGAGAGTTAGTAATGCCTCGGGTTTGGTGGGCAGGCCTGCCTGGGCGACGACAAGCCTGTCCAGAGTTTCCATTTTAGGGAACAGAACCCTGTCTTCTCCCTCCATGTTCCTTATGACGAGGTCAAGAACAAATGCCTACGTGACTGGATCTTCCAGCCTGGTGAGCATCGCTCCCCTAATGGTTTCCTCATACAACTACTGTGGGTCTTCCGGGTCTGCTCATGCAAGCCAAGCCTGTACAGCAACATCCACCATGTTCTTATCTTCTAGCCAGTCTATTCTTATGGTTTTTATTTCCTCAGAAGTCGCTTCTGATTTCATGACCAGCAACTTATGGAGAAAGACTTCCCTTTCAACCTTGGTTTCCTGTGGTTGATCGTTTTGTAGTTCCTCCATCGGTACTCCTGTTGAACATACCTCCCTGGCTGGGGACATGGCACAGACTGTTCTACATCTGTTGTCACTCTTGAGTTTTCTCATGCTATTGCTACACAAGCAAAGCCCTCCCAGACGAACACCACACGGTACCACGTACAAGGCCATCCAGGTGCTATTTGGTCTTCCTGACCCTGACCACTCGTTCTGTACTGTTCCAGATCGATAATTCCCATTATCGACCTAGACTTTGGCAACTCCAGTTCCCTTTTCCAGGTTGCTTCCTTCTTGGAGGGATGTTCACAGGGCATTCTCCCATGTACCTTTGTTGGTTCACTGATCACAATTAGGAGAGGGGTGTTTTGAGGGCCACCCCCTTCATCCAAGATGATTTCTGGGAAGTGGTGATTACCCATGTTGGTTCTCATCATCGTTCGCAGACTCATCCTCCTCTTCGACCTTAGAACTGTCCAGATCCCGGCTCAACCGGCGACCCGTCCACCATACGTCAAACACCTCTCTCGTTTTTGCAATTTTTTGTCAGATAGCTTAGTACAGACTTCATTGTGTCCCTGTCCCGGAGCATGACCCCGAGACAGAGAGGTCCACAGTTCCCCACAAATTCCATTCCTTGGTCCTCGATTTTGGGGCTCTCCAGTGCGTGAGTGGAGGTGTCATCCAACCAACACACCACACACATGGGGTCTTCCACCAAGCTCATAGAGAACAGCTTTGAATGGAAGTTTCCTTGGCCAGTCAAGAACTGCGCAGAGTAGTGGCCCACTTCGAGCCACTCCTCCAAGTGCAGTCTCTCCATGACACACGGAAATATTCCGCACGTGAATCTGCCTTTATCGTTAAAGTTCCATTTGGTCTGCCATGTTGTCAGTGTAGCTTCCTTGATTTCTTTTAGATCAGCGGGGGGAATAACTCCCCACCTTCTCCTATGAGCAATTTCCCCTTTTTGCACCACCAGAAGATCCAGAGGGATCTCTCCAGTAATCAGCTGGGGAGCCTCTGTGAAGCTGTCCTGTAGGCTTTGGTGATACACAACAGTGCAGCTCTTTGAGCACTGTTTATCGTTCTCTTGCCATGGACACTTTCTGCCTCCAGGAACCACACCCCACACACATACTTGAGGATGGGCAGGTACACGAGCATGTTCATTAGCTTGAGGGTCCAGTATCCAAGTCCCCAGTTTGCAGGAGCTACCACCCAGAGCCTGTGGAACATTGTCACAGCCTTGTTCACTGCATTGCGAACATGGGCATGGAATGCGAGCAGACTTTCGAGTATTACTCCAAGTTATTTCATCTCGGTCACCATCTTGATGACCCTGCCCTGAAACTTGATCACTGGACTTCGCTTAAGGTTTCCCTTAAGCAAGATGGCGTTGATTTTCTCGGTTGAGAGGTCCATTTTGAACCTTTCAGCCCAATCCTCTACCATTTGCAGTGACATGTCACTCTTTTCTTCCCGTTCTTTATGTGACCAGGCCGGGACAAGGAGTAACCCATCGTCCGCGTATCCATAAAAAGGCAGCCTTGCGGGAATTACAGCCAAAGCAGCCACTGGAAGATTACATTCCAGAGTATTGGACGAAGGACTGATCCTTGTGGGCAGCCCTTGGTCAGCACCTTCTCTTCTCTGTGCATTCCGATATCCAATGCATACAATCGATTAGTCAGAAGGCTTTCCGTGAGTCCATAGATATTCCTTGGACACTCCAACATGCACAGCTAACACAGAATCTGCAGCCACCACACATTGGTGACCACCCCCTAGATATCCCGGGTAATTGCCAAGACATACCTAGGATCATAGGTTTTCACGTGATCAACCCTGTCCATGAATGCCATCTCTGTACTCTTCCCCTTCATGAAACAATAATTTCGTGGATGTATGCCCTGGATTACGTCCAGTTACTGCATTAGCCTTTGGTTTACAAGGCATTCCAACATCTTCCCCATTACTGGGAGAAGTGTTTTCGGCCTGTATGATTTCGCCTTTCTCGGATTTCTCCCTTCTCCTTTATAGATAACTATAAGGAGCCCTTTATTCCACCCAGAAAGGAAAATTCCTTCCTTGACAGTCATTAAACAGGTCTAGAGTGTCCTGACGTATCCGAGGGTATGCCCGGAGGAGCATTTCCCCCATCATGCCATCAAGTCCAAGGGCTTTCTTAGCTTTGTCCTTCTAACTATAGAATCCAGTTCTTGCATAGAGAATGGTGCCATGTCCTCTGTTGTCATTGGGCTTTGCTGTATTGCCCTTATTCTCTCGTGTTACTAGGTCTCCCCTACCACAGTATCATCTGGAAACAGCATTTCCAGAATGTGCATTGAAATCTCCTCGGAGGTCTGAAATAGAGGTCCATCAGTCTCCAGGGCTGGCATCCTCTAAGCCTCTTACCTTGCCTGTCACCATCCGGTAGACCAGAATCCATGGGTCTTGGTTTCCCCTATCCGTGACTAAGTCTCTCCAGGCTGTCTGCCTTTTCTTCCTGAGTAGTCTACGATAGTGGGTCCTGGCGACATTGTACTGTTCTACTGCCTGTGGTCTTTGGGCTGGGTGTTTGGCCTTTTTAACCACTTCCTGGGGTATTTTACCTGCTTCCTGTGGGCTTCCAGCTCATCATCCCACCAGAGGTGATGAGCTACCTTCCATTGAGTCTTTGGTATGGCCTGATCACAGGCAGCCATCAGAATTTCCCCTATCCTTTTTTCCCTTAAATCCAGCGACTACCATGATTTGTCTCCACTGTACTCCCTGAGACTGCGTAACAGTACCCTGTCAAACAGTGGCCAGTTCGCTTAAGCTGTTATGTAGTGGGGATGTTCTGGTCTGGTCTGCTTTTCTCCATTTACCTGGATGGTAAACAGGAACATTTTATGATCTGATTCGACCTCGTCTGAAACTCTCCAGTTCCCGATACTTCCAGCAGCCCGCACCGTCGCCACAGTTTTATCCAGATACGACTCCGTATCATGAGCAGGGGACACATAGGAAGCTATGTGACCTGGTCTATATATAACCGGCAGGTCTCTCTCCATGAGATATTTTATTACCTCCTCTCCTCGTTCGTCCGTCCATGGGGAATCCCACAATTCCGATTTGGCATTGATGTCGATGCCAATAATGATTTTTGTTTCACTGACTCTTGTCAGTATGATATACCACTGACTTATAGGCTTGTCACCTGGACCATGAGGTTGGATGTAACAAGATAAAATCATCATACTACCTCCCCCGATCAGCAATCTGACACAAGCATGGTGTGTATTAGAAAGAGCCTCAATCGGAATGAAGTATATCCCCGGGTTACACACCCAGATTCCTGACATAGGATTTCCCCCAAAAAGGGCGAAAGATTCTTGGAGAGTTAGCACTTTTCCCCTGAGCAAGTAAGGTTCCTGCATCTGTACCATATCCGGATGTTGCTCAGTCGCGACTTTGTGCAGCACCATTGTTGGAACTGCACCTCTCTGCAGGTTAATCTGCCCCAACCGTAGCAGCTCGAGTCCACTAGTCATACTGGGTTCTGTCAAGCGTTAGATTGCCGAACTTCCCCGAGATCGAGTGTAAGTCTGCCGACCTTCCCCGAGTTGAAGCAAAAGTTGCCGACCTTCCATGGGGTCGTGCTGAAGTCTACCGATCTTCCCCATGTTTGATGGTAGGTCTGCCGACTTCCACGAGGTGGTACAGAAGTTTGCCGACATTCTACAAGGCCGAACATTAGACTGCCGTTCTGCCAGAGGTCGAGCAGTAGTTTGTGTTCATCTCTGCCATTGAGCGGATGACTGCCGACCTTCCCCGAGGTCGAATAGAAATCTGCGGACCTTCCCCGAGTTCGTGCTGAAGTCTGCCGACCTTCCCCTAGTTCCAGCAGATGTCTGCCCACCTACCCCGAGTTCATGTGGAAGTCTGTTGACCTTCCCTGACTTCGTACTAAAGTCTACCGAACTTCCCTGAGATCGAGCTGAAGTCTGGTGACATTCCCCGCAGTCGTGCGGAAGTCTGCCGACCTTCCCCGAGTTCAAGCGGAATTCTGCCGACCATTCACGAGGTCGTGCCTTGGGTCTACCAATCTTCCACAAATTCGAGCATAAGACAACCGACCTTCTCCGAGGTTGAGCAGAAGATTTCTGACTTTCCCCAAGGTTGTGCAGAAGTCTGCCAACTTTCCACAGGGCCGAACAGACGACTCCCATTCTCACAGAGGTCGAGCGGTATTTTGCATCCATGCCTGTGGTTGAGAGGAAGTCTGCCAACATTCCCCGAGGTCGAATAGAACTCTACAGATCTTTCCCGAGGTTGAGCGTAAGTCTGACGAACTTCCCTGAGGCCGAGCAGTAGTCTGATGGCCTTTCCCAAGGTCGTACTGAAGTCTGGCGACCTTCGACGAGTTCCAGCCGAAGTCTGCCGACCTTCACCGAGACCCAACAGAAGTCTGCTGACCTTCCCTGATGTCGTGCTAAAGTATACTGACCTTCCCCGATTTCAAGCGGAATTCTACCGACCTTCCAGAGGTTGAGCAGAAATTTGCCGACCTTCGCTTAGTTCCAGCAGTAGTCTGCTGTCATTCCCCAAGGTCGAACAGATGACTGCTGACCGCACTCGTATTCGGTTGGAAGTCGAGAATATATCTTCCGATTTTCCCCGAGCTCGGATGTAACTCTACCCATCTACCCTGAGATTAAGCAGAAGCCTGCCGACCTTCCCGATGTCGTGCAGAAGTCTGCCGACCTTCCCCGAGGTTTGACAGAAGCTTTCCGACCTTCTCCGAAGTTGAACAAAACCTTCCGACCTTACCCGAGGTCGAGCAGAAGACTGCCGACCTTCCCCGAGTTCAATTGGATGTCTGCCGACTTTTCACATTTATGATGACAATTAAGTCAGCCCACCAACTCCGAGGATTAGCTGAAGCCTGCCGACATTCCCCGATGGCGAGCGGAATTCTGCCGACCTTCCCCGAAGTCGAGCAGAAACCTGCTGACCTTCCCCAAGGTCGAGTGAAATTCTGCCGACATCCTCCAAGATCGTGATGAAATATGCCGACCTTTTCCCCAGTTCCAACTGATGTCTGGCAAACTTCCCCGAAGACAAGCTGAAGTCTACCGACCTTCCTGAGTTCGTGCAGAAGTCTGCCGAACTTCCTCGAGTTCGATTGGAAGTCTGTAACTTTCCTCTAGTTCATACTGATGTCTCCCGACATCCCCGAGTACCAGGGGAAGTCTGCTGACCTTCCCTGAGTCCCAGCAGAAGTCTGCTGACCATCCCTGAGGTCGTGCTAAAGTCTACCGACCTTTCCCGAGTTTGAGACAAAGTCTGGCATTATTGACCGAAGTCGTGCGGAAGACTGCCGACCTTCCCCGAGTTCGAGCGGAAGTCCAATAACATTCCCGAAGTCGTGCGGAAGTCTGCCGACCTTCCCCGAATTCGAACAGATGTCTGCTGACTTCCACATAGATTGTGCTGAAATCTGCCAACTTTCCACGAGTTCCATCTGAAGCCTGCCGACCTTCCTGGATGTCGTGCTTAGGTATGCCGAACTTACTGAGTTCGTGCCGAAGTCTGTCACCCATCCCGAGTTCGTGCGGAAGTATGCGCACCTTCCCTGAGGTCATGCGGAAGTCTGCCGACATTCCCCGATGTCGAGCAGAAATCTGCCGACCTTCCCTGAAATCGAGCGGAAATCTGCTGACCTTCCCTGATGTCACGCAGAAGTCTTCAGACTTCCCCGAGATCGTGTTGATGTCTTCCGACCTTCACCAACATTGATCAAAATACTACCGACCCTACCCGGGGTCGAACGGAATTCTGTCGGCCTTCTCTGAAGTTCAGCAGAAGCCATCTGAACTTTCCCGAGTTCGAGTGGAAGTCTGCCGACTTTCCCCGAGGTCGAGCAGATGATTGTCGAACATCCCTGTTTTCCATTTGAGTCTATCGACCTTACCCGAAATCGAGAGGAAGTCTGCCCACCAACCTCGAGGTCGTGGTGATGTATACCGACCTTTCCCGAGTGTAAGCTCAAGTCTTCCGACCATCACCAAGATAAATCATAAATATACCGACCACGCCCGAGTTCGAGCACAAGAGCGCCGACCTTCCCCATGGTTGAACTGAACTCTGGCGACCTTCCCAAAGATCGTGCGGAAGTCTGCCGACCTCCCAGAGGTTGAGCAGAAAACTTCCGACCTTCCCCGAGGTCGAGCAAAATCCTTCTGACCTTACCGGAGGTCAAGCAGAAGCCAACCTCCCTTCCCCAAGTTCAAGTGGTTGTCTGCCAACTTTTCCTGATGTTGACAAGGTAGACTGCCGACCAACTCGATGTTGTACTGAAACCTGCCGACATTTTCCAAGCTCGAGCATATCTTACGATTTTCCCTGAGATCGTACGAAACTCTGCCGACCTTACTCGAGGTTAAGCAGAAGCCTGCAGACCTTTTCCGAAGTCGAGTGGTAGACTGAAAAATTTCAATGAGATGAAGTGGAAGACTGACAACCTTACCCGAAGTCGTGCGGAAGTCTGCAGACATTCCCCGAGGTCGTGCTGAAGTCTGTCGACCTTCCCCGAGATTGAGCGGAAATCTGCCGACATTCCCTGATGGCGAGCGAAAATCTTACGACCTTCCCCGAAGTCGAGCAGAAATCTGCCGACCTTCCCCGAACTTGAGCAATAGTCTTCCGTCCTTATGCGAGGTCGAGTAGGAGACTGTAGACCTTCCTCGAGTTCAAGTGTATGTCTGCCGACTTTTCCCGACGCTGACAAGTTAGACTGCCCATCAACTTAATGTTGAGCTGAAATCTGCCTACATTCACCGAGGTCGAACATATGTCTTCCGATTTTCCCCCAGATCGAATGGAACTCTGCCTACCTTCCTAGAGGTTGAGTAGAAGAATGCCGACCTTCCCTGTGGTCGAGTGTAATTTCTGTCGACCTTGCCCGAGGTCGAACGGAACACTGCCGACGTTCCCCAGTGTTAAGCAGAAGCCGTCCAACCTTTTCCGAAGTCGAGCTGTGGACTGTCCAGTTTTAATGAGATGAAGTGGAAAACTGCCAAACTTATCCGAAGTCGAGCAGAAGTGTGCCATCATTCCGCGAGTATGAGCAAAATACAGCCCACCTTCCTCAGGTCGAGCAGAAGTCTGCCAACATTCCCCGAAGTCTCAGGAAGACTGCCGACCTTCTCCGAGTTCGCGCATAGAACAGCCAATCTTCCCCGAAGTCGAGAAGAAGATTCCCAACATTCCCCGATTTCGAGTGGAAGTCTACCGGACTTCCCTGAGGTCGAGCGGTAGTCTGCTAACCTTTCCGAAAGTAGTGTGAAGTCTGCCGACATTCCCCGAGGTCGAGCATATATCTTCCGATTTTCGCCGAGATCTAACGGAACTCTACCGACCTTTCCCGAGCAGAAGACCTTCCCCGACTTCGAGTGGAAGTCTGGCGACTTTTCCCAATGATGGCAAGGATTTCTGCCCACCAACCCCGAGGTTGTGCTGATGTCTGCCGACTTTCCTGAGTTCGTGCGGAAGTCTGCCGTCATTCCCCAATGTTGAGCAGAAGCCTTCCGACCTTCCTCGAGATTGAGCATAAGCCATCCGACATTACCCGAGGTCGAAGAGAAGACTAGCGACATTCCCCCAGTTCAAGTGGATGTCTGCCGACTTTTCCCGATGTTTGCAAGGAGGACTGCCCACCAACCCGAGGTCGTGCAGAGGTGTACTGAACTTACTAAGAGATGGAGCAGAAGTCTGCCGTCCGTCCCTGAGGTCGTGCTGTAGCCTGTCGATCTTCATCTAGTTCTAGTGAAAGTCTGCCAACCTTTCCCTGAGGTCATGCTGAAGTCTGCCGACATTCTCTAAGTTAGAGCAGACGTCTGCTGTCTCCCACGAAGTCGAGAAGAAGTCTGCCTTCCGTCTCTGATGTCGTGCTGTAGTCTGCCGATCTTCGTCTAGTTCTAGCAAAAGTCTGCCAACCTTTCCCCGTGTTCGTGCAGATGTCTGCCGACCTTCCTCGAGGTCAAGTATAAGGCTGCTGATCATATCCATAATGGTGCATAAATCTGCCGACCTCCCTTTATGTTAAGCAGATGTCTGCAGAATGTTTACGAAGTCGATCTGACATCTGTCGACCTGCAATGAGGAAAAGCAGAAGACTCTAAACCTTCCCCCAGGTCTAGCAGAAGTCTGCCCTCACTCAATGATGTCGTGCTATGTTCTGTCGATCATCATCGAGTTCCTGCAGAAATCGACCGACCTTCCCGGAGGCCGTGCTAAATTCAGTAACCTACCCCGACTACGAGCGGAAGTCTGGCGACCTTCCCCGAGGTTAAGCAGAAACGTGCCGACATTCTAGATGTCTAGTGGAAATCTGCCGACCACCCCCGAAGTCGAGCGGAAATCTACCAGCCTCCCAATGTCTAGCAGAAGTCGGCCGACATCCCGAGGTCGTGCAGAAGTCTGCTGAACTTACTAACAGGTGGAGCAGAAGACTGCCAATCTTAACCCAGGACGAGCAGAAGTCTGCCGTCTGTCCCTGTGGTCGTGCTGTAGTCTGCCGATCTTCATCGAGTTCCAGCGGAAGTATGCCAACCCTCCCAGAGGTCGTTCTGTAGTCTGCCGACCTTCTCCGAGTATGAGTGGATGTCTGCCCATCCTTATCGATGTCGGGAGGAATTCTGCAACCTCATTGTGATCGTGAGGACGACTGTAGCCCTTTCCCGAGGTCGAGCAGTGGACTGCCGATCTTTCCATTTCGAGTGAAAGTCTGCCGAACTTTCCCCGAGGTCGTGCTGAAGTCCTCCGACATTCCATTAGTTAGACCCCTAAGTCGTGCTGAAGTCTGCCGACATTACCTGATGTCGTGCTGATGTCTTCCGACCATTACCTAGGTCGTTCGGAATTCTGACGACCATCCCCAAGTTCGAAAAAAAGGATGCCGACCTTCCCCGAGGTTGTGCGGAAGTATGCCGACCATTCCCATGATCAGGTGGAAATCAGCAGATCATCCCTGACATCGAGTGGTACTCTGCTGTCATTCCCCAAGGTAGAGTGGAAGTCTGCCGACTTTCCCGAGTCGAGTGGAAGTCTGCCGACCTTTCTCGATGTCGGGAGGAAGTCTGCCGACCTCATTGTTGTCGTGTGCATGACTTTATCCTTTCCCCGAGGTCAAGCGGTGCAATGCCAAACTTCCGATTTCGGGCAGAAGTCTGCCGACCTTTCCCTGAGGTCGTGCTGAAGTCTGCCGAAATTTCCCGAGTTATACAGGAAGTCTGCCGGTCTTCCCCATGGTCGTGCTGAAGCCTGCCGACATTCCCTGAGTTAGAGCAGAAGTCTGCCGACTCCCCCGATGTCGAGCAGAAGTCTGCCGACCTTCCCCAAGGTTAAGCAGAAGCCTTCCGAGATTCTCTGAGGTTGAGCAGAAACTTTCAGACCTTCCTCGAGGTCGAGCAGAAGTCTGCCGACCATCTCCGAGTTCAACTGGGTGTCTGCCAACTTTTCCTGATGTTGACAACCCCAAGGATGTGGTGAAGTATGCCGACATTCCCCGAGGTAGAGAATATGTCTTCCGTTTATCCCAGATAATAATACTCTGCCGACCTTCCTTGAGGCCATGCGTAAGACTGCCGATCATTCCTGTGGTCGAGCATAAGTCTGCCGTCCTTCGTTGATGTTAAGCAGAAGCCTCCCGAAATTTTTCGAAGTCGAGCAGAAGTCAGTCGACCTTCAAAGAGGTGGAGCAGAAGCTTGTCAACCTACCCCCAGATAGAGCATAAGGCTGCCGTCCTTTCCTGAGGTCGTGATGTAGTCTGCAAATCTTCCCTGAGTTCCAGAGACCTTACCCGAGATCGAGCGGAAGTCTGCCGACATTCCCCGAGTTCGAGTGGAATTCTGCCGACCTTACCTGATGTCAAGAGGAAGTCTTTCCTTCAATACCTAGGTCGTTCTGAAGTCTGCCGACCTTTTTCGATGTCTTGCTGATATCTTCTGTCCTTCATCTAGTTCGAGCAATAGTCTGCCCACATTTCCGAGGTCGAAAGGAATTTTGCCGACCTTCTCCGAAGCTAAATAGAAGTCTTCCGACCTTTCCCGAGTTCGAGCAGAAGCCTGCGACTTACCCTAAGTTCGA
Organism: Dryococelus australis; assembly: GCA_029891345.1. NCBI lineage: Eukaryota > Metazoa > Arthropoda > Insecta > Phasmatodea > Phasmatidae > Dryococelus > Dryococelus australis. Next base: position 193,779,634 of record CM057009.1, read on the forward strand.
ATGTTAGTCTGCCGGCTTTTTCCCAATGTCTTGCTGATGTCTGCCAACCTTGCCCATGTTGAAACTAAAATCGACCGACTTTTCCCAAGGTCGTTCTGATGTCTTTAGACCTTCACCTATGTCGAGCAAAAGTTTGCTGACCTTCCCCAAGGTCGAACGAAATCCTATCGACCTTCTCCGAAGTTGAGCAGAAGCCTCCCACCTTCCCCAAGATTTAGCAGATGCCTTCCGACTTTCCCTGATGTCCAGCGGGTATCTGCCGAACAACCCCGAAGTCGAGCAGGGTCTGCAGCCCATCCACAAGATCAACCCGATGACTGTGGTCTGTACTTGATATCGTGTGGAATAATGCCAACCATCCCCGAGGTCGAGCAATGGTCTTACAACCTTCCCAGATTCAGATCTCGAGCAGAATTCTGCTCAACTTCACGAGGTCGTGCTGAAGTCTGCCGACCTTCGACAAAGTCGAACAGAAGTGTGCCATTCTTCCCAAAGGACGAGCGGTAGTTTGTGTCCAGCACTATAATTGAGCGGAAGCCTCCCGAACATACCTGAGCTCGAGTGTGAGTCTTCCGACATTCTGCGATGTCGAGGGGAAGTCTGCCGACCATACCCGATGTCGAGAGCAAGTCTGCCCACCGACCCCACGGTCGTGCTGAAGTCTGCCGTCGGTTCTCGAGGTCGTGGTGATGTCTTCCGGACATCACCTAGGTCGAGCGGAAGTCTGCCGGCCTTTCCTGAGGTCGATAGGAATTTTCCCGACCTTCCCCGAGGTTGAGCAGAAGAATTCCGACTTTCACCGATGTCGACCTAAGTCTGCCGATATTCCCAGGATTCGAGTGGAAGTCTGCTGATCTTCCCCGAGGTCGAGTTGAAGTCTGCCGACTTTATCCGATGTTGGCAAGGATTTCTGCCACCTACCCCGAGAATGTGCTGAATTCTGCCAACATTCACCGAGGTCGAGCATATATTTCATAGATTTCCCCCGAGATCAAACAGAACTCTACCGACCTTCTCCGAGATTGAGAAGAAGCCAGCCTAGCTTCCCCAAGGTCGAGTGGAAGTCTGCAACCTTCCCCTAGGTCGTTGCTGAAAACTGCCGACTTTCCAAGAGATCCAGCTGAAGTCTACCGACATTCCCCGAGGTCGTGCTTAAGTCTGCCGACCTCCCCCATGGTTGAGCAAAAATCTGTTGATATTCTCCAATAGAGAGCGGTTATCTGCCGCCCTTCCACAAATCCCAGAAGAAATCTGCTGTCCTTCCCCAATGTCCAGCAGAAGTCTGCCGACTTCCCGAGGTCGTGCAGAAGTCTGCCGACTCTCCCCGAGGTTGAGCAGAAGTATTCCGACCTTACCTAAGATTGAGCAAAAGTCACCCGACATTACCCATTGTCGAGTGGAAGACTGGTGACCTTCCCCGAGTTCAAGTGGATGTCTGCCGACTTTTCCCGATGTTGGCAAGGAAGACTACCCACCAATTCGTGGTCGTGCAGATGTCTGCGGTGGATTTCCGACCGTTCGATTTCGAGTGGAAGTCTCCCAACCTTTCCACGAGGTCGTGCTGAAATCTGCCGACATTTTCTAAGTTATAGAGGATATCTGCCGACTTTCCCGAGGTCGAGCAGAAGACTTCACCTAGGTCGAGCAAAAGTCTGCGAACCTTCCCTTGGGTCGAACGGAACTCTGCCGATCTCCTCTAAATTCCTCCAAATTTGACCAGAAACCTTCCAACCTTCCCCAAGGTTGACCGGAAACCTTCCAAACTTCATTGAGGTAGAGCAGAAGCTGCAACATTCCCTAAAGGCTGGAAATCTGCCGACCTTCCCCGAGTTCAAACATAAGACAACCGTTCTTACCCAGGATCGCGCAGAAGACTGCCGATCTTCTCCAAGTTCGAGTGGAAGTATGCTACGTTACCCATTGTCGAGGAAAAGTCTACCCACAAACACCTAGGTCGTGCTGAAGTCTGCTGATATTTCCCGAGTTCGTGCTGATGTCTTCCGACCTTCACCTGATCGAACAGAACACTGCCAACCTTTTCCGAAGTTGAGCAGAAGCATTCCGACCTTCCCCGAGGTCGAGCAGAAGACTGTCGACCTTCCCCGAGGTCATGCAGAAGTCTGCCGACCATCTCCCCTGTCGAACGGAACTCTTCTGACCATCCCTGAGGTTGATCAAAGGCCTTCCAGCTTTCTTTATGGTCTAGCGGAAGTCTGCCAACATTCTCCGAAGTCAAGCTGAAGTCTGCCGACATTCCCCTAGTTGAAACGAAAGTCTGCCGACCTTCCACGAGGTTGTGCTGAAGTCTAATGACCATCACCCTTATTTGATGGGAACTCTCCCGAGTTTTCTCAAGGCCGAATAGTAGACTGTCTTTCTCCCAGAGGTCGAGTGGTAGTGTGCATCCCTCCCTGTGGTTGAGTGGAAGTCTGCCGAACTTCCCCGCGGTCCAGTGCATGTCTGCCATCTTTTTCCGATGTCATGGGGAAGTCTGCAGACCTTACCCGATGCCGAGCATTAGACTGTCGACCTTCAATTAGATGATCCAGAAGACTGCCAATCTTAACCGCGGTTGAGTGGAAGTGTGCTGACCTTCTCCGTGTACGTGCTGATGTCTGCCGAACTTCCCTGGGTTCCAGCGGAAGTCTACCGACATTCCCCGAATTCCAGCAGAAGTCAGCTGACCCTCCCCGAGTTCGTTCGGAAGTCTAGCGACATTCACCCAAAGTCGGGCGGAAGTTTGGTTACCTTCCCCGAGTTCGAGCTTAAGTCTGGCAACATTCATCGAAGTCGTGTAGAAGTCTGCCAACAATCCCCGACTTCTAGTGAAAGTCTGCAGACCTTCCCTGATGTCGTGGTGAAGACTACCGACATTCTCCAATGTCGAAATGAAGTCTGCCATCCATAACTGATGTCGAGAGGAAGTCTGCCACCAACCCCAAGGATGTGCTGAAGTCTGCCGACATTCCTGAGGTCCAGCATGTCTTCCGATTTTCCCCGAGATCGGACGGAACTCTACCGACCTTACCACAGATTGAGCAGAAGCCTTCCGACCTTCTCCCAGGTTGAGCAGAAACTTTCGGACCTTCACAGAGGTCGAGCAGATGACTACCTACCTTCCCCAACTTCCAGTGGAAGTCTGGTGACTTTTCCCAATGATGGCAAGGATATCTGCCCACCAACTCCGAGGTTGTGCTGAAGTCTGCCGATCTTCCCCAAGGTCATGCTGAAGTCTGCCGACCTTCCTGAGTTCGTGCGGAAGTCTGCCGTCATTACCCAAGGATGAACAGAAGCCTTCCGATCTTCACGCGACATTACCCGATGTCGAACAGAAGATTGGCAACATTCCCCGAGTTCAAGTGGATGTTTGCCGACTTTTCCCGATGTTGGCAAGGAAGACTGCCCACCATCACGAGGTCGTGCAGAAGTTTGCTATACTTGCAAAGAGGTGGAGAGGAGACCTGCCAACCTTCTCCCATTCGAGTGAAAGTCTGCCGTCTGTCCCTGAGGTCGTGCTGAAGTCTGCCGATTTTCATCGAGTTCCAGCGAAAGTCTGCCAACCTTACCCCTTGGTCGTGCTGAAGTCTCCAACATTCCCTAAGTTAGAGCGGACGTCTGCCGTCTTCGCGAAGTCAAACCTTCCCCAAGTTCGAGTGGAAGACTGCCGATCTTCCCGATGTCGAGAGGAAATCTGCCCACAAACACATATGTCGTGCTGAATACTGGCGACCTCTCCCAAGGTCGTGCTGAGGTTTTCCCACCTTCACTCAGGTCGATCAAAAGTCTGCCGACCTTCACCAGGGTCGAACTGAACTCTGCCGATCTGCTTCGAAGTTGAGCAGAAGCCTTCCTACCTTCCCCGAGTTCCAGTGGAACTGTGCCGACGATACCTGTTGTCGAGCGGAAGTCTACCAACCAACCCCTAGGTAATGCTGACGTCTGCTGAAATTTTCCGAGTTCGTGCTGATGTCTTCGGACCTTCGCCTAGGCCGAGCATAAGCCTGCCGACATTCCCCGAAGTCTCCAGAGGACTGCTGCCGTTCCCCGAGTTCCATTCGATAACTGCCGATCTTCCCCGATGTAGAAAGGTAGTCTACCCAACATCTCTGGGGTCGTGCTGAATTATTACAGCCTTTCCCGAGGTCGTGCTGATATCTTCCGACCATCACCTAGGTCGATCTGAAGTATGCCGACCGTCCCCGAGTTCCAGCTGAAGTTTGCCGACCTTACCCGAGGTCGTGCTGATGTCTGCAGATATTTCGTGTTCGTACGGAATTCTACCGACCTTCCTCGAAGTCAAGCGTAAGTTTGTTGATCATCTCCTTGATCGACCGCAAATCTGCCGACTTTCCTTGACGTTAAGTAGAAGTCTGCCGAACTTTTACGAAGTCGAGAGAAAGTCTGTCGACCTTCAGTGAGGTAGAGCATAAGCCTGCAAACCTTCCCCAGATCTAGCAGAAATCTGCCATCCTTCCCTGAGGTTATGCTGTAGTCTGCCGATCTTCCCCGAGTTCTAGCATCAGTCTGCCGACCTATCCTGATGGCATAGTTAATATTGCCGAGCATCTCCGAGATCGAGCAGAAGACTGCCGAACTTTCCCAATGTCGAGAGGAAGTCTCCCCCCAAAAACACTTAGGTCATTATGAAATTTGCCGTCCTTACCCAAGGTTGTATTGATATTTTCCGACCTTCACCTAGGTCAGGCAAATGTCTGCCGACCTTCCCCGAAGACGAACGAAATTCTGTCGACCTTTTCCGAAGTCGAGCAGAAGCCTTCCAACCATCCCCGATGTTTAGCAGAAGCATTCCGACCTTCCCCGAGGTTAGCAGAAGCCTTTCGACCTTCCCGAGATCAAGCAGAAGTCTTCCAACCCTCCCCGAAATCGTACCGAAGTCTGCCGGCCTTCCCGAGAACGAGCATAAGATAGCCAAACTTATCCGAGGTTGAGCAGAAACCATCCGACTTTCACATAAGTCGAGCAGATGACTGCCAACATTCCCTGATGTCGTGCTAAATTTAACCGACCTTCCCCGAGTCAGAGCGGAAGTCTGGCGACATTCCCCGGAGTTGTGTGGGAGTCTGCCGTCCTACTTCGAGTTTGAGCTGAAGTTCGGCAACATTCACCGAAGTCGTACGGAAGTCTGCCGAGCTTCCCTGAGGTCGTGCTAATTTCAACCGACCTTCCCCGTGTTGAGCGGAAGTCTGGCGACATTCCCCGAAATCGAGCAGAAGTCTACCGATATTCCAGGATGTCGAGCAAATCTATGCTGACTTTTTCCGAGCATTAATGTAGTCTGCCGATAATTCCCGAGGTTGAACGAAGTCTGCTGATCTTCCCTGAGGTCAAACGCAATTCTGCGACTTTTACCGAAGTCAATCAGTAGTCTGTCGACCTTCAATGAGATGGTGCGGAAGACTGCCAACCTTACCCAGGGTCAAGCCAAAGTCTGCCGACCATCCCTCTGTTCGAGCAGAAGTCTGCCGACCATTGCCGAAGTCGAGCAAAAGACTGCCGAACTTCCCCGAGTTCCATTGGAAGTCTGCCGATATTACCCGACGACGAAAGGAAGTCTGCCCACCAACCCCAAGTTCGTGCTGAAGTCTGCCGACATTCCCAGAGTTTCAGCCGAAATCTGCCGACTTTCACCGAGTACCACCAGAAGTCTGCTGACCTTCCGTGAGCTCGTGCTAATGACTACCGACCTTCCCAGTGTTTAAGCGGAAATCTGGCGACATTCCCTGAGGTATAGCGTAGGTCTACCATCCTTTCCCGAGGTCGAGCGGAAATCTCACTACCTTCGCTGAGTTTGAGCGGTAGTCTGCCGTCCTTCCCCATAGTAGAGCGGAAGTCTGCTGACATTACCGAGTTTGAGTGGAAGTCTACCACAATTATTGATATCTGGAGAAAGTTTGCTGACCTCCATATGATCGGGCAGATATCTCCAACATTATCTGAGTTCGAACGGTTGTCTGCTGTCATTCCCCAAGGTCGAGCATAAGACTTACGAACTTCCACGAGTTCCATTTAAGTCTGCCGACCTTACCCGATATCGAGAGGAAGTCTGCCCACCAACCCCGAAGTCGTGCTGAAGTCTGACGACATTACCTGAGGTCGTACTGAAGTCTGACGACATTACCCGAGGTCCTGCTGATGTCTTCCGACCATTACCTAGGTCGTTCGGAAGTCTGACGACCGTCCCCGAGTTCGAACGAAAGGACGCCGACATTCCCCGAGGTTGTGCGGAAGTATGGCGACATCCCCATGATCAGGTGAAAATCAGCCGACCATCCCTGACTTCGAGTGGTACTCTACAGTCATTCCCTAAGGTAGAGTGGAAGTCTGCCGACCTCATTGTTATCGTGAGGATGACTGTAGGCCTTCCCCGAGGTCAAGTGGTGCACTGCCAAACTTCCGATTTCGAGCAGAAGTCTGCCGACATTTCCCTGAGGTCGTGCTGAAGTCTGCCGAAATTTCCCGAGTTGTATCGGAAGTCTGCCGATATTCCCCATGGTCGAAACCCCATGCTGAAACCTGCCGATATTCCCTAAGTTAGAGCGGATTTCATGATATCTACTTTCGTGATAGCTACTTTTGTGAATGCTACTTATATACGTTAAAATAAAAAACATTTATTGACATCGCCTGTATATTAGTATTCTAATAAAAAATTTTTTTTTCCATTTTTACAGAAATGTGCCTGTATATAGACGTTTAAATAAAAAAAATTATTTCCATTTTTACAGTACATTTCTATTTTTACCTGTACATAGTCATTAAAATAAAATATAAAATTTTCATTTTTACATGTAAATGCCTGTTACTAGGCATTTAAATAAAAAACCAATTTATTTACATATTTATATGTTTGTATCTCATTAAAAATTGAATTAAATTTTGTTATTAAATGCCTATTTAAAGGTACAAATATATTGATATGGAAATAAATTTGTTTTCTATTTATCTGTAATGTACCAAAAATGAAAAAATATATTTTTATTTTAATGACTTTGTACAGGTATTTAAATGTAAAAATGGAAATGAAATGTTTTTATTTAAACGTTTATATAAAGGTACGTTTTTGAAAAAGTGGAAATTAATATTATTATTGAATTATCCATATGCAGGTACGTACCTTAAATATGGAAATAATTTTTTTTAGTTGGAATACCAATATAGAGGAAATTGATTTTTTGTTGTATTTTAACGACTATAAGCAGCATTCAGGAAAGTAGCTATCACGAAGGTAGCTATCGAAAAAGTGGCCATCACAATAGTAGCTATCATAAAAGTAGCTATCGTGATAGCAGCTTTCATGAAGCTATCACGAAAGTTGCTATAGAGGCTCTTAACATCGAGGTCTCAAGAACCTGTATATATCTATTTTTACAGGTCCGTACCTGTATATAGACAATTCAATAAAAAAATGTATTTCCATTTTTGCAGCTATGTACCTGTATATAGACGTTTCATTAAAAAATTAGTTTTGAATATTACATGTAATTACATACAAAATATTACATGTAAAACATGTAACCTGATACTAGACGATTTAATAAAACAATTATTTTCAATTAATTGGTACGTACATATTTTCGATTATATATATACATATATACCTGTAAAACTCATGTAATTATATTTTAATATAAGAATGTTATATTTTTATTTAAATGTCTATATAAGGGTATGTACCTATAAAAATTGAAGAAATTATTTTTAATTTAAATATCTATATCCAGGTATGTAACTGTAAAATTGATTTAAATTTAGTAATTTAAACGCCTATATATAAGTAAAAACCTATAAATATTGAAGAAATTTTTTTTTTTTAATTTAAATGTGACATTAACAAGTACTTATCTGTAAAATGGAAATATTTTATTTTTTAACAGGTACGTAACTGTAAGAATAGAAATAAAATATTTTTATTTAAAAGTCTACATTGAGGGACGTTTGTGTAAAAATAGAAAAAAATTTAATTAATCATCTATAAAAAAGAAAATAGTTTTTTTTTAGTCGGAATACCAATATACAGGAAATGGATACAATTTTTTTTGTATATTAACTTCTATATGTAGCATTCAGGAAAGTAGCTATAACGAATGTAGCTATCACGATAGAAGCTATTACAAAAGTAGCTATCACGAAAGAAGCTCCCAAGAAATAATCTACCACGATAGTAGCTATCACATTAGTAGCTATCACGATGGAAGCTATCACGATGGATACTATCACGATAGAAGCTATAACAATAGTACTAACGCGGGTCTAGTTATTACGATAGTAGATATCATGATAGTAGCTATCGCCATAGTAGCTTTCACTATGGTAGCTATCACAAAAGTTGCTCAAATGAAATTCGCTTCAAACAAAAGTTGCTTCAAACAAAAGTTGCTATCACGAAAGTAGATTCAAACGTAAGTAGCTTCTAACAAAAGTAGCTCTCACGAAATCTGCTATTTGAGCTCAACATCGAGAACTCGAGAACCTCTATAGTTTTTATAAAATAAATATATCTATTCTTACAGGTCCGTGCCTGTATATAGACAATTCAATAAAAAAAATGTATTTCCATTAATTTAATGAAAAAACATTCTTTTCATGTTTACATGTAATCACGTGTTAATAGATGTTTAATTTAAAAAATATATATTTCCCAGTTTAATAAGTTTTTTTTCTTAAACTATATATATTTAAAACAATTTTGATTGAAATGTCTATATAATGTAATGTATCTGTAAAAAATGAAGGGTTTTTTAAATTAAATATCCATATACGGGTATGCACATTTAAAAATTTAATGAAGTTTGTTATTTAAATGGCTATATATATATATATATATATATATATATATATATATATATATATATATATATATATATATATATATATATATATATATATATATGTGTGTGTGTGTGTGTGTGTGTGTGTGTGTATGTATGTGTGTGTGTGTGTGTGTTTTTATTTAAATGTATATTAAACGCTACTTTCGTGATAGCTAATGTCGTGATAGGTGCTGTGGTATTACACCTGTAAAAATGAAAATATTTTATTTTATTTTATCGCCTACATACAGGTACGTAACTCTAAGAAAGAAAATAAAATCTTTTTATTTAAATGTCTATACACAGGTGCGTTTGTGTAAAAATGAAAATAAATTTTTAATATTAATCATCTGTAAAAATGGAAATTTTTTTTTTTTTATTTCAACATCTATAAGTAGTATTCACGAAAGTAGCTATCACCAAACCTCCCATCACAAACGTAGCTATCACTAAAGTAGCGGTCACGAAAATAGCTTTCAAGAAGTAAACTCTCACAATAGTAGCTAACACGTAAGTAGCTATCACTAAAACGATAGTAGGAATGCACACTATTAGCTATCACATTAGTAGCTATTGCGATAGTAGCTATCACAATAGTAGCTGTGGCTATTGTAGCTGTTGCTATAGTAGCTATCACAAAAGTCGATTCCACGATAGTAGCTCGCACGTTGGTTCCTGTCACGATAGTTGCTATCGTGATAGTAGATCTTAATATAGTAGCTATAGTGGTAGTAGCTATCATGATATTTGCTATCGTGATAGTTAATATAATGCTACTAGCTAACACTTAAGTTGCTATAGAGGCTCTTAACATCGAGGTCTCGAGAACCTGCACATAGTTTTAATTTTAAAAAACATCGATTTTGAAAGTATGTATGTAGACAATTCAAGACAAATGGAAAGAAAAAATTATTTAAACTTCTATATGTAGGTACGTATTTAAAAATGGATATAATTTTTTTTCTTTTAAATGTCCTGTACCCGTAAAAATAGAAATACATTTTTTTCTTTAAACGTTTATATACAGGTACTTGCTTGTATTTTTTCTTTAAGGGTCTACATGCAGGTATGGACCAATAAAAATTTAAAATATTTTTATTTAAACGTCTATATAAAGATGTCTATACATCTATACCTGTAAAAATGCAAATAAATTTGTTTTATTTAAACATCTATTAGCAGGTACCAGTAAAACTGGAAATAAAATTATTTTATTGAAATGTTAATACACAGGTAAGAAACCTGTAAAAATGGGAAGTAATTTTTTTTATTTAATTATCTGTATACGTGTACCTTCCTGTAAACATGGAAATAATTTTTTTATGTAAATGACTATATACTTGTACCAGTAAAATTGAATTTTTTTGTATTTAAAAATCTGAATACAGGTCCTGTACCTGTATTCCATATTTATAGGTTTGTACATATATATATATATATATATATATATATATATATATATATATATATATATATAGCTGTTTAAATAACAAAAAAGTTACAAACCTGTAACACATTATTACAAACCTGTAATAATGGAAATAAAATCTTTTTATTTAAATGTCTATACACAGATACGTAAAAATGGAAATAATTTCCATGTAAAAATGGAAATAATATTTTTAATTGAATGTCCATATACACGCACCTCCCTGTAAAATTAGATATTAATTTTTTTATTTTAATATCTATTTATAGATACGTACCTGTAGAAATGGAAATAATTTTTTGCAATAAAATGTGTATACACAGGTACCTGTAAAAATGGAATTATTTCTTTTTTACTTAAATATCCATGTAATGGTATGTACCTGTAAAATTGAAATATTTTCTTTTTTTAATGACTATGTACAGGTACATAACTGTAAAATTGGAAATTAATCTTTTTATGTTAATTTTGTATACAGGTACGTTTCTCTAAAATTTAAAATAATTTTTTTTATTTAATCATTTATATACCGGTGTTTATCCGTAAAAATATATACTTTTATGTACTAGTTAAATGGAATCAAATTTTTTCAAATTTAACTTCTATACACTTTCATATACAAATGGAAATCAAATGGTTTAAATGTGATACCAATATTCAGGACATGAAAATTATTTTTTTTGTATTTTAATATATATAAGTATAATTCAAAAAAGTAGCTATTCACGAAAGTAGCTGTCACGAATGTAGCTGTCACGAATGAAGCTGTCACGAAATTTACTATTATAAGTAACAATCATTTAAGTAAGTGTCATGAAAGTAACTACTATGAAAGCAACTATCACGACAGTATCTATCTTGAGAGTTGTTCTCACGACAGTTATCGCGACAGTAGCTATAACAACAGTTAAATATCACGATAGTTGTTATTACGATAGTAAATGTTGTGATAGTATATTTCACGATAGTAGCTTTCGTGTAGCAGCTATCATTATATTATATATTGTGATAGTAGCTCTCACGAAAGGTGCTATATAAGCTCTTAACATCGAGGTTTCTCAAACCTCTATAGTTTTTATAAAATATTTATATCCATTTTTACAGGTCGGTACATGTATGTAGACAATTAAAAAAAAAAATGTATTTCCATTTTTTCAGCTATTTACCGTTAAATAGACGTTTAATTAAACAAAATTATTTTCATTTCTATATGTAATTACCTGTTAATAGACGTTTAAATCAAAAATATATTTCTAATTTAATAGTTACGTACCTATTAATTTATTTAATATAAACATGTATTTAACTGTAAAAATCGATATAATTTAATATAATAAAATGTGAAATGTAAATTAATTTTTTTTATTTAAATGTCTATTAAGTAATATGTAACTGTAAAATTTGAAGTGATTATTTAAATTTAAATATCTATATACAGTTATGCACCTGTAAAAATTGAATACACTTTTGTTATTTAAACACGCATATATAGGTAGAAACATATAAATATGGAAATACGTTTGTTTTTTATTTAAATGTCCAATAACAGGTATGTTAATGTAAAATTAAAATATTTTATTTTATTTTAATGACTACGTACAGGTACATGACTGTAAAAATGGAAATAATATATTTTTATTTAAACTTCTATATACAGGTGCGTTTCTGTAAAAAAGGAAATAAATTTTTTATTTAATCATCTGTAAAAATGGAAATTAAGTTTCTAAATTGCAATACGAATATACAGGAAAATTGTATTTTAAGATCTATAAGAAGCATTCACAAAAGTAGATATCACGAAAGATGCTGCCACGAAAGTAACTGTCACGAATGTAGCTTATTTAAATATCGTTATACTGGTATGTACCTGAAACATTGAATTAATTTTTGTTATTTAAAAGCTTATATATAAAGGTACAAACATATAAATATGAAAATAATTTTTTTTTAAAGCTTGAAACCCTAGTAACAGGCATTTACGTGTAAAAATGAAAATTTGATTTTTTTATTTTAATGATTATGTACAGGTACGTAACTGAAAAAAATGGGGATAATTTTTTTATATTAAACGTCTATATACAGGTACATTTCTGAAAAAATGGAAATAAAATCTTTTTATTGGAATACCAATATACAGATTATGTCAATAAATGTTTTTTATTTTAACGTATATAAGTAGCATTCACAAAATTAGCTATCGCGAAAGTAGATATCATGAAAGTAGCTCTCACGAAAGTTGCTATCGCGAAAGTAGATATCACGAATGTTGCTCTCAAGAAAGTAGCGATTACGAAAGTAGTTATAACAATAGTAGCTATCACGATAGTATCTATCACTATAGTATCTGTCACGATAGAAGCTAATGCACATTTAAATAAGAAAAATATTTCCATGTTAATAAGTATGTACCTTTTAATTGATATAATATATACATGTATTTACATAAGAAATTGATATAATTTTTTTATTAAAGTGTAAAAATATAATTTGTTTGTTTAAAAGTCTATATAATGGTATTTACATGTGAAAATTGAAGCAATTTTTTAATTTAAATAGCTAAATACCGATATGTATATTATAACCTGTAAAAATGGAAAAAAATATTTTCAAATTGGAATAGCAATAGAGAGGGAATGGAAATAAGTTTGTTGTATTTTAATATTTATAAGTAGCATTCAAAAAAGTAGCTATCACGAAAGTAGCTATCAATAAAGTAGCTATCACTATAGTAGCTATTCCAATAATAGTTAACACAATTGTAGCTATCATGACCGTTGCTATCACGATAGTAGCTATCACATTGGTAGCTATCACGATAATAGTTACCAAAATAATATCTAACACATTAGTAGCTATCGTGATAGAAGCTATCGCGATAGTAGTTTTCACAATAGTAGCTATAACGATGGCAGCAATCACGATAGCAGCTGTCTTTTTAGTTACTATCAAGATAGTAGTTATCACTAAATTAGATATTATGATGGTAGCTATCGCATTAGTAGCTATCACGACAATAGCTATCACAAAAGTTGTTTCAAACGAAAGTTGCTATCACGAAAGTAGATTCAACGAAAGTAGCTTCAAACCAGAGTAATTGTCACTAAAATAGATCTCACGAAAGTTGCTATTTAGGCACGTAACATCGAGGACTCGAGAACCTCTATAGTTTTTATAAAATAAATATATCCATTTTTTCAGGTCCATACCAGTACAATTCAATAAAAAAATGTTTTTTCATTTTTACAGCTATTTAATTGAAACAGATGTTTAATTTTAAAAAATTATTTCCATTTCTACATGTAATTGCCTGTTAATAGACGTTTAAATAAAAATAGTATATTTCTAATTTAATAGATATATACATATTAGTTGATAAAATATATTTTTTAAAAATGTAAAAATTGATAATTATTTTTATTCAAATGTAAATTATTTTATTTTATTTTAATATCTATATAATGTTATGTACCTGTAAAAATTTAAGTAATTTTTATTTAAAGATATATATACAGATATGTACATGTAAAAATTGAATTAAATTTTATTATTTAAACATCTATATATAGGTACACACCTATAAATATGGAAATATATATTTTTTAATGTCTATTAACAGGTAAAATTAATTTTTTTTTTGTATTTTTAATGACCATGTACTGTAAGAATGGAAATAAAATCTTTTTATTTAAACGTCTATGTACAAGTTCGTTTCTGTTAAAACTGGAAATAATTTTTTTTGTATTTTAATCTACATAAGTAGCATTCACGGTAGTAGATATCAAGAAAGTAGCTATCACAAAAGTAGCTTTCACGAAAATAGCTGTCACGAAAATAGCTATCAAGAAATAAGCTATCACGATAGTAGCTCTCGCGATAGTAGATAACCTATAGTAGCATTCACAATAGTAGCTATCACGATAGTTACTACCACACTAGTAGCTATCACATTAGTAGCTATCATGACAGTATTTATCGCAACATCAGCTCTCTCCCCAGTAGCTGCCGCGACAGTAGTTCAAATGGCAGTAGCTATCACGACAGTAGGTATTATGTTAGTATATTCTAGAAAGGAAATAATTATTTTACATAAACGTCTATATACTTGTACGGACCAGTAGCTATCACGACAGTTGATATCACGATAGTTGCTATCACGCTAGTTGCGTCATAATAGTTACTGTCACTGTATCCACTGTCACGATAGTAACCATCAAGATAGTAGCAATAGAAACAGTAATTATCGCGACAGTAACTATCGCGACAGCTGCTATGACAACAGTAGCTGTCGCGACATTACCTAACATGTAAGTAGATGCCAAGACAGTAGCTATCATGAAAGTAGCTATTACGACAGTAGCTTTCATTACAGTAGCTTCAAACGAAAGTTGATTCAAATGAAACTACATGTCTATATAGTGCTATGTAACTGTAAACACGGAAATAAAAGCCGCTTTATTTGAACAACTATATAAAGGTACGTTTCTGAAAAAATGGAAATAAAATTATTCATGTAATAATTTATATACAGGTAAATTGGAAATAAATATTTTAAATAGGAAAACCAATATACAGGAAATGGATATAAATTATTTATATTTTTATGTCTATAATTAGCATTCACGAAAGTAGCTATCACAAATGAAGCTATCACGAAAGTAGCTATCACGATAGTATCTACTACCTTTAGTAGCTACCACGTTAGTAGCTGACGAGATAGTAGCTTAAATGATAGCAGGTATAATGATAGTAACTATCTTCATAGTAGCTATCATAATATTAGCTATCATAATAATAGCTATCATGAAAGTAGCTATCATGATACTGGCTATAGAGGCTCTTAACATCGAGGTCTCGAGAAAATGTATATCGTTTTTTTAATAAAATTTTTTTCATTTTTACAGGCACCTAACTGTATATACACAATTCGATAAAAATGAAAATAATTTTTTAATTTAAACTTCTATACAGAGGTACGTATTATAAAAATGGATTTAAAAAAATTCATTTAAACTTCCTGTACCTGCAAAATGGAAATAAATTTTTTCTTTAAATGTTTATATACAGGTATGCACTTCAGTTGCTATCACGAAAGTAGCTATCACCATAGAAGCTTATACAATAGTATCTCTCACGAAAGTAACTTTCATGATTGTTACTGTCATGATAGTTGCTATCACGAAAGATGCTATACAGAGTCACTTAACGTCGAGGTCTCGATAACCTGTATATAATTGATGTATTTTTTTTTATATGATGTAAAAATTGTAATAATATTTTTAATTTTAATGTTTATATTATGGATTGTACCTGTAAAAATTGAAGTAATTTTTAAATTAAATATCTATATACAGATATATAACAGTAAATATTGAATTAAATATGGTTATTTAAATGCCTAATTATTGGTACAAACCTACAAATTTGGAAATTAATTTGTTTTTATAAAAAGTCTATTAACAGGTACGTTAAAAATGTAAATAAAATTTTTTCACTGAAATATAAATTTCAGGTAGCAATGGAAATATTTTTTTTCTTATTTAAACATCCACATACTTGTAGGTACCAGTAAAATGGAATTAAAATTTATTATTTAAACATCTGTATAAAGGTATGTGTCTGTAATAATGGTAATAATTTTTTATTTAAACACTTATATACAGGTCATACCTGTTAAAATGGAATAATTTTTAATATAAACATCTATATATACTATTATGTAAACCGCAAAATGGAATAACATTTTTTTAAATTTTAACACCTATATACAGGAACATACCTGGAAAATTTGAAATAATTTATAAAAATTTAAATATCAATATACAGTACCTGAAGAAATTGAAATGATTTTTTTGTATTTATTTTCTATATGCAGTAATATAGATATAAAAATTAAAATAAAATTTTTAATTTAATTATCCACATACAGATACTTACCTGTAAAAATGGAAATAATTTTTTTATTAAAATGTCTATATTCTTGTACGTGCCAGTAAAATGGAATTTAAATTTATTATTTAAATCTATATACTAGTAAGTACAATAAAATGAAATTGCAATTTTTTTAATCTTAAAATCTATATACAGTTACATACCTGTAAAATGAAAAGTAATCTTTTTTTATTTAAATATGTATATACAGGTAAAATCTGTAAAAATACAGGTATCTGTAAAAATGTAATTTTTTATTAAATTTAACGTCTACGTACACATCCATACCTGTGAAAGGGAATGCAATTTTTTAAATTAAACAATTATATAAAGGTATGTACCTGTAAAATGGAAATAATTTTTTTATTGAAACATCTATACACCTGTAGAAATAGAAATAAAATTTATTTATTGGAATGCCTATATACATATACATAAGTGTAAAAACGTATGTAAATTTTATTTTATTTAAACATATATATACAGGTAAACACCTGTAAAAATGTATATAATTTTTTTATTTTAACAACTATATACAGACATGTACCTGTAAAAATGGATATATATTTTCTTTATTGAAATGTCAATATACAATTACATACCTGTAAAAATGGTTATGAGTTTTTTATTTCAACATCTAAATATAGGTACTTACCTGTAAAATTGAAATAATTTTTTATTAAAATATCTATGTACATGTACATACCTATAAAAAGGCAAATAAATTATTTTTAAAAGTCTATTAACAAGTACTTATGTGTAAAAATGTAAATGATTTTTTTATTTAAATATCTATATGCATGTACATAGCTGTAGAAATGGAAATAAAATTTTTTTAATTCAACATTTATGTTTGCTTCTGTAAAATGGAAATAATTTTTTTATTTAAACATCTATACACAGGTACATATCTGTAACAGAGGGGAAGTTTTTTTTATTTAAATACCAATAAACAGGTACATACCTGTAAAAATCGAAATAAATTTCTTTATTAAAAAACTATATACAGGAATGGAATTTTTTATTTTATTTATATGTCAATACACAGTTACTTACCTGTATAATTGATATAATTTTTTAATGTCTATATACAGGTACACACATATAAAATGGAAATTATTATTTTTTATTTAAACATCTTTATAAAAATGGAATCGGTTTTTTTATTATTTTATGGCTGTAAACTTGCACTTACCTATAAAATTGTAAATAACTTTTTTATTTAAATGTTTAGATACTGATATGTATATGTAAAATTGGTAATAAAATTATCATAATAAAATGTCTCTATCTGTACCTTTAAAATCGAAATATTTTTTTTATTTAAATGACTACATACAGGTACAAGCCTGTAAAAAGGGAAATCAAATACTTCTATTTAAATGTATATATAACTGTAAGAAGGGGGAAAATATATTTAAATATCTATATAGAGATACAAGCCTGCAAAAAATGGAAATTGAAATATTTTTATTCAAACTTCTATATATAGTTACATTTATGTAAATTTGGAAATAAAATGTTTTATTTAAATGCCTTGAGCCCATTATCGTGTTGAAAACTAAAAGCATATGAGAAAAAAATTAATGTTAGCAGTCACACCACACAGGGTAGTACTATCATAATAAATAGATGGAGACAACCACGACCTTGACCTCACAACCTTGAATGACCTTAAAAAACACATATGAAGATTTATAAGTTAAAGATCATAATACTTTACATAATAATATTGGATTTCATCATACATATCGAGAATATAAATGTCAATTTTCGCCTTACTATTATAACACCTACAATTATTAAGTTATTTTTCAAGTACAAGAAACATGTAAGAATCAACCTGTGAAATCTCTAATTTATGTATACACTTTAAAGTTATCCTAAGAAACCACTCATCTTTAACAATATCACAATAAACACATTTGTGTAGATATTACTAGATTTGCACATGTCTAGTGGGAATCTATAAGTAAATAGCTTACTATATGTTTGTGAATTACACTCAGGAGTTAAAATGCCCTGCACTAATATATGAGTTTATTTATGTATTCCTATTTCAATTTAAATATCTCAAAATTACAAAATATCTGACAATAATCTATGATTATATTTTCGGTATACAGTAATTATTTATTTCTTAATATGCACCGTAGACTTCAACAATAATTTCGGAAATAGGTAAGTCAATTCTCGAAATAAATTATATATATGTAGATTATTCAAGTTCAACCAATTTGGCAGGAATCAATAAATAAATTCTATTTATACTCTTTGCCTTTAGGGAGAGTTTCACTTAATACTAAAGAACTGGAGAATTCTTTGATTCACTTTGGGACAAGCTGGAATTCAAAACACATATGATTATATAATATTAGTCACTGACCAAAAAGTGTTTAACACCTCCTGGAGAAAGGTGTCGAATTGTTGCCTTCCACTATGGCAGCAATCCAATGTGCAGTTTATATCTCTGTATTTGCACATCAGACTGTGAAGTCTACTTTGCAGATCATTAAATTTTCAAAATTTTAAGATCTCTACTAAAAACATGTTATATTTTCTGATTTGAGAAACATTCTCAGACTTCCACATATCTTGAAGGAATCTATGAAAATATCCTGGCCATACTATCGTACAATATATTTATACTAATGAAGTTATGCATCCAGTACTAAAGATTGTTCGGCTATCTAGTAGTAAATTTTTACCACACCATACATATAAGTTGTTAAAACAAATATCAGCCTGTCTGGCAGGAATATTTCATTGGGTATTCGGCATACAATATAGATTTATAAGTGAACCTAATTATTTCAACATACTTGATAGAAATCTACTGATTATTTTAAACTTAACTTAGATAACAGACATAAGCAAATCTATCACTAAATTATAGCAAGACTATTTACAATTGTAAGTTTACCACAGCATTCAAGAAATTGGGAATTAAGCTATTAGTAGATTCTGGGCATAATATATACATTTGTGTTGTAATCCTCTGATTTTAACCAACTAACATATTTTGGAGTATTCACAGGGTCCGAAATATGAAGTAAACAACAGGAATGTAATAAATAACTAGTTAAAGAAAAATTGCTTGGGTTAACACGATATTCTCCTGACTTGGGCTAAAGAAATCTGTGCCCTGGCTGGGAAGTAAAAATAACATAATGTTCTAATGCATGGAGTACAACAGAGTTATCGAAAATGTATCTATAAGTTACTGGCACTAACATATTTATTTTTGATATTCTGATGTAATCAAAACATCTAACATAATCAATCATTGAATTCATGCTTACCTCCTAACTATATACATATATGGAGTTATACGTCAAGAACAAATGTCTTGCAAATGAATATATCAGCAAACTCAAGGCATACTTTATAGAATTGTGATATATCCTTGAATTTCAACACATTTAGCTTTATATTATTATTAAAATCACAGCACAATATCGTAATATATTATAATGTATATGTCCTGCCAGTTAGGAGAGTAGGCAGAAATAGATCAGTTAATTCTTGGATATATATATATAATTGAATATAAATGAGAAATTTTTAGATTTCAACATTTCTGGTAGGAATATATAAATATTAGCACACTATCAATATACTGTGTTAGGAATCTGTTAGTTATTAATTTTAATATTGTATATAATTGTGGATTATCCTTCAAGTTTGTTACATTTAGTAAGGAGCTACAAATTATAATCTCTGTTCTCATTAATTATAATTTTTTATTTTATACCAAGCCTCTATTAAAACTATCACTAATTTCGCAATATAATTTGTGTATGTTTGGGTTATCCACTGAATAAAATATATCTTGCAGAAATGTATGAATCTATAATCAGCATACTTTTAAACTATGTACAAATGAAAAGTTGACCTTCGAGTACATCATTTTTTTTTTTAATCTGTGAATATATTCTCAGCTTACTGGATACAAATGTGAGTTT
Source organism: Dryococelus australis (assembly GCA_029891345.1). NCBI lineage: Eukaryota > Metazoa > Arthropoda > Insecta > Phasmatodea > Phasmatidae > Dryococelus > Dryococelus australis. Next base: position 193,799,787 of record CM057009.1, read on the forward strand.
TTCTCAGAATTCAAAACATCTAGATATTACTTTTGATAATATTCTTTCATGATAATATACTATATAATAATTTAGAGAAATTTACTGGGTTGAAAAGTTCTTTTTGGGATATATAAATCTTCTTGGAAAATTATATATATATTAGTATGTAATCCTTATATATAACCTCTTCTGGCATTCGTGTTTTAATATATTTCCGACATCCTACCGAAAAATTGTATATTTGCAAAGTTGTCTTTCACTTTTAAAAGACTGTCCTGAAATCAATCAGTAAAATCTTGCCATACTGTACACATTTGTGAAGAGTTCAATATATTGTCGAGAATATATGTGTAATATTTTGGTAATAAAAAATATATGATTTGAGTTCGACAAATATGGCTGTTATCTGTCAAATAAGAGGAATGAAAAAAAAGTTTAGATAAGGTTAACAACCCTATAGGAAATCTATGTAAAATTCTAGGCATAACAGTAGTAGGGAAATGGCTCTTCTGGGGAAAATGCTGGAATGGTGTAGCTGTAGGCTGGATAGTTGGCATGTTTTACTTTCACCCGACAATCATATAAGATGTCATTGATATTTTACCCTTGCTCCACAATCATTGACATTGACATTCCATCTTGACACCAAGGACATTTGACAACCAATATCCAAAAATAATTGCCAAAATTCCAAATAATTGCAAAAAAAAATTTATTCCCAAATGTTTTGTTATTAAATGTTTTGAAATTTACACTAAAATTAAAAAAAGTTCCTCCTCAATTTTCCATTTTTCTGGAGCAGACATGGTGGACTCGTGATTCTTGCAAGGTGCATAAGTAACTCAGACCCATAAGAGATGGAATCAGGTCTATGGACCTTTGACCTTGGTCTTTGGCACTAGAATACAAAAAGAAAAAATAAAATAAATTTGAATAATCTGAATAATGTATCACTAATATTTTATAAAAATTTATTTAAAAAATATGAAAAAGGAATTCCCAATAATTTCAGATTTTCCCCAGAAAAGGCGAGAATTAGTGGCCCAATGTAAGACCAAGTACCTTAGGGTCAGAGCAAGTGGTGTGGTCAGGACCTTTAACCTTTTCTCCTCGACTTATAATGATAAAAATCCAAAAAAATATATCAAAAAATTACAAAAGTATATTTTTTAAATAATTATTAAATATTTAATTTTTAATGATTATTAAAATTTTTTTAAAAACTTTTATTTTCTGATGTTCTGCTATGTTCCATCTCGCCAATTATCCAAGCAAATTAGTCGTATGACCTTCACCCCCTCGGATATACCCAGTCAGCTAACTGGGAGACAACTTCATTCTCGGTAGATGAACCAATGGCCATATTTGTAGGCAACTTCCATTTTGGTAGGCAACCATCATCTTTGGAATGTGTGTGGCATTTTGGTAGATGTCACATATCTGCCATATTGGAAGCAAGTGACAGTTACCTCGATGCCTTTACCATTATTGAACTGAAAAACAAAACACTAGAGAAAAATTCATAAATGTCAAGAAGTATTATACCTTACAACTATTACTGCGAGATTTGATGCAGACATAATCAACATTGAAATAATGACTTTGAATAGCCTTGAAGAAAAAATAATTAAAAATGCATAAAATTCAGCAAGCACATGACCTACAAACTTCCACCACCATATTGGTTGCAATCTACCTGGACCTCATTATCTTTATGACTTTGAAACAATAACTCGAAAAAAATGCATAAAAGTCAATAAGCATAATTCATTACACACTACAACCTCAATATTAGATTAAGACTACATTAACCTTGATCCCATGATCCTGTATCACGTTGAATACTAAAAGCATATGAGAAAATACATTACATTCAGATGGCACACCTTAAAGGCTACAACCATCATATTGAAAAGAGATGACTTGTACCATAACCCAAAAAATTGAATAATCTAGAAAAAAAGAATCATGATAAAATATTCAACTGTCGGCAAGAATAATACATTACAAACTGTTACCACTATACTAAATTCAAGCTTCCGCAATCTTGACCCCATTACTGTGAATGCCCTTGAAACCAAAAATTCGAAAAAAATAAATTAAATTGAAGTGAGCAAATAAAATACCTTACAGACTACCACCGCCATATTGGATGCAAACTACCTGGACCTTATTTCCTTAAATGTCATGGAAAATAATATCTTGGGGAAAAAATGCATAACTCTCACCAAGCATAATACTTTACTAACTACAACCACAATATTATATGCAGGCTACACATCCTTGAGCATTTGATCTTATATTACCTGGAAATGAAAACCTAGTGAAAATATACTTGTAATTCAGCAGGCATACCTTACATGCAAGTGCAATCATATTAGATGTAGACAACCCTATCTTGGCCACACAACCTTAAATAACCTTAAAAACACATAAGAAAATTCACAAGCCAAAGAAAAAAAACATTACCAACTAGTACTGGATTTCATGCTTAGCGAGAATATATGTGTCTATTCTCGACATACTATTATTATATCTACAATTATTCAGTTATTGTTCAAGTACAAGAAACAGGTTAGAATCAATTTGTATAACATATAATTTATGTATACAGTTTTTGGTTTTCCTTTGAAACCACACATCTGTAACACTATCACAATAAACACATTTGTGTAGATATTTCACAATTTACACAGGTTTAGTGGGAATATATATATATATATATATATATATATATATATATATATATATATATATATATATATATGTATATGTGTGTGTGTGTGTGAATTACACTCAGGAGTAAATCTGTCCTGCACTAATATACAAGTTTACTTATGTATTCCTATAGCCATTTATAATATATCTTTAAAATTCCAAAATATCTGACAATCTATGTGTATCTTTAAGACATAAAGTAATTCTTTATATTCCTTAAGTTGCACTGTAGATTTGAACAAATATTTTGGAAATGGGTAGCCCAATTATTGTAATAAACTATATATTTTGATTATACTTCAAGTTCAACCAATTTGGCAGGATACTATAATTAATTTTTCTAATTATAATCTTTACCTGTAGGGAGTGTATCACTTATTACTAAAGAACTGAAGAATTTGCGGATTCATTTTGGGACAAGCAGGAATTCAAAATTCATATGATTATATAATATTAGTCATTGAGCCACAAAGTTTTCTACGCCTCCTGGAGAACGGTGTCGAATTGTCTCCTTCCAATATGACCACCTAACAATGTGCAGTTTATACCTGCATATTTGAACATCAGACTGTAAAGTCTACCCTGCAGATCATTGACTCGCAAATTTTGAAGATCTCTACTAAAACATCTTATATTTTCTGACATGATAATCATCCTCAGACTTCCACATATCTTGAAGAAATCCATGAAAATATTCTGGCCATATTATTATACTATATATTTATATTAACTAAATTAAGCATCCAGGACTAAAGATTGTTAGGGTGTCTAATAGCAAATTTTTACTACTCCATACATATAAGTGCTTAAAACGTATATCTACCTGTCTGGCAGGAATATTTCAGTGGGTATTCGGCATATATTGTAGATTTGAAAGTGTAACTAATTATTTAAAAATACCTCACAAGAATCTACTCAACATAAACAAAACTTAAGTAAATCTATCACTAAATTATATCATGACAATTTACAAATGTAAGTTTACCACAGCATTCTACAAATTGGGAATTAAGAAATTAGTAGATTCTGGGCATAATATATACATTTGTGTACTAATCCTCCTATTTTAACCAGCTGATATGCTATGGAGTGTTCACAGGGTCCGAAATATGAAGTAAATAACAGGAATGTATTAACTAGATAGGCAAATTTGCTCGGGTTAGCATGATATTCTGTTGACTTGGGTTAAAAAACACTTTGCCATTGTTGGGTACTAAAAAATATTATGTTGTTATACATAAAGTAAGACAGTTTTATCGAAAATGAATCTGTAAAGTATTTGACCTACCATATTTATTATAGACATTCTGAAGTAATCAACACATCTGGCAGAATCAAACATTAAATTCACACTTCACCTCCCAACAATATACATTTATGGAGTTATTCATCAAGAACAACAGTCTAAAAATGAATATATAAGAAACTCATGACATACTTTATAGAATTGCGAGACATACTAATATTTCAAAACATTAAGCTTTATATTTTTAATATAATCTTAACATAGTATCGTAATATACATTTTAATGTATATTTCCCGCTTCTTAACAGAGATTGCAGAAATATTTCAGTAAAATATTGAAAAAACATATATTATATAAATGTTATAGAAAATTTTTTAGATTTCAACATTTCCAGGAGGTAGATATGAATTATAATCAGCATATAATTAAACTATATTCTGTTGTGAATCTGTTAGTAACTAATGTTAATATTGTATACAATTGTGGATTATCCTTCAATTTTGCCATATTTGGTAGGAAGCTAGAAATTATACTGTCATTCTCTTATTAATTATATATTTTTTAAGCTATACGCCAGCACTCTATGGAAACTATCACAAATTTCGCAACATAATTTATGTATGTTTGGGTGATCCACAGAAATAAACATATCTTGCAGAAATGTATGATTAAATACTTTGCATAATTTTATGCAATGCACAAAAGATTAGTTGGCTTCTGAGTTCAACAGCTTTCTTTGAGAATCTCTGAATAAATTTTCAGCATTATGGATACAATGCAATTTTTTTCAGAATTCCAAATATATGGATTTAAATTTTTGATATAAACTTTATTGATAATATACTATATAATAATTTTCAGTAATTTTCTGACACAACTTTGAATAACTTTAAAAACTCATAAGAAAATTCATGTCAAATAAAAATAAACATTACCAACTAGTAATGGTTTCATCGCACTTAGCGAGAATATATGTGTCTATTCTCGACAAACTATTATTATATCTACAATTATTCAGTTATTGTTCAAGTACAATAAACAGGGTAGAATCAATTTATATAACATATAATTTATATATACAGTTTTTGATTTTCCTTTTAAACCACACATCTGTAACTAGAACAATTAACAAATTTGTGTAGATATTTCACAATTTACACAGTTATAGTGGGATTCTATAAGGGAATGGCATACTATACATATATATATACTATACATATATAGAATTAACCACTTCTGAGATTCATATTTTATAAAATTCCCCACATACAATTAAAACTTGTATTTTTGCAAAGTTATCTTTCACTTAATAATGAATGCTCGGGAATAAATGAGTAAAATCTTGACATTGTGTACACATTTGCAAACAAAAAATAAAGGGACAATCTATCAGTAACATCTTGGCTGGCTGTACACATTTTTGAACGAAGATTAATATATTGTCAAAAATATATGAGGAAATTATTGGCATTCAAATATATATATATACATATAAATAATATGAGTTCAACAAATCTGGCAGTAATCTGTCAGTAAATAAGATGAATGAATATAAATATGTTTAATTATGGATAAACAAACCTTTAGAAAATCTATGTGTACAATCTTGACATATTATTAGTAAGGAAAAGTCGCTTCTGGAAAAATGCTGGAATGGTGTAGCTGTAGGCTGCAGATTGAGCATGTTTTATTTTCACCCAACCATCATATTGGATATCATTGATATTTTACTCCTGCCCCCAATCATTGCCCTTGACTTTTGATCTTAACGCTCAGGACGTTTGAGGAACAATATTCAAAATTAATCGCCAAAATTCCAAACAATTCAAATAATTTTTTAAAAATACCAAATTAATTTAAAAATAAAAGGTTTTACAATTTACATTAAAATTTAAAAAATCCATTTTTTCTGGAGCAGGCATTGTGGACTACTGACTCTTTCAAGACGCATTAGTAACTAAGGGTCATAAAAGATGGACTCAGGTCTATGGACCTTTGACTTGTCATTTGAACCTAGAAACACAAAACACAAAAATAATAAAAATCTGAATCATTTGTTACTAAAATTTTGTATATATTTATATAAATTATATAAAAAAAGAATCCCCAAAATTTTCTGCATGTCCCAGAAAAGGTGAGAGGGAATAGTGGCCGAAAGAACAAGATGACTTGGGGTCAAAGCAAGTGGTCTGGTCAGGACCTTTAACATTTTCTCGACAGCTTATAATTTAAAAAATCCAAAAAAATCCTAAAAATAACCATTATGAATTTTTTAATATAATTATTACATATTTGGCTATTAAAAATTATTTTCAAAATTTATAAACTTTTATTTTCTGGTGTTCTGCCCCTTTCCATCTCACCAATTATCCAAGCAAATCAGTCAGATGATATTCACCCCCTTGGATATACCCAATCAGCCAACTTTGTAGGCGACCTCAATCTTGGTAGATCCATCCAATTACCATCTTTGTATGCAACATCCAAATTTGTAGGCGACCATCATCTTTAGAATGTGTGTGACATATTGATAGATGTCACATATCTGCTATATTAGAAGCAAGTGACATAGACATTGATGCATTTACATTTATTGTACTCAAAAATCTAAAACTCAAGATAAATTCATACAATCAGGAAGCATAATACATTTACAGACTATTGCGGCGATATTGAATGCAGATATACTCCACCTTGAAATAATGACATTGAATGGCCTCGAACACAAAATGATTGAAAATGCATAAAATTCAGCAAGCACATGATCTTAAAGACTACCATCACCACATTGGTTGCAGTCTACCTGGACCTCATTATCTTTATGAATTTGAAAAAATATAACTTGAAAAAATGCATAAAAATCAACAATCATAATTAATTACACACTATTACCACAATATAAGATGCAGACTATATCAACATGGAGCCCATGATCTTGAACACCCTGGAAAACTAAAACATTATGAAAAATTCTTCAAATTAAGAAGGCACACCTTACCACCTAGTACCATTATATTATATGCAGACAACCATGGCCTTGCCCCCACAACCATGAATGACTTTTAAAAAATACATAAGAAAATTCATAAGTCATAGAACATAATACTTTAATCATAATTAGGGAGAATATATGTCAAAATTTTCGGCATAGTTTAAAGGAGATACAATTATTAATTTATTGTTCCTGTACAAGAAGCAGGTTAGAATAGATCTGCAAAATCTGTATGTATATAGTTTTTAGATATTTTAAGAAACCACCCATCTGTATCACTCACAATAAACAAATTTGTGTAGATTTATACCCTATTTACACAGGTCTAGTGGGAATCTATAAGTGAATAGCAAACTATATTAATTTTTATTCCATTCATCAGTAAAAATGCCCTGCACTAATAGATGAGCTTAATTATGTCTTCCTATTTTCATTTGTAACATATCGTAAAAATTCCAAAATATCTAACATAAATCTATGATTATATTTTCGGCATAAAATAATTATTTATATTCCTTAATATGCACTGCAGATTAAAACAATTATATCGGAGATGGTTAAGCGAATTCTCATAATAAATTATGTATATGTTGATTATCCTTCTACTTAAACAAATTTGGCAAGAATCTATAAGAAATTTTTCTAGTTTTATTCTTTTGTTGTAGGGAGTATATCACGTATCACTAAAGAACTTAAAAATTTGCAAATTCATTTTGCGACAAGCTGGAGTACAAAACACATACAATTATATAATATTAGTCATTGTTCCACAAAGTGTTTTCACCTCCTGGAGAACAGTGTAGAATTGTCGCCTTCCACTGTGACAGCACACCAATATGCAGTTGATAGCTGCTCACATCAGACTGTACAGCTTACCCTTCAGATAATTGAAATCACAATTATTTCAGATTTCTACTGAAAACATGTTATATTATCTGATTTGAGATTCATTCTCAGAAAAATTAGAATATATGTGAAAATACATTAAATTCATCATGCATACTTTACAGGCTACAACCATCATGATTAAAAAGATTACTTGTGCCTTGCCACGAAGACATTGAATGATCTTGAAAACAAAGAATCCTGACAAAGTATAAAAATGTCGGCAAGAATAATACATTACAAACTATTGCCACTATATTAAATGCAAGCTCCCTCGACCCTTACCCCATTGCCATTAATGTCCTTGAAACCAAATTTCGAAAAAAAATAAAAGTGAGCAAATAAAATACCTTACAGACTACCACCATCACATTGGATGCAAACTACCTGGACCTTATATCCTCAAACGATTTTGAAATTAATAACTCGAGAAAAAATGCATAATAGTCACCAAGAAAAATTCTTTACAAAGTACAACCACAATATTATATGCAGTCTACATATCATCGAGCCATGACCTTGTATGTTCTTCAAAACAAAAATCTTATGAAAAAAATACTTGTAATTCAAAGGCACACATTACATGCTAGTACCATCATACTAGATGAAGACAACCTCGACCTTGGCCCCACAATGTTAAAAACCTTAAAAATCGCATAGAAAAATGCATCAGTCAAAGAACACAATACATTAGCAAGTAGTATAGTATTTATTCATACTTAGCAAGAATATGTGTGTCAGTTTTCGACATACTATTATTTAAAAAACAATTATTCAGTAATTGTTCAAGTACAAGAAAAAAGTTAAAATTAATCTGCAATATCTCTATTTTATTAATACATTTTTTAGTTATCCTAAGAAATATATTTGTAGATATTAGTATGATTACACAGTCTAGAGGTAATCTATAAGGAAAAGGTATACTATATATGTATGTTAATTACACTAAGGAATAAAAATACCCTGCACTAATATATGAGTTTTCTTATGTATTTCTATTTTTTATCTGTAATATATCTAAAAATTCCAAAATATCTTACATTAATCTATGAGTATATTTTAAACATAAAAAAATGATTTATATTCCTTAATATCCACTGCAGATTTGAACAATAATTTTGGAAATGTCTAATCAAGTTCTTGTAATAAATTATATGTATACGCATTGATTATCCTTCACGTTCAACAATTTGGCAGATTCAAAAAGAAAATTTTCTAGTAATACTCTTTACCTGTAGGGAGTGTATCACTTATTACTAAAGAACTGAAGAATTCGGGGATTCATTTTGGGACAAGCTGGAATTCAAAATTCATATGATTATTTAATATTAGTCAATGGTATACAAAGTTTTTGACACCTCCTGGAGAACAGTGCCGAATTATCGACTTGCACTATGACAGCAAACCAATGTGCAGTGGATATCGGCATATTTGCACATCCGAGAGTAAAGTTTACCCTGCAGATCATTGACTCATAAATTTTGAATCTCTCTACTAAAAAATCTTATATTTTCTGATTTGAGAACCATCCTCAGATTTCCACATATCTTAAAGGAATGTATGAAAATATTCTATCCATACTATTATACTATATGTTTATATTAACGAGCTTATGCATGAAGTACCAAGGAGTGTTTGGGTATCTAATAATGCATTTTACTACACCATACATATAAGTGGTTTAAACAACTATCATCCTGTTTGGAAGGAATATTTCGGTGGGTACTCGGCATATATTGTAGATTTGTAAGTGTAACTAATTATTTCAACATAACTCACAGGAATCTACTAAACATATTAAATATAACCTATATAAATCTATCACTAAATTATAGTAAGACTGTTTACCACAGCATTCTTCAAATTGGTAACTAAGCTATTGGTATATTCTGGGCATTAAATATACATTTGTGCATTAATCCTCCATTTTAACCAATTGACGTTATGGGGTGTTCACAAGGTCCGAAATATGAAGTAAATAACAGGAATGTATTAACTAGTTAGGCAAATCTGCTCAGGTAAGCACGATATTCTGTTGACTTGGGTTAAAGAGCACTGTGCCCTGACTGGGTAGTAAAAATAATGTTATTTTGTTATACATAAAGAACAACAAAGTTATAGGAAACATATCTGTAAACTATTGGCCCTGCCATAGTCATTATAGATATTCTGAAGTAATCAACACATCTGGAAAAATCAAACATTAAATTCATACTTCACCTCTCAACTATATACATTTATGGTGTTATTCATCAAGAACAACTGTCTAGTAATTAATTTATCAATAAACTCAATACATACTTTATAGAATTGCAAAATATACTCATATTTCAAAACAATTAAGCATTATATTAGTAATAAAATCACAGCATAATATCATAATATATACTTTAATGTATATTTCTTGCATCTTAACAGATTTGGCAGAAATATATCAGTTACCTCTTGTAAATATATATTATATAAATGTATTTGAGAAATTTTTGATTTCAACTTTTCTGGAAGGAATTTATCTACAATTATAAAAATACTATCATACTTTATTCTGTTGGGAATCTCTTAGTAACTTATCTTAATATATAAAACAATAGTGTATTTTCCTCCAAGTCTGCCAAATATAGTAGGAAGCTAGAAATTATACTGTAATTCACTCATTCATTATATATCTATATAACACCTGCCTGCTATAAAAACTATCACTAATTTTGCAACATAATTTAAATTTATGTATGTTTGAGTTATTCACTGAATTAAACATCACTTGCAAAAATCTATGAGTTTATACTCTGCATATGTATTCACTATGTACATATGAATAGTTGTCCCTCATTTCAACAGCTTTTTTGAGTATTTGTGATTACATTTTCAGCATACTGGATACAAATGCGAGATTTTCTCAGAATTCAAAAGATCTGGATTTAAGTTTTGATATAATTCTATTATGGTAATATATTATATTATAATATACAGTCATTTTCTAAAGTTGAATAGTTCTTTTGGGTTATATAAGTAACTTCTTAATTATATATGTAAATGAGTAGTCATCAGAATTAACCACTCATAAATTTTGAAACTCTCTACTAAAAACATCTTATATTTTCTGATTTGAGAACCATCCTCAGACTTCTACATATCTTGAAGGAGTGTATGAAAATATTCTATCTTTCTATTATACAATATGTTAATATTAACAAAGCCATGCATGAAGTACCAAAGATTGTTTGGGTATCTGATAATACATTTTTACCACACCATAGCATTCATGATTTTAAAAAAATCTCTACTACTTTCAAATCTTTTATATTTTCGAAACTATCTTTTACACACCAAAGACTGTTCGGGAATCAATCAGAACAATCTTGACATACTGTACATATTTGTGAACACTTCAATAAATGTTCGAGAATATATGAGGAAACTTTTGGAAAGTATATATATATATATATATATATAATTTGAGCTCGACAACTCTGGCTGCTATTAGTCAGTAAATTAGAGAAATGAAAATAAATATATTTAGTTATGGTTAAACAACCCAAAAGAATATCTATGTGTAAATTCATGCCAACGTTGTAGCAGGGATATGGCGCTTTTGGGCAAATATTGGAATGGTGTAGCTGTAGGCTGCAAAGTTAACATGGTTTATTTTCACCCAAAAAAAAATGGGATGTCTTTGATGTTGCCCCGGCCACATAATCAATGACCTTGACATTCAATCTTGACACCAAGCACATTTGACAGCCAATATAAAAAATAATAGCCAAAATTCCAAACAATTAAAAAAAAATTTTAAATTATTTATCATTTCAAAAGTATTAAAATTTACTTTAAAATAATAAGAAATTCCTCTGAAATTTTTTTTTTCTGGAGCAAACAAGGTGGACTCATGACTCTTGCAAGGTGCATCAGTATCTAAGAGCAATATGAGTTGGACTCAGGTCTATGGACCTTTGACCTTGACATTTAAACCTAGAAAAAATTAAAATCTGAATAATTTATTACTAAATTTTATTAAAATTTATATAATAATTATGAAAAAAGAATTCCCAAAAATTTCTGATTTATCCCAGGAAAGGTGAGAGGGATTACTGGCCCAAAGTATGACCCAGGTACCGTGGTGTCAGAACAAGTGGTCCAGCCAGGAATTTTAACCTTTTCTCCTCCACTTTTAACCATATAAAGACAAAAAAAATTACATGAATAATAACAAAATTATATTTTTTAAAATTATTAATAAATATTATATTATTACAATATATTAAAAAAATTAAAATGTCTTATTTTCTGATGTTCTGCCCCTCTCCATCTTGCCAATTATCCAAGCAAACTAGTTGGACGACTTTCAACCCCTTTGATATAACCAGTAAGCCAACATGGTAGGCGAATCTTAGTAAATGCAACCAGTGACCATCTTTGTCACATATCTGCCATATTGGAAAAAGTGACAATGACCATGATGCCTTAACTTTTTGGACTCCAGAAAAACTCGTGCAAAATCCATTAAAGTCAAAAAGCATAATACTATATGGACGATTTACCACGCTATTGGATGCAGACACCCTCCACCTTGAAATAATGACCTTTAATGGCCTTGAAAACAAAATTAGTAAAAAAGATTACAATTTAGCATGCACATGATTTTACAGTCTACCACCACCATATATGTAGCAGTTAACCCGGTACAGATTACCTTTATGACTTTGAAAACAATAAATCAACAGAAATGCTTAAAAGTCAACAGGCATAATTCATTACACACTAATACCACAATTTTAGATACAGATTTCATTAATCTTGAAACCACAATCCTCTATGATCTTGAAATCTAAAAGCATATGAGAAAATACATTAAATTCAGCAGGCACACCTTGCAGGCTACAACCATCATATTGAAAGAGATCACTTGTACCTTGACACCAAGTCATCGAATGATCTTGAAAACAAAGAACCGTGAAAAAATATACAAATTTCGGGAAGAATAATACATTACAAACTATTAATATTATATTAGATGTAGGCTTCCTCGACCTTGACCCCATTACATTGAATACCCTTGAAAACAACAATTCGAATGAAAATTCATAAAAGTGAGTAAACATAATATCTTACAGACAACCACCAGCACATATGATGTAAACTACCTATACCTCAGTACCTTAAATGGCCTTGAAAACTCATAATATAATTCATAATAGTCACCCAAGCATAATACTTTACAAAATACTGCCACAAAATTAGATGCAGACTACATATCCTTGAGCCCATTATCTTGTATGATTTTGAAAAATAAGAACTTACGAAAAACATTACTAAAAATTCAGCAGGCATGCCTTACAGGATAATACAAACATATTATAGGCAGACAACCTCAACATTGGCCCCACAACCTTGAATGACCTTGAAAAACACATTAGAAAATTCATTAGTTAAAGAACACAATACTATACAGAATATATTGGATTTCAGCATTTCAAGCGAGAATATATGTGTAATATATTGTTATATGTCTGTAACCTCTACAATTATTCAGTTAATGTTCAAGTACAAGAAACATGTTGGAATCAATCTGTAAAATCTCTTATTCATGTATACAGTTATTAGTTATCCTATGAAAGTATGCATCTTTAACACTATTACAAAAAACACCTTTGTGTATATATTACCTGATTTTCACAAGTCTAGTTGGAATGTATAAGAGAATGTGATACTATATATATTTGTGAATGACACTCGGGAGTTAAAATGCCCTTCAATAATATATGGGTTGACTTATGTCTTCCTATTTCCTTTTGGAAGATCTTTTAAATTCCAAACTATCTGATATGAATCAATGCGTATATTTTCGGTGTAGAGTATTTATTTATATTCCTTAATATGTGCTGTAGATTTCAGCAATTATTTCGGATATAGGTAAACCAATTCTCGTAATAAATTATAATATGGTGATCATCCTTCAAGTTTAACCAATTTGACAGGAATATATAAGAATTTTATCTACTTGTACTTTTACCTGCAGGGAGTGTATCACATTACTAAAGAACTGAAGAATTCACACATTCATTTTCGGACAAGCTGGAATTCAAAATACATATGAATATGTCTGATTAGTCATTGGAACAAACAGTTTTTGATACCTGTAGGAGAACTATGTAGATGCGTGGTTTTACACTGTGACAGCAAACCAGTGTGCAGTTGATATATGCATATTTGCACATTAGACAGTAAAGTCTACCTTGCAGATAATTGAACTCAATTTTTTTTCAGATCTCTATTAAAAACATGTTATATTTTATGATTTGAGAATCCTCAGACTTTCGCAAATCTTGATGGAATCTAGGAAAATATTCTGGCCATACTTTTTACTATACATTTATATTAGCGAAATTATGCATCAAATACTAAAGATTGTTCGAGTATCTAATAGTAAATTTTTACCTCACCATACATATACATTGCTAAAACAAATATCAGCCAGCCTGGTAGGAATTGCAATGGAAACTAATTTTTTCAACTTATCTGGTAGGAATATACAAAACATTTTATACTTAATTAGGATCACAACAGACTTATGTGAAACTGCCAGTAAATTATAGCAAGACTATTTACAATTGTAAGTTTACCACAGCATTTAATGAATTTTGATTTAAGCTACTAGAAGAATCCGGGCATAATATATACATTTGCATACTAATCCTCCTATTCTAACTGACATGTTATGGAGTGTTCACAGGGTCTGAAATATTAAGTCAATAACAGGAATTTATTAACTAATTGGTTATGCAAATCTGCTCAGATTAGCACGATATTCTTGACTTGGCTTAAAAACTCTGTGCCTTGATCTGGAAGTAAAAATAACATTATGTTGTTATACATAAAATACAACAGAGTTTTCGAAAATGTATCTGTAACTTATTGGCCCAACCATATTAATTATAGATATTCTGAAATTATCAACACATCTGGAAGAATCAGTCTTTAAATTCGCACATTACCTCCCAACTTTATACACCTATAACGTAATATATCAAGAACAACTGTCTAGTAATGAATATATATTTAACTCAAAACATACTTTATAGAATTGTGATACAACCTCAGATTTCGACACCTTTGGCTTTATGTTATTAGTAAAATCACAGCATAGTATCATAATATATATAGTTCAATGTATATATCCTGCTAATTAGCAGAGTCGGCAGTATCAGATCAGTAAATTCTCAGATATATATTATATAAATGTAATTGAGAAATTTTTGGATTTCAACATTTCTGGTAGGATTTTATTCATAATTATCAGCATACAATTATACTGCATTCGATTGTGAACCTGTTAGTAACTAATCTTCATATTTTTAAAATTGTGGATTATCCTCCAATTTTGCCATATTTGGTGGGAAGCTAGAAATTATACTGTCATTCTCTCATAACTTATGTATAGTTCTTATTTATACACCAGCCCTCTATTAAAACTATCACTTATTTGCATGCATAGTGTATTTATGTTTGGATTATCTTCTGAATAAAACTTCTCTTGCAGAAATATATGAGTATCTACTATGCATAATTTTATACTATGTACATATGAATAGTTGTCCGAGTTCAACAGCATTTTTTTTAAATCTGTGAATACATTTTGAGCATACTGGATACAAATGTGAATTTTTTCAGAATTCGAAACATATGGATTCTAATTTTTGATAACATCTTTCATGATAATATACAATATAACCATATACAGTAAATTTCTGAGTTGAAAAGTTTTTTCGGAAATATAAGTAACATCTTGATACTATATATATAAGTGAATAATCCTCAGAATCAACCTCTGCTGATATTTATATTTAATAAGATTCTACACATACTATCAAAACTTGTATGTTAGCAAAGTTATCTGCACTTGTTAATGATTGTTCGGGAATCAATTATGACACATTTGCAAACAAACAAAACGTAGCTTTAGAATCTATCGGTAAAATCTTGGCAGAATGTACATATTTGTGAACTAATTTAAATATATGTGGAAATTTTTGATATTCAAATATATATAATTTGTGTTCAACAAATCTGGCAGAAATCTATCAGTACATTAGAGGAAAGAAAATAAACATATTGTGGTTAAACCTACCTACAGGGAATCTATGTGTCAGATCCCAATGATTGACCTAGACATTTGATCTTAGCACTCAGGACATTAGAGAACCAATATGAAAAAATAATCGCCAAAATTCCAAACAATTTTTAAAATTCCTTAAATTTCCAAAATAGTTTATTAAAAAAAAGTATTAAAATTTACATTAAAATGAAAAAATCCATCTTTCTGGATCAGATGATGTGGACTAGTGCCTCTTGCGAGATGCATCAGTTACTAAGGGCCATACAAAATGGACTCAGGTCTATGGATTTTTGACCTTGACATTTGAACCTAGAAACCTAAAAAACCAAAAAATATTTTAAAATCTGAAAAATTTATTACTAAAAATTTAAAAATTTGAAAAAAGAATCCCCAACATCCTCTGTTTTTCTCTCCAAAAATGTGAGAGGTATTAGTTGCCCAAAGTAAGAACAATACGACTTGGTGTCGAGCAAGTGGTCTGGACAGGATCTTAAACCTTTTCTCCTCGACTTATAACCATAAAAATCCAAAAAAATCTGAAAATAATGAAACTTTATTTTTAAAAATAATTATTATATTATATTATAAAATAATATTTTAAGAAATGTTATAAATTTACATTTTCTGATGTTCTGCCCCTCTCCATCTCACCAAATATCCAAGCAAATCAGTCAGATGGCTTCACCCTTTGGATATACCCAGTCAGCAAATTTAGTAGGCGAACACAATCTTGGCAGATGCAACCAATGGCCATCTTTGAAACCAAAATCCCTTTTTATTATATGTGTGGCATATTTGTAGATGTCACACATCTGCCATATTGGAAGTAAGTGACAATTATCTTGATGACTTTACCTAAATTGAACTCAAAAACAAAAACTCGAGAAAATACATAAAAGTCAAGAAGCATTTTAGCTTACAGACTATTACAGCGATGTTGGATGCAGACATTCTCCACCTTGAAATATTGACCCTGAATAGCCTTGAAAACAAAATGATTTAAATTGCATAGAATTCAGCAATCTCATGGACATACAGACTACCACCACCATATTAGATGCAATCAACCTGGACCTTATTACCTTTATTACTTTGAATACAATAACTCGAAAAAATGCATAAAAGTCTACAAGTATAATTCATTACACATTACTGCCACAATATCAGATACAGACTACATTAACCTTAATCCCATGATCCTGTATGACTTTGAATACAAAAAGCATATGAGAAACTACATTAAATTCCGCATGCATACATTACAGGCTACAACAATCATATTGAAAGGAAATGATTTGTACCTTAACCCCAAGACAATGAATGATCTTGAAAACAAGAATAATACATTACAAACTATTACCACTATGCTAAATGCAAGCTTCCTCCACCTTCACCCCATTACCTCGAATAACCTTGAAACCAAAAATTCGAAAAAATAAATAAATAAAAATGAGCAAATAAAATACCTTACAGACTACCACCGCCATATTGGATTTAAACTACCTGGAACTTAGTTCCTTAAATGACATGGAAAATAATAACTCGGGAAAATAATAACTCGGGAAAAAATCATAAAAGTCACCAAGTATAATACTTTACTAGCAACAACCACAATATTATATGCAGGCTACACATCATAGAGCATTTGATCTTATATTACCTTGAAAATGAAAACCTAGTGAAAATATACTTGTAATTAAGCAGGCATACCTTACATGTTAGTACAATCATATTAGATCCAGACAATCTCGACGTTGACCCCACAACCTTGAATAACCTTAAAAAACACGTAAGAAAATTCATAACTCAAAGAACACAATACATTACCAACTAGAATTGGATTTCTCATACTCAGCGAAAATATATGTGTCCATTCTCGTCATACTATTATTATATCTACGATTATTCAGTTATTGTTCAAGTACAACAAACAGGTTAGAATCAATTTGTATAACCGGTAATTTATGTATACATTTTTTAGTTTTCCTATGAAACCACACATCTGTAACACTATCACAGGTCTAGTGGGAATCTATAAGTGAATGGCTTACTATACATATTTGTAAATTACACTCAGGAGTAAAAATGCCCTGCGGTATTATTAGAGTTTACTTATTTATTCCTAAAGCCATTTATAAGATATCCTTAAAATTCCAAAATATCTGACATTAATAAATGAGTATATTTTTGACATTAAGTAATACTTTATATTCCTTAAGTTACACTATAAATTTCAACAATTATTTCTGAATTGGGAAGCTCAATTCTTGTAATACATTATATGTGTTGATTATCCTTCAAGTTCAACCAATTTGGCATGATTGTCTAAGTAATTGTTCTAGTCATTCTCTTTACCTGTAGGGAGTGAATCACTTATTACTAAAGAACTGAAGATTTCGCGGATTCATTTAGGGACAAGCTGGAATTCAAAATTTATATGATTATGTAATATTAGTCATTTGTCCACACAGTTTTTGACACCTCATGGAGAACGGTGTCGAATTGTTGCCTTCCACTATAACAGCAAACCAATGTGCAGCTGATATCTGCATATTTGCACATTAGACTGTAAAGTCTACCCTGCAGCTCACTGACTCACAAATTTTGGAGATCTCTACTAGTAAACATCTCATATTTTCTGATTTGAGAATCATCCTCAGGCTTCCACATACCTTGAAGTAATCTATGAAATTAATCTGGCCATATTATTATATTATATATTTATATTAATGAAGATATGCATGATGTAATAATGGTTGTTTGTTATCTAAGAGTAAAGTTTTACCATACATATAAGTGGTTAAAATAAATATACCTGTCTGGGAGTAATATTTAGTGGGTATTCGGCATATATTGAAGGTTTGTAAGTGTAACTAAATATTTTGACATGCCTGGCAGGAATCTACTAAACATATTGAACCTAACTTATGCAAATATATCACTAAATTATAGCAATACTATTAACAATTGAGAGTTTACCACAGAATTCTACAAATTGGGAACTAAGCTCTTAGTAGATTCTGGGCATAAAATATACATTTGTGTAGTAATCCTCCTATATTAACAAACTGACATTTTATGGAGTGTTCACAGGATTCGAAATATGAAGTCAATAACAGGAATATATTAACTAACTAGTAAGGGAAATCTGCCCAGGTTTGCACAATATTCTTGACTTGGGCTAAAGAGCTCTGTGACATGGTATGGAAGTAAAAATGTAATTATGTTTTTATATATAAAGTACTACAGAATTATCGAATATGTTTATGTAAATTTTCGTCCCTACCATATTTATTATAGATATTCTGAAATTATCAACACATCTGGAAGAATCAATCATAAAATATACACTTTACCTCCCAACCATATTAACTTATAAAGTAATACATCAAGAACAATTGTCTAGTAATGAATATATCATTAAACTCATTACATACTTTATAGAATTGTGATATAACCTCAGATTAAAACACATTTTGCTTTATATTATTAGTAAAATCACAGCATAATGTCATAATATATTTTTTAATGTATATATCCTGCTAGTTAGTAGAGTTGGCACTATCAGATCAGGAAATTCTCAGATATATATTATAAATGTAATTAAGAAATTTAAAGATTTCAACATTTATAGTAGGATTTTATCAATAATTATCAGCATACAATTATGCTTCATTCGGTTGTGAATCTGTTAGTAAATAATCTTAATATTGCATACAATTGTGGATTATCGTCCAATTTTGCCATATTTGGTAGGAAGCTTGATATTATACTGTCATTATCTCATTAATTATATATATTTTATTTATACACCAGACCTCTATGGAAACTACCACTAATTTCCCAACATTATTTAGGCATTTTTGGGCTATCCTATCAATTTAACATCTCTTGTAGAAATGTATGAGTATATACTCATCATAAGTGTATACTATGCACACATGAATAGTAGTCATGTGTTCAACAGCTGTTTTTTGAGAATCTGTGAATAAAATTTGAGCTTACTGGATACAAATACGAATTTTTTGCAGAATTCAAAACATATGGATTTAATTTTTGATAACATATTGCATATTAATATACTATATAATAATATATAGTAAATTTCTGAGTTGGAAAGTTTTTTTTTTCGGAAATATAAATAACTTCTTGCTACAATATATATATATATATATATATATATATATATATACACTTGAGTAATCCTCAGAATTAACCTATTCTGGCATTCATATTTTATAAAATTCTTCACTTACTATCAAAACTTGTAAGTTTGTGAAGTTAGCTTATACTTAATAATGATTGCTCGTGAATCAATTAGTACACATTTACAAACAAAGAATACCTGGAGAATCTAGCGATAAAATCTTGGCAGACCGTACTCATTTTGTGAACAAAGTTCAATATATTGTCCAAATATACGAGGAAATTTTTGATATTCATATATATAATATGAGTTCATCAAATCTGGCAGTGATATATCAGTAAATTAGAGGGATGAAAATAAATATATATGTAATCATGTTTAATATGCCTACAAGAAATCTATGTGTACATTTTTGACATAATAATGCTAAGGAAAATGAGCTTCTGGAAAAATGCTGGAATGGTGTAGCTGTAGAATGCAGAACGAGCATGTTTCATTTTCACCCAACCACCATATTGAATATTGTTGATGTTTTACCCTGCCCCCATTCATTGACCTTGACATTTGATCTTAATACTCAGGACATTTGAAATCCTATATTAAAAAATAATCGCCACAATTCCGAATAGTTGTAAAAATTTAAAAAATTCCAAAATAATTTATCATTAAAAAGTATTAAAATTTACATTAAAATGAAAAAATCCATCTTTCTGGATCAGATGATGTGGACTAGTGCCTCTTGCAAGATGCATCAGTTACTAAGGGCCATACAAAATGGACTCAGGTCTATGGATTTTTACCTTGACATTTGGACCTAGAAACCTAAAAAACCAAAAAATATTAAAAAATCTGAAAAATTTATTACTACAATTTAAAATTTTTTTATTTTAAAAATTTGAAAAAAGAATCCGCAAAATTTTCTCATTTTTCCCAGAAAAGGCAAAAGCGATTAATGGCCCCAAGTAAGAACAAGATGACTTGGGGTCACAGCAAGTGGTCTGGTCAGGATCTTTAACCTTTTCTCATCGACTTATAACCATAAAAAATCTTTAAAAAATAGAAAATTTATTCTTAAAAATAATGACTAAATTTTTATTATTAAAAATTATTTTTAAAATATTATAAACTGTTATTTCCTACTGTTCTGCCCCTCTCCATCTCACCTATTATCCAAACACATCAGCCAGATGAACCTCATCCCCTTTGATATACCCATTCAGCCAACTTGGCAGGCGACCACAATATTGGTAGATGCAACCAATGGCCATCTTTGTAGGCGACTTCCATTTTGATATACGACCAACATATTTGGAATGTGTGTAGCATCTTTGTAGATGTCACATATCTGCCATATTGGAAGCAAGAGACAATGAACTTGATGCATTTACCTTTATTGAACTCAAAAACAAAAAAAAACCTCTAGAAAAATGCATAAAAGTCAAAAAGCATAAAATTTTACAGACTATTGCCACAATATTGGATCCAGACATACTCCACCTTGAAGTAATAACCTGGAATGGCCCTAGAAAACATAATGATTAAAATGTATAATTTCAAAAAAGCACATGACCTTATAGACTACCACCACCATTTTGGTTGCAGTCTACCTGGAACTCATTATCTTTATACTTCGAAATAATATCTCAAGAAAAAATGTATAAAAGTTAACAAGCATTATAGTTTATACAGTGCTACCACAATATATAATACAGACTACATTAATCTTAAGCCCATAATCCTGTACAATTTTGAAAACTAAAAGCATATGAGAAAATTAATTAAATTTTGCAGGCACATATTACAGACTTCATCCATAATATTGAAAAGAGATGACTTGTACCTTCACCCAAAGACAATGAATGATCTTGAAGAGAAAGAATTATGAAAAAAATCCAAGGGTCAGTAAGAATAATACATTATCATCTATTACCACAATATTAGATGCATGCTTCCTCGACTTTGACCCCATTACCTTGAATGCCTTGAAAACGAAAATTCGAATTCACCAAGCATAATACTTTACAAACTACTACTACAAAATTAGATGCAAACTACATATCCTTGAGCCCATGCTCTTGTATGACCTTGAAAACTAATGCCTAATGAAAAAATACTTAAAATTCAGTAGGCACACCTTGCAGGCTAGTACCATCATATAGGATGCAGACAACCTCGATCTTGGCCCCACAACCTTGAATCACCTTAAGAAAACATAAGAAAATTTATAAGTCAAAGATCATAATACATTACAAAATAGTATGGGATTTCATCGTACTTAGAACGAATATATGTGTAAAATCTTGGCATAATATTATAACGTCTACATTTATTCAGTTAATGTACAAGAACAAGAAATGGGTTAGAATAAATTTGTAAACTCTCTCATTTATGGTTACAATTTTTAGTTATAAGAAACCACACATCTATAACACTATCACAATAAACACATTTGTGTAGATATTACCCGATTTACACAAGTCCAGTGGGAATCCATAAGTAAAAGGCAAACTAAATATATTTGTGAATTACATTTAGGAGTAGAAAAGGCCCTGCACTAATATATGAATCTATTAATATCTTCCTATTTCCATTTGTAGGATAAATATAAAATTTCAAAATATGTGACTAATCTATGATTATATTTTGGCATAAAGTAATTATTTTCATTCCTTAATATTTACTGCAGATTTCAACAATTATTTCGGATATGGATATGCAAATTCTCGAAATAAATTAATTATATGTTGATTATACTTCAAGATCAACCAATATGGCAGGAACCTATAAGTAATTTTTCTAGATATACTCTTTACCTTTAGGGAGTGTATCAATTATTACTTAAGAACTGAAGAATTCGCGATTTTATTTTGGGATATTATGTAATTCAAAACACATATGATTCAATTATATCAGTCATTGGTCCACAAAGTATTTGACACCTCCAGGAGAATGGTTTCGAAATCTTGCCTCCCAAGAAAATTTTTACCAAACCATATATATAAGTGGTTAAAACAAATATCACCTTTCTGGCAGGAATATTTCAGTGGGTATTCGGCATACAATGTATATTTAAAAGAGAAATTAATCATTTCAACCTACCTGACCGAAATCAACTTAACATTTTAAACTTAACCTATGTAACAACAGACTTATGCAAATCTATCACTAAATTATAGCAAAACTATTTACAATTGTAAGTTTACCACAGCATTAAAAAATTGGGAATTAAATTATTACTAGAATCTGGGCACAATATAAACATTTGTGTAGTAATCCTCTGATTTTAAACAACTGACACATTATGGAGTGTTCACAGTGTTCGAAATAAATAGTAAATAACAGGAATGTATTAACTAACCAGTCAAGGAAGTCTGTTTGTGTTAGCACGATATTCTTGTCTTGGAGTTAAGAACTATGTGCCCTGGTTGGGAAGCAAAAATAACATTATTTTGTTATACATAAGGTACAGCAAAGTTATCGAAATTGTATCGGTAAATTATTGACCCTACCATATTAATTATAGATATTCTGAAGTAATCAACTCATCTGGCAGAATCAATCATTAAATTCATTCTATACCTCCCAAATATATTTATATATGTAGTTATACATCAAGAGCAACTGTTTAGTAATGAATATATCAGTAAACTCAATACGTACTTTATAGAATTGTGATGTCCTCAGATTTCTACACCTTTAGGTTTATTATTATTATTACTATTATCACTACATAATATCATAATAATTATTTTAATGTATATTTCCTGCTAGTATGCAGAGTTGACAGTATTATATCAGCAACTTCTTGGAAATATAAATATTATATAAATGTAAGTGAGAAATTTATAGATTTCTAAATTTCTGGTAGGAATTTATAAATAATTATCAGCATACTATCATACTATATTCTTTTGGGAACTTCTCTTTATATTGTATATAAATGTGGTTATCCTCGAAGTTTGTCATAATTGTTAGGAAGCTAGAAATTATACTGTTTATCTCTCATTATTTATATTTTTTTATACACCAGCCCTCTATGAAAACTATCAATAATTCCGCAACATAATTTATGTAAGTTTGGGTTATCCTCAGAATTAAACATCTCGTGCAGAAATATATAAGTATATACTCTGCATACTTTTATACTATGTACTTATGAATATAGTTCGTCCTTCAAGTTCAATAACTTTTTCAGCATACTGGATACAAACGCGAGTATTCTAAGAATTCAAAACATCTGGATTTAATTTTTGATAAAATTCTTTCATGGTAATATACTGTGTAACAATATACAGTCATTTTCTGACTTTCAAAAGTTTTTTTGGGACATATATGTAACTTTTTGGAATTTATATATATATATATATATATATATATATATATATATATATATATATATATATATATATATATATATATATATATATGAGTAATCCACAGAATTAACCTCTTCAGGCATCTGCCCAACAATCATTGACCTTGAAATTTGATTTTGACATGATGGACATTTGACAAACTATATCCATAAAAATCGCCAAATATCTAAACAATTATAAAAAAATAATTTAATATTCCAAAATAGTTTATCAATAAAGAAGTATTACAATTTATTTTGAAATAAAGAATAATTTCCTCCAAAAATTTACATTTTTCTGGAGCAGACAAGGTGGACTCGTGACTCTTGCCAGGTGCATCAGTAACTCAGAGCCATAAGAGATGGACTCAGGTCTATGGACCTTTGACCTTGACCTTTGGACCTAGAAACCTAAATAAACAAAAAATATATAAAATTCTGAATAATTTATTACTAAATTTTATTAAAATTTATAAAAAAATATGAAAAAAGAATTCTCAAAAATTTTCTGATTGTTCCAGAAAAGGTGAGAGGGATTAGTGGCCCAAAGTAAGACCCAGGTGCCTTGGGGTCAGAGCAAGTGGTCTTGTCAGGACCTTTAACCTTTTCTCCTCGACTTATATCAATAACATACCAAAAATAATCTAAAAAATAACAAAAATGTATTTTTTAAAATAATTATTAAATATTTGGTTTTTAAAAATTATTACAAAATTTTCTAAAAATATTTTTTCTGATATTCCACCCCTCTCCATCGCACCAATTATCCAAGCGAATTAATAGGATGACCTTCACACCCTTGGATATACCCAGTCACCCAACTTGGTATGCGACCACAATCTTGGTAGATGCAACTAATGGCCATCTTTGTAGGCGACTTCCAATTTGATATTCGACCATCATCTTTGGAATATGTGTAGCATCTTGGTAGATGTGACATATCTGCCATATTGGATAAAATACATAAAATTCAGCAGGCACACCTTACATGCTACAACCATCATATTGAAAGAGATGACTTGTAACTTGTCCCCACGACATTGAATGATCTTGAAAATAAAGTATTATGAAAAAAATGTACAAATCTCGGCAAGAATATCTCATAACAAACTATTACAACAATATTAAATGCAGGTTTCCTCGACCTTGACCCCATTACCTTGAATGCTCTTGTAAAACCAAAATTCTAAAAAATTTATAAAAGTAAGCAAACATAATACCTTACAGTTCAACCCTACCATATTGTTTGCCAACTACTTGGCCCTCATTAACTTATATGACATTGAAATTAATAACTAGAGAAAAAATGCATAAAAGTCACCAAGCATAATACTTTACAAACTACTACCACAATATTAGACGCAGGCTACATAAACTTGAGCCCATGATCTTGTATGACCTTGAAATCTAACAGCTTATGAAAATATGCTTAAAATTCAGCAGGCACACCTTACATGCTAGTACCATCATTTTAGATCAGACAGCCTCACCCTTGGCCCCACAACCTTGAATGACGTTAAAAATCACATAAGAAAATTCAGAAGTCTAAGAACACTATACTTTACATAATAGTATTGCATTTCATCAAATTTATAGAAAATATTTGTGTAGTTCCATGGCAGACTATTAAACATCTACAATTATTTAGTTAATACTAAAAACAAGAAACCAGTTAGAAACAATCTGCAAAATCTCTAATTCATGTTTACAGTTTTTAGTTATCCTAAGAAACCACACATCTGTAACACTATCACAGTAAACACATTGGTGTAGATATAACACAATTTACACAGGTCTAGTGGGGATCTAAAAGTATATGACATTCTATATATTTTTGTGAAATTCACCCAGGAGTGAAAATGGCCTGCACTACTATATGAGCTCATTTATTTATTTCTATTTCCATTTGTAAGATATCTTAAAAATTCCAAAATATATTAAATGAATCTTTGTGTATGTTTGCGGCATATAGTTATGGTTTATATTCCTTAATATGCACTGTATATTCCAACAATTATTTCGGAAATTGGTATGCCAAGTCTCGTTATAAATTATATATATGAGGATTATCCTTAAGTACAACAAACTTGGCAGGATTATCTAAGTAATTTTCCTAGTTATACTCTGTACCTGAAGGAATTGTACCACTTCTTACAATAGAAATTAAGAATGCGAGAATTCATTTTGGGACAAGCTGAAATTCAAAACACATATTATCATATAATATTAGTCATTGTTCCACAAAGTATTTGCACCTCCTGGAGAAAGGTGTAGAATTGTCGCCTTCCACTGTGATAGCAAACCAATGTGCAGTTGATATCTACATATTTACACATCAGAATGTAAAGTCTACCCTGCAGATCACAATTTTTTTACATCTCTACTAAAAACATGTTATATGTTCTGATTTGAGAATCATCCTCAGACTTCCACATAGCTTGAAGGAATCTATGGAAATATTCTGGCCATACTATTAAACTATATATTTATATAAATGAAGTTATGGATCAAGTACTAGAGATTGTTTAGGTATCTAATAGTAAACTTTTACCACACCATATATATAAGTAGTTAAATAAATATCAACCCGTCTGGCAGGAATATTTCAGTGGGTATTCGGCATATATTGTGTGTGTATATATATATCTACATATATACATATATATAAAACTATATATACATATATATGTATATAAATGTTAGTGAGAAATTTTTAGATTTTAACATTTCATGTATAAATTTATCAATAATTATCAGCACACTAATATACTATATTCCATTGGGAATTTTTTAGTAACTTATCTTACTATTGTATAAAATTGTGGATTATCCTCGAAATCTGTCATTTTTTGGTAGGAATATAGAAATTATACTGTTAATTTCTCATTAATTATATATATTTTTAGCTATACACCAGCCCTCTATGAAAACTATCTCTTATTTCGCAACATAATTTATGTATGTTTGGGTTATCCTCTGAATTAAATATATCTTGCAGAAATGTATATGTACATACTCAGCATACTTTTATTCTGTGTACATATGAATAGTTTCCCTCGAATCTAACATCTTTTTTAGAAATCTGTGAGTACTTTTTCAGCTTACTGGATACAAATGAGAGTGTTTCTCAGATTTCAAAACATCTGTATATAATGCGCATTGCTGTGTAATCTGTATAGTTGTATCTCATTAGCACTATATCGTTTCTCTTGATTACAGGCATGTATCATTGGTGCTAAAACCAAGGATTTATTTGCAAGTACAAGAAACTGTTACTGTTGCATTTGTGATTGGACATCATCTAAAGGCTAATCAACAAATTCCCATGTGTGTTACAAGAACTGGAACATATCGTCTACTGCCATGGAAGCTGATATTACAGTGGAGTGGTTCAGAAACAGCATCGACATGCATAATTTGAAATATAACAAATGAATTGGTAAGCATTTGTTCACTCTAAACATAACCAAAATATATTTGCAATGAGAAAATGTGGCTCTATTTGTAACTTGATTTGTCTGGTTACGGAATTCCGAAGATTGACAAGAGATTTTTTTCTAATTTTTACTCAGTGTTTGTGCATATTCATTTAAGCTGCCCGACTACAAGCGTCATGAACTACGTTGCAGCATGCTAGGAAAACATGTTTTTATACGAAACTGCAAAACGTGTTTTATATGTGACTATCTATGAAAAGGACACACCCTTCAGACAGTGTCTGTACTTTAGTTTCAATGTACATCTTTTACTAGAAACATAATTTTGTAGCCTCTAAAAATGGCTAAAAATGTTTTTTTTCTTTTCACCTTGCTATAGCTGAAAACTATTAACCGGATTTAAAAAAAACTATAATATGATCCTGAATTGGACCTTACTTTAGATTTTCTACCAATGAAATGCTAGGGACACAACTGAAAATCTTATATAGTTATACGCAACATGATAAAAAGACTGCACGCCAGTTCTATGTTTTGCGCAAAGAGGAGAGTGGGCACTTGAAGCGGGTGCCATTGTCGCTCTTACCGCTTCACTGATTCCATGCCTCTAACACGCAAAATATTTGCAGGTCGGCAGGCGCCATTATCAAGATTACTACTAAACCACTCACCTAACCTAACTCAAAAATTAGCTTAAACACCCAAAAGATATCCAAATAAAAAAGGATGTAACACAAAGAAATATTCAAAGGAAAAAATACATTTTTCATATTTTTTATTAGGTGGAACGGACAAAAAGAATTCTACAAAATCTAAAGTAAATATTTCAAAATTTCAAAAACTGTATTTAAAATAAAATCAGATTGAGGAACTGATGAAAAACTTGTTACCAGTTAACATCGCCTTATGTGTTAAATTCGCAAAACTCATTTTTAAAGTATCCCCAATATCATATGTTTTCAGCTCCAATGATTTGTGCTGTGTTTGATTCACTGAATATGTATGGTGTTTGTTTATATTTTTATTACATGTATTTCATATGCTTTATTCATGTGCAATGTTACAAAATGGAGAAATGTGAGTATTAATTACTTTTTATAAAAACATTTAAAAATTCACATGCATTATACTAAAGGTAAATCTGTAGACATCATATTTCAGGTTACCATCTACCATATACAAATAACGCCCTTTACTTTCGAACATAAATTGTTCTGAATGTCTAAGTATTCAATAGTCCATATACAAAGGACTATTAAGAACGACTTCCAATCCAGAGGACTATTAGGAAAGACTTCCAATCAAGAGGTCTATTAGGAAAGATTTATAATCCAGAGGACCATTAGGAAAGATTTCCAATCCATGGGACTATTAGGAAAGACTTACAATCCACAGGACTATTAGGAAATACTTCCAATCCAGAGGACTATTAAGAAACACTTCTAATCCAGAGGACTGTTAGGAAATACTTCCAAGTAAACATAAGTTATAAGAAAACAAGTCCCTGGATAATGGCAATGTTTGCAAATGACATGTTGTGCAAACAGTAAACAGACACTTTAAATAAAAGTTGAAGTTTTTATTTTGGCTCGGTAAGGCGAATATATCGCGAAATTGAAAGTAATCTGTAACTTGCAGTAAAAAAAATAAATAATTCAGTCAATGTAAGTGATACACAGAAAAATTATATAGAGTGGAGAACAGTTTGCCTTTAACACTTAATATGTATTTAACATAATTAGGAATAGATTTAGTCTACAAAATTAAATTAGTGTGTTAAAAAAAAGGAATACAGTGTAAGTGAACTTAAGTAAGAGTTTATAGTAGTAACAGATCTAGGTGGTTATAATATTTTATATGTTCTACAGGGAGACAACAGCAAAGAAAACCTGCCTAGTAACCAGAATTGCAGCACAGAATATCTAAGAACACTATAGAAATCGACTCATGTTATGTTGATTGCAGAACCCCTTTCCACCAAAATGGCCAAACTTACCAAGAAAGTGGCGGAACAGCGTTCTCCAATCAGCGCCTGAAGATGGACATACCAGAAGGCAACTGAACCAATACGGAAACTTTCCTAGCACGTGGTAGGAAGTCAGGCCCTAGACACATTTCCAGAGCTCCGGACAGCCAATGAGAGAACGAATTCGCTTTTATCAAAGGGACCGTCGCGTCATTTCACTTCTATGTACTTATGTATTCTGTTTTTGCAGCATGTTCTAAATACACTTTTTTTCCCAAAGAAACTAGTCAATATGAACTCAATACAAAATAATACACACTCCAGAGAGTGTCTGAATGGCAGATTCTTGATATTACTTTTACTGCAAATGTAATTTTGGATCTTCTCAACATGGCTTTGAAAAAGCTCGATGTCTGAAATACTAACAAAAGATTCCTGCGAAACCACAACAGAAATCTCACTGGACTTCACTTCAGACTTTACACCAATAGAAT
Source organism: Dryococelus australis (assembly GCA_029891345.1). Lineage (NCBI taxonomy): Eukaryota > Metazoa > Arthropoda > Insecta > Phasmatodea > Phasmatidae > Dryococelus > Dryococelus australis. Next base: position 193,830,122 of record CM057009.1, read on the forward strand.
AATAGGGTAGCGATGTTTCAAATTTCAAAGAAAGAAAATTTATATTAAATTACAGGCAGAAAAGTTTATTTATATGCAGTGAAAATGTTAAGTCTTCAGAATTAATAGTTAGGCTTACAGAAAGATGCGAGTTTACTTTAGAAGTTTTTATGGTCGAGCGAGGCAAGTTCATTTCTAATGCATCTTCTCTTCCTTCCATGGCCTATACTGAGATCCGCCGCAGGTACTATACGTTTTTGAACCACCCAATTTGGTCATCGACTCAGTGGGAGGAGAGCGAGCTGTCGTGGAGGGGACAGCTGCACACTATTTTCACGTTACTCCACAGTCAGTGAGCCATCCAGCCCAGTCCCATGAACCAGATGGGAATTTTTCTACAAGTTCGCGGGCGCCTTAACCTGAAATTACTGTTTTGTTATAATATGATAAACTATACCTATAAATTATTCACGCAAAATTGCACCAAGTGTTACAACTAAGTAGTATTCCAGTTGTGTAATATTTTTATGATATGTGGTTTTATATACATATCATGGTGAAGTGCAATTTTGTAACACTGAAGATAAATTTCCTGTACCTCTGCGAACATTCTTTGTCCTCCATTGCCTTACATATACCTGAGCCCGTCGTAAATGATGTTTTTGGAATAACCGATAGTATGGCCAGACCTCCGTGCACATCTCTTCTCCCCACCCCCACAAGGTTATGCTTAACACGCTCCGCACGCTCAGACGTGCACCAACATCTGCCGGCCATAGTAGTTAATACGAAACCTACGTAAGGATTAAATTAGGCAGCATAGAAATTGACCTGGTTAAATAGGACGTGGCTTTTCATACAGACAGCAACTAGTTTCAAGAGAAACATTCTTGATGTGCGCATACAACGAGGTTATGGACACTAACTACATATGAATATTTTGCCAATTATAACATTATTTATCTAAATTGTATATTTTTAGTTATGAAGTTGGGCAATACAAAATTGGCATTGTTGTTTTATTTGTTGAATGAATTATTTATATTCCATTTATCTGTATCTGCTGATTTACATACAAATAATTTACTTGGTTTACTAGGTAAATGAGGACAAACCAGGCTGACTGTGCACGAGCGTTTCTCCTCAAGACCACAATTCCATATTTGTCTTCAGGCGTTTTCGAAAATTAACCTGCTAGAGTTAACTATTTTCTGTAAGTTATGAGACGAGGTAAACTTAGAATTAACAGGTAATTTACGATAGCTTTATCTTTGTTCGATGACGATTATGACGAATATTAACACATTATCAATAGTGGCGTAGGCCTACCATTTTAAAGTGTAGGTAGAGTTAAACTTTGAACTCAATAGTGAGTGTTCGTAAACGCCCTAGTCCAGTACCGTTAGATATTTTCTAGGAAACAATCACTACCCCGCCCGCGTGGGCGCCTATTTCCATAGCTTGTCACTACGTATAAAGTAATGCTTGACAAACACGAGGCAATGGAAATGACGCTTTATGCTTGTTATTAGAATTTAGTCGGCTTTACATCTCGTCAACATCGGGATCATTACAAACTGATAGGTACAACATTACCTAAAATATTGGAGTAAGGAATCGGCGATGGCCTCTAGCAATGAAGCATTCCGGCATTTGCCTGGAGTGATTTTGGAAATCCATGAAAATCGAAATCAGGATGTCAGTACAGGGATTCGAACCCTGGTGTTCCCGAATACGAGTCCAGTATTTTGCTACTGCGCCACGTCTTTGAAGACGTTGCTAGTCTCGAAGCAGTCCTTTTCCCCTCACCTCAAATTGCATTTTGTCACTTTGTCATGAACTTAGCTTAATGACTACATCTCTCCAGAGCTCTCTGTAAAGGTGCCGGTTACTCCAATGGATGCACAATGTCAGATGCTATTTTATTATTTATATACATTGATAGTTTTCAAAGGTAACGTTTTTATTTAGTAATTACTTGCCGTACACGTGCGGTTATGGAGATGTTGCAAGATTCAGAAGTAGACGAACTTGAACCTCAATCCATGTGCCTCGGTAAGTCAGGCAATGTTTTCTTCGAATTTTCCATTTTCAGACACTCGCCATGTGTTACATAACGTATTCTGAAAATCGAACATTATTATTTAAAAAAAAAAAAAAAATAGCTAGGCACATATTAAAGTAATTCGATGTTTCAACTGTACAAAAATAGCTTCCACATTCCTTCCTTGGCATGGAGTATAAGTAAAACAAATAAATGATACTAAAAATATTTCTTAATTAATTTAGAGAATATTACATTTGTCAGGAATATTATTAATCTGGTGCTTTATGCTATGAAGATCATAATTCCTTTAAAGAATTTAAATATTGTATTTACATCACTCGATATTATATTGCTTTGAAAAATACTTTATTCTCTTTTCAAAAGTGAAAAAAAAAGCCATGCATATACAAAAGTATGTTTAAAAATCTAACTAAATTCTTACCTTGTACCATCGAAATATCTCACTCTTCCTTTGCTCTATTTGTTTTTCATTCGGTTTGCAGACAGTCTCAATATTTTCTTCTTTCCCCTTCTCCTTGTATCAGTGTCAAAAATGTCCATCTTCCAATGACTGAGCTACACAATTCTAATACGTACATGCGATTGTTCCTGTGTCCACCAACAGTGGTGGCAGTGCTTGATCCTAATGGTTGTGTTGTTATTTACGAAGTATCATGTGCACTGCGAAAGGGGCGGGGGAGGTTGAAGGTCCCAGCGCTCCCCACCATCAGGACACCGGCCTGCCAGGCTACTTGAGGAGATAGCAGCACACCACAGAAGCTGCAAAAGTGCGAAACATGGTTTCGAAGATCATTCGCCATTAAAAATTCAAAGCGGTGACCCTATAATTTTAGTAGCGCAAAGTCTAAGGCTAACTTCAATGTGTGTTTATTCGGTAGTTTTACTTGTGTATAGTTAATATATGTTCAGTTAAAGCACATTGGAAAAGCAGTTTTTAGCAATTTTGAGAGGCTCCGAAATCATGTTTGTAGTAAACGTGATAACTTGAATCGAACATAAAAACATCATCTGAAGTGTGTGTTCTTTTCGTTGCTAGTCACAGTGTGCGCACGTTTAATAGTTTCGTAGAAAAACATGTTCTTTTAAAATACTGTCACACAGTTCACAAGCCGAGTAGGCGGGCGCCTTAAGTTAAATATGAGATCAAAATATATGTATTCTTATCGAATCTTATGTATGCCATCTTATCGAAATCGTTAATATTTCAATTGTGTGCACTTACTTTTCATATGTGGTTTTATTGGTACTGTTAGTATTGTTAAAACGAATACTATGTATAAATGCACTCTCTTCGCCACATTATATGCCATTTAAACCTTCAAACAGAGTGCTGTGGTGATTACATGAAAACAAAATGAAAGAGGTAAAAACGTAATGAAAGGCTGAATGTCCATATTACCTCGTAAAAAGGTGATTTAAAAGAAGAAGCACATTTTAAACAGTATTTCGTATTGGGTTTATTAGTTTATTCATTGTTATTTAGTTTGATACACATTGTTAAATGGACTTTTATAAAAATTGTTTCATGACCATTTCTACACGCTGTTTAACTGATCCACCAGTCAAAAAACCAACCACTAAAAAAACAGTGAAAAAAGTGACTGATGAATCAGTAGAAAACATCACTGAATCAATACGTGAGGTAAATCTGGCATGTTTTGACTGATTCGTCAGTTAAATTTACTGAAGCGACTGTTGAATCAGCCAGGTACTGATGACTGATTGTAAGTGACATTCTCTGTGGTTCAAATTTAGAGTGCATTACAGCGTTTTGGTGGTATAGGCTATTCACGGTATAATGAGCACTTCTGAATGCTCTACTTAAGATCTACTTGTATGCATGTTGTGTATTCTTCAGCCTTATGTAATATTAACATTGTCATGGGTCTCATCACTTTATTCATGTGTCGGTTAAGTGAAACACTGAAATCATTAGAAAAGTTAATATTTTACCAATATACTCATTTTTACACTTTGATGCATACAAAAACAGAAAGCCAAAGAAATAATTGAAATGATCAGAAATGGTTACCTAAAACTTTTTATTCGATACTAAGATATGGAATTACTTCCCATCAAATACGGAAAATACGGGCCAGGATTGGGCCGGTAAAAGTTAACCGACAAACTCTGACCAGCCGATACCGGCCCGCTGTCTTATGCCGGAAGTGGCTCGATAGAAATATGGACTGGCAGCTAACTGTTGGCCGACACGCCGGGCCTGCGATAGCTGGATGGCATAACGATGCCTAGCCTGCGATGGCTGGATGTCGTTACGATGCAGGGCTTGCGATGGATGGATGATGTTACTATGCGGAGTCTGCAAAAGCTGGATGTTGCTACGATGCTGGGCCTGTGACGGCTGAGTGTCGTTACGATGCCGGACCTGCGACGGCTGGATGGCTGGATGTCGTTACGATGCCCGGGCCTGCAACGCATTGATGTCGTTACAATGCCGGGTCTGCAATGGCTGGATGTCGTTACGATGCCTGACCTGCAGCGGCATGATGTTCAGAAATAAGCAGTATAACAGTGAAAAAAACCTTATCTTTTCGATTAAAAATTTTAGTAATATAAATTTATTCTTTACAATAATTCCTTTCATTAACTTGTAAACACATTATATGGGGTAAGTTGCTGATATTCTCCAGTAATTAAAAATATGTCATGACACAAATTATTATAAAGGCGAACATAAATTTAATGACAATATTACAAATACTACAGATTATTTAGAAACTATTTCTTCAGAGGCTTGCAAACCAAATAGTTTTGTTAGTTTCTATTATATCTGTTGGATGGTTGTACCAATGAAAAAAAAATCAAAGTCAACAAATGCCATGTGCTACCACATGACACATACATAATCATGAAAAAAATGTGCTAACGGTTAACACACAGTCTCAAAAAAAGACATCATGACATTAACAGCTAGCTAACATCTTGCCTATTCAAAACACATTCCAAAAGTTTGTCGGCAAAAATAAATCATATTTATATCTTTATTGCTATTAAAAGCCTTGTCTCGAAAACATTACCAGGCCAGAATAAATATGATCATGGCCAGCTTACCGAAAAGACAAACATGCTTTATGGTACTCGGCCCAGAATCATTTTTAAGATGTTTGCAAACATGTTTGCTCTGCGATATCATGCCGATATATTTTCAGTGATATCCATCGTCTATCCTAAAAAAATACAGCTGGCCACTTTTTTTTTCTAACAGCAAACATTCTGCCTCAAAAAAGACATCATGCCGTCAACAGCTAGCTAACATCTTGCCCATTCAAAACACTTTCCAAAAGTTTGTCGGTAAAAAGACATCATATTTGTATCTTTATTGTGATAAAGAGCCTTGTATCGAAAACATTACCAGGCCGGAATAAATAAGATAATGGCCAGCTTACCGAAAAAAACAAAGCTGCTTTATGGGAATCGGCCAAAACATTTTTGAAATGTTTGCAACATGTTTGGTCAGCGATATCATGCCGACATATTTTCGATGATATCCATCTGTTATCCTAAAAAATACAGTGGGTTATTGTCTTTTTTCTAACAGCTTGCAATCTGTCTAAAAAAAGACATCACGCCGTTGTCAGACAATTTGCCGACACTTTGCCGACAGGTTGTGTTTATTGGGTTTTCCTTTCATTGTTACCAATTCTATTGGACGCATGTCACTCAGGGCGTCCGTTAAAATATATGCAGGTAGGAGCAGTGACTTTTACTAAGGTTGATTTGAAAAGTTCTCACTTTATCGAGAACAAAGTTTAAAATTAATGGAGCCCCAAATAACATCAGTATGGCTTCAATACCAGATAAATATACCCAGGCAGCGCGCCAGTGTAGTGAATCTGCCGCCCGTCCCTGCCGACCACCGCAGTAGACACAGCTATGAACTTAAAATCTCAATGCTTTGTTAGAAAAGGAAATTAATTAGAGAAACTTAATTTTAATTGAAATTGTTACTTTTAACGTACATTTTTCAATAGGCCTACGACAAATTTAAGCACCACCAATAAGAATACATTATATTCTGCAGTTGTGTGTTAACAACACTAGTAGCCAAAAGTAATGATAACTATTATTTTTATAGACCATGACATAACACATGTAAAACAGAGGCCTGCATTTAACATCTGACAAAAGCATGATCAGGGTCGCCACAGGTCTGGAAAATCTGGAAAACAGGGAAATGTCAGGGAATTTATAAACTGTCAAGGAAATGTCAGGGAATTCCAAACAAGTTATCTAAATGTCAGGGAATTGTGGTATGAATGACATATTTGTCAGTTATTTCATTAATTGTTTTAATGATTGTGGACTAAATGCTTAGGCATTTTTCTTTGCAATCTATGTAGCGATTAATTTTGTAAGATCAGAGAAATATTTTCGTTTAAAAGTTTGTTATAAAGCAAAGTACAGAAACAAAAATGTTAGAAAAAGGCCAGGGAAAAAATATAATTTTTGTTTGGAAATCAGGGAGATGTGAGGGAATTTTCCAATGGAAAAAAGGTGGCAAACCTGGTGATGTAAAACTGCACAGTATTTTGAACTGTCAAGCAGTACCACAAACTGTCAGTATAATATATTTGTCACCATTAAAATGCTCACTATTTTAGATATTGTAAACAAAGCGTTTGGGATAAACGTACATGAAGTAAATGTGCGTATTGTGTAATCGACAATTATAAATTAAAGCCGGCGACATACCGAGAACCACTTTCTCAAAATTTTACTGATTATAAATTCCTAAATAAGCTTTTATATATATTTCGTTCCAAAGTAATAGTTGCTTACCAAATGTAGGTTAAAAGCTAACTATTCACCTATAGTTAAACTTGCAGTTATGTGCAGCTCTACAGATACTTTATATTCGTTATTTGTCCATACCGTCTGAAATGAAACCATAGTCATGGAGGGATCTCACCATCTACAATTTCCAGCAATATACTCTAAATTTGTAGTAAAATTCACGCATTAGGGGATGTAATATTTAATCCTATAATTTATTGTCATGTTCTATACCTCCCACAAATAGGTCTGCATTCAAGAATACGATTTTCTGCCTGCAGTTCGGAAGTAACCATGTATCTGGAAGTCAGCCTAACAGTATTTTTTCTTGCTCAATCTCAGTTTCCTTTTTTTTTTTTTTTGCAACTGCAAGGCAAATGTTATCGTCCCATTCACTAGTGTCAAATTAGAAAATTTATTCACCGGTTTTTAAGAACACTACATTTCCCTAAGTCTGTCGTCTCCTACAATCCCACAAGTACTTGCTGCTGCTAAACTGGTCTGCAATAAAAGCGACTGTCGTAGAGGGTAGGTTTTTTTCGTTCGATTACAGTCCTGAAAATTGACGCTGTTAGCCTGTACAACCGCGATGTTGTACAGAATTCATTATCTACAGGATTGGTCTATAACTGAGCACGGTTGGGTTGAGGAATTACTTTGCCTTGAAGATTTACAATATTTTCCTTAAATATAGTGTTCATACATCTCATAGTCGTCACGATCAAATGGGGTACACTGTTGTGTATAGTTTGTATCTCGTTGTTTTATATACATGTCGTCTTTTAGTTGTGAATATATCATTTCGATTAATATGCCGTATCACTGAATCAGCTGAAATGTATGAGAATCACAAGTTTATTACAAGTTTCTACACAATGCCAAATCGCAACGCAGATATCAGTACAGAAGAAGAATTAAAATAATATATAGAACATTTGTTTTATCCATTTGAAGAAAAACAAAATACAATCTACATCGATGTTCGTTGAAGTACGGTTTATTTTACTCCGAATTAACCTACTCTGATCTAAAACTCATTACTGCTTTTCATTTTCGTATATAGAAACTTAGTGCACTTACGTATCATTATAAATATATGAAAATATATTATTTACAGAAAAACTTTTAAACCAAGTAATAATTTTCCAAACATTTAAACTAAAGACCAATACGACACTATCTAGAAAAAATTCAAAACTAAACCAGAATTAATATTAGAATGCCATAAAACTGTTTATTACCTTCATTTACTCTGTCAAGCTTAAAATTCTAGGAGTACTGTGTGAATGCCCGTATGAACGCTTAGGCAAGCTTGCATCGCTTATAAAAGTAATACACGGATTTCCTTACATAAAATTCTGCTTCCTGATGATAATTTATTTTTATTCTGATGCTGCCTTCATCTGTAAGATGCTTCTCCAATCATTGTATGCATTGGAATAAAATAATACTGTGTACAATGCACATAAATCGTCAGAAAAGTAAATATTATTTTCGAAACTTCAAATGGCAATCTTAACTTACATAATATTTAAAAAAAATGTGAATACAGTAATCTGTATTGTCCGTCGTGCTTGGTGAAATTATTTACGAGTAATAATAATGCTCTTGAAAGAATGTGCAAATTTACCACATGTTTTTAAATACAGCATTGAATAATGCTTAGGCTACAATTTTTTAAAGAATGTGGCAACATAAGCATAGGTACACTTTTAATTCGTATTAGTGGAAAACCATTGAATCGCAGTGAAATTAAAGTGCCCGAATCAGTGAAAGTATATCCAATTAGAATCGGTGGAAAAACACTTATTGTTTCAGTGAAACAATTTCACTGATTGAATACATTAAAACCAACTGCGTGCATCGAATTAAATATTGTTTATATTGAATTTAAGGATGTCTTTAAGAAAAATAAACATATTTCCAACATTCGCTGTTTATATTTTGGAATTTTAAGTAATTTCGATGCCGAAGTAACAAACATTTTGTGGTGTCCGAGATTTGAACATAAAGCATTATCTTACTAACAGTGCTACCAAGTGAACGTTGACATCAGGAGAGAAAATATACTACGTATTATAATTATTTTCAGAAAATATGTAGCTTTGAATTGTACACTATTTCTTTCCGGTTTAGTATCATTGGTAAAATTAATGATTGTTAAAGCCGTAATGTGTATATACAGTGACGATCACAAATATTCAAACGTCCTGTTCCATTCACGACGTCTGTAAAATAAGCAATTATGTTGACACACACGTATGCGTCCAGCTGTATTTTGTATTGCATTTCATCAAATTCAACAAATAAATAACAATCCTTATAAAAGAAACAAAGCAATATATTACACAAATGTAAATAAATGCACGTTTTCCGAATCAGAAATGTTCATACACCTTGGTACGAAGAACAAATGTTTTCTTACATCAACATAAACAAATTAAATTCTACATTTAATATTTAGTATGCCCTCACTTTGGCTTCAGAACGCTTCTCAAATGTGCTGGCATTGACTTTACTAACGTTTGTATGACACTGGGAGGGATATTGTTCCACTCATGAAGGTTTTTCTCCTTCAAGTCCCGCCACGTGCTTGAAATATGATGTTTTCGTAGCGTTATGTTTAATTATGCCCAAATATGTTCTATTGAATTTAAGTTTGAGGGTCGGGGAGTAGTTTATATTACACGAGGACAATTATACAGCAGCCATATTCATGTTGCACAGGATTTACTCTTAGTGCCATTATCCTTACTACGTCAAGTTGTACTGCATTATGTCGCAAATTATGTTTAAATAGATCAATATATTTTTATTGATCCAATCGTCAATCTATAAACGTCAATTCACCTGTGCCACATGCACTAATGCACCCTCACACCATAACTGAACCCACACCGTGCTTGACGGTAGGACGAGAATGCTGGGGATGTATCTCTTTATTGGATTTTCTCCACTCTTTTGGCGGACTGTCGTGACCGAAAACCTTGAATTTACTCTCATCTGGAAATATTTCATCAGTTCAGTAATCGTTCTGTAAACATACCTTCGTGAAGTTAAGTGTATTTTTATAATTATATTTTCTTAAATACGATTACTTCTGTGATGTTCTTGCATTAAGCACTATAGTCACTATTGCTGAGCACTCTTCCTATTGTCATTGGCGACAGTGGCTTTGAAAGTATTTCGTAGGTCTCATGTTAATAGCACATGGACTGGTAAAAGATCTCTGACGAATTTGTTTCACAATATAACTTTCTTCTCTACGCGAAAGTACGTTTGGCCATCCACTCCTCGGTTTGTCTCAGCATGTTTATACTTTTATACCATTTTACGATACATTTCACAGTCGCCTAGATGGGTAATACTAGGAGAGTCATTAGAGCGTATGAAGATATTTACTTGTAACAGTTTGTATGAATTCTGTGGGGTTTAGTAATGTTTGTATTTGTAAGACGTTATTTTATGTTTTTGTATGTATGGACTCTACGTGATTCTCAAACCTACAATTTACTGAACCAATACACTTTGTTTTATTCGCTTTGATTTTTTTTGTAAACCTTTCCTGCAAAATGTCTGAAGTATGTATACAGAACAGCGTGGTTTTTGTAAACCATTGATCGGCACTGTATGTCTTTTCTACCTCCCACTTCACACGCACAGGGATAAAATGCATTCAGTTTAACTGCAAAAACCCCCTTGCTAAGAGCTTTTATTTTGTAAGTTGGAGTGTTTCTGTGTATGCTGTGGTTGCCTGCATTTTATAGGCCATTCACGGTAAATTGAGCGCCTTTGAAACCCTTTTATCTGGAATAATAGTCAATAAATATATATATATTACTTTGGCCTTAGACTGTAACTTCACAGTGTGGCAGAATATACACACTGTGTTTATTACGTACATGGCCATATTTATTTAGAAAGGTGGTTGTAGGTTAAAAATGGTTGAAAGAAAAAAATTAACTAATGCCTTAAAAGTGCTCACTTTACTGTGAACAGCCTTTAGCAGATATGTAAATAAGTCGGCAAGCATGCTAGAAATAAACAATACATGAACTGATTTCCAGCTTTCTTTACGACGAAAAGGCGAGCTACTTCACTTTCAATGTATTTTCGCCGTGGTTATGACAGATATTTGCTTGATATCTTGTCCACGTGGTCAGGGGAAATTAAAACGCCTTGCCACTCGCCACGCGCCTCTTAGCATGAAGTAATGGGTTGTCATAAGTTACAAACATTGACTCAAACGGATCTGCACACCTGGCAACCCTGCGAGTTTCTTGTTCTCTGTACACTCTTCCCTCTCTATCGTCGCATACGCTAACCACGTTTATAGCGTCAGTTCAGCTGCAGTGACATTCAGAGTTTACAATGTTTAGTTTTTAGAGCAACCTATCAGAGATATGCTCTCACCAACTTTTTTAGTCTGCATTTTTGTAGTATGTTGCTATAAAATTGTCCCGTTGAATTCATAGTCTGTTTTTTCTCTCTAGGATAGCTGACATTATAATAACATAAATTTTATTTGCTACATTAAAAAAATAAAAAATCGAATTCATTACCATTATTTTTGTTGTACAAATAATGCCAGATTTGTTGGATTCAAATTCTTATCTCAAACAAATATCAAAATAACAGGGATCACTATTTCCTTATGTTAAAGCTAAAAGGACAAACAAACAAAAGAAGAAACTTGTGTTGTTATAGTCAATAAGAGTAGATGGTGTTCATGAACGCCTCGGGGTAATGGACTGCATTCAACCATTTTTAACACTGTGTATAATTTTTACTTCATTTTTACCCCTTCGAAAAAATTAAGCAAGCCAATATATTGTTATATAGTTAATGTTGCTCAACTCGCGTAATATCGTCTTCTATGGCGATAGCCATGTATTTGTCGATTAACTCCCAAAGTACAGAATATAGTTTGTGTAAACCGGTTTGTGTTGTCTGAGCATTTATAGTTGTAATGCTAATGGGATATTTTCAAATGTGAATAAAAGCTCAGGTTTGTTGGGAAACGAAATATAAAGAAATCACCTCGCCATTGTTATAACATGTTATTTTAGCAGTTATCAATATGATTCGCAAGTTTATATTTCTGATAGTTCTGTTTTCAAGAAATCAATTAAATGTTGCTACTCAAAGATGGTTACTCTGCATATGGAATTGGTTTCATATCCCAATTCACTCTTCATTGAAAATAACATGTGAGATTATTAATTGCGGCATAAAGTGTAACATTACATTATGTACGCACAGAGAACCTCATAAGAAAACATAACACAGTGTGATATATTTCACTGACTATTTAATTATTGAACCTGGTTGGATTTCATAAATGTTTGCTGAGAATGTAAGAAAAAATATTTTTTTTTTGTTATATAACCAACTGTTTGAAGCAAAGATCATGGCTATATCTTATCGAGTTACTGAGCTATTGATGAGTTTTCCAAAACACATTTTACTTCTTTGCCTCCTCTAAGGTAATGACTTTCAAAAAAATAACCTGCAATGAATTTTTAGGCATCTGTATAGGTAGCCTTTTGAAACATACAGAATAACAATATATTATCGATTTATTGTGCGATTATGGAGACGTCAGTAGCATATTTGAACACTTTCACCCTCTTAATGGTTAAATTTTAAAATATGTTTATATGTTATCGTTTAAAGTTAAGAGCATAGCGATATCTCATTATGTTAATAAGATATTGAGAGATCCTCGATCATATATTTTACCGCTTTTCACCCTCTCAGTTATTGGATTTCAAATAATGCTGAAATAAGTTTTGTGGTATGCGTATAGGGTAAATTTTGAAGCTAAAAGCACAATCATACCTCGTTGGATTAACCAGCTATTGAGGAGTGCCCAAAAACATGCTTTACCTCTTTTCACCCTCTTAGGGATTATATTTCGAAAAAATTCTTTCTCAGTGGGTGCCTGCATCCAGAAGGAAAGCCAACACTACATTTTCTAACTTTGCATATAGCCGTTTTGTCTGTATATTGGTGAATGAGTCAGTCAGTCGGTAACTTCATTGTGTACACAGAAATTTTAATTCAAGAATGGAAAATAAATTTCTTGTTATCGTCTTAGTTCGACAGTCCAGTACATTGTTCCATCCAATGTTCACATTTTGCCAAAACAGAACACCACTTATCCAAATACATTTACATCAACAAAGTGTCAATATCAGTCAGCAGCCTCAAATCCTGCATGATGATATTGTGAAAAATGGAAGTTTAACTGCCGTATTATAAATATAATAAAGAAATTAGTTCTGATAATTTCATGAAGACCATGGGAGGAGGGATATCATAAAATGTATCATGAACAGAAATTTGCTTTTACCTTCATTTCTGGTCCAAATATAAATACATGCTGTATATCATCCTAACATATGTGTCCAGTGCGAGTCCTGTCATATTATGTTGTTTTCAGTTACACAACATATGATAAATATTTAATTTATCCGTGCAATTATACACCTATTTGTTTTGACGATTTTAATACAGGATTCACGAACGTGACTCTAAGGTACTAATTATAGATAACTGATATTCTGTCATTTTGGTTCTGTAGCAGGCATATCTACTGGCTTTTATGACCTTGGATGTGTTACATTTTCACCTTGAAAATTCTAAAGGAAACAGACAATTCTACATCGAGTTCAAAGCATATCAATAAAAATAACAAAAAAAAGCTTTCCCTTGCTTTACAATTACGGTCCAATGGATATAATCTTGGAATTAGTTTTTATTGCGCAGTCAACCAATAATTCAACCAATCCGGAACCCTGATGACTAGTTATCTGTATATTATATACTTATTCATTAAAATGTATGTAACTGTGATCTCCAAATATCATCTTGCAGGACGATGATGATTATACCCTTTGCGATTTGAAGACTTAATTTTCAAGACTTGAGAAGAATTCGCTTGCTGCATGTTAACCTAATTGCCATTTTGCGGAAGTGGCAACTGCGAGTAAAATTGTAGCTCTGAGAAACGTAGCGAACTGTAATATATATTGTATACAGTACATATACGAAACAGCAATATCAACTATTAATCACTGTGTTTGGGTCTGAGAGACGGTAGCGAACAGCGAAAGTCACTGTACTCCACGCCATCAAAACGGCAGTGTAACACTTAGATCTGCGAGGGACCCAAGTAGACAGGCAGGCTGCTACAACAGCCTTGCTAACTTGGCCTCCGCTATCTAACTACTGTATGTGCACTGGCACATGCACTAAGCTCTACACACATCGCTGCGTGTACCGCTCGTAATCATGACAGCACATACTGTATGTTTCTTTACGTAGCCTGTATATTGTACATTAGGGAATCGTATTCCTGACTTAATACACTCCACACAAAACTGAACAATCATAAAGTGTGATGTGTGAATTCATCGTGAATATAAGCATAAATAGGATTAGAACATGATTACATAATATATTGCCAGAGATCAGTAAATATTTGTTATACTGGTTGCGAAGCAAGAAGATTACTTATTACCGCATGTTTTAGAGAAGGCAACAAAAGCAACACAACATTTTGGAGAGTGATTCCAGTAGAGATTTTTGTGTGTGGCGTTACCTAAATTATCTCTGAAGTGGAGGCAAACTTTCTACCACCGGACTTATAATTCTCATTATTTTCTTCTGCGTTAGAGTATGAAGCATGAAGTCAAACTGAACATTTTAGTTCAAACGGTATTTCATTGCATCGCTGAAACAACTAAATGTTAAGTACATATCATTAAGTTATATTCTTGAAGGAAATACGACAATAATGACTTCCACAAAGAATTCTGTGAAACCAAGATATGCGAGGAAACCTAACAGGGTACGCCCCTAGTTGTACGAAACACTTTCTGAATCCTTTAAACATTAACAAAAAAACGTTATACTCAGCTTATAATATTGAAACCATTTTTTTTTCTGACGCGAAATTTATTTTCTGTTATAAACGATATATTTCGAAAATAGCGTGGTTCTGCTGTATTTAACGGTTGTTTAATAATTCTAAATAAAAGATTTCTCCACCATATTTCCTTGATTAACTAGAAACATTCAATTCAATTTAACTTTAAGCTACTTTCTTGGGAAAGTGGGCTTATATAATCACGCAAATGTCTGTCTGTGATGTACTGTATGTCCGCTCATAATAACATTCGAACCCGTGAAACATATTTCACCATATTCGGTACACATAAAACTTAGTAAGGTCAACCAATTTTGCAATGTTCTGCCAAGCCGTATGCTTATTTTCAAAACGGTTGCTATTTTAATACAATAGGGCACTATTTCATATTTGGTAATTATTTTACTAGGCAATCCCAAATCTTGTATTTTCACAGTTAATCATGTACGTCTTTAATCTAGGAAGGTAGGTTGTTATTGGGTAGCAATTGTGGAAGGTAGCACATCATGAAAACAATACGCTTTTATATCATATCTCGGAAATTACACAATAGATTCCTGCCACATTTTGCAGGTTCCCAGTACCTTTAAGGCCTATAGTAGACCATGGTACCCTATATATTTAAAATTAATGAGAACTTACTATATTTTCAAACCATGCCAAATATTTACTTTTAAATAAATAAATATGTGTGTGTGTTTATATATCCAATATATCCACACACATAAATATAATCTAATTCTATTAAATTTTATATGAAGAACATATCGCCTAAACATTAAATATGCCAAGAAATAATCAATTTCGTTAATCTTTTTGGAATGTGGTGCAACACGAAAAAAAAAAAAATTAATTTTTATTCGTAACTCGTAAAACAATCTACACATTCCTACCAAATTCGACAATCCAGACGTACGCTGATATGAATTAATTTGACCAGGCATTTATTTTTAAATTGGTGTCAATATAGACAGTTTGATAACTATACTGCGTCTATGAAACGACGTGACCAATTTCAACCAAACTTTGTATATTGTATCTAATACTATGTATGCCATGTTAACATATGCGATTTAAATGTGTAAGAAACTTGTTTTCGACATGGTGACTATATAAATATTTTAGGTTCATTTGGTATTCAGTCTACTATACAGTTTAGCCAATTTCAACCAAACTTGGTGTTGAACGTATCACGTACATGTATTAAACATGCTGGTACATTGTCTCTTTTGTCTGCCATATTGTAAGGTAGCGCTACACGACAATATATTGTGCCAAATGTCGGGAAACAATAAACCTATTACTACCTAATTTGGCAAACAAGATTCACCACGGTGATTAAATAAACATATATGTTTTACGTGGGTCGGTCACTTATTTTTAAAATGGCGGCCATACTAACATTTTGATTACTTATCTATAACCAAGTAACCGTGTAACCAAGGAACGAAAAAACAAAGAGAGAGAGAGAGAGAGAGAGAGAGAGAGAGAGAGAGAGAGAGAGAGAGAGAGTGTGTGTGTGTGTGTGATCGTAAGGGGGGGGGGGGGGAGGGAGGTCATAAAATTCTGAAATATTGCACATGTACTAGTGAATGTTATCAGAAATTCGGAAATTTTATCGAAATAACAGAGCACATTGGAAATAAACATTCGAATGAAATGAGGCTATGTCAGTGCTTTAATCAAAACATGTTATACATTACATAATATCCGGAAGAATTAATTTCTGGGTCCATATTGGTAGGTTAAATGTTGTTTAATATAAAATAATGCAGCAATTATCAAAGTCATTCAGCTTAACTTTATTTTTATCGTTAATAAAGTGGGTACCTATATGCGCAAATATGTCTCTTAGAGTTTAATTATGTGCATATTCTCAGCCATTAAAATATCGACACAATGAATCAAAACATTTGTTGTAGAACATTTACTTTTCTATATAATTTCCCAAGCAGAAAAATATATTGTAGCTGTTTGTTAAAAAATGAATTAATTTATTTAATCGGCAACCATTCTGCAATGAGAGACATTATACAACTAAAATGCCCGAGGGCATCTCGCTTGTTTTCTGACAGCTTTGACAAGTTCAAGTACCAGATTTCAAAACTTTATAAGCTAGTTCGTTTAATCGTCCTAAATGTGTATATTTTCTTCGCTTTATACGATAACTTTTACAAAGCACGGCCCTGTAGGAAATTGAAGAACGGAGATGAAGGAACTGTCTATGGCCTCCTACGATACTGTAGTCCAAACATAATGACGTAAGTTGCAGCGTTTGTTTCGCTGCTGCATGCATCTCCAACCTGAAACGTCACCTCCTTGTTCGCTTAACACAGCAGTAGAAATCGGTATATTTGATTACCATGGCTTTATTGGGCAGTCTGCATTAAAACATTTGACATAAAATGGCATTGCAATATTTGACTTGGATGGAAGTAGGGCCTCTGCTTCTACATGGCGGTATTAAAGGAAGCAGGACTATTTGTCTTTCTTGTTTACTTACGAAGTACTAAAATTCAAGTAAAATAACAATAATGTGGAGCTTTACGTTTCTCTGGTTACTTTTACAAAATAAAAGTAAAAGTTATTCTTCTGGGAATACCAGCTCGCCAAGAAAAGGGATGTGTATTTTTATAATATTTAATCGCTTATAGGAGCTGAGGTGTTGTAACTGCCTTACTACTCACCTCACCCCACGAAAAACGGGGGTCAAATCCGTATTTTAGTGTGTAGGAAACATGGCGGGTGTTTCTGTTGGCCGGTGGGTAGTGTCGGGTACTCTCGATACTCAGTTTTCTGTCGATGCTCCATCTATACCTCTCTTCACCACCATCAGCGCTGAAGACCTTTGTTGTTAAGCACCGTTAAATCTCTCTCATGTAACTGGTGTAACTTAAGACTGTGTTCAACCTACATGCAGTATATCACATCTACATTGATCGATCAAAGAATTACATTACATTGTTAATCTCCGTTCTCAATTAATGTTAATTTTATTTCCATTGAATATCGTATGTTACTTGCAGATGTCACTTAGATATGACATGAAATACTTGTGTTGTACGTGCCATACGAAAACATTCCTATTATGTTTTAACTTGCCGACATAATTATGACTATGTTCGGAACTATGAGTCTTTATGGAAGACTTTTTTTCTTATGGAACTCGCAAATTCTCAGCTTCGGTTGCATCTACCAAGGTTGTGGTCCCCTACCAAGTGGCCAGACTGTATGACCAAGGTGGTGAAGGTCATCGTACTAATTTGCTTGTATAATTGGTGAGAGCAGAAGGGGCAGGACATTAGAAGGTTAAAGTTTTCTAAATTCTTTTAAAATAATTATTATAATGGTAAAATATTTAATAATTATTTTAGAAATAAATTTTTTTGTTGTTTTTTTTGTTATTTTTTATTAAATGTTTATTTTTATGGTTATATGTTGAGGTCAAATATCAGAGGTCCTGACCAGACCACTTGCTATTACCCCAATGTCACCTGGATCTGTCTTTGGGCCACTGATCCCTCTCACATTTTCTGGGAAAAATTAGAAATTTATTGGGGTTCCTATTTTCCCATTTTAAAATAAATTTTATTGAGAATTAAATAATATAAATTTTAGAATTTTTTTAATTATTTGGGTTTCTAGGCCCAATGAAAAGATCAAAGGTCCATAGCCCTAGAGTACAGCTCTTATGGCTCTGAGTTACTGATCCACCTTGCCAGAGTCATGAGTCCAGCTAACCTGCTCCATAAATGTGGACACTTCACGAAGATTTTTTTAAATTTAAAAATATATTGTAATAAGTTTAATCATAATTTATTTTGGAGTTTTTAAATTAATTTTAGACTCATTTGGGTTTTTTGGGGATTATTTTTCGATTTTGGTTGTGCAAGGTCACTGGGATCAATGTCAAATGTCAAGTTCAATGGTCATAGGTCAAAGATTAAACTTCAATGATATCCTATATAGTGGTAAGGCGAAAACAAAATTTGATAACTCTCCAGGCCACAGCTCTACCATTCCAAAATATATGCATAGATTCTCTCTAGGTATGTTTAAGCATTACAAAACAAATTTATTTTTATTCTTCAATTTACTGACAGATTTCTGCCAGATTAGTTGAGCAAATCTATACATATCTACTTCCATACACAAAATTTCTTCATATATTCAACATGATATATTGAACTTAGTTCACAAATGTGTACTATATGACAAGAATTAACAGATAGATTGCCGAACTATATCTTGTATGTGAAAGATAACTTCGCAAATATACAAGATTTGATGGTATGTTGATAATTTTATGAAATATGAATGTCCGAATGGGTTACTTCTGAGGATTACTCACTTATAAATATCATGTATCCCATAAAGAACCTTTAGCTCAGAAAAATACTGTAAATTATTATATAGTATATTATAATGAAAGAATTTTATCATAAACTAATCAACATATCTATAATTTATTACAAGAAATTGCTTACCCATTTCCGAAAAAAAAAAAAAAAAACTGTTGAAATCTACAGTGACGCTCCTTTATTCAGTTTGCAAAATTTCAAAAAAGTTTACGACAATTCGCTTTTACCCTTGCTGGTAGAAGGTACAGACAAGTCCAAATACAATTTATTTTCCAAAGATCAATTACTAATGCGCTACGAGCAATTTAGAAAGAATTTAATTTTTTGTTACCATACAAATTTATTTAAAACTACACTAATAAATCACGCGTCGTCAACGACAGTAAAGAAATATCACTTGTTGGTTGAAAAATTGTTCTATTGCCCTAAATGGGCAATATTCGGGCGTTATGTAGTCATTACAATTTCACATAATGCTACAATCACCAATCTCGAAACGCACTGCGTGGCAAACAATTCCCTACCACTAGATGCGAGATGGCCCGCCATTAGCAAGAAAAATAATTCAGACGCGGTCACTCCGTGTTTCCAATTTAATTTTTTCGACTATGGCGACGGGACGGTCTCCATACGAGATTCGTGTTTGATTATAGATCTCAAAAAACTAAAAACACTCTTCAAATAAACGACCACTCCTCACTCGGACACACTTTTTTAATAAACAGCGAGTTTATAAAAACAATATTACAAATTTAACTATGCGAAATGTATATATATATAAGATCGATTAAGTTATTGGACACAACAATCCAAATGGCTCCTACTATCGACATTGCCTTGAATGATTTTTATAAATTTTATACATTGAAGGAACCAGTCGATTCAAACACAGTAAGTAAAAAATATGATAAATTGAGCGACAAATACATTAAGCTGTTGGACATTCGAGAATATAAACTTTCTAACATCAATATCATTTTGATATATGATGTAAAAACATTTATAAAAATTGTAAAAAAACAACTTGTTTCTACTCGATGGTATAATCAACTACGAACGTCTGTTGAAACTTACCCCGAAACTCATACTCGATTCCATTTTACCCATAGTTCAAGATCTAAACAATTCTACGAAAAGTTGTTTTTACAACATGTTTAAAATTCTTCCAAAATGGATGGGCGAACATTCGGCGATAATCAACCAACAAAACAAAATTTTTGCTTCTTACCTGACGAATAAATCACCGAAAATTATCGAAGACTTTACTCAATATGTATTCAGGCTCATGGAAAAACCCAATCAAGTAAACATGGTTTCCCTGGTCCAATTAATTTTCCGATTCTACATTACTGAATTTGATCAGGTAAGCTCGCTATTGCATATACTGTTTGTACCAGTGATGGGTTTCTGCCTAGCGTTCGCGCTTGCCGAACATACATGCGTAGAGGTGCAAAAGCAAAACGATTTACCCGCGAGTCCCGAAGCACAAAATACACCGGGATCGGATGATGTGTAGTGCAATTTGTTGTTCAAGTTCTTGAAAAACTTCTTCAAACCCTTTCAGCATTACCTTTCACCTCTGGTAGGACACGACGACAGTGAAGCGTCCACGCTAAACGTACACAAATTCTTTTACCGATGCTGTAATGGTGTTTACCGGAAACTATTCGGACTTCAGGCCAAAGAGTCAATTACAACAAAC
Organism: Dryococelus australis; assembly: GCA_029891345.1. Classification (NCBI taxonomy): domain Eukaryota; kingdom Metazoa; phylum Arthropoda; class Insecta; order Phasmatodea; family Phasmatidae; genus Dryococelus; species Dryococelus australis. The sequence goes on from CM057009.1 coordinate 193,850,959, forward strand.
CAAGTACACAGCTTGTGCACAAATCTTTTTGATAGAAACAGAAATTATTTACCGCTATTAATCGAAGCCGTCAACGAAAAACTACAATTTGATGATTTCAATCAACGAATGTTCCCGTTCATTTTCTGTGGGAAAAACGACTGGTGCAAGCTGGCGATCGTGTATGGTTATTTCCTCGCTTTTGGTCTTCGAATGATAAGCGCAAAAAATCAAAACATCAGAGTTCACATATCTAATGAGATCAGTGTTTAAACATATACTCAAAGTTATTTTACCTAGTTATTCGTTTATGCAAGAATTTTGTATGATAATTCGCTAGCACGACTCTAAGTAGAGGTAATCATAGAACAATTAAAGGGAATCGAACAGTTTATGGAAACATTTTCGAAAGAATTTAAAGTATAACATTGTGTTGCTCGGTACCATAATAGGCTAACTTAAAATGCATATAATAAGAAGTTTTAATTTTTCTTTTTGACGAGTGACAAACTTTTGGATATTTTTGCGGCAATTTGGGTTTGAATCTCGATACCAATATTCACCAGCTGATAAATGTTCGGGAATAAAATGGTATACTCTGATTAGTTTATGAATAAAAAAAAGGGGGGTGTCATGTCGATCATGGAGCACTCTGGTAAATAGTCGTCAAAACTAAACAAACTGAATGAGAACTGGATAAATATAAAAAAAAAATACACATAACAAAGTAGCAATTTATTTCGGTAAAAAATACATACTTTTTAAAATTTAAATTGGTGATATTTTATAATATTCATCAACTTGTGTTTATTACTCGATGAATTACATTGTTTGTATTCGTGTTGGCAATTTGCATGTTCACTCCACAAACATGTACAGGATGTACTGTATCCTTTCATACCGTAATGAGACTAAATTGATCACAATATGTAATGTGCTCTTATTTTTTATGTCGTTCCATGGTTTCAATTTCTACAGCGAAATTTTCCGAATCCCGAGGACTCCCGCAATCCATATATGTATAACCAAATTGTAATTCTTTCTTTCGGTCAATTTTAATTCACATGGTTTCGCTAATTTGCCAATCAAAATTGTAATTATGTAATTCTTCCCATTTGACAGTTTTCATATACGTTTTGTATTTGGCGTTTCAGGGAATGCTAAAATTTTGAAGATGCGTCATCGCTGGACGTTTACAATACGTAAAATGTTCAGATCCGTTGCAGTGTTGTAAATGATTTTCCGACTTGTGAGTATAGTATGAGTTTATGCAACACCGATAATAATTCGGAACCCCACAAGGTAGTTCCGAAGCCAATTCTCGATGTTCCTGATTTGCACCGTACATTACAATGTTTCGATCGAAATGTTTGGTTAAAATGCTAATCGAGTTGTGGGTTTCGTCGTAATAACATATTGCCAACGTCATGGTTACCGCATTACTGACGATTCGCATAATGTCTGCTATTCAATATAAAGGAATCGTTGCAAAAAAGAATTTGTAACCATAATGGGTTCGGGGGGAGCGGAGTCTAAATTTTATTTTTTAGGGGGGAAATAAATCACCTTCCAAATAAATTGGATTTTTTTGAGGGGACCGGAAATCCCTCCTTTGTACTGAATGACATAAAAAAAATTCTATTTGGAAGGTGGTTTAATCCCCCTTATATTATAAACAATGTAATACATGCATTTTTTTTTGTTTTTGTTTGTTATGATCAAAATTCATATAGTGGTCTTTATACACGAGTTTACTTGGTCACTATTAACCATCCAGTGAAATGCTGTTGACGATTCGCATAATGTCTGCCAGCATATAAGTAGGTACATTGGGAATTTTCGTAGACACGTAGGTAACCATCGCAAAAATCTTATAGAGTAGGACTTCTGTAAAATAACCACCTGTATATTGTTTACGTGAATAATGTTTAGTAATTTCGAGTAAAACTCTTCGGGATTAATACTTGCATCTATTTGAGCCAATTCGTATAATTTCTGAAGAAATGCCAGTTGAAATGAATTGTTTTCCAGATTTGTTTTTAGTTTGATGAGTTCATACAAAGTTTGTTTGTTTTGCTGGACTTGATTTAGAAAGGTATCAATTTCCAAATCTGTAAACTCACCTTAAATTAAATATTTTTTTTCGAAATTCATGAGAGTACAAGTTGTTTAAGGCGAAATCTATAGACTCATTCATGCCGTCCAGTTTTTTCATCACCTGTTTGTAATATTCAATTTACAAAAAAATTGACGAAATTTCAGTCTTTCGATCGTGGCCTACCATCTTTACAAGTTTTCCAACACTGTCCGTTTTTATTTTATCCCTATGTATTTGTTTTTTACCTTAGTTATAAATTAAATATTTTTCTCAGAGGGTTTTACTTCTTAGAAATAATCACATTGTTAGTTTTTGGTCTTGTATGCCAATCTCCGAATAATTATCGAATAAAATAAGGGTACCATCCTCCACATCACCTCTATCATCATTTTTCGTCGAACGGGGGAAGATGAAGCTTTTATATGACCATTTCCAGCAAGAATCGGCCGCCGCCGCAAAACTGAAATAACTCGCCATTCTGGTAGATGAAGTCTTTAAAGTGGCCGAAATTCGCGTGTAGGCACACCAAGATATCGTATTTCTTACGGTCGAAATGTATCAACACGTTATTCACTTGTAAAATGTCCATCAAAGGATCCATATTGTTTCGTTTTTCCATTGCGAAAAACACTGCGCGCTTGGAGAGAGGAATCGCCGTGTCTCGAGCCACATCCATCGCGAGTTGTTTGGCAATATTTTGAACTTTCGTAAAGGCAGAATTCAAAGTCCATTTCGACTCGTTGACGATGTTTATTAGGGCAAAATATATAATGTAATTATTCTTGTATAAAACGAATAGCTTTACCGATATATCATCAAATGCAAAATACAGCATGTCGTGTTTCGTACTGGTAAAATTAAAATTAACGTACAAGTTTCGCGAAAGCTCTTTCCATTTAAATTTATCAACAGACTTTGCATTACAATCGATACAAAAATTGACAGAGTGATGGGTTACAAAGTTATTTCTGAAACCAAAAATATATATATTTTATAGCTGGAATTATATTCAGTTGTCGGTGACGACTGAAGTGATGGAGGAGGCATGGTGGTGGAGACAGATCATATATCTCTAGAGGTTTTACAAAATGTTCATGTTTGAGTGCATTAAAAAACTTTTCAGTTATTAAAACCAACACGACTATAATAATCAATAATATTAGTTGTAAAAGAAATTAATACATCTTATAATGGAATAGAGAAATGAAACACTATTAAAAAAATAATTCTTTATTTTTATTAGTAATTGTTACTGTATTTATAGTTATATTATTAAAATAAACAGTCTTATTACAGAATGAAATACCTGGAGGGGCAAAGGTACCTGTAATTGTATCTGCATAAACCCTCCAGGCAGCATCATAGTTTGTGCGAGAGGTGCCGTTCCCATGACATGCACACCAGTAGAGGGGGGTGGTGCCGTTGGTGCCGTAGTTGCCAAAGGTGCCGACGGTTTCGAAGTTGTCTAAGGTTCCGAAGGTGGATTCCTTCTTTTAACAGGCCTCATCCCCCTCCTCTGAGAAGTAGATGATATCTTTGACGTTAAAGGAGATGACATCCTTAGCATCGAAGGAGACAGCATCCTTGATGTGGAAGGTGATGACGTCATCGGCATTGTAGGGGATGTCCTCTTCAGCGTCAAAGGGGATGACCTCTTCGGCATCGAAGGAAATGGCCTCTTCGGCATCGAAGAGCATGACATCCTCGGCATTGAAGAGTTGGTGATGTCGAATTTCAAGATGCCAAATTCTTCAAAGTTGAAGGCGTAGGTCTCTTCAATGTCGAAGGTGTTCGCCCCCTCGATGGCCTCTACGTCACCGATGTTGATGGCCTCCTCGGCATAGACGGTGGTATCATTGGCTTCAAAGATTGGCATGTTGGCCACTGGCAACCACTACATACAATGCACGGTTGGTTGGCCATCGACTGATGGTTGATGTTGTTTGTCGCAAAATTCACTGCTTATATACTCTGGCTTCGATTGGAACACTTGGAGAAAAAAATACTCTGGCTCCTATCCAGAACACTAGTAGAAAAAAATACTCTGGCTCTTACCAGGACACTAGGGAAAATAAAATACTCTGACTCCTACCCAGGATACTAGGAGGAAAAAATACTCCGGCTCTTACCAGGACACTAGGAGAAAAAAAGTTCTCTGGCTCCTACCTAGGACACTAGAAGACAAAATTAAAGTTAGACGGTAGAGGGGTGTGGTATACATGAAGGGGGCCTCGTTTTTGCATCGTAAAAAAAAAATATTTCTGCAACGAGATAATTCTTGCATAATAATGAGACCAAGTTGAGTAATGCATGCCAGTCGCCTCACCGGCCCATGTACGAACACTAGTCATGACTTTGAGCGAGTGAGTGCATATCAGATACACCAATGAGAGAAAAAAAGAAACATGAATATACGAGTGTGTGAAGTAAAAAGAAAAAAAGTCACTTATAGAGTAATCCCTCCCCACTACCCTGAAATATGAAATAAAAAATTGGCTCGGTGCGTATATAAACACCACGCACTTTGATCTAGTGTCAGTGTGCTAGAGATAACAGATATAACACTGTTTGTGGCAGTGTCTTTTTAACACTATTAGTAGTAGTGCGTTAGTCAAGTTTGGCAGAAATGGATAAGGTTGGTGCAAAAAAGGTAGAGTTAAATAGGTTATTTGAAGGAATGGGGGCTAAATTTAGAAATATTAATGATAGGTTTTTGATGCACCATAGTACAAAAAAGGAAATTTAATTACTATTAGAAAATTATACAGAAGCAAAGGAAGAATTGTAAAAAATGCTGGAAATTCAAAATAAAATAGGGAAGGAGTTGGTTAAGGAGTATAAAGAGTTTCGGGAAGAATGGCACAGATATAAAACTTCACGAAAAAGAAATAGTTAAAAATCACGAAAGCATAGTCAATGTAACATTACACAGAGATGTAGGTTTTGTAAAAAAAGTAAAAAAGTCTGCTTTCCTTAGAAGCAAAATAAAGAAATTCCTAAAGGTAAATTATTATTTTTTCAGAATGTTCTTTTTGTTTGATTTTAGGGTAAAACAGATCGTAATAGGTTTCTTTTTTGTTCACAGCACGTTCACCAGCCAATGTTGGAGGAAAGGGCGAGAAAGAGGAGCCGGAAAGCAACTTTGTCAACTATACAGTGGCTCCTCTTACAACTTCAGAGGATGTCCTTCATGCAGCCAAAGGAGTCTCTCGCCTAGTGACCCAAAACTCTCAACCAGCAGCAGCTCCAGCGGCCCCAGCCTCTCACCCAGCAATAATAGCCACTGTTGCAGCTCCAAAATCCGCAACAGCAGTGGCTCGAGCGGCAGCCACTGGAGTACCAGCGCCAACTCCAACCACCACAGTCCCAGCAGCCTGAAGTCCCAAAATGTATCATATGCAATATAAGGGCGATCGCATGGGCAGACAAATGTTTTGCATGTATCCAGACTTCTCTAATTTTTATTCAACAGCGGCAGTTCCCACCACACTGCCCACACCCCCAGTCCGTACCACAACCCCAACCACGGCTCTTAACCAAATTTGAGCAGTGTAAGGGTTGTGCGGGGGGCAAAGCGATGTTTGAAAACAAGTGTTTGGCTTGTATTTATGGAGAGAGTATGGTTGATTTTTTAAATATGAGGCCATACACAAGAATTAGTAATCGCGGGGGGGGGGGGGGGGGGAATGGTATGGGTCTTGATGAGTGTTTTTTTCTATATTTATAATCTTTTATATCATTGCATATATTTATTAATATATTGAAAAAGAATTTATTTATTTTTAAAGAATTGCATTTTGTTACTTTTTACATTATTCTCAGGAATCATCTGTCTCTTTGAAGTTGAATAAAGTGTTTAAACTCATTCAACCAAACTGAATTTAAGAAAATGTTTGGCGAGCAAAATAAAGTGTGCATTATGTTGGAACAGCCAAACACATTGTAAAAAGCTCGTATCAAATGAGGTTCGAAATAACAAGAATGTTTGTATATTTTGGCTGTATCCTTTTCTCCAATCTTTCCTATCTGAGCTTGTAAAAAGTGATTGCAAATCTTATTCATGATTAGTGAATTTGGAGAAGTGATTATTTGTCCCGTTGTATTTGAATTTTTGGTAATGTGAATACATTGAAAGTCACTTGCATTTGGTAAAGTGTGTGCATGATTACTCTTGAGATTAAACATGTAAAATTATGAGCTGGTTGTTTGACAAAATGTCTTATGAAGCACGACATAGCAGTTTTTGGTTTTACAGAAGTTGTAAACTCAGTTTCCATATATCCCGGATAAATATCGAGCTAGGTAAAGAATACACTTCTCCAGCTAGCTGCAAATTCTTCTACAGCGAAAGTGAAAAAAGTCGGTCTGAAAAACATAGTATCAGGGTTTTCCAATTTAGGTACAAAGTATATATCGGTTAAATTTTTTGCACTAATGTACTCTTTAAATTTGTTGTATATGTAGTCTCCCGATAGGAGTAGGCTATCAAATAAATGGATAAATCCCAACAGTGATGTCAAGTTTTAATTTAAAGATAGGGCATTAGGCGGTATTGAGACTTTGACCGATCTCCGGATAGAATTGCGATACAAACATATTGCGATACAAATTCGTATACAAACATATTGTGTAATTTCAATTTCGTGAATAGAGGAGTGCCGTCCTTGTCCCTTGTCATACCCGTCGAATGATATGCATGTTCCATCGTGGTTTGATTGGAATCATAACTCAGGGAGCAGTTGTGCGATGACTCATGAATAGTATTTTTGTACTTGCACGTGAGCGAAACCCGATGTTGGTCCTCAATTTCGTTTTTTTTATGCAAAGGAAACACAATTCATTATTTCTATTTTAATTTTATTTTACAAGTAGTTATATAAAGAGTCTCTGTTCCCTCGATGATCTTATTGTGATGGTAGAAGTTGTTATAGCAAGATTAGTTGATCTGTCGAGTTAATTTCAAAAGTGGGAGAGGACAACATTTGTTTGACGTATAGAGAGTCTTCGATAGTGCTATTTAGGAACTTGGCCCGAAAATCTTTAAACTTTAACGGAATGTAAGTATTGTTATTAAGATCAGTATCAAATTCCTCATCGAAATCTTCGTCCGAGTCTTTGTCATCGTCATTTTCGCGAGTGTAAATGCATTCCGAGAGACCATTGCCAAAATACATATAAAACCGTTTTAATTTGTCCAATGTTTGCAGTTCTGGGTCGTTGTAGATATTTTTGAATATTTCCAATACTCTGGTCATTGTAAACCTTAGGTTGTTAGCCATGATTAAAGGTTCTTATATAACAAACAATTTTAGCCCTCCACGATCTTTAAGTCTACAAATTAAAATATTTATATTGAGGTCTTTAATCTACAACAATCAGATAAATGTGGTGGGCATCGGTGTCAAAACGATGAAGAGGCATCAAGAAATCTTGTTTTACCCTCTCTCGATATAATTTCTAGTTGCTGAAAACATTAAATACAAAATGTGCCAACTACTGATTCAGTTATGTGAACCGTATATCGATTCAATCGTCGACACGACAATCTCTCTGGAAACTAATTCAAACTAGTTGCTGGAAATTAAGACTCAAAATGCGACAAGCACATTGCACGTTTCATATCATTTGGTAAAATTGAATTTCGCACCACGAGTAACTTGAACATGGTCTACAAATTTCTTGTGGAAAATAATTGTGAAAAAAATACTACTTTACCATCCAGTCGACTGATATGCATTTCATGTTGCAAATGGAGTTGTACATCGATACTGTAACTTCAGAGGGAGCAAAATTCATCCATCAAACTGAATCAAATTGCAAAACTAAAGTTTCGCAGACCGAAACATGGGGTCGGTAATCTCATGGTGGAAAATATATTTTGTGCAAATGGTGTGTACTCAGTCACAGAGTCTAAGCATATGATCTTGGACACGTCTTAGGACTACACTCATCTGTACAAGTAAATTCCCATCTTGAGCTTCGACATCGAGACTGGTGTGGATAATTTGGAAGACTTCTCCCCAGGGGGTCTCGCTCCAGAAAAACTGCTCATGTTTATGCTCTATTGTGAGTATCTGGATGTTGAAGTGAATATAATTTTGTACCTAAAATGTCGCGGTATGGCCAATTATTTAGATGTGGAAATGCGGAAGAAATACGAAAGACTGCCCGCGAAATGCATTTGGATCCAAGGTTTCTTACATGAAAAGGATCTCATTACTAATTTTCTCTTTTGGTATAGTCAGGGATACTTGCTGAAAATGCTAACGGGATACCAAAATTACCCACATTATTTCGTTGTCCACAACTTTATCGAATATGATTTGAAATTCCTATTGACTTGCTTGCATGTTCTCAATATGCAGAGCAAAATAAAAGCATTTGTAACCCTCGGAAAATTAGCCACAGCTGCGCTCATTTGTTTTCATCGCAATGGAATCACATTCGATACATTGACAATCGTGAAAAAAATGCATTGGCGAGTGAGAATTTGTCATTGGGGAACTGGTCTAAAAACTATCTGACCCAAAAGTTTAGGAAAATCGATTTGAACTCTGTGCTTATGCGAATTTAATATATTATAGATTACATAATCACTGACGATGACTTTCGTTATGAGTGTATGAGAAATATCTTTCACATCGAGCCCTACAACAAAGAAAAGTTTGATGCAGTTTATGCTCAATACACAAACCTGCAAGTGCGCCACACCGAGTATATTGGTGGTAGCGTGTGGAGTAAAGTTACGGGTGAAACGAATGCAGACTCTATTATCTTCTACCACAAGGAGCAGGCTTCAATTTCCAATGAGAGGGATAGCATGGCCGTGGTCGGACTTTACAACAAGTTTGATTTGGCAATTGTCTCGAAGACAGTTCGATGAGTGCCATTCCTCGCCGGATCGTGAATGCGTTCCTGTATCATGCGCTATCCTTTGGTATGTTACCGGGATACCAGAGCAATGATTCTGTTTTACTGGCCATGCCCGATATGAAATGTTTATTGCTCGCCGAAAGAACGTCCACGATGGATGTTAGACCAATTTACACCAAACCAAAGTTCAAGTACACGAAAAAAGAATATCCTGGAGCTATGTTGTTTGCAAACCACAGCCTTTTTTGGAATTTTATTCAATACGACGTCAATAGTTTCTACCCAAACATCATCATCAACAAATTCGGTTGTTGCTGAGCAAAAGCATTGAATCTAGTGTTTGAAAATGCTCCGATATCCCGCGACGTGTTCGATTAAATGCTGAGGAATGATGTAATTGCTCTGTACATGACGGAAGACAAAAACCAAAATTATTCGGAATACATGAACATTATGTATTCTGGCCAGCCTATTGGGAAGATGATACCTTCCATCGTGGAACTAGAGTCGTTGGCTGGCGATACTCCCATTCTGATTCGTTTACTCTCACATGCCAAAACTCCATTCACCATAAACTTTATAGACTCTTTACTCGACCTTAGGAAAACTGTAAAGAAGCAAATTAAATAACTAAAGTGTGAAATGCAAAAAAAGAAGTCTCTGACGAGAGGATTCAAGACATGAATCTAGAGTACTCTGTGTTGAATGCGAAGCAACTTTCGCTTAAAATTACGGCCAACTCGATCAATAGGTTCTTTGGCACTCCATCTTTCAAGTTTGTCAGAATTCCCGTAGCTATAGGCATGACATTGTTTGCACACAAACATCTCATACATTTATGTCGAATTACACCCGTGCTGTATCTACTGCACGCGATTCGCGATCACAAAGAAACAATAAACAACCTGACGGAAGAGGAGCTCATGCAGTGGTACATTTCATTCGCCAAGATGCCTACGATACCTACTCAAATATGGAAGCAAATAAAAAACTTATTGTGTACGACGAGACGAAACTCCATGCAGTTGTTTGCAAAATTCCGCGAGAGTATCGCGAAATGGTCTTTGATGCAGATACCAATGGGTATCAAATTAAAAATATTTTGAAATTGTATTGTAACAGGTTTATCGAACTCATAAACGAGGAAATTAACATAATTAATGGAGGGGGTATCGTTCTCGAATAAACTGAGATACATCTATTTCACTAGTGAAGAAAAAATACTTGCATTTGACATAACTGATTGACTTCATGGTATTCTGCAGTAATCCAAACCAAGATGTGTTGAAACTTTGTTCTATTGTTCATAAAGGTTACGAGCACAATGCATCAAGTTTCGTGAAACGAATCTACAACTATGTCGCTGCACTTGCCTTCTTCTTTGCGAATATGACCAAAGTAACCAACTGTTATAAATTGTAAAAAAATCCTGAATTTAGAAAATGTATTGTTTGCCATTTACAACTACCTCTATTTGGTAGATCAGATGGAAGTGTATGAAAATGCAAAGTTGGTTAGGCTCAAAAACTCATCTGCACATCAAAGGTACATTGATGGTCTCGGTTCTTCCTACATTGGCCGTAAGAAAACGGTGCTCTTGTACGATCCCGAAGACTGTCAGGCAGATCGATACTTGACTTTGGAAAAGTATTCCAAATTACCACCGCGACAAAAAATAAACAATGTTCTATGGCCCGAAATGTATCAGATTTATTATTCTAAATATCTATGCAATTACGTAAAAGTAATAAATGCAATTTTGAATGCAGCCGTGCCTCAGACTTCAATAAAAACATACACAAAAAAGTCAATGAATTGTTTTAAAAAAATGGCTTGAAAGCTATGAATTTTATCTAACAGAACATAAAGTTTATTTGGATATTGCGAATGGGAGATTTCCAAAAGAATTGGATGAATGTGACGTTTACGACAAGTGATTAATAGAAAATTTGAAAATAAATTGTAAAATAAATACAAATAAAGACTCTTTTTTTTCATTTGTTTTATTTGATTTTATAAAGACAATATATATACAAGGTAATTTTTTAAAGTACAATACTACATCTGGCTCGACTTGACCACCCTTTAGACAAACCCACATCTACTACATTGTTGATAATTGATTTTGAGTAACTCCTATGCGTAGGTTCCATTTGTATGAGTTTTTTTTTTAAATTTCATTACAAAAAAACAGATATGTCAAAAACCTCACCACTGATGGACATATTGATTGCATCACTAATAGATGCGTTAGATGCATGATTGATGGGTGTGCTGGTTGTGACGACTGCATCGTTTCCAACCTCACTGTTGAACGCATTGACTACATCGTCCATAGCCTCGCTGTTGAGAAACGAGTCGATTGTGTTGTTGTCACAAACCTCGCCTTTGATTGATGTATTGACTGCAGTGTCACCAACCTCGCTATTGATTACTGTATTGACTGCAGTGTCACCAACCTTGCTATTAACAGACGTGTTGATGGTGCTGTCCTCTACCTCATCATTGACATTTGTGTTGACTGCGCTGACCACTACCTCATCATTGACAGACATGAGGAAATAGATGGCGTCATTCATCATTCCATGTTTGATGATTGTGTTGTTCACAGCCACACACCCCACATCTTCCACCCCCATCGCGGTCGAATGTGTCTCTCCCCGTTCTTTAGATTGAATGAATTTCATCAGATTAAAGTACGACAGTGTTGGTTCACGAATACAACCATTATTCTCTGCATATTTTATTTTCTTCCACTCCCTTATGTAGGAATTCTGTAAAGACTTTACCCATCTACTGATGGTGTATTTGTCTACATCATGCATGTAATTCTCGAAATCCCTTATACCTTGTATTTGTGCATTTATACACTTGTTTATCTCTGTTCCAAAGAGCTTCGTGTTTTTCATATATGTGAATAAACTCTTTTACGTAGTCTTTACTAGCATACAATTTTGAATCCATACTTCCAGACTCAGTAGACTGTGCTGACTCTTTGAAGTTCGAGGTATGAGTGCCTCGGGAACTGTGGTAGAATTAGCAAAAATACACAGTCTTTTATACCTGGCGTCGTAGGAGATTAATTTTTTTACACCACACTCCCACTATCTACCTTCTTTTTTATTGTTTTTTTTTACTTTTTTATGAACGGATACATATATAGCTTCTTGTAAGTAAAAAAAAATTAAACATTTCAAGCCATGAACTACAACTGGGTGGCTGTAGAAACTCTGGGTGGAATTGAAAGATTATTACTCCTTTGTTCGATATGTCTATGAAATCGGCAAGTAGACATAGGGGCCATTCTCATATTAACCAACTATATCCACCACAATTGGCTAAATTTTACAAACAAAGAAACATTTTAGCTTATAACATTATAATTGCGAATCACATTAAACATTTGCCATAGGCATTCACAATGGAATACATACATGACAATAACATTTTCATTTTCATTTTAAATTTTGACGGTATTTCTTTATATGGTGGGAAAACAATGTCAAAATCGAATTCAGGGGATGAAAAGTACGATTCAGATGATCAAATCTGGCAAACAACAACAGACTTGTTTGTGCCGGAAGACTCAACCGATGCAGTGCTATGGCGAGATTGTGAACCTGTTTATGTCTTTAAAAAATTTTGGCCACTTGTTCCAATAAGTTTAACATAGTGAATATGTTCAAACATGGTGAAAACCAAATAAAAGAGTTTTAAAAAGTTGCTGTCGAGTTGGAGAGCATGCTAAAATAATTTTAAAAAAGACACAGCTTGTGGTGTTTTTTTATTTGTAACACATCCCCAGATATAAATATGTGGACAGTTTCATTAGCCAGCATAGCAAAGTGTGTGGTGAAGTGAGAAGGATGGTACCAACAAGATCAAAGATGTTCTTTGCAGTAGTTTTACTGTTTTGCTCAACAAATATCTATGTGAAGAAATTGTCATTTTGTTTGCCGACATCAACTACAACAGAAGATTGATCCATGGTGAAGGCAATTTATGATATTTAATTTTTGGTGCAGCAGAAGCAGGTCGTCAAAGAAGAATTAATTTGTACAAAGTCAGAGACGATATTTCGGATGTGGTAAATTCCTATGGCAAGGGTAAAAAGTTATTTTCAATGGATGATGAAAGTGTATTTCCTTTGCCATAATTTTCTGCCTCTTAACTGAAAAGTTTTTTACCACAGGCATCATATCATCTTATTACCAATATTTGCTATTCTGTGGAAAATTCTTGAACACAAGACAATAAGTGGATGTGTACCAATTCGACAGAAGGAAAAGACATTCTTATAAACATGTATACTGGAGGAATACCAATGAAAAAAAACACTATATATATTATTATAAAAAGGGACGTTATTGTAAATTATAGTGCATTGTATTTTATATGTAAATGTAACAAAATTAAATGTAACTTTTAATGAATTTCTTTTATTTATTTTTGGTATATAAAACCCTAAATAAAAATATGGAAGGTTCACATCGTCAAGTGTGTCAAATTTGCTGATGATATTATACAATTTTATAACTCGGTTGAACATATACTGTATTACACACAAATATGTGTTAATTTCATTTACTCTTAGTTGAAATAAAATTGCATGCATGGCGATTAGAGAGAGCACACATCGCCGATTTTTCATCATTGAGGCTAGGCCTCTCAGCGCTGGGGAAGTACAGACCGAGGCCCTTGTCTTCCCAAGCAGTAGTCATTTGAATGGATCAGGGTTAGGGGCAGCTAACCCACCCCGCCCTGATCCCCCATAGTATAGGCACTTTAACCTGGCAAGCGCGGCGCTCGCATATCAGGAGTGTGTTAGAGAGCACACATAACTTTGGTTCTTATATACTTGAAGATTTTTTTTCAATAAACTGTTTGCTGTTTTATAAGCAAGCTATTCACAAACAAGCATTTCCCTCTGTTATTTATAATAAACAGGTTACAAAATAAGCTGTGAACAACAAACTAGACACCATCGTGTTTCTTGTGGATTGTATTTATATCAAAATAAGAATTTCTACTCAATTATTTTCAAGAGAAAGTAGTTTGGTTGTAAACCACCAAGAATTATTTACACTTCAGCACAACCTATTATGGGATTTAGGAACTACGTTACTGAAAGTATTTTTAAAGAGAAGAAACAAAATAAATAATTTTAAATTAACCCCCCCCCCCCCCTGGCATGCTGTAAACTGAAAAAAAATGAATGTCATGTGATTGCCAGAAACGAGTGTAAATTTGTCAACTCAAATATAAGTCTTTGCTGAACCAAATAACGTTAACAAGCGGGCACGACCTGATATTTTGCATAAAAATTTTTATTTTCTTCACAAATACCTAGTTAAATTATTTTCATTTCTCACTGAAGTAGTTGTGAGATTATTAAAATATCTTTAGAAATATTATACTTTTGTGAAACATATTATATTATGAAGAGTAAATTAGTTCATTCTACTCAAGTTAGAACAAGTTTGCTTATTGGAAAATGCTTCTTGAAGTAAGACATAGAAAAATGTTATCATTATTACAACTAATTATTTGCCAACAGATAACGCTAGAAGTTTAACTACAAATTACTAAATTAATTAAAATCGTATTCTTTCCTTATAAAAAAAGTAGATATCACGTATCAAAAATACGTTTAATATATTTGTCGTTGTTTACAAAAACATCCCTTCTCTTTTGATAGCTATTCTGCAAGTAATTGGAAATTAATAAATAACAGAGATAATTTTATTTAATTATATATATATACTCTATAAACTTATTTTATTAGTAAGGGTAATATACCCTTGTTGTTATACAGACAATGAAGAGACTTACCACTATAAGGCCGTTTATAATATTCAGGGCAGAGTAAAGCTTTCTTTCTTGGATGTGAATACATTTTCAATAACTTATGTACCACTATGCTCATCTATATTATGTAATAAATGTTCGGATTTTTATTCCTTAACATCGCAATTTCGTCATTAATATGCATGTGTGTTGTTTCACTGGTAAGTTTCTGGAGTTTAGATTCGTTGTTATTTTAAAAATTTTGTAGGCATATTTTTTCATAGTTTTCTTTGTTTTTCCGAGATTAATATATATTTGTGGTTTTACAAACTTAGTTATTTAAGCTGGGTACTTTTTTTCACAGAATTATAATAAGGAAGGAAAAAAATTGTGTAGGGAGGAATATTATTACAACTGGAGTGAAATCACTTCTTTATATGTTGGCAACATTGATGAGAAGTAAAATGTCTCTTTGCTACAATATGAATATAGGTAGCATAATATATTCACCAAGATATAGCACCAAAGAGGGTCTAATAAATTATAAAATAATATTAATACAACTTTCATTTTTTAGATATTATATAATATATTAACATGAATTTTATTAGTTAAGTAGTATTTTGTTTATTCCAACCAATTATAGTTGAAATAGTTTGTTTACACAACATTATATATATTAAATAAATCTGAAGTAATTTTTTATTTCCTGCAAACATAAGACAACTTATTTACTGAATTGGTACATAATCGCACCAGGCTCTGGTGCTGGGAGGAATGCCTCCCAAAGGCCTGTCTCTCTCCTCAAGTGAGCAGATCAGCCATCAGAGTTTTTTGGTTATAGGCGCCATGTTGTGTTGTTGGTAAGTAGCAGTAAGTGAAATCTTGTTTTTAAGTGTAGTTTAAAGTTTATTTTATAAGAAGTAAATAAATTTGATATTTAAACTACCATAAGGACAACATTAATTAAAGTTGCCCACATGCGACTTAAAATATTTATACACTTTAAAATTACCCAAATGTTGGGACATCAGAAAGTTCGAACTTTTATAATTAACGAGGCCCTCATTGGGAACTTGCAAACATGGACATTTGTATTTATACAGTATATTTACACTAAATAATACAAATGTTTTATTTTTGCAATGTCGCATTTGGTCAATATTGATTATAAACGTCCAGGCAATTTGTGGTGGTAATTCGTGGAAAACCATAATGTGTAAAAATGCTTCAATAATTCAAATATTTATGTTTGCAAGGTCGCACGTGGTCTATATTGATTATAAACGTCCAGACATATTGCATACAAATAAGTGAATAACTTTAATGTGTAAGAATGCATCAATAATACATATATTTTATGTTTGCAAGGTCCCACTTACTCTGTTTTAATATTTGGTTGTAACTGTCCATTATAGGAAGAAACATCATAATGTGCTGGCACCATCATCACCAACTAACATCAGGCGCAATTGTGCAACCATATGCCAGTAATGTGAATCACAAGGGGTTTTCTTCAAGGAAAACGACCATGCAAACAAGACATGAAGGAGACATGCACCTGCACCGGACATTTCCAGCCAAATACGATGACAGTCTTCAACAGAGAGGTGGCGTGGGACTTTTTTTTAGGTCAGTCTTTTAGTGCACAGTAACTAACACCAGTGATATTGTGGTGTACTCTTATTAGTTGATCAGCAAAGTGAAACAAAGGGGAAGAATTATCGATTGTGGAGTACTCTTGCAAAATCTCATGGAACTAAACAAACATATCCATTGGCCTATACAGGTAATTAGTATTCAAAGTTGATCTTGTAAGATAAAGTTTGAATATTAATAAGGTATGTAGGAACCATGGTTAAATTTGTTTAGTTCCATGGGATTATACCATAATAATCCACCATCGATAATTCTCCCCCCTCCTCCGAAACAGACTTTTAACAACCAATCAGAGTGCACTATTTCATTTCCCCTCCCTTCCCCTCTTCAAAGTTTGTCTTCATGGCAGAGAAATCTGGAAAAAAGACTTCAGTCGATATATATATATATATATATATATATATATATATATATATATATATATATATATATATATATATATATATATATATATGCCTTATTCCTTTTGCTCTGGAGTGGAGGAAGGTTGATGTTTCTCTATCCAGCTCATGGCATCGACTGAAGTCTTTTTTCCAGATTGCTCTGCCATATAGGCAAACTTTGAAGAGGGGAAGGGAGGAAAAAAATTGCTGCAACATGATCTGTTGTTCAAATTAGGAGGGGGGACTTAACTTAATTTACCTTGCAAAGAGTGGAGATCATTGTAAAGTCTATATAAATATGTTTAAAAAAATAAGAATAAAAATAAAATAATAAATTGATTATATAAATCTTTGTTTCTCAGGTGAAACCCACACACACAATAAAATGAAGTACCAAGAGGCGGAAATTACACTGGAACGAGCAGAAACACAAAACTGGCCAATCATTAGCACAAAACTAATGAGGTTTATCCTCAACAATGATGGTTTCGAAAAAATTCTGAAAACTGAACTTTATTCGAGGTGCAAAACAATATTAGTATTTACATCATACAAACAAAATTTCCATACATTTACCGTCGGTCGAATCACAGGGCCATGGAACAATTAAAAAACATTTCCGATGATCTGTGCTGTTTTGTTATTCGCAACTTTAAAATGCACTAAAAGGAATCAATTTCGAAGTTTAAAAACATTATGGAAACTTATAAAATGGCCGAATTGGTCATCCTGTTCAAGATGATTGGGAATCACCTTAAATTTCGAAAGAAAAAAAAATTCATTCTATTCTGAATTCGTTCGATTCCCTGATTGCATCGTTTACAGAATCCCCTATAAAATGGTACCATGATTTAAGAGATCGAATAAAGACGTGACATTACAGTCAAAATTATGCCAACTGGAAGAAAATATATACATTTTTACTCTTGTTTGAATCGTGCAAGGTCGGTGAGTCGTGCATGGTTGACGAACATGCTATTTACACCTTGGACGAGCATATTTTTCGCTGTGTCAAGCCAACATTTGACGAGATTGAAAAGTTTTTCAACATTCCATTTTGTAATGGGTCAATAAAGACAATGTTGCAAGGTAGCAGGAGCCAGATGTACCGGGATTTACTGTGACCACGAATAAATGTTTGCACAGTCAAATCATTTTAAGAGCCGATCTACGACAAAACAAGATTAGCATTCCTCACACATGGATGACATTGCTAGTCATTGACCTGAACATCTCTCGAATCGTCCTCTTTGACCTGATCAACATTGTGGATGGACGAAAGGAGAAATACATCAATCTGGGGTGGGATACCATCATTTTACTCAAACGAGATCCAGTGATTCATCCCACCTCGATCGTCGTCATCGATCGAGTGGCTTTAGCGACGACAGATTTACTGTTTGTCTCGCTGTTGATCCTGAAGTATCAGAATGCAGACATCGACGGAGATACAGTATTATTGTACATGGTTTCGGATGCGGTCGCCATCAAGGAAGCTATTATCAACATGTCTCCCATTTACAATATTTACATTCCTTTTAATAACTTGAAGATGAAATTTACCGAAACTCATAGTCTGTACATGCGTAAACAAAGCTTACACAAAACACACGAGTTTCACCAATTATACGAATTATTTCGCAACGTTTACAAATTGAAATGGTTCCATGACGAGATGGATCGCAAAGCATTGGACAAACTGATTGTCGAAGTGCCCCATGTTTATGGCCTGGTCGAACCAACGGTGGATATTTTGGAAAATTTTTCTCTCTTTGTTTATTTCAATTACGGCTCGAAGAAAACATACTTGATCTTTTGCGAAGTGAACCAGAAAACTTAAAAGTTGGCAAATGGCATAATTAATGATTTTTCACGATGAATCGCTCCCATTTCTCTACTCGTTAAAATCACTGAGTTTATTGGATGGAACTTTAATTCACATAATTTTGAGTGGCGTCAAAGGAAACATTCATCACTACATGGGACTCGTGGATAAATTGGTTTTGCTCGACGGTACACTCGAATTTAAAGACATAATCAATTCCTCGAAACTTTCCTTGAACGAAATCGCAGCCGAAATCGATAAGGAAATGCACCAAATGGGTATGAATGTGCACATGGTCCCCTGACTCGGTCATAATTCGTTTATCTCGGCCATCGAATGTAATGGTTTCACTTTGAGATATGATGGTTTGTATTTAAATGAAAAACGAATTTTAAATAAATCAAAGACTTTGTTAATTCCCAGGCAATGATTCACCAGATCATTCGTGCATTACTTTGTGTATACTTTGTGAATTGTTTTCATATAAATATAAGGATACTCACCGAAAAAAGGGGGGCGGAATAGAGAGAGAAGGAAAATAATAATGGTTAATTTCAAGTATACTTTTCACGAACATGGGCAATTGCCCTCCAATGATGTGCAATCTGCATTTATAGGATTGCGAACAGCATGTTTCGAAGAAATGGGTATCGTGGAATATAAAGGTTTGAGGTATCCCGTATATAATTTGTTTGAGTTGCGGTTGGCAACGTATAAGTTGTGGCCCAAGGCGATGAATCTGTTACTGTTATTTGCTTTTATTGTGCCTGCAAATATTATCACTGGAAGGAAGAAGATGATCCTTGGATAGAACACGTTTATAATTACTCGATAATTGAATGCCCATATGTTAACTTGATAAAGGATAACATATATCATATTATGACTGCAAATTTCGAGGCTGGTAAAAATATTTGTAAAATTGACATCACAGATGATAATGCCGACTTTTATGCCATATCTCAACTTTTGAAAAACAACAAAGAACAACATGCCTATCCTGAATACAATATGTGTGAAGCACGCGAATAAAAATGTTTAAAAAATTCATGGACTCCATCTATAGTTCAAGACCCGAAACTGCTAAGTAATGTGGGCCAAATCTTTTCGCTAAATTTCGAAGAAGAGTACTTGAAAAGGATAAAATCGAAATGTGCTGAACTTCAGATAACTTGCATGGCTGACAAATAGCGACTTGATGAGTTGTGCATTGCGACAGATAACTTTATTCGAAGCAAACAGATTTTCGACACATCCCATACATACGTCAATTATGTCTACATTGTGGATTTCTGGACAAAATTGAAATTGAAATTCATGAGAGTTTACCTTCAGAGATTCGACGAGATTATGATTACTTTGGCAATAAACTGCAAGTTTTTTTTTAATTCGAGGAAACGTTGATGAAACAACTTAGGAACGAAGTCACGGACATGGGAATATGCAAACTAGTCAACAAGAATTCAGTGTGAGATATCAACAATGTGTTGAAAGTCTGGTGTGTTCAATTTGAGATCGGTCAATAAATTTGTATTAATGGCATTTAATATCCCGCGATCCATCTTGGTGAAGAGTGAAAGTATTGGATTGCCATTTGGCATTATGCACGTAAACCGCTCGTTGAAATCATCGATTCTTCCGAGCAGAGAATCCAACTCCGAGTCCAATTTAAAAGAATAGATGGGGTGCACAAAATTTAGGGGGGAAATACGGTACCACCGATATGCTTGTGATATAAGATCCAACTGTTTGTTTAATGTGGAATTATTATTTTTTTTTGTTCACGACAGCAACAACCGGTCGAAATTAATTTTGCACATCGATTGTAAATAATTTTTTGTTTTTCTAATTGTGTGGAAAGTTATTTGCAAAATAGAAGTTTAAAAGGTCAGTTAATGAAATGTCGTCAAGGGAATTTATTGGGTGATCAACTATACGATAAGTTACCAAAAAAAATTGTGAGTAATTTGAAATGCCGATCGGTTAAATTGGGTATCTGCGACAATATTTAATACACCTCAAACAGCTTGAGTATGGGCTTCTCATTGTCTGCGCTTGTCATTTCCACTTATCTTTCATTTAACCCTTTAACCACAACAGAAAAAAATGTATTAGGTAGGCGGCCAAAACCAAAATAATGACCCCACCGATAAAAATTTATCTGTAATACAAATGCCGAAATATGTTTTTTGTATAGTCGAATACATCACCGCTAAAAGCCACAACATTCTCCACGTCTTTGCCCAATATATCAGCGATCGCATCTGTCCACGAGGCATCGACGCAACGATATTCCACGTTGGTGTCGGTCACTGGAGGATCGTTTCGAACACTGTCACAATGAACGCACGCAACGTCACCATCCAACCCCAAACACCGGGAGTTTTTTACCTCTAACTTTATCGTCACATAAATCCAAGTAACTATGGTTGGAAAATGTCCAACAACAAGTGAGATGACTGACTTTACAAACTTTGAGTTTTCCATTGTCATTTTCGTAGCGAATGCATCTGTTTATCGCTTTCCTGTACCTATCGATGTAGGCCGCCAGACCAGAAACACCAATGGCAGAAAGAAGGTTTTAACCGACATGGTTTGATCTCTCAGAGAAAAAATGTTCTTTTACTTTTGTGAACTTGGGATCGGTCATAATTAGTTTTACAACATGGTTAGAATTAGTGGCTTTTTTCAATGCCGGATTCAACGAGTTTGGTTTTTTGGATCCGAGCTGAATTTTATGAAACACATAACCCGGTAAATTTTTTATTTAGTACGATAAAACTTAACGCATTTTGTCGTTTAGAAGGATGCTCGAATCGATTTGACTGAAAGCAGAGCCAAACTGGTCTTTTTTTTATCTTGCTCATAAATTCGCCAATTATGGTGTTGCCAATTCGTAATTATTTTTTTTTCCATTTGCAATCATTTTCAAGCCATACAAAGATTGATTGTTAAAAATATTTCTGAAAACTGTGTCTTTTGGTAAAGTCGTGACAAGCGAATGTCGAACCATTGCACGTTCACCTGCTTTGTCGACATTACTGGCGAATTTAACGAGAGCCTTCAACATTGTTATGTGGATATACTTATTTTTTTTTATAACTCGCAGGTTAGAGGTTTGGGAAGTTTGACGGCGACGATGGAACGATAGACTGGCAAGATACAATTAAAAATTATCAACAACCCGGTGATTGGTTCCACACAAGTTTTAATACTTGCTATAAACAAGAGTATGATATTATTAGTATTTTTACCGATTTACACATTATCAGTGGTTTACTATTGTTACATTTCGGGTTAAACAAATAATTTTAAAAAATCCATTATTGATTATTTCCAAAAACATTATTTCTTATATAACACCATTCTTTAAAAAAATTTAGTATATACATATTTCTAATAGTTATTGTTCTAAAGCGTCAATTTCGATTTGGTAAAAGGAAACGTTAGTAAATTCATTCTAGTTTGGTTGTTTTTTTTTCAGCATCCGTATTTCCACATAATCAAACAACACACAGTTCTTGTAAAAATCCAAATTACATGTATATTCGTCTGTTTTGATCGTGGTTTCGCATGGTGGAGATGGTAAATGTTTTGGCGAAGGAGTTTTTGGTCGAGGTAAAAAGGTATGCATGTTATTTATCGCCCTCCTAAGGTGGTCCAAGTCTTCGTGTACTGTATGCAAGTGGTTTACAAAAAAATTTGTATGCGAATATCGTCACAGAAAGATGATCGCAATATTTTTTTTTTACATTTCCTTAGTTTTTTATTTTTTTTCGTTTACACAATTCACGTGTAGTCGATAATATGCACATCATATACGAAGTTTTGATTATATATTCGAATACAAATATCGAAATAAAAAATAATAATATGTTTATTGTAGTCAGCATCACCCGAAAACGACAAGGGCCCCATACTGATTTCTTAATGTACTTTTTTTTTCGCCGATTTAACTCTGTGTTGACTTAGTAGTTCCCACGGAGGTAGTTATTTTTAACGATGCGCCACTAGTACCAAAATGCCAAGTCATGGAGGTTTTAATTTTATCTTTAAATTTCCAAATCACAAAGGCCAGAATCCCTAATATTAAAATGGCGCCAATGCGCATCCACCGATATATTTGGTTTTTATTATTCATCTTCTTATATATCATTATGTACAGGGTTACTGAAGTAAATCTTATGTTGCCATCATCACCTTTGTAATCCATTATTAATTGATTATCGTAACTGTTCAAGTGATGCATCGTAAAAGTGACAGGAAAAGGAAATCTATCAACTTTACACAAAAATTAAAGTATTGAAAAATACGAGAGACTGGCAAGTGAAACGTATTATAAATGATTTTTTTATTTGTTTCGGCGAAGAAAGAAAACTTACATTCAAAAAATCGACGTTATAGGGTTTTTCTTTGTACTTGAAATCGTAACCAAATTTCAACCATCTTATTATCATAGTATCGTATATGAATGTATTCATTGTCTATTTCGTTGGTGAGGTAAAGGTTATTTGCTATTAATCCCAATTTACATATCGAGTAGAAATTTTGAAGGTGGTTCGTACTGCGTACAACTCGTCGAAGATGTCTAGGTAAATGAGCAATTTCCTACTGAAACATCGTTGCATTCATTGTGTTATTTTATCCGTGGGTTAATCTTGACATTTACAAATTTCGCATTTAGCATCATGTATGCACCAGAAGTAAAGTATTTTCTCTCGGAATAAATTCCATTTACGATTTTCGCACCAACGCCATATTTCCCCTAATCGTCAAGCCATCAAATTCCAAAATGCATAGAGAAGTGTCAGATTTCACACTGATCAATACTTTGTTTGTATTCACATCCTCGAGAAATAATTTATAGTTTTCGAAATACAGAGTGTAATAATAGGTTTCGATTAAATTCTCCGACATGTTTTGTACGTTGTCAGATTTATTGTGAACCGTGCTGAAGGCAACCACAGTTGGTAATACTTTCTGTGCACTGCAACGAATCGAAACTTTCGTTATCTTCCATTCGAACTACTTTGGTCGATTCTGGAGAACCCACATGCATAAACGAATAATTTTGATCGAATTGGTACTTTGGCATCGCATTGAAAGAACGATTGGAAGATATGATGTATTTACCCAAATTTACTGAAACTTTTATGGGACCGCGATTAGTCCGCGAAGTAGACTGTACTTTATATGCGATGGTGTAGTCCGTCTCGTTCACTAAAATGAATTCAGTCTCTCTTACTTGAAAATTGTTTATCGTCCAAGTATTATACATACCGATGACGGAATCCAAATGGGCAATGCACGAAACAACACTTTGCGGCACTTTGTTGTGGTTTCTGTCGTGGTAGGCATAGACCGCAATTTATTCTTAATGCTAATGACTCCGGAATAATATGTGCAAAACTCTTGGCGAATTTGCATACATAAACATGCGAGCCATGGCTCAAAATTGACCCCATTTATTATAGGTGTGGTTGGATTAGTAAAAGCAGAGTTTGGATCATTGGCCATTGAATTGCAACATCCATTTATCTGTCTTGGCCGTCTTTACTATTATAGAATCAATCACAAAGAAACCATAATCACCTCTATCGCGAGATACCAAACTCGGCGTCCTCGTAAACATGGGACCGAAATGTAATGGGATTGTCGGATGCTCCAACATACGTTTCACGTTATCAATCACCAGCCTTGAATCTGTATTGAAAAATTCTTGCAGGGCGACGAAATCCTGAGCCGAAAAATATATATAACTGTGGGCTCGGAGAGTTTCGTGAAACACGTACCCACCGTCGGGATACAAACCTTCGTTCGAAGTAACCACTGGGATTTCAATTGTGATAATACGTGTTGCCTCGCTTCAGTGTCGATTTAATTTTTTTAATCAACCATTAAAACATGGACGCGAACGACTGGCACCGCCATCATAACTACATTTAGTCATGATCTAGGCCAACCTAATTGTGCAAACCAGTTGATTTCGTAAAGTTTCATCAATTTTATCAAAAAAATATGTGTGGATAAAACTTGAAAATACGAGAAACCGTGGAAAGGAAACTGAAAAATGATACCAGTTTGTACCCCACGGCCGAGTATAGTCTGTCGGTGGCATCGTTAACTTGCTGTGAATTGTTTGTATGGCAAATTTCACGCAATTCTGGACATCCGTTGATCTATAGTACTTTGAATGTTCGTTTATTGTACTAATCATTAGTTTCTCCAAAACTTCAATCATTTTACCAAACTGCTCGGTGTCTTGTAGCCAGTCATATTGAGGTAAAAGCGTATCGTTAGTTTCAAACATTTTCATTACTAGATTGTTGCTATCATCAACATTTGTCGACAAGTATTGTTTGTGATAACATTGTATTATCTTTAGAAAACGAACAATGTCTGTATCTATTTTATTCATTTGGAAATCACCTTTATGACGTATTTTAAGAGAAAATAATGAAACCCGCTTATTAATTCCCAGACTTATAAATATAGGGGTATCGATAGGTTTGTGAAATTTTAAAAATACCGTACAGTTATGATACATGTATTATTTATTCAATAAAATCTTTTCAATTACACTAGCTGGATTGGCACTCGTTTTTTAGCGAAATTTACAAAATACAATTTCACCACTATCATAAAGAAACCTTGAATTCCAAAATGAAAAACGAATCAACCACAATGTTTTCGTACGGCGCAAGTTTGCTCATCTTGGGAAGAATTTCGTTTAATTTACTCTTGTCAATTGCGATGGAATAATCGGGAAACATCTCTTCAAAGATATGTCCATCTTCAGTTTCCAAGACCTTTGGCATGAGGTGTTTATACACTGCATATCGACAGAGATATTTCACAGTCATGTCGGCCAATTTTCACTCCCTGTTTGAGCTTTAGTTTAGAGGTTTTTTTACTCTTTAAATACTTTAAAAAAGTTTATCAATCAAACTTCAAATCGATTGTTTTTTTACTCTTTACTTTGACGATCTTTTCCTTGTGTAAATACAACATGCTATTTATGGGAAGTGAAATTGGCACAAGAGAACATTCCACTCGATGGAACATGTTTGAGTATTATTTGTCCTCGTTGAAGCGGTACAAACCGGTAGATTTATCAAAATGGCCGTGTTTTACCATGAGGAACATTAAAAATCGAATTGATTCCAGAATATCAATTTCGTAGATGGTGGGAATATGGTTTTGATGATTTTGTATTACATTCGTATTTACCCTCGAAATGTTGATTTTACCCAACACATCGATGATGACGAAAACTATGTTGTTTCAAATTCCTCAACAGCAGGTGAAAAGGGGACGAAAAGTAAATCGGGTGTGAGAAAAGCGAGTCTATGCTCGCTGCCTAATATATTGGCATAATATTCTGGTCGATCTCTTACGGCAACACATTCGATAAAATGCAGTTTCTCCACGTGATCGGGCCTTACTCGATTGATGAAATTAGTTACTCTCTTGTATTCACCACAATAGTCATAAATCAATTATTCGAATAACATTTCAGGAAGATGGCATATAAGTGTTTCGATCGAATCACACAATTCATTTTCGACAGTGATTCGATATGTGTTGAGTAGAGATGTTTCGTCAAGTACACGATCAAAAGTAATTTGGTTCCCCATCTCGCTATTGGAATATACGTATCGAACGATTCGCAAAGTTTCTTCCAAAGTGACAAGCTTCAAATCACATACATCGAGATCAATTTCCACTGCTTTGCTCCACCCTACAGGCAAGATCTCGTTCTGATAAAGTTTTAATTTGACCTGCCAACCAAAGTAAATTTTGAGTTGATAGGTAATGATACCAGACTCATTTAAACTTTGGATATGGATTTCTGCCGATTGGGGGATTTGAAAATGATTTCGCAGGCAAGTGGCTCTGTGATGGTGATGAAAATTTGTACAAAGTTTTAATCAGTGTAGGTTTGATATTTTCCACAAACTGATTAAATTTTGCGAAGGTGATGGTCTGTTATAAGAATAAAAAAACTACAGCCAATATATCAGCAATGGGAATCAAGTTACCAGATTTGGGGATACCAAAAAATATTTAATGGAAAATGGGTATTGCTACCAAACCAGTTAACATCCAACAGGCAAAATATGATATTATCGGAATGACAAATAGTATCCCGTTGACAATATAACGATGAAGTATAATTGCTTATTTAAATAAATAAAATACTTCAATATCGAAACACAAATAAGTTTGTCATTGTGCACATTATTTCTTTCTCATTGTTGCTCAATCAGGTCAGAGAATATTTTCAGATTGTTGTTGTACCATACATCAACATCACAAAGCTGGTGACTGGAATAAAGGAAATAACCCACTTTTATATATAAGAATTCTAAAAAATACAAAAAAAATGAAAAACAAAAAAAAATTATTAAAACAACCACATGTGAGAATGAGATCATGAGTCCAATCCTTCAGATGAGTAGGATAGGCATGACATCTCACAGTATTGGTTCCAAGTCAATGCAAAGTTTATGACATTACATCATCCTAAATTACATTACTATTCAATTTGCAGTTACAAGACAAAATTTGAATATTAATTATTTTTATAGAAAATAATGAATAAGTTTGTTTAGTTTCATATAATTTTGTCAGAGGCTTCATGGTTGGCATTTCTCTCCCCTCCCCCAATTTCTAATTTCAACAACCAATCCCATTGCAGCATTTAATTTCCCCTCCCGTCCTTATCCTCATTACTGATTGTCTAAATGGCAAGGAAATCTGGAAAAAAGACTTCAGTCGATGGCAAGAGCTGGACAGAGCAACATCAACATCCCTCCTCTCCAGAACACATGAGAAATAGGACAAGAACAAAATCTTAAGTAATATATATATACATATACTATATCTATAAGGTATATTAATATATCTATTCCTTATTCCTCTTCTGCTCTAGGAGGAAGATCGATGTTTCTCTGTCCCATTCTTGGCATCGACTGAAGTGTTTTTTTCCAAATTTCCTCGCCATATAGGCAAAATTTAGAAGTGTGTATGGAAGTGAGAGCATGGTGTACACTGATTGGTTGTTGATTACCCCCACTCCTAATTTCAACAACCAATAGTGTTGCAGTATTTCATTTCCTATCCCTTCCCTTCATTGAGTTTGCCTATATGACAGAGAGATCTGGAAAAAATACTTCATTCGATGGCAAGAGCTGGCCAGAGCAATATCAACCTTACTTCTCTCCATAACAGAAGAGAAATAAGATAAGAAGAAAAGGTACACTAATCAATATATACTATGTATTTATACTATAAACTTAATACTATTTACTATATACTATAAGGTATATTATTGTTATTATTATTCCTTATTTCTTTCTGCTCTAGGAGGAATGTTGATGTTTCTCTATCCAGCTCTTGCCATCGGCTGAAGTCTATTTTATAGATTTCTCTGCCATATGGCAAACTGAAAGGGGCAGAAGGGAAGGGAAATGAAATGCAGCAACATGATTGGTTGTTCAAATTAGGAGTGGGGAAATTGCATTTGTGGTAAACTCTAGTAATGTTTCGTGGAACTAAACAAACGTATCCCCCCCCAGGGTTCTTGTACACAACTTATCCAATGGTCCTTATATAAACTAGTCAGAGTTTTTTGTTTCTTCTAGTTTTGAAATCAATTTATTTTTTTGAATGTGGCTCATTTTGGAAGGGGGAAGTGGGATGTTATTGCAAGTTTACATGCAATGAAAAATACATATTTTTTCAGTGGTTTATTTGATCAACTGCTGCAATTTATTTTAAGTAAAAAATTACACTTTTTGGTGATTGTAGTATTTAATTTAGTAATAATTTGTTTGTATTTGCAAACTTGAAAGTGCTTTACCTTCAGTCTCGGCAAAGTTCAAATGACATTGTTCAAATTTCAGATTACCTGTTTTCGATACATTTAAAATAGAAATTAAAAATGACGAATGTACGAGTGATAATTTGATCAGATGCGATTCTAAATCACTCACCACTTGCAGTATTTTGCTTATCCGAAACATAAACCAAGAGAGAAATTAATACCGCCATTTAGAGTGATTGATACCAGAGGTTGGTTCACGACTTATACATCGAATATCGCACCAATTGAAAACACATTGGTTTATTTGCAAAAAATGAAAAAAAATTGGAAATTTTGTTTATCGTTTGCTTTTTTTTGCTATTGTGTTACTTGAGTAAATGCCATCCTTACTTTCTAATCATTCAATGACCTTTTGCAGACATTCACTTGTCGGAAGTCGAACAATCGGTAGTGACAAAGGGATATATTCCCAATATATATTTCCTTTATGGAGGTGTTTTATTAATGTAAAAATAGGTGACGAACCACAAGAAAATGGAACTTTGGTAATGTTTGTAACACCGATGCATATATCGTTGTGTTTCGGGCAGAAACCTTCAAAACCCAATATGGAATATTCGTTTACTCTGTCATTTTTAATTCGAGCCAAAGTGCCAAAGAAAAAAAGATTTTGGCGAACATGAGGATGGTGGTGACAAAAGAATACTATGTGTTATTAATAAAACTTTATTGGGTCCAAGAGTGGGTTTCGTGTTTACAAATGTGAATTTAAGGTTTTATCATTACAATGATATAGAAAATTATGTGGAAAATGCTCTCAAGCATTCCATTAGCTCGCCCATAAAGTTGTTGGAAAAATCATTGCGATGTGAAACAATATTTGAATTAAATACCAAATATCGAAGTGGTGAAAATACACGATCTATTTCGCACAAAACTACACAATCTAATAGTCGCATCGACATTGTCTTATTTCCCAATTAAAATAGGCATTGTGATTGACCAAGACTTAAAATCGGAAGACAAACACCAATTGTTGTTGGTTTGTATGATAATTACCAATCCTGGTTGAATCCTCTAATTTCAACAATAGTTCATTTGTGAATATAGTAGGTAAAAAATTCAAACTTTTTGAATTAGTTTTATTATAATCACAATTTTTACATAAGATTCACAAAGGAATTCTAAAAATCTGAGAGCAAGTGCACATCATGATGGGATGAATGTTATAATCTTCAGTACATGTGGGTTTTTTTTTTTAAATACTGCCCTGGTAATAGTTCCTGGACTGAATCGTAATGACCTTTGAATATATAAGAGTGTTCAATTTCTTCCTTTTCTTCTTCTGGTGAAAATTGGACATCCTTTTTCGAAATGCGATAACACCAATTTATGTCGCGAACAAAAATAATGAGTTTCATGCAGTTGCAATTTTTTTGCCCAATAGATTCGAAATCCAAGGTGAAATTTCCACACAGTTCTTCCATCTCGTTTACACTACCATCATCGAAGATGTAGAAACCGACGGACATTAAAATCTTTATACACATATCCATCTACTTTGTCGTGAATATAGTCATTTCTCGATATACCCTTTATCAGTAATAAATCCTGAAGTGAGCATCGCAGTAATCTTCATCAGCTGTAAATTCAAAAGAACGTTTGTGAAACTTGCTTTGGTTCTTGTGGTAAGTTCGAATATATGCAGACTGGGATTTGTAGGAGTCCAGCACCTCAGAACTCACTAAGAAATCGCTGTTAAAACCCATTGTTGCCAGCACGGAATGATACACAAACAACAGTCGGTATATACACAGGAAAATATTTTTTAAATTTACTCTTAAATTTCTAGATAAAAGGTTTATTTTATTTTACCCTTGAAAAAACATGAAATAAAAAACCTTCTATATAAATACAACACTTCCCTTTAAAAATATTTCAGTTCTTTTACGACCTTGCATGGGAATTCTTCTTTTGCCGTTACTTGAATCAGTTCAACGACTGTGTAGAATACTTGGCTTGTAAACATAATGTGACTTTTCAGCCTTGTCTCAAAAATACAATTCTCAAATGCAAACTGATTGGCATCTGTGGTATTCCACCGTGTTCTCGTTTCAATAATGTTTATTTGGACTTGTGCCATTATCACAATTTGAACAATACGACTTGTTTAACCATGGAGGATCGTCATATCTGCAATATATTCCCCGTGATGCTGGGATCTGATTTGGATTAGAGATTACTCCATCCCTATCGCGGTTATTGCGATGGCATCGAAATTGTATCATTACCCTTGTCATCATCTTCATCAACATCATTGTTGTACGAATGTGTGATGGAATACTGTATAGTGGAAGACTCTAAAAATATGAGATTTAACATGGAAGATTATTAGACGATAAATTCCCAAATTCATGGTTATTTCGCCGAAAATGGTCGTCTGTGTTGGGTTCCCTATATATTGACGAATAATCGCGAATTACCACATATTCGAGAGAGTCGAACACATAGTAATCACTTTTGCATCAACAAATACAGTTACACCCAAAAAATAAAGGACATTGTTTCGAACTGATTTTGCCTGTGGGCAAAGAACCATATGAGTTTGTTCACCATAATCCTGAAGGCTAAAACTTTGAAAATGATCTTGATTTGTGTACTTTACACTCTTTTAAAGTGGATGATAAATACATTGTATATGATATTCAACTTTTTGGGTACATATTAAAACGATTTGTCGGCCATATCTGGCCCATTGATAGTTTCTCCAATAAACTAATTTTCTCCCCTTTAATTTTGTTGATTTGGCTGGTCTTGTATGCATTCGATAATAATGAAGGACAGGTAAAAAATATGGTTGTGGCTGGCAGTTGTTGCAAGCTCGTTTCCATGACGAATAAGTACAAAACAAAAAAAGAACAAATATTTCAAACTTGAACCATAAACCATTGACTCCTCAGATCGGCGATCGAGATTTCTTTGGGCTCGTTGTCAGACCTGTACCGAAGAACATTGACACATCCACGATACCCACAGATTATTTGGGATTTTTGTGCCTTTTCGAAAAAAAATGTCGCCATCGATTCGTTTAATCGTGTTGACTCCCTAGTCTCGGACGTGAACCTGGCCATGAGCACCAATTCGTGTAGGATCGACAAACTAATTTCCAAACTGATTGCTAAAGGGTACTGGTTGCTGCTGGATGAACGCGATATTGCGGATACGATAAACAATACTTTTACCGGTCACTTGTGCACGTTCAACTCGATATTTCCTTTGAATTACAAGTTGAATCCTATAGTGAAAGTGAATAAACCACGCTCGAAGATTCGATGCTGGTTTGGTTTCATCGAGGTGCTTGTGTTTGAAGGTATATTCAGTTTGAATCATATCAGAGGTATACCGTTCAAGACATTTGTGGACGAGGTGACGGGAAGAATATGCACCAAAACCGCAATCGAATTGGAGTGGATGGTGATTCGGAGCATGTTTTGACTCTCTATAATTGTTTCGGACCACACATTACAGAGCAAATACGATCCACATTCCGATATGGGAAAATGGCCTACCTGTTCACCGCGATAAACTACTTGAAGACGAAACAAAACAAAAAACCTCTTGTTCGTTTTTTTCGAGCTTGGTATAGAATACGTGAACATTGCGGAATGGAAATCATGGGACGGCGAAGGCGAACATTTAGAGGCTGCAGGTGACGATGCGAGGTTCCTGAAATTAAAAACGGTCTTTACTGGTCATCCACAACTCACCAAAATGGGTATGTTATCAACGCCGATAAAGATATTCCGACCATACAATGCCGTCGTTTCCGGATGATTTCAATCATGATTCCAACACCAGATTTCGTGTTCGCTTGAGTAAGGACTCAGTGCCCGTATTTCGAACATTTAATAAATCCGAGATTGTCTTTGTTCAAATGCAGGTGTATTGTGGTGAGGTTTATTCGACAGTGCATCTGGAATATTTCAATAACCCACACTTTAACGTAACCGTGTCGACAAACATGTAAAGAATATTGTTCGTAGTAGACAAAAACGACATTTTATCTCCGTGTACGAAAATCGAACGAGTAAAGAAGAATGTATATTTCGTGCATATTAATCGTCTCATTTTCGAGGTTGTTGTAGAGTCCTGGCAATGATTCTACGATGGTTTAAAATTGAGCAATACATCATCGCAAAATGGAATAGCTGTGCCTATGCCCATGAAAGATGATTATATCGATCGAATGGTTTCGATCTACTCGGTTATTGGTCGATCGGTGCTGATGCAGTTGAAGGAAATGATTATTAATCGAGAAAAAAAAACTCTCAACAAATATTTTTGCGGCAAATTGTCGACGGCCATGTTGAAAACCATTGCATCTGATTGTAAGAGCATCAGTTTTATGAAATTCGACAATTTGTCGATAAAAAAATTTGCAGACGAACAGGTGTAATGTTGCAATTTACAATATTCTCCAGCGAGCCTATTCGTCAACATAATGGTACAAGTGTTTGCCGACAGCAAACAAGCAACTTTTTAACTGTTTCTATTGTTGAAAAATAACATGGAATTTATCAATACGATAGATGTTTCTGGTAATGTCAAGTTTGATTTATACAAAAAAGATTTGACTTGTGACAGTATGAAAAAATTTGACGAGTTCATTTCATTTTCAAAATTGTAGTTTAAAAGAAAAATTGAAATTTTTATATAATGTGTAGTTTTTTATTTTTTTATTTTTTTCGATATTTTAAAAGTGGTGGTATGTATTCGGGACATTCGCCGATTTTTCTTTTGGCGATTGGTATTTTTATCCCCTCCACCCTCACGTATTTCAACCACAAAACATCAATATTTTAATGGAGTGGTTTGGAATTGATGATGGCCTGGACGTCTTTTCGATACCGATTGGACAACTCGACATTTTCCATTTTTCCCAAATCGTGCATGAGTCCAAATCCCGAAATGTAAACTAAATTTGAGTTGAAAATTTCTTTGTTTGCCATGTATACGAGCACATTGACGTTGATATCGCATGAGGGGAGGTAGCTTAGGATTGATAAAATGTCAAATATGGGAAACTGTGCCAAGGGAACCACATATTGTATAATTTTTTTTGCCATTCTCCATAGCGACTTCTGTGTTTGTCAAATAGGTCGTCATGTCGTGGATCCATTTATTTAGTTTAACCATGTCCATATCTAGATATTCCTGGTTGAAAAACATATTCACTTTAGCATTCTCGATTCATGCTAGAATCAAAACAGATGCCCTTATTAGTCCGTGATCGATCACGTGTTTGGTAAAAAGTTTGAATTTATCGGTACTGGCGAGGTTTTCCGGATATGTGGAATACTCGAATAAAGTGGCCAATTTCGACGAATCGATAAATTTACCGTTGTTGTTGGAGAATAGATTCATGAACCTTTTTAACAGAAGTTTTCAATGGTTGTCCGACAAGGATGGGATACAATGGACATTGGCCGACCGAAATGCTCGTCTTTGAGATAGGGTTTAATATCGCTTTGTTGGATTTTCAAAATAAATTATAATCGACTTTGCAGAAATCTGACTTGTGAGTCTCGCACAATCCTCCAATCAACAACTGTTCACTAACTATTGTGTTTGCACCGCATCGTTCGTTATTCAAGAAACAAATAGGTGTCAATTCAATATCGATGGAACTGTTACAACCGTTACTGAGGTCAAGTTTTTGATTAATGTAAATGAGTGGATAATATCGATTAATTTCATTTGATTGATTGAGATTAATGGTATGATTTGAGGAATGTCTACTGAGATTCGAAAATATATTCGAACTACCCTAAGCTTGAAGTTGACTCTGTGATTGCATTTTCGTTTTTTTTACTTATATATATATATATATATATATATATATATATATATATATATATATATATATATATATATATACCTAAAAAAGTGCATAAGATGTTCATATTCACCGTACCAACAAATTTGGATTATTCAACTGCTTTGTGAAATGTTTTTGAAAGACATAAAATATTAACTTATAACGAGTAGTCGAGATGTCCTTAAAATATTCAAGAGTGGTAATTCAGGTGTGATTGTGTGCCAAAGAGCATGTTTTCCAACCAAAGATGCCGAATATAAATATCACAGATCAAGTAATTATTGGAGCGACCGCTGCGATTCATGTATGTTAGTTCATCAAGAGGCCTTCCTGTTGGGAATAGATGATTATTGGCACGTAAAAGAAGACACGATTAATCCGCTTGTAAACACAATAGGAATTGGTTTCTATTTCGATTCTTCGCTGTATGTGACAGAGATGGGTGATGAAACAATACACTTTCGTCTAAACTTGTATTATAGCGATAATTTTATAATGTCTCTGACGTGTGACGAATGCACAGACCATTAAGATAATAAAATTATAGGCTTTATCATTGGAAATTACTTGTACAAGATTATCGAATACAGTTTCGAGGAATTGGATCATGGAATCGATCATTACTATTTAAAGAGCCCGCAAGTACCCCCAATGAGACAAATGCTCCATTACATAATGGAATGGAATAACTTCGTCAATAACGAGGCGTTCTGCATAAATCAAGACTTTAAACTCAGCATAATGGGCATCACAGAAAAAACACAGACATTTATTTTGGACCACAGAGTATGGGGGATGGGGTAGGCTTGTGGAACCTTTGATACTGACCGGCGGTGTCGAATCCATAGTTTCCGATAAAGATACTCGGGTTTGAATCGGACCACAAGCCGATTCGATGCCACTCCTCTTGAAATATATAGACAACAGTAAACATCAAATCAATGGATATCAAGTGCTTGGTTTAATGGGTGGTTTTTCGCCCAAATATCCCAATGATTTATCCAATACAGAAGATGTTTCCAACATAAGTGCTGATATTATAACCTCTTGCATCCAAGGATTGGGTAGTACCGAGTTCCTACTGCAATTATTCGGTGAGGTCGATCTGCATATGGTTCTCGAGACCCTAGTCAAACATAGCTGACCCACAATGATCGAAACGGGTTCAAAGATCTTGAATCGTCAGTTGGAAATTTATTTATTCAGAGCCTTAGTGATAGAATTTGTTACGAGAGCTGTGATATCGACTGCTTTGAAAATAGTGGGATTCGCACGAAGAAGTTGTCGATTTAGCGAATCATGTTTTCATCTAACCATCCTCTATCGATAATGATGCCGACACCGGTAAATTAGCGCCCTTTTCAAAAAAAGATGCCATATTTAACCCACCTATTACGGGTATTCATCCTACTAAAGTAGTAAAAGATGACGATTTTAAAACATCATTGCAATTTCGTTTACAATCCCTTCTGGCCCTCAAAGTCAACTCAAATGGATCTCGTATCGATTGGAGCAATATGGACGGCAATGATGATGATACGATGTTGTCAAATCAAATGAAAACGTTTAGTGCACAAAATCCAGATCAAGTTTTGGACTTTACACATCTAAAATGAACTCTCGATTAAACATGATCGATAGAGTATTGTAATTGCTGGGGGTTTTCGATCCTAATCTCGGGAATAACTGCATTATTAAACAATAAAATATTTCATTTATTTATTGTATCAGTTATTTTATTAGTAATGACAATTTTTATACAGATGTCTACCTTTTATCAAAATTTATAATAGCTAAATTGAGAGACTTTCTTAATCGGCAGTTGTTCTTCGTCACGCGTTGGTAGAAGTAACAAGTCATAGAGTTCATCAGGTGAGTACTTCGTGTGATGTAATTGTCGGCCCTTGGCTAATTTGAAAATCCCGCAATCTGTATTTACACATACTTTTTTAGTTTATTTTTTTCATACCTTTCTTGATGAAGGTAAAGAAATATCCATCTTCTTTGCATGATGAAACGTTTTTCGTCAGCCTATCGATGAAAAGGGCAACTTATTCATCGTCATCCTTATTTCCGACTTTGTTATAAGTCATTTAGGTCGACTCTGCGATAATGTAGACGTTTATTATCGTAGCCATCTGGAGCGCTTTGATGTGTTTCTTTACTTACACCAACTACAAGTTTACTACAACACTCTGAATACCACGCTATATATCAAGCGAGAGAGAGAGAGAGAGAGAGAGAGAGAGAGAGAGAGAGAGAGAGAGAGAGAGAGAGAGAGAGAGAGAGAGAAATTTAAAAGATTTTTTTTTTTTTTAATAATGACTTACATAAATGAATGCAATATGTGCTAAAAATATCCACATGATAAAAAAATTTATAATCGTCGTTTGCCTGCATTATTTGCATAAATATGATAGTCATGGGCGTCGGTGCAATTACATATTTTAAAAAATTAAGCCAATTGAAGGTGATGTTTTGTAAATTTTCGTTTCCCAATTCTAGCTTATCTTTACGTTCATCTTTAGTGTTTAAAGTAGTAGTAGTAGTTTTAGTTTTCGAAACATTTGCATTTTCAATCAAATTGTTGAATAAAGTATAACTTTATTCAGCAGATGCTAATATCTCGGCAGCCGCCATGTCTTACTGTTATTGAGTGCCTTCGAGCACAACACATCTTACGACCTCATAAAAAAGGTAAAAATTACGGTTTTCTTTTACCCGAAAATTGTTTTTAAAGTGAAAGGTGTTATTTGTAATACGTAAAATATCTTTTAAATCTTTGTCATTTTCATACACGTATCATTTGATGTGTAGCGTGTGGTCGTAAAGTTTTTCTATCCCAGGTTGATGAGTAAAAATTTTGCAGTAAAATTTATTTTCATTATCTACGTTCTCTATACGGGATGCTAAGATACCCTTTCACCCGAATGTACCAAATAGATCAAAGGGTATGTTTTTTTGACTTTTTCTATTTGAGTTTCCTCTTCTAATATTAGTATTGGATTTGTTTCTTTCAAATTAAAATATATTTTCGGGCGAATATTTTTATTATTGTATTTCGATTTAGAAAACACACACACTGTAGAATAGTTATATTTCGCACGAATATTTACCTAAAGAATTCCTAAAGGTGGTTCATATTCCTCAGACTCCCAACATATAACCACCATTGATGGTCTATCATCTACGATATTAAAATTGGGAAAGGTATTGAAGGAATTGTAACAAACACACATCTGACGTGTTTTCACCGGCCTGATCAACACTTGGTTGGATGGTTCGAGATTACTAGTTATATATAAATTCGAAGGGTATTTGATTATATATTGGTTGGTTAAAATAGTATATACTTTTAAACATGCGAGCCTATCTGTACCACAAAATATTGTATGCGAAATAGAAATAACGTTTTCACCAGTAGGTAGTATCCTTGTCGAATCCACATACACAATAATTTTATAATTTATACCATGAAAATCTTTGATGTAAATACTATCTGAACTATTTCCTCTCTCAATATCTTCAATTAATTTACTCGAACTAGATACGCATAAATAATTCAACATTTTATCATAATGATGGATTTCGTCGTAATATGCGTTTAATTTATATTTCTTCAGATCGGTAATGCTGGCAATTACAACCTTGTTATAGAAAGCAGTAGATTAACTTGTCATAAATCGCAATATGGTATTGAAGAAAGCTATCGGAATATCATGTATAAAGTAAATCATAATCGTTAGTATCTCATTGTCCAAATCTGTATTCAGCTGTAAATTAAACTGGTTCGATCTTTGTTGATCACCACAATATACGTATGCCACATCCCCACGGTTATTGTTATGGGTATTTGAGGTACTAAACTTGAACAACTCGCAATTCTCTTCGATAAATTGTAAATCATATACATACGATTCAGCAGTAAATTTCAAGTTTTCGGTATCAAAAACCAATTTGCATTCTTCGGATGTACTAGAGTTTTTGTGGAATAAAATTTTTGTGTTTGCACCATCCTCGAATTGAAAACAATCGTTTAGAACTTCAAGGGAAGATTTTGAAATTATGAGGTTCCTTTGAATATTTTCAAAGACTTGGAAACGATTACTTTAGTTAAATAAATCGGCTAGATCTTTTTTAAAAACGATACCGCTCTCCCGTGAATGAATCGATAAGCTTCACCACTAGTGTGTATTTTCCGTTCGTGATTGTCATGTGTGTTGTCAATGTTTATTTCTCTCCGATCTTTATCCTCGTAAATGGCAGAAATCCCTGGAATACCAACAAAGAATGAGAGGTTTATGACATAATATCGATCATCAATCGCACTATACATATATTCAACATTTGATGGAAATTATTCGTTCACCGAAGGTTTACATAAAGATGCCGTGACCATAAAGTCATCATTGTTGTTGGTATTCACATATTTTTTAGGGTTTTCATTAATGACAAATCGTAGTGTTTTATTCGACCTGGTCGTTTAGACAATCGCTTCGTTTTTGTTTCTGCCGTAGAGCAGGGATGTGTTTAGATCTCCTATACAAATGTATTGATACATGGAACTATTGGATGTGGTGCGTATTTTATACAAAACCCCGGTAAGTTGTGTATTTAGTTGGTTTTCCTGAAAGGTATCATTTAGCCTAGCCATCGTAACAAAAATAGGCGTGTAATTGGTCCATTGGTTTTTAAACAAGGCCATATTAGTCACCAAAATGTGGACAAATTTTTCGGAAACATTACGAAAAAAGATAAAAATTAAAGAACGTGTAAGTGTCGCAAAGTATTTCATTAACGCATTATTGGAGTTAAACGAATTTCGCATTTTATTGATAGCTATTACATGAACTTTCCTACGATCCACCAACTTTAATTCGTGGTTGTTTACTATGTGCCAATTAAAATCTACTGGTGAATAAACAGCTTCCCCCGAGGATTCAAACACCCCCTCTTGAATATTTTGCTCGTAGTTATTTGGTTCGAACGAAACTATAATATTAGCCGTACTTACATTCGAATCCAATAAAATGTTTTGCCTTGTTTAAAGTTAATTAGGAAAAACCAATCACTAATGTATTATTGGAAGGAATGGAGGAAGAAGAGGAGGATGAGGATGACGGGTAGGAAAACTGGAAACTTTGATCGTCGTTTCGTTGCTTATTAACATACATTTTTTTTTGGTTGGCATATCATAAAAATTGTGTGTTTTAAAAAAACAAAGATTTCGTGCTGATATTGCTCATTTGAAATGTCCTTTTTGATCCTTATATGGTCCATCAGAGATACTGAATTGCTTTCGTCTTGAAACAAAAAGGTAATGTTGTACTTGTTGATCAATTCCATCGCCTCGCCTATTAAAAGCTCTGAAGCTGATCGAATTAGTGCAAAATACTGGTATTTATTAGTATTCAAATCAGTATATTAAATTCCGTCATTCACCATGATCGTTTCTGTATTTGATATTCGATTGTAATTTTGGAATTTCTAAGAAGAATCTATAGTATAACCACGAGAGGGATAAATGTACGAATTGTTGCCAGATGGAACATAAACAATAACGTGTTCTTCTTTACTTACCGAGAACGGGAATCTGAGCCGCGCAGAGGGCTAGTGATGTAGAACTATCGATCACTACTTTGATCTTCGATGCACCCATTGTTTTGTTTGCTGACGAATACAGTATGAACAGCGCATGTCTATCAAAATTTATATTTGAATTTTACCAAAGGGCGAAGCACACTTTTAGTAAACTATTGATTGTATTTTGTGGCTATCAGTATTAGCTAAAGCCGTTTATTACAAACCCAATGACATAACGCTTGTTCGCGAACTATGCAGTGATAATTTTTTCCTTACCACACAGTTTAGGAACATAGATTTGACATACCAGGAATTTCTGACAACTTTAAATACCGCTCCGTATTGGAAGAAACTGCTTACACGTCATTTCGGCGTACACAATCCTAATATGTGTTGTTTCACTCTGAATTTTGAGTATTCGGTAGAGTTGTTGGCAACCGTTTCGTACTCAACGCAAAAAAGATTATGAACTGGGCGCAGGGAAACTTGGTAAAGTTTCCCGGATTTCTTTTCTTTGCCTTTACAAACATCGAATCACACTATTTCAATTTAAGTGTGTCGATTGCTGTTCTCGCTCAAATATAAATTTCCAAAGGAATGTAGCTGCCGGCTTGAAGTGACTGAGATGGACAAACAGAGTATTTTCAAAAATCCTCCCCGTTTTACTCCGATTTTCTTTTCAAGCGATAAAAAACATTGATAGTGGAGAAGAATGTAAACCTCAAACCCGCCTACTTGCCCCTAATCGTTGATGTTCCCTACTGCAGTTTAATTCATGGTCATGGAGTATGCATCGGTGAAGTTTCATATTATTTGGGACATGTTGGAAACGAAATACTCATGTGTGACGAGGAAAAAAACAACCTCTTTCTGATACCAAAATGTTTCTTTAAGATGAATCTCTATACGATAGATGAATTTGCCTTTCCAAACGCATGTGAAGCTACTAAAAACAGTAAACTCTTGTTATATGGTTTTCCGCTTCAAATGACGTATGAAAATACAGTTCAGAGCAGTATAGGATAACCAATTGATAATGAC
Source organism: Dryococelus australis (assembly GCA_029891345.1). Lineage (NCBI taxonomy): Eukaryota > Metazoa > Arthropoda > Insecta > Phasmatodea > Phasmatidae > Dryococelus > Dryococelus australis. The sequence goes on from CM057009.1 coordinate 193,891,894, forward strand.
ATGTATGTAAAGTTGACGGGATGTACGCTAGAAGAAATTTATATAGTCTTGTCCAGAACAACAAACAAGAATAAACCGAAATTTATTAAAGTGTAAATACTTTTGTTACTAATGTAAATACATCAATGAATAAAAAAAATATTTTTTCCTAACATGTTGTGATATTCTGTCTTTATCCTTGTTTTAACCTATTTTTCCCACCCCTATGTGAAACATTTTTTTTACATGTTGTATTTGTATATAAGACAATAAATAAAAAACAGCAAATATACGTGTTTACCATTACAGGATCTACTTTATAAATTTGAATTGTAGGGTTTGTTTTATGGTAATTTAAAAGTAAAATCAAATACTCGGTGAATACGCAATTTGGTGCGAGTACATATTTCGGAGGTGCTGCTAATTCAGGAACTGCAGCTGCAGGTAATTAAATAAGTAAATATTACACAATGAAAAAAAAAATATCTTGTGATTTTATCTTTGCGATTGGAGAATTGCTAAAGTTAAAAGCATGGAGAAAATTAAATAAAAACATCACGCATTCTGAATTTATGGAATCGGTTCAATTTATAAAACTAAATCCGCAGCTGTACTTGGATTTTTTACATCTGACAGTCATCATAATTAACAAATATTTGTACGATTCCGTATTGAGGTTAAAAGGCGTAAATATATATTCGTTAATGACTAAACGTGATAAACTCGCTTCTGAAATAAAATTTAGAATTTCGCAATTAACCCATTGTATAAATTTTGTATATCTTCAGCAGTATACTATCCAACAAAATTGTTTGGGCCCGCACGTCACACGTGAAAACTATAAAACACTTTTGAAAGACGAACAACAGGCAGAAAATGAAAATACTAAACAGTTGACAAAATTACTATACAAATTTCAAATTGAGGAGTTTAGGAATAAAGTTGGTTCTGTACGATACAAGTACGAAAAGATATTCAACCACGTGAAAAAATTAATTTCTTTTTAAATTATCGCGAAGATGTATTGGTTGATGTAGAGATATTATTGGAGGGCGTTCCAAAGACAAACGATCCCCAAAAATACGCAAATCTATGGCACCTCTTATTGATACCTTGAGTTATTCTCAAATTTTATAAACAATGTCTTTATTCCTCACTTACCTGTCGGTAAAATACGATGAAAACGCCATTCAAACATCGGTGCAGCAAGTATTGTATGGTTTGCCCACAATCATTTGCGATCCGAGCTCGGTCGTCATGACACCCGGTGGACAGCTATACAGCCGACAATCGCTCTATGTAATTCTGAGTTTCTTACTATCGTTTGCCAATCAATAGATAAGAACTATGACTAAAGGCAAAAAGCAAATCTACGTGGGATTGGGTCTACTTATAGTTATTTTAAATATAGTAATTCCACTCGGTATAAACATTTGGAAAAAAACACCACAATTTTGACACTTCTGTAATAGAATTGGACGAGGAGGGTGGTGGGGTGGAAAGAAAAAACTACATCTCCACCACGACCGCATCTCTGGAAAATGAATTTACTACCGAAACCGACGATCTATTAAGTTATCAACCATCAAGCCGGGAGAGGCGAGCATGATTCGTTTCAAAACGGCAAAGTGATTCACTATGAATATTCCCAGAGGTACATTTACTCGGTTAATATTTAAGAATTTGAAACGGTTAAATTTCGGAGCATTTAATACAATTTCGAACCTTTTGGACGTACATTCGCAAACTATATTCACGGTTCGTCTAAACGATAATAAAGACGACCAAGTCAAAGGTTCGTTGAATGTCAATGAAATACTTTACTCGACCAACCGCTGATTTACAAACAATTTTACATTGAATGGACTTTTGAAAATGGAATTGAATTAGTTTACGGGTCCGATAACAAACGAATCGTGATTGTATCTCCCGAGGCATCCAGAAACCTCAAAGTGTTTTCAATCAGTTTCGTCACTAATGCCAAAACTATATTGAAATTTGAAAAGTAATAAGCGAAGGTTAAAATGAAATATGTTCCATCAGTGGCCGCTGCGCTATTTGGTAACTTTGATAAACCAAAACTAACTCCGATTACCCGACTGCTGAGGTCGAGAGCGCTAGTCAAACTGCTCTCTCATGAGTCCATCTGTCGTTTACATGAAAATATTTTGAAAGTTAAAAAGTATAAATAGTTTGCAATGAGACTTGCGCAATGATCGCAGGAACAAACCAAGCGACGTTACATTTCAACATTTCACATAAATCTAAGCTTTATTTTTTTTAACACTTTGCTCATTTAATTAACACGACCGTGCTAATATATTCTAGTCATTTTTTTTTGCATCTGCAATGAATCGTGTATGGGAAAGTCAAATAAAAATTTTTTTATTCGATTTATCAAAGCCGGCAAAACTTACATTCCTTGTCGGACAATAAAAAAAAAAACAAAAAAAAAAACATGTATTCCTTTTCAGCCAATAAAGAAAAATAAAAAATCTCGCACAGTGCGTGTATAAAAACGAGACGATTGAACCAAGGGATCACACTCCCTTTCTGCAAACTACAGAGTGAAGACACCATGAGAGCCAGTGAAGACACCATGAGAGTCAGCAAAGACACCATGAGAACCAGCGAAGACACCATGAGAGCCAGCGAAGCCACCATGAGAGCCAGCTGTGACAAACAAGACTTATTTGACGAGAAGGAACTGTCAATTGTGAGTTTAGCTGCATATCGTGGTTGGCTAGATGAACTTGTACGCACGAAGGAGATGAAATTGAATTTTGAATAAAAGGATTTTGGTGGTAAATTTCCAATTCAGCGAGCAGCCGCGGCGTGCAATTTGGAAATTGTAAAATTCCTCATAGAAGAAGGTGTCAACGTGTTGGCCAAAGATTCAGCGGATTTAACCGTATTGGAGTATGCCAATTATTATTTTGAAAATTGGCCCGTACTTTTGTATTTGGGGCAAACAATAGACACGATAGTGAAAGGGATTCACAAAGACTGGCAATTGGTGGTGAAAGCGGCTAATGAGAATCGTGAAAACATTGTGCGTTGCCTAATTGAAAAAAGTTTGGGTGAACAAGTTTTCTTAGAAAAGGATTTGTTATTGCATTTCGCGGCCCAAGACGGCATCGTGGAAGTGGTAGATGATCTGCTAGTAAACGGATCAAATGTTTTATTAATGGGATGTAATAACATTAGAGTATTACATGAAGCTGTATCTAGTAAAAATAAATTGACAGTTTTGTGTGTTTTGGACAGTATAAAAAATACATTGAATAACGACAGAGAAAAAATTGAAAATTTCCTAAATACTTAAGATTTGAATGGTGAAACTGCAATTATGTAGGATACTACGAACGAAATTTGTGAAATTTTAATTGGACATGGGGCAAAACTCTAAGAAGACTAAATGAAGCCAATGTTTTATTTATGGCTATGCCAGTAGGTATTTATGTATATATTTGTGAATGAAAATTATCAAATGTTAACAAGAATGTAAATAATAAGTAAAAAAAATTATGTATATATATATATATTTTTATAAACTAAAACTATAAAAAATTAAAAATTCTGTTTTGTTTTTGTAAATAAAAACATATACAGGTCAATTATAATACAAAATTAGAACCATATTTCTGATACTTTTTTTCTGATTTGTTTTTCTATCATTATAACAAGTCTTTCAGGCTGTTTCTCGCTGCAATTCACGACGAGAAATATGTCATCTTGGTTGGTTAGGATTCTTTCTTCGATGTTGGGAGACGTCTGTTGTTGGTATTTGTCTCGAAAGCTTACTCGGTGCTTGTTTTTACTTCGCGTGGCTGGTGTCGGGTGCTGATTTGCGCTTTGTGCCTCTCTTTTGAGGGATATAAGAATTTGTTTGAGGTCTCGACTGGTGGAAAACGACTGTAGATCTGTGCCTTTGCGATCATCGAACAGTTCTGTTGGCAAAAAAAAATATTATTCTCAAATATAATAATTACAATCACATTAGAAAATATAATTATAATAAATGTCAATGATAATTACATAGATTCGTTCAAAAAAATTGTTGGTCCAGGGAAAGAAGCGGTTGATGGTCCCGGGTCTGAAGAAGTTGATGGGCCAGGGGCTGAAGAGGTTGATGACACATTATCTGTAGCCAAAAGTGTCTCGTCCATTTCCTCCCCATCCTCCGTGTTTGTTTCCTCCTCCATTTGGCTGGAACTCGAGAGATTCACCAGGGATCAGTGGGTAAAAAATTCAAAAGACCGGTGATTGTTCCGTATTGCATATCTAAATCGCTCAAAAACCACTTTATTATTTATCCAATGATAAAAATCGAGACACAAAACCGCCGTTTTCATATCGAACCACAACCGGGAAAAAGCCCAAATAAAGTTCAATTTTTGCCCCTGCACATCCCGTGCACCTTGAAAAGGCTGTTTTTTTTTTACCAAATGTTTCCCTTTGCGCCCAGGTGACAAAACGTGCAGGACCAAAAAGGACGATATTGCGTATCCAAGCGGGAAGGGGGCAAATTGGTGCCACACCCCACTTGTTTCGAATTGCATATCCAGCCGAGTCGTGGGGAAATTTCGACCTACACCCAATTATTTCCTATAGCATATCCAAATAGAAAATAGAATATAGGGTAAAATACCCCATTTGTTTCCCGTGGCGTATCCAGGTGCCAAAAGTAACTATTGCTAAAAGATTCCTATCGCATATCCAAAAAATTAATTTATTTTTTCACTTTTTCCTCGTCCCTATTTGAATTCACATGATTCACGATGCATAATTTTTTATTTATTTTAAAGAGAATATTTATATATTATTAACATTTTTTTATTAATTTTAACCATTTATTATATAAAGATTCACATGTACGCCATCACTAAAGGGTATGGTAGTACCGTGTACATTTAAAATTCAATTTTTTTTATAAATGTAAAAATCCATTATACAAGGTTTCATCTGTATGTCATCACTAACGGGTATACCCAAAAAGGATAACCTTTAAAATTTAAAATTTTTTATAAATGTAACAATATAATACACAATGAAATATTTACGCCATCACTAAAGAGTACGGCAAAACGGTGTACATTAAGAAATTAAATACACAATGTTTTATATCAGCCATAACTTTTTTTAAATAATTTATCTCAACACTCCAAACTGGCAGGTCCAAGGTCCGCTAGCACAACAGCGCATGCAGTTGCGTCCACCACCGGCCGAACCGGTCATGAATGACACGACCTCGCTATGCCTTTTCGGGATCGCGAATGAATGTATTTTTTTTTATCAAGTTACCTCAATAATTGAAACTGGTAGATCCATGTTTTGCGGATGCAACACATGCAAGTACATCCATCGTCGCCGGACGGCCCATCGTGACCGTATTCTTATACTAGAAATGCAGAATACTAACAGTCGAGATTATTCCGCAACTACTCGTATGGTCTCGTCCGACAGCATCAACCTTATATACTTAACTGGAAGATAAACCATTTATATCTTGTCTTATATACAATGTTACACTGTTAAAAAATATTAATTTTATTACAATTTTTTAATGAAAGGGATGAGTGGGGTATTGAAAATAGAATTGGTTTGTAATGAAAGAAAAAATGTATTTATTGTGAATACATTCATGACTATAGTTTGATATATTCTAATAACAACAAATAACATTGCCGCATTTTAAGCAGCTTAGAACGAACCATTTCCAAAATGGTACACTCTGAGCAATGATAGATGATCTCTAATATCCTGGGTTATTTGTCGTCAATTCCCATCATTTCGTTTTCGCATTTCAAGTATTAATCTCATGAGTGATTAACCTCGATGTTATTTTTTTGAAAACAGTCTTTTAGCATTATCCTGCCAAAAATAAAATAGTCTTAGTCTTTTTTCGTACATTAATCCTTGTAACTGCAGCCAATAATTTCTTATTGAAATTTGTAAATAATTTTTTACATATTTATACGAAGTCGAGTTTGTTCATCATTGCAAAAATCCAAGCATATTTCATTCATTGAAAATTTCGCGAATAAAATGTAAATATATATAATTAATTGTTTGAAAAATACTTTAGTAGATGTTGATAAATTCGCTCAGTTTCTCGTGTCTCGAATGTTGCTTACATTTACCAAACTCACCACCTTTATCATCCTCCTCACTATCCTCATTGTTGCTGTTTTCGATTACCCACAGCCAAGTGGTTTCGTTAACCAAAATAAGTGTTTTTTTCCTCTCGGCCCAGTTTGCATAATTTCAATTGCCGATACTCGAGCGTTAGAAAAACTATCACGACTGGGGTATTATATATCTGTAAAATATGTTTTTTACCTTCGATGCTCGAATGAATTAATACCACGAGTACGTTAAACATTGATTTTTTTTCTCTATATCCATCGAAACACATAGAACATTATATGAAAAAATCCAATTGTTCCAGTATACTATGATAAAGATTGGCGTAATTATGGTGTTATATAAAAGTTTAAAATGCGGAAAAATAAAGATTGTTTTCGGCGATATCATGAGCCCTTTGGCAAACTCGGGTTTTAGAAATGGCGAAAAAAATTAATGAGTAATTCCATACATGGTAAAGATAGTGATTATTTTGTCTTATAAATTAACATAGTTTTTTTTTCCATGCTTTCATATATGTAGGCATGTGGTGGAGGAGTGGATCTGGGCGCAGGGAGTCATGTCCCAGGTAAGCAATTGCATGTTACTAAATGAACAAGTTCAATTGTTGCCTCATAGTAACAATATCATGCATGTAAAGTATAACTTTAAAGAATTAAAGATTCCTAAAGTACAGTCCTTGTTAACCAGTCTAGAGCAAGAGCTGATTTCATCAGTAAAATCAGACTTTAAAATGAACTTGTCAATTCTAAGCTCAGATGAAGATGTAGATCTAAGGCAGGTTATGTCCGAGATCCAAAGTCTGAAGCATCAGAAACTTATAAGCAATCATGTTGAGAAGCATAGCAACGTTGTTCTGTGGGCCATCATTGTGGGAGGTCTCACACTGATCATCTGGTTTCTGAGACGACATCTGTGTAAGACACCGACCAGGTGTTCACACAATTCCCTCCTATGCTGGAAGGTAGCTGTAGCCGCAGCGCCCACCTTGCTTCCCGAGGATCAAGCAGATGCCATGTACATGAGCACGAGTTCGAGCACTGTTTCAGTCCTGCAGCAGACATCGAGAACGACCGCCACGACGTGTTTCAAGAATTCAATCATACGTCATTGTGAATAAGTTTTGTGTCCAAAGCAGAGCTATAGTGAGTGAAAGCAAAGCATAGAGCACATTAAGAAATTCTCCGAAAATTCAGCAAGTAATATTGCATTAGTAATCGACAATTCAAAGAGCAACAGACATAAATATTATATGTTTATTCATTTGTTTTTCTCAATGTAATAAAATATTCACTGATTATTATGTTCATTCATACTATTAAACAAATCAAGCAAGCTTATCTAACATATGTTACATGAAAAAAAAAATTAATAAACAGGTATATAATTGCAGGCGCTGAGAACTGACCGTGCCTGTGTGCATGCAGGTCCCCTCCATGATGTTTGGTTGTGTCAGTTCCCGAAACTTAGTCAAGATGCTGGAAGTATGGCTGCGTATTGTCATATAAATGGTGGTTGACTTTTTAATTATTGAGACCCCTCTAAGGGAAAAAGGTGTTTATTGTGTCGGTTCGCTTTATTAGGTAACATCAACTGCCAGTGGGCGTGAATATCACGACCCCCATAAAGGGCATTGAAAACCCCACCAATTTCCTGGAATTCTGAAAACAAATATGGTTCTCATGTGTGATTAGTGATGCTAGGTGGTGGATTGGTGTATAAATTGCATGTACTTGATTCGTTCGGGGTTTGTCAGCATCCTCGAGGGCACAGACATTGAGGTTACACTGTAGTATGAGTTGCCATATTGGTTTTTCCTGTATAGGACTTAATTTATTATTCGAAAGTTCAGAGTACATGTTGGTACAACAAAACTTGATCCGCCATCTTGCGACGAAGTATGTTTGGGGTAATTTGCCCAGTAAGTATTGTGATGGCCTTTGTATTCGCTATATGGCCAAGGTATTTGCATAAATATTACCTGTATTTTTATTTGGAAAATCCAATTATTAGCTGGGTGTCAGCATATTTATGTACCTGCCTTTTAATCGCATTTTAGTCCATTTTTATGGTATCTTGGATTTATGTACATGTTAATTCAATTTAAACTGAGGGAGAGGAAGTTTTTAGCTTTTCCACTGTAAGATTGCTAACCAATATAATATTTTCCCCATGTAAGACTGATAACCATTGAAAAGAATGAATATAAACTTAATAAAAGATAATTACCATACTTCTTTGTTTCTGTTATAAGTAGTTTACCATCATGCTTAATTCACCATTACATGGCACAAATAACTTTTTTTGCATGGCTTTTACAATTTTTGGTGTTCTGTTGGAGTTGCTTGTCTTTATACAAATCCTGCCCTGCCACGCTCTTGGTTTAGGACAATTCATGGGTATATCCTATTTAATATGGTATATTTATTAGACAACTTACCTTCTTGTTCTTACCTTACTTCTCTTCTGCTCTGGGAGGAGAGTTGGTCCATTGTTCAGCTCTCATTCTCGACTAAAGATTTTTTTTCCATATTTCACTCCCATATAGGCCAAATTTGGTAGGGTGTATGCAAGCGAGGTCGTTGTGCACTAGGATTGGTTGTTGAATAAAGTTTAGAGGAAAAAGGAATGTCGATTGTGGAGCACTCTGGCGAAATCGCGTGGAACTAAACAAACTTATACTCTGGTCCTTATACAACTAATTAGTATTGAAAGTTCGTCTTGAAAATGTGAATTGAATAGTAATGTATCGTTAGACGAGTTGGGTGTATCAAACAAAGGTTACATTCATTCGTTGTCTTAGGTTATGATGTTACATAAAGGTTACACTCTTTTTTTGGTAATTATGGGTTCATATAATAAAATATGCCTTTTCCTCAATATTTTTTATATTCATTTACATTTATTTACCAAATTGTGTACACATGCACATGTTTATTTGAACACAAAAAAAGTTTGTAATAAATGTCAAATTCTAATTATCATAAGCATCACCACCTCCATCAATGACATCGTTATCATTGCTGATACTACTAACTTTGCCATCATAACCATCGCTGTTGTTGTTGCTATCATCACCATTGTTTCTATCGTCGCTATCACGACCATTGTTAACATCGCTGTTATGATCAACACTATCGTTTCTATAGATATCATCGTTACTAATATCATTGCCATGGCCAATATTGCTACCATCATGATGAATAACACTGTCAGCAGAATTAATTTAGGCAAGAATGTCGATTGTAGAGCACACGAGTAATTTTTTCTCTACTTAAAAAATAACAACCAAGGGCAGTAACAAAAAATAAAAAATTTATGATGTAAAAACCAAAAAATAAAGCTGATTACACATTCTTATTATTCCAAGTTCTAGTAGTCTGTTGATGATTTGCATTGCCGAATATTGCGTGGGTTTTATATCATAAAATAAGTAAAAAAGTTCGCATATGTTGGTATTAAGTATTTTTAACAGAGTCGAGGGTTGAAAGTTTATAGTTTTTTTTTCTCAAACTCTTATTCCTTGCATTTATCATCGATTTCTAATACTCGAGTTGTGTTGGTTTTATTGAATGTTTCTCTCGGGAGTAGAATTGCTAGTTTCCCGTTATTATTCACCGTCATTGTGTTGTAGGGTAAAACCAACAAGTATCAAACATCTCCTATCTTGGTCCATTTGACACAACATCGTTCAAAAGAAAAATTGTGTACAAATTCGATGAAGTCTCCAAACATTATCTATACATTTTTTTCCCTCTTATCGTGTATTCGACCAATATCATTGATAATGATCGCGGTGTTTTTTTCGCGTTTGCTGATAGATTTTTTTGTGGTCACAGACATTGAAAAAATCGATAAACGGTATTGTGTAGTTGTCGATATAAGTTTTCATACGACTTTCTTTACCTGTGGCAACACAATAGATATTAAATAAGTTTTACACGATTATTGCTCATTTAAAAATTAATTTTGTAGGAAAATTACCTAATTGGTCGACTTTTCAGAACCATTTCTTAAACTGGTGGTATGCCGTTATGAAAACGTAACTCAAATTATAAACGTGCTGCTGATTTTTGATCAGATACGTCAAATTCTTCGAAATCGCCCATAAAAGGATTGGCTATCACCTCAGATGCTACATTCACGGTCGATGTCCTTGAGTACGAAGATAACAACGATGCCGATACTGGATTCTCTTCTTCAACACCATCCATTTGCATCACGGGTCTATTCACAAAACTAAGTGAGTAAATTAATGTAATCAGAGGCAGTTAAAGGGGGGAAGTTGAGGCCACCTCAAATTTACCTTACACAGTTTTTAAGGAAATCTTGAGAATGCCTCAACTTTGCCTCAAGATTATGCCGTATAAAATGAAAAATTACGGGATAATCTTGATGCAAGGTTTAGGCAATTTTCAAGTTTGCCTCAAGATAATGCAAACAATTTTGCTTAATTTCCCTCAAATTTGTCTCACATTATGTTTTTTTATTTGTGTGTGTGTTTTTTATTTGAAAATTTTTTGGGTCTGGAGTGAGTCTCACATGTAGGATTAAAAAAAGGAAAAAATAAAAATATATAAATATAAATAAAATAAATGAAATAGGGCTATAAGTATTGGTTTCTCGGGTGAAACACGCATACGATAAAATTAAGTGTCGAGTGCCGAACATTACACTAGAACGAGTTAAAAACAAACCTGGACAATTGTCAGCACAAAAAAAATGGGTTTATCTTCAACATTTGGTGGTTCAGGAAAAATTCAAAGAATCGTGCTTTAGTCGATGTGCAAAACAATATTGGTATTTACATCGTATAAACAAAATTTTCATACCTATACCGTTGGTAGAATCGTAAGGCCGTGGAACAATTAAAAACAATTCCTGGTATGTATGCTGTTTTGTGATTCCCAAATGGAAAATGCACTCGGAGGAATTAATTCCCAAGTTTAAAAACATTCTGGAAACGGACGAAATTAAGACGTGGCTATACAGTCAAATATACGTCAATTGGAAGAAAATATATGAATTTTTACTCTAGTTAGAATGGTGCATGGTCAGTGGGTCATGCACAGTTGACGAACAAGCTATTTACGCTTTGGATGACCAAGTTTCTCGTTGTGTCAAGCAAATCTTTGCGGAGATTCAAAAGTTTTACAACATTCCATTTTGTAACGGGTCGATAAAGACGATATTGCAAGGCAGCAAGAACCAGATGCTCCGGAATTTACTGTTTCCGCGAATAAAATGTTTGCGCAGTCAAATCGTTTTACGGACCGATCTACGACCAAACGAGCTCATCGTTCCTCATACGTGGGTGACATCGCTAGGCATCGACCTGAACATCTATCGAATCGTCCTCTTCGACCTAACCAACATCGTGATGGACAAAAGGAGAAATTCATCGATCTGGGGTGGGATACCGTCATTTTACTCAAACGAGATCCGATTATACATCCTGCCTCGTTCGTCTTTATCGATTGAGTGGCTTTTGCGACGACTGATTTACTGTTTGTTTCGCCGCTGATCCTGAAGAATCAGAATGCTGACATCGACGGGGATACGGAACTATTGTACGTGGTTTCGGATGCGTTCGCCGTCAAGGAAGCGATAATCAACATGTCTTCCATCTACAGCATGTACATTCCCTTTAATAAACTGAGGATCAAATTTACCGAAGATCGTATTCTGTAGATGCATAAGCGAAGTTTACCAAAAAACACACGAGTTTCACCAATTATACGAATATTTTCGCAACATTTACACCATGAATTGGTTCGATGACGAGACGAATCGCGAAGCATTGGACAAGCTGGTCATCGACGTGCCCCATGTTTATGTCTTGGTCGAACCGACGGTGGATATTTTGGCAAATTTTTGTCTCGTTGTTTATTTCAAGTGTGGCTCAAGGAAAACATACGATTTATTTTGCGAGGTGAACCAGAAAACTTACGAGTTGGCAAATGGCATCATTAATGATTTTCACGATGAATCGCTCCCATTTCTCTACTCGTTAAAATCGCCGAGTTTATTGGATGGAAATTTAATTCGCATCGTTTTGACCAGCGCGAAAGGAAACATCCATCCCTACCTAGGACTAGTGGATAAATTAATTTCGCTCGACGGTGTGCTCGAATTTAAAAACGTAATCAATTCCTCGAAACGCTCACTAAACGAAATCACGGCCGAAATCGATAAGGAAATGTACGAAATGGGTATAAATGCGCACATGGTTCCCGACTCGGTCATAATTCGTTTATCTCGGCCATCGAATGGAATGGTTTAACCTTGAGAGATGATGGTTTGTATCTAAATGGAAAGCGAATTTGAAATAAATCAAAGACTTTGTTATTTTCCAGTCAACGATTCACCGAATCAATAATGCAGTACTTTGTGAATATTTTTCACATATATATATATAATGATACTCATCGTAAAAAAGGCCGGTGGAAGAGAGAGTGAAAAGGGGGGGGGGGGGGGGATACTCATGGTTAATTTTGAGTATATTTCGACGGCCCTCTAACACCGTGCAATCTGCATTTATGGGATTGCGAACTGCGTTTTTCGAAGAGGCGGTTATCGTGGAATATATAGGTTCGAGGTAACCCGAATATAATTTGTTCGAATCGCAGTTGGTAACATACGAGTTTTGGCCTAAGATGATGAAACAACGACCGAAACAACTTAGTCGACCTGGTTTCTTTTATATGGGTGACAATGATGCAGTTATTTACTTTTATCGCAGTTCCAGTTATTATCACTGGAAGGAGGGAGATGATCCTGGGATAGAACACGTTTACAATTACTCGGTGAAGAATGTCTGTACGTTAACTTGCGAAAGGATAACACATATCCGGAACCTATAATGTCTGCGAATTTCAGGGATGGTAAAAAGTTTGTAAAAACGACATTGCAGACGATGATGTCGTTGCTGATGCCATATCTCAACTCTTGTAAAACAGTAAAGAACGACACGCCTAACCCGAATACAATACACGTGAAACAGGAATAAAAACAATTAAAAATAAAACAATGGCCTCCATCTCTAATTCAAGACCCGAAACAACTAAGTAGTGCGGGGTTCTTTTACGATGGCTTCGGTTATCGAGTGACTGGTTTTAATTGCGGTAAAAGCTTCGTACATTGGGAAGATGATGACGACCCTTGGACAGAACATGGTTTTTAGTATCTGGAATGTAAATTTTTCCTTTTGGCGAAAGGAGAGGGTTTCATGGACAAAATTCGGGTGGAAAGAATACAACGGCTTCAACAAAAAGAGAACGAGGCGACAGCGAATTCCGCGAACAACGATTCGGAGGAATGTGTGGGCGGTAGCGGCGATAATGAAGATGAACAACAAAATCCATTTTGATGTAAGACTTGTCACCAAAGAGAATTGAAGGTGGTTTTTCTGTCTTGCATTAATTCTATTTCATGCACCGAATGTCTATTTACACATTTCGAATGTGCAACCTCTCTTTAAAAAATAATTGCTCTAAGCAAAAATTTATATCGTATATAAATTAAAATTAATACATATATATTAAAAAACTATTATTTTTATTGATGATTTTATTTTTTTTATTCATTTTATGCATAACTTTTTACAAACAAAACTTCCTTATCAAACAGGGAAGCAAACCAATTAAATAAGACATTTTTATTAATAATGAACTTTTCCAAGTAGAACCCACTGATGACTTCAAACGTGTCTCATCTTTTGATCAGTTCCATTGCAAGCGGAATGTCGGAGGCGATGCACCATTTCATTTCGACTTTGCAAACCAAAAGTGAAAATCTATGTAGGAACCGTTTGTGTATGTGAAGTAAACGTTATGCACAAAGTTGTAAGATGTTTAACACACTTTGTTTGAACGTAGGCGGGTCGGGGTGTTGGCAGTTGCAGTATAATAACAACCCATACACAAACTGCGAGTATGGAGTGCGGTCTAGAAATACTTTACTTTTCTTCAGCGTTTGGACGTAGCATATTGGTTCGTTTACCAAGTCGATGGTATACATCGACTGGAGTAAGGCATTCACGTTTTTGTTCTTGTGCGTAGGATATTAGTAAAGAAACTTGAGAAAATCAAACGATGGAGTAGACACTGTAGGCTTCCCCACACCCGAAGTTCCTTCGAGAAAAACAACTGGTTTTTGTTGGGTGGAAACTCGCGAAGTGATGAACATCAGACTACTGCAAGTCAAATTGAAGATTGTCGTAATTATTGTAGACATCATTTCATTTCCAAATATTAAATATTCATAGAGTTGTAAAATTAATGACTAGTATATATTTGGCTGGTATCGACCAGTTGAGCAGAAAATGTGAGAGGTAAGCAAATTTCTTTTAGTAAGGTTTACATGATTAGCAAATCTCCCACATGTAAATAAATTACTTAGAAATTACATAAGTTTAAAACTAAATTTAAAAAAAGTGCTGAAAAATAAGTTTGGGATAGCGAAAATATATTATATGTAATTAGAAATAAATAAATAAGTAAGGATATATATACATATATACATACACACACACACACTTAAAATTTTAAACTAAAAAAAACTTACTGCTGGCCTCTGTAAGTCTGTTGTTGGTCGGTAGAGCATATGGCGGGGATGTTTGTATTTCGGCTTGTCTAAACTCTAAAGTTTCTGTAAACTTGTGTTATGGTGGGCGGTGTGGTGCCTGCTTGCGGGTATATAAGTAGCTGGGTTTCAGTTAGGAAGCTTAGTTTTATAATGGCAGTCATGAAAATTTGTCGAGAAATGTATATTCCATTCTTCGGGTTTGACGCATGCTAGCATAGACTGCCTTGAGTTGCGTATAAACAGATTATGTTCACTACATGCTGATGTAAAGATACTACATGAATGGCGAGGAAAAATTCAAGATTAATTTTTTTATGTTTGTTGTCTCAAGTGTTATATATATATATATATATATATATATATATATATATATATATATATATATATATATATATATATATATATATATACACACACACATATAAGTGTGATATATATATTAAAATAAAAGTATTTAATTTCTCACTGGTGTTGCATCATACCTGATAAATAAATAATATGGTGGTGCTTGTTTTATTCACATATACATACATCGAATAAAATACAAGTAGAAAATGTATGTCTACAAAAATAGTCCAGGCAGTGAATAATTAACATCATATAACATTTAGTCTTGAAGCGAGGAGACCTGAAATGAAGTTGAGTGAACTTTTTGCTGTAATCTATATATAACTTCAGCATAAACTTAAAAATATTTAATAAACTTTGAAAACAAATATACTTGAATATTTTTTGTTTATTATTTTAATCCTGCGTCGCAACCAGTCTGTTATAAAATGATCTGTTTAAGAACAGCACAATATAGTTTTAAGAAAATTACTATGGTCATTAAGTGCTTAAACATACATTCCTGGAGATAGAAATGATGCTAGTAAACTGATTTTCGCGGGACTGTCTGCCTCCTAAGAGGTTCCAAATTATATCCACCTGTGCATGTAAATATTCACTTGCTTACAGCTCCACTTGATTTGCTACATCATATTTTAAGAATATAAAGAAATTATGTGGGTATACTATGATTTATTATTCAGACACTGAAAATATCTTAATGATATTAATACAATGTATAGCTTGTCGTTAAATAAACAAAAACACTTTAAAATATGGTGTTCATAAGCTATATATATATATATATATAAACTGCTTAAAAAAACATAATGAAACAATAGAAATATTTCTGTAACTGTACAAGTAAATTAGCCAATTTAGTTTCGATATTGAATATACAACGTTAAGGCGATACTCCTTGTCGTAGTTTGTTACCAGCTGTCATTGAAAGTGTGATATTTACATAATTTAAATTAATAAAAAAATTTTTCATTCAAATTACATTGAAAATATATTTTACTGTATTATAAAATTTATTTTCGGCATTTTCCAAATGATAAATTAAATAAATGAAAATAATTCTACTTATTAATAAATGCAATGCTTTATAGATTACTGATTGGCATGGCCGGGCAGCCGAGTACCTCGCGGTCATTTACACTCGGCCACTTCCCCTCCACGTGGTGTCTACTAATGACGTCACTACACACGCGTGTCGTAGCTGGTAAGTCTGGCTTGCAAACCTGTTGACATGTGCATGTATGCGTGCATGGTTACAAGACTAGGCGACTTAATTTTCGTACAAAAATAAAACCAATTGAAAAAAGTAAAATATTAAGGAAAAACATATGTTTTCAAAAAAATAAAGTAAAATATATATGAAAGTTAAACCTAAATAACAAAGAAATAAAGACTTAAAAATATATATACTTAAAGCAAAATAGTTAAAAAGTATACAAGTAAATCTAAATTATACATGTAAGTTAAAAATTAATAATAAAAAACTTAAAAATATAATAATAAATAATTATATTATACTTAAAAATTATATTAGTTAAATAATAATAAAAGGATACTTAAAATGCAAAAACGTAAAAAATTACTTATATGTAAATAAAAACCATAAAAATTATATAAGAAATTAAAATGTAATGTCTTTAATGAGAGACAGGATATAATTTATACTCCAAGAGCATGTTGCGATAGCCGAGTGGTCTCAGGCGTTAGCCTGGCGACCCAAGGTCCGGAAATTCGATCCCGCACCATAACAGATGGTATTTTAAGTTCTACAAGAAAGCAGCTCCTCTAGCGGCCAACTTCAGAACCAGAGGCGAGATCGACTAATCAAATAACTGGTGCGCCACCAAGCGGCCAATGTCAGAACCAAGATGGCGGGTGTTCCTAGTGGTGAATGCCAGAACTAGTGTGGGAAACAAATGACAAACGAAAAACCAAGATGGCGTCGTACAATTTTTCGAAACAAAAAAAACAAGGTGGCATCTAACAAAGGTGAGAGACAAATGAAAAACAAAGATGACGGCCTCCATATAAATGTAAACAAATGATAAACCACAACAACCAAGATGGTGGTTTCCAGTAACAGTCGATGTAAACAAATGACAAACGAATGGGAAATAAGGAGAGAGAAAGAAGGAAAGGAAGAGTAGAAAGAAAGCCAATGTAAAGAAAGAATGCAAGAAAGAAAAATTGGGAGCACCCAGAGAAAACCCTCGGAATGCAAGATAATGAAAAAATGCTTGCAAAAATGACAGCCCAATAGGGTGGCGTACTGGCTACAAAGATGGCGATCCATGATGGCGGTGTACTGGCTACCAACATGGCGGAATTCGATATGGCAGTTACATTACCAAAATGACAGAGTGGGAAGTCTGGAATCCAACATGGCACGGGGAAATCTCTTAACAGGAGTGCCGGCAAAGTCTTTAACGACGCCACTAGCGCTGGCGTCTCAACACGATGGTTAGTCCCAATGGTGCCATCCGTCCACTCACGATACACCTTTACCACAGAGGCTAGCACACAGTTCACAAAAGTCGCTGTTTCCGAAATGCTACCCGTTTGGCCCGAAAGCCGATGATCATCCCTTTTTCAACTCGGTTAAATCGCTTCCCTTACCCATGGCAGCAGAATGCGCACTGTGTACAGCCAGCCTGTCGGTCGTATTATATACCAGCTTCATCAGCCCACGTCATGGGCCATACGTCATGGGTTACGCGTGACATATGGCACTTCTAGCAGGTGGTTATAATAATGTGATACGACTGTGTATATAGTGAGCATGTATAAGAACGTTAATAGACAGAAAAAAAAGCACGAAGTTCGTTAAAAATAATACAAAACTCATAACACTAATCAATTTGCACACATTCTATACCACCATTTTAATTAATACTCAAAATCATCTATTTCACCTGCATTTAATATTCCTGAAACATTCTTCCATTACGAAGTAAAAACAGCATATTTTTTTTAAGTCCGAGAAAACATTATTTTTGTAATATTTTTGGGTCTCGAACTGAGGGCCTATATGTCATGCCTACCATATGGATAAGGCTTAATTGTGTATTTAAGGTGTTTATAAGCACAAAAAGAGACAAATATCACGTAAAAAAGTAGTTAAAATTGATTCGAAACTCGTGTCATTAATGAAATTGCAAATGTCTTATTTCATTCCGCCCCCTGGCTTATTCTCCTAAAATTCTAATTTAGACCTCATTATGTATTCATCCCATCATAGGGTAAAAACAGCAAATTTTTTTTCTATGTCCTATAGAAAATTATTATTGCTATGGTTTCGGGTCTCGAACTGTAGGTCCTTTGCCACACCTGAACTATGGATATTGCTTAAATGTATATATTAGGTGCATATAAGCACGTAAACAGAGAGGAAATAATGGACAAAGTTCGTAAAAATTACCCAATGCACAGGTTGGTATTCGAACTGTGGACAATCTATTAATCTATATCATCTTTATTCTTCGTCCAGCCTACTTTTTGTGTTTCATAAATCATACGTATATACCGAATTTATCCCAGCAATTTTTAATAAAGTGCCATTCAGGTGGTTCTTCCGTGGAAAGCCAGTAGTGCGATAATGTTGATTTTGGGCAAAGCGTAACAAAGATAGCCACTACGACGTCACAATGTGATAGCCGAAGACACTCGAAGACACCCCGTGCGTGGCTGTCGGCCGTGCCTGTGACGTCATGGCTGGTCAATCCTGAATCATAATGCCAGATGCCTGACCTGCTTGCCTTCATTTGTAGACTCGTTTTGAGTTTCTCAGTGATGATGGGCATCATGTTTTACACAGAATACATTTTCTGCAAGAATGTATGCAGGGGAAAGTGCTTAATTTAATGCCTCTGTTTTTTAATTGGTAGTGAATGATGCATAAATTTGAAATCGCCGACTGTCACAAGCAAGGGCGTGGTTCAGCAAAGGGTGTAAGGAGCGTATAGCATTGCTTACTGATTAAGTGATGTGGCTGGACATAATCGCTACAGAGATCTTTAAGGCATCAACGCAGATTTATGACCATTTTATTTCTACATCGTCAAGATCATAATCACTAACTAAATGCTGTGAAAGCAATACAACTATAATTTCTTTCCTAAATATTTTTATGGTATATTTCTTGCTTTTCTTTCGGGTATGCAAGATTGCGCTCCTGCTTGGAGGGTAGACGAAGCTTATTCCTGGAAAAAATAATTTTTGGTAGAATTTATGGTACGACGTTACGCCTCGTAAAAACTGGGGTGTTGAAAAAATCTCCTAGAGCATCACATTTTTTGTATAGTATAAGAACTGTAAATTAAAGCTCCACATATTTGAAAATGTCTATCGGCTGAGTCCAGAAATTATTGTTTTTAAAATAAGGAAATGTAATGGACGTGTCTTGGTGCTCCCAACACCATCAGTCTACCAGCTCAGTACTCCACAGACATACGAACTGAACGGATGTGTCTTGCTCCTAACCACCCCCTCTCCAGCCCCTCATCGACTGATCAACTTCATTTCAAACTCTGCCTTTGACCACTAAGGATCTCTGACCCTCCTATGATAGTATTTGGGGATTGTTCAGTTTTCTAATTGTACCTTAATTGTGTGTTTTTTAAACAGTTACGAATGTCAATTGGGGAACATAAATCACCGAAACTGTCGTAATACGATTGATTTACATTTTTAATCAATGCAATTCAAATTACTTCTTTCGATTTGTTTCGAATCCAAAATAACAATCATACATTCACGAAGGTTTGGTTTATTTTGTAAATTGTCTCTCATATACACACCTAGTAAATAAGGAATATCCCGTTTTTTTTTTTTTTTTTTTTTTTTACAAATACACGAATTTCTTTGTTCGTGAGTGCCATTTTGGAAAGTTATGTACGACTTTCTGCATTTTTTTCCAAGCTTGGAGTTTTTTCGCCCTTGTCTAACTTTATATGGTTAAAGTTACATTCCTTTGCCACCTGATTTAGCTGATTCAGCAAGAACTTAAACGCTACCCATTAGAGCTCCGAGGGCTGATAATGCTGTATATATGAATGGCAAAATTCCACCTTTCTTGGTTGGGCATTTTGTCTTGAGTTTTACTCCCATTCCTCTTTTCACTTTTGCTAACATTACTTTGTCTACGATCCAAGCGCCGAGATTTTCATCTGTGGATGGGTTCTTCCTTATATTTGCGGCTTTATCAGCTATAATCGCATCAGCTGTATGCCTTTCTTTCAAATAGTTTGTTTGAGTGTAAACTATGCCGTGCTCTTTTCAAGCACTTTCCAAAGAGTTTATTCCTTTATTGTTACGTGCCAGGCATTTTGCAAGTTTAGTTCCAGGAACACAATAATTTGCAATTTAGCAAATGCAATACAAATGGTAATTTATTATTCTATGTGATAAATACGCCACACCCTTTTTTGACGTGTTTAGTTAGAGCAATTTCAAACCTATATACAGCTCTTCATTTATAATTTTAGATCAGTTCATTATATGTTGTGTAGTAATGAATACTGTAAAAAAATGTGTTTATCTTCAGGTAATTGTAACTACAAAAGAAAAACAGAAATATAGAATTCTTTTACCGCCAAATATCCATAGTATAATAAGCTGTCCTTCACACGGAAAAACTTGTGTTTTTATGTCAATGTTAGAAGATCCGAATGGACTTAAGTTTGAAAACATATATGTGTTTTCTTAAACAATACAAGAGAAATACTAGCGAACATTTGGTCATTACTTGAAGGAATGCAATATTTCCCTTTTACTAATAAAGACAATATCGTGTCTCCGAATGAAGCATTACCCAATTCCATATTTATATATGACGATGTTTGGTGTGATCCACAGGGTAAAATACAGCAATAGTTTTGTTTTGGTAGACATTAAAACATTATTTTTATCTTTCGCAATGTTACGCACATATTCCAAAACATTATATGTGTGATAATGCAAATATGTTAATTTTGTTTAAAATGGACAATTTGAATCTACAGCATATCAACAATGACCACGTTTTGGGCATTATGTGATATATAAAGTTTAAATAGATGTGTTTTTACTGTTGGAAAGACAAGTATGGTTTTCTGGTAACTATGCCCGAGCTTCTCCTATATAAAGGGAGATATCGATTTGGATTTGATAGTTTTATACTTCTGGAATAGGAATAATGAGTATTTCAAAGTTTAGACTTAGCAGTATAAGACATAGCCATTAAAATACCTGTTTAACCAAAATTCGCAATGGGAATTGTGATTTGAACCGACATATATTATGTAATGTAGGCATGGCATTGAAAGACAGCAATACTGTAAATAAATTCTATGTGGAAGACTTCAACACTCTTAAATTAAACATATTTAATTAATAATCAACCAATATGCAAGATAAGTTAGTAAAGTTAAAAGAAAGTATTAAAAGTGTGTACGATTGTTAGTTAAATTTCGGAAATATTAGCTTATATGATGTCTGCATTGCAGAATATAGAAACTATAACACATGAACATTTAGAATGTTTAAAAAGAAGAATTAATTAATTGGTATCTGCTAGTATTGCAAAACAACTTGAAACACAGATTGGATAGCTGTATCATATATATAAATATATATATGTGTGTGTGTTCAATTGATTTTAAAACACGTAGTTTAGTTATGCAAACAGATCTGAGAAAGTAAAATTATGATTTGCAAACACAAATAAATTATGTTATTAATGACTTTAGAGCTAAAACTGGAAGTAAATTAGATGTAGTTTTAAGTAAAGTTGATAAAATTGAAAAGGCGCAGAATGCTGGACATAGTGTTAAAGTTAGAAAACCATCGCATTAGTTTATATATAAATACTATAATGTTAATGTAAGCTAAACAAAAAATTTCTAACTCTAATTCGGAATTACATAATGCTATTTCTGCCGTAAAGGAGAAATATTTACAAACTAAATGGCATGAATAGAACGGGATGTTTCAAACGAATAAATATTTAAATATGTTACAAGTACATTGGATACATTGCATTCTTTGTTAATTACGTTTATTGATACACCAATGAAACTTAAATCGGAAGAACCTTTGAGGAACAAGAAAAATTTACTTCTTTCTCAATTAACACAATGTTATTTAGCTAAAAAACAATATTCGCCTGCATGCAATACGACATCTGGTGTATATCAACATGGCATTATGGGAGAATCTGTCATTAAATTCTTACCTGAAAATAGGATTTAGGTAGGTGATGGTGTAACTGATGCGAGTGATGTATTATTTAAATTATTTTTTAAAACTTTCCAAATGGATAATGGATAATTAAAATGGGTAACAAGGATCTTGTAAAACATACAAATGCTAATAATCGTTCAGGAGATGATGATCATCCAAAACAACATTTATTAGGCAATAATGTTGGAAGTGGAATATATGAAGATTAAATTGGCGATAATTTTTCTCCATTATATTGGAACAATCGTAATGAGTTGGTGAATGGATTATAACTTCTCATCTCTCCGAGAAAGTCTGGGAATAATTCACATAAAAACAAAATTGTGTATATTATAGAATAGCTGACTGAAGAAGGTTATATTCATAATGAAATTTAATACAATTACTCAAGAACTCCATGCTCATGTGCAAATAAGATTTCAAAGATGAAGGGTTATTGCGCATTGTTAAATGATTGTTTTGAAATCTATCTATGTGACATGACATTGCTTTCGAAATACAATAATGGTTACAAGTATATTTTAACCATTATAGACATCTATTCAAATATGTGTGGGGTATACCTGTGAAGAATAAGACTGGAATACAAGTTACTGCTGAAATGAAAACTGTTTTGAAAGATAGAACACCAAAAATGGTACTCAGTGACATAGGGGCAGAGTTTTTTAATGCTTCTTTCCGTAAATTAATGACAGAGTATGGGATTAATCATTATGTAACATATTCTGAAATTAAAGCATCTGTAGTCGAGAGATTCAACAAATCTTAAAACAGCTAAAATGCATACTTTTCACTTCGATTGGGACTTGCGACTGGGTGGGCATTTTTCCTGAAACACTGACATTTTATAATCCAAGATACCACCAAACTATGAAAATGGTGCCAGAAAAAGTTGCAGGTAATATATTGATGAAAAGTGTATATAAAATTCCAAAAGTAGTCGACAAGAGAAGACAAAAGTTCAAAATTGGAGAATATGTACGTGTCTCTAAGTTCAAAGGTGTTTTTGAGAAGAAAAATGCAATTAATTGGTCTTATGAAATATTTAATTTTTTTTCAGTTAGACAGTCATTTCCTATAGTATTTTACCTCGAAAGCTATGATGGCGAGCCTATTAAAGGTGGTTTTTATGAATTTTAATTTACAGAAAGTTAATTCTTCACATGAATATTTAGTTGATAATGTTATAAAGAGGGGAAAACATATAGCCTTGATTTGCTGAAAAGGGTTCTCAAAATATCATGATTTGTGGGTGAAGAATAAAGAATTTAAGAGACTGTAAAACAATTATGTAAATTATGATAATCAATCAAACAATTTCAATATAATATGTGTGTTTTGATTTAATAAACCTTTCAGTATTGGCAGGGTTTGAAACATACATTTATTGTGTAATTACTCTAAATACTTGTGTAATTAATGACTCATTCCTCATGTTTGTATTTGTTTTAGTTTTTGTGTCTGAGTTGTTTAGTCGTATGTCATCTGATTAGTAAGAGTAACATAATTCAATCTGTATTTGTGATTGTGATTAATTGGTCATTTGTTGCATGTAATCACTAACTGAGTCTTAATTCAATGGTAAATATAATTGACTGGCTTAATGTGGTAATTCGATTTGTTTTAAATGTTGTTTGTATCTTATTTGTAATTCAATTGGTATTTGTGATTGAGCTTGTTAAGGTGGGTCATTTTCGTGTTTAATTGCTTATTTGTTACATTCTATTATTAGTTGAATCATAATTCAATAGGTAATTGTAATTGATAGTTTCTAGGTGGTAATTTGTGTTTTAAATTCGATAATGTTACAATGATGGTTAGTTTCTCGGAATACATTTCTATTTTTTTGTGATAACATATATTTCTTTGCTTAGAATACTGTAATTATTTTGTAATTTGTTTCTCGGGTTATTGACTGTAATTTATAGGGTTTCAGCGGGATTTTGTTGTGTGTAATTGCTAATTAGATCAAAATTGATTACTATTTTTGGTAGATTTATTTTATTCCTTGCATGCAATTTGTTGTTTTTGTCATTTGCCACTTGGTTTCTCAAGTACATATTGAATGTAGTGAATTTTGCAATAATTTAATGTCACTTAGTTCAAAATTATTTCATGGTTCTGTGCTATATTTCCATATTTTAAAAGCAATAATTTCCGAGCTCATCCAATAGATATTTTCACATGTGTAGAGCTCAGTACGATGCCAAACATAGGCCAAGGTGGATGTGTCTTGGTGCTCCCGACATCCCCAGCCTAGCAGTTCAGTCCTCCACAGACATTCGAACTAAACAGATGTGTCTTGCTGCTGTCTCCTCCTCTCCCCTCATCTATCCACCAACTTCATTTCAAACTCTGCCCCTGACGACGAAGGACCTCTGACCCTCCTGTGACCTCCCTCCTTGCCCAACAACCAACCTCAGTACACAATACACAAACCATGGACTTAAATTAAGTCTTATGACACTCTTGCCCCAATTTCAATACATATATGCTGTACACACACACACTCCCCTCATCGACTGCAAGACAAACAAGGGTGAACATGTATGCTGCCCCCCCCCCCAAAATGACCCTTATGACACTTAACCCTTTCAATGCCAATTAAAGAATTAAAAAATGCAATTTAAAAATTAACTCTTTATACAATTGCCACTTTACCTGTCATTAACCATTTGAATCAAATATAACCATTTGCCTGTAATTAATCCTTTTCCTGTGTTTTACCTGTAATTAATTAATCCTTTCAATCAAACATGCGCGATAAACCACTTCCTGTTTCAGAACCGGCAAACGCTCACTACTCATGTGCTCCAGTTTTGTGATGGTAGTGGTTTGGATGTGTCTAACATTGAGTGTGAGATGTGATGTGGATGGAGCTGTATCTAAATAATATGGTGTAGGAAAAGAAATTAACACATTGAAGCCCGGTAGTGGACGACTATGGACAGATTTTTCTCACATATGAAAATAAAAATCGACTGTAGCCTTCTGAGAAGCGAAACCAATTTTTCATGGTAAATGAAGAGCGTTCTAACCACTGCACTGGATTCTTGAATGAGATCATAGTTATTGGTTACCAGACAAATACATTGAATGAATAGACTAATTTCTGGATTGTTAATTGAATTAATATTTTAATCTGTTATTACATTTATGGGCTTTATGGGCTTGCAGAACTATATACAAGACCTCGTATTCGAGTGCTCAAAATACTGCATAGGAATTTGCTGGAACAGGTAAAGGACATTATATAAAATAAATAAAACACAACAGAATGTAAACAAAAGAGAAAATATTTTTCACATATTCCATAAATTTCAAATGTGCATTTCAGAAAAGCTTCCTGCTTGTAATGATTCTTTTCTTGTCGGTACACAGCATGGATGACGAAGGTACCGATGTTAACAAATGGTGTTTTCAAGTAGGACGAAGAACATTGCCTTTACAGGACCTAATGTGATTTATTTTTAAATTACGACCACACAAATGCTGTACGGAGAAAATACTGCAGCAGAATTCTCCAAATTCTCACTTTTTTCATATCGACGAGCGGTGTACATGAAGTCTCACTGCAGTATTTGACGATCTCGTGAAGAATGTATAGGACTTGGTTCCATATTCATCGCAGTCAATCATAAGCCTTCATATACACATTAAATTTAAAAAAAGAATGGCTGTGAAAGCACACTTCCAAATCGATGTTTTATATTTAAATGTTTAAATAACAAATGTGCTACATGTCTCTATTATATCTCTATGTACACGATTGTGTTTTGATTCTCATATTTACAACATAAACAATCCTACTCTATAAAGCCACAGGCAAAAGCATTTATTACATCTTCGCATACGATTCGCTGGTCATCAGTTCAACACAATGCCAATTTATTTACACACTCCATGTAAATAGTGTTGGTGTGTTCGTACTGTGTTCATTTTAACATTCACTGTTCTTACTTCTTCAGATGTTACTATATTATCGGAAAACTCGATTTTGTCATGTGCTACGCACCTCCGAATTCCCTTGGCTTTTTTCGTTTCCATGCCATTGCTCTTGTAGGAGTATAATTTGGCATGTAAGCATACGAATTCGGCCATGATCTTTCCATCGCACTTGTCCTTGAATTTGCCTAAAACTTTCTGGTTTATTTCCGATTAGTAGGGGTGCATGGTGGGTTAGGCGCTGGTGTCCAATTCAGTGAATGACCTTGTGTTTGCGACCATGACACTGTAGTAACTCTAGGTTCGGATTTGGTGCAGAAATGAGTCGTTGTCCATGTATAACAGCTCCGGGTCTTCTCAGTACCGAGTCTTCTTCATGTAGTAATATAATATGTTTTCGACAAGTCGAGCCAATTTTACCTACCTCTTGTCGAAAAGTATGGATTCGTGATACCATCGAATAAGGGAAAGAGACTCATCATAAATCGATTGGTATAGGAATATTGGCTTGGTTATCAGTTTTTAAAGTATTTTTTGCTGTGAGCAGCTACATTTCTTGACATTTTATTTTGTTAATTTTTACATTAATTTTTCGAACATGACCTTATTAGCTAATGTAAAGAATTCCTTCTCGAAGTCGCTGGTGGCCACCTATTGCTCCACAGTGTTGAGCGCGATTTAAGATTTCAACCATGCATGTCACTTGAATTGAAATGCTCATTGAATTTTTACGAGTCTCAATCCATGACACAGCAGTTTGAAGTAGCGAACATTATCACTTTTTTTGTCTCCTAAAGCCATCATCAATTTCGGATGCTTGGACCCTGGGGGATGCTTGTTGACAGGTAGGAATGGTAGGTCCTCATGGTATTCATGCAGGGTTGTGGGGTATTCAACATCGACATTTAGGATGTATCCATTGTTACCATAGTCGATTACACCATTACATAAATGTCTGTGCCGACCCACCTGAAGTTGGATACCAGGAGCAGCAGCGACATGGCATATCCGTACATGTTGTTCGCATCCAGGTATTGCAGGAAGATGGGAGACTTTCTGGGATCGTAAGATTCTGGTGCATAGATGATGTTTGACACTGCATGTCGTTTGACGCACTGTACCACACAACCACAGATCTCTTCATCAATTAACAAATACATCTCATAGTCTGTGAGTTGCTTCTGATTTACTCCTGTCATTCGAAGCATGCCATCAAAAGCAAACCCTTGGGCACTGTCATAGTGCATGCACTGGAGCTTGTACATGGAAATACATAAGTCCCTGAAATTTTCAAAGTCATTGGTCAGGATGTGTACATCTGTCATCAGGTACAAATCCGAATACTTTCTCAGGTTCGCACAGTTGAACATTTCCCATTCCTTCAGGGCTTGCGCATAATCTTCGGCAGTGATGTCAGTGGTGGCTAGCTGGTTGTGTAATGCATATTTCGGATAAAGCTGTGGCTATTTCAACTTCTCCAAACTGTCGGCATTATTGTATGTAATCAGGACTTTGCTGTCACAAGTGATAGTTTGCTAAGTGCAAAGAACTTCTTCGTGTTATTAAATTTTGAAGGCGGCAGGTACTTGGCCAGGGATGCTAGAATGTGGGCCATGAACCTGAGTGTATCGACAAACTTCACCGAAAATCTGTGCCCTAGCTGTTTCAGAAACATGATAATTGTGTCACTCGTATGCAGAATAATGAAGATATCTTTTAGTAATAATAATAATACATCTTTATTTTTTTTGTGGTGAAGTTAAAGTACTATCACCTTATCTTACACTGATTGACGGCCAAGGACATGGGGAGTCGGAGCCGGAGCCAGCCAGTCGCCATGTTGAAATTACCCTTTTTACCCTTCAAAATGTCACTTTATTCCTTCAACTTCAATTAATTACCCCTAAAAATTTCCCGTTTTTTCCTTAAAAAATTGCTAAAAAATTCCAGTTTTTCCTGGAGATGCCCCTGAGGACTCGTGACTCCGGTGAAAGGGAGCAGTGACTCCAAGCAAGGGAGCAATGACTCCGAGCGAAAAGATCTTCATGTTTGAACACAAAAACCAAAAATTTTTTTTAAAAATCCGAAAAAACTTAAAAAAAGAATCAACCAAAAATTGTATTGTGTAATAAAAATTATTAAAATTAATTATGAAAATTAATAAAATAATTTAAAAACTGTTTTAAAAAACTTAAATTTCCAGAGGCCACCTTTCATCAATACCCATTCTGCCATCTTGGTAGGTGCAACTGACGACCATATTTTTAGGCCACTGCCACATTGGTAGGGGACCACCATCTTGATAGGTGACTGCCATCTTGGAAGGCAACCACCATCTTGGTAGGTGGCCACCATCTCGGCAGGCGACCATAGTTTTTGTACGCGACCAACATCTTTGTAGGCAACCATTATCTTGGTAGACATCAACCATCCACTGTATATTAAGTTAGTGACCATGACCTTGGCCCCATGAACTTGAATGACCTTGAGGACCAAAATGCAAAAAAGTCAACAAGCATATTACATTACAGACTACTACCCCCATATTGGCTGCAGATTACCTCGACCTTGACACTTGACCTCAAATGACCTAGAAAACCCCAAACTAGAGAAAATGTACATAAAAGTCAACAAGCATATTACATGACAGACTACCAACACCATATTGGATGCAGACTACCTCGATATTTAACCCATGACCTTGAATGGCCTTGAAAACAAAAACTCGAAAAAAATACATAAAAGTCAGTAAGCATAATATATTACTAACTACTACTACCTCGACCTTGGTCCCATGACCTTGAATAGCATTGAAAACAAAAACTCGAGAAAAAATACATAATTAAGCAAGCATATTACATTACAGACTCCTACCACCATATTAGATGAAGACTACCTTGAACTTGAACACATGACCTTGAATGACCTTGAAAAGAAAAACTCGAGAAAAATCTATTCGAAGATGCAGAAGCTAGCCAATGATTGATATTGAGATTTTGTTGACATAGTATGATTATTCTTATATATTTAAATTTATTGATGAGGAAATTAACTTATTTAATATAATGGCATCTTTAACTTCCAATTAAAAAGTCTGATTCAAGGTCATGTGGTCAAGTTCAAGGTAGTCTTCATCTAATATGGTGGTAGGAGTCTGTAATTTAATATGCTTGCTGACTTATGCATTTTTCTCGAGTTTTAGTTTTCAATGCTAATCAAGGTCATGGGACCAAGGTCGAGGTAGTAGTAGTTAGTAATATATTATGCTTTCTGACTTTTATGTATTTTTCTCGAGTTTTTGTATTTCATGGGAGCTGTTGTCAAATTAAGCCCCTCTGCTTAACTCCCTACTGCTTATAATATACGAGTAAGCAAGCCCTGTTATGTCATATTGAGTTTAAACCAATCGTCTTACACCATTAATACATTAATAGGACACCGACCAGCCATTCATAGAGTTGCCATGTAATTGCAGCTGACCAATCGCATAAAGGCATGGAGACATCATACACAGGATGGTATGCAGACTTTAGATGCCAGATCCTACATTACATTAGAATATAGTTATATTTTCAACAGTTTATTCCAGACAATTTTTTCGCTCACCTATAAATCATGGTCACACTTAAAGCAAACAACTGACTCCTGTTGTCAGACCCGTCCCTCACAAGACTGATCCATTGTCCCATTAAGCCATGACCCATTGACCCATTGACTTATAAGGACCCCTGATTGCAGTGCTAATTGAAATTGCGGTGCTAAGTGCAGTGCATAGTGTGGTGCTGATTGATTGCGGTGCTAAGTTCTGTGCTAAGTGCAGTGCTGAATGTGATTATGGTGCCAAGTGCAGTGCTAAGTGCGGTGTTGATTGCGATATTGGTGTTAAGTGCGGTATTAAGTGCGTTTCTGATTACAGTTGTGGTGTTACTTGTGATTGCGGTGATAACTGTGGTGTGGGCGTGTGTGTAGGTATCAAGATAAAATAAATTCCCTTTATTTTAATATGAAATAATATAGTTCTACCACCAAGAGCTGAAATGCGAACTTCTAATTTAATAATCTCTGTTTAAAAACGTATATATCCAGGTCCCTCGATATCTTTCATCTCTTCCTGGGTGTATTTACACTTTACAATAAAAGTACCTAGAACTACAGCAGGCTCCCACCACGCTTCGCCATTGTTCGATGCGCAATGTGGACTTTGTAGTGAACAATGCAGTCCCACGACAGGTTACCACCATGCTTCCCAATTGGCCGTCGTCGCACGAAAAGGACTCTTCGTACGGACCACCTTCTCATGTCAACGTGCATTTTTGAACACAAATGAAAACTCGATCGCAGAATCGGCACTGAAGTCGGCAATTTAGCGATGATGCAGGTCGCGGCTCCATGGGCGTGGATGTCAAAAGGAATACCTTCGAATTCGCAATTCATCTCCATGGTATGCGAGCACTCTGAGAATATTCAAATACTCATTTAGTTTGAAGAAACATGCAGGTACTGTTATACATAATATAGGACAGGAATATATCAAATTAATTAAAATATGTATACATACAAAAAAATATGGGAATATAAAATTGTAAGTTTGGGTTAACCTGCCTATATTTGCGCTAATTTAAATGAAGTTATTCGGGGAAGAGTTATGAACGTTGATTTGAACTATGTATAATTTAGCTTGAAATTCATAGATCACGTAAATTGTTGGAATATAAATATAAATAACAATTATTATTTATATTTTGTCAGTTCAATTTTGTGTTATTCTATAGCAATGATTATTCCAAATATTCGTGTGTGATTTAATGTAACATTATTATTTTTAAAGAATTTTTGTATTGATTGTTCTTTATTACACATTTATTCGCAGCCCCAAAACTAATGGTTGTATTGGGATTGATTTCGACAAGAGTGTAATATGAGAGACAATTCACGAATTCAATACCATCAAAAATATCGTGCTAACAACTATGAATATGGCATGACATTACATTCGGCAATGGCTAGATAGGTGACAGCTCTGTACGAATTTATCGGTTATTATTTGCATGATTTTTGTATTTTTGTTCCAAGCAACGACGCTGTGCTGTAACACGCTTTTACGTTGGCTTGATTTTATTTTGTCTCAAACCCCTAAGTGTTGGTATATTGTGTGAACATATATTGTTTCCTGAGTAATGCATTCTCCTTGAGATATTTCCTTCGCAGCGCCGTAAATCGTCACATCCAACATTTATATCACCTATCTCCCTATATCCTCAATCATTTTCAAAGTGCAAGAAATTTTAATACATTTATTTTGTCTTCATGTTATGTAAATGTGGAAACGAAAGACATCATGTGCTGAAGTATCAAACCACATAATATATTCCACCTCCATCGTTGTTGCTTTTATCTAACGTGATTTTAATTCGATACTGTTGAATATTATAAAAGAACATTTGCACTCAATAACAGAAAATCACTTGACTTCTGTCGAACAGCTCACACAGACGGTAACGAAATCATCCAGTACACACTGTCACAAGAGCACTGCTATATGTTGTAGCCAGTCAAACTTCGCCGTGTCCGGTTTCACAGAATGTTTTTATGTCCGCGCGTATACTGCCGGGCCGCTGTCTTGTCGCTCCACTACAGACCGGTCCGTGCCGAGCCGCAGTCTAGCCGAAATCATCTGATACAGTGACTGTCCCATCCGTCGGGCAGGTAGTCATACTCTGTCTCCGACCTACACTCGTGTACCGAGTCTTCCGGGCCACCTGACTTCATCAACCGGTGTGTATTTACACACAGTCCTCCGACCTGCACACATGAACCGCTCTCTTTGTATGTTTCTTCCTCTTCGCATATTTCCCCTTTACGAAATTTTACGACCTTTTGGCTTCACATTCGTAGTCTTGAATGCCCCTTTGTCCACACTTCCATTTGAAGTATTCGGTTTCGCATAATCATACTCTGTCTCCAACCTACACTCATGTACTGAAGCTTCAATGCTGGTAATTACAGAAAATCATACCCTTTACCGAACCTTGAATGTGTGTATTTACATAAAGTCATATGATGCACTCGCAGTCATACACTCTCGCTCCCAAATGCACTCGCTCCTTCATTGCTCACAGCTAGTCTGTGCCCTCCCCCCAAAAGGGAACGGCTTCCACCCCCTTGGTTCGTCGTCGTGTAACAAGACTGTAATGAGGGACATTCCACACATTACATACTCAGCCTTCGGTGATGCTAGACAACCTAGTACCACCAGCACATATGAAACAACATACACCTGTAGTCGTGCAAGAGAGAGAGAGAGAGAGAGAGAGAGAGAGAGTGAGAGAGAGAGAGAGAGAGACGAAACTGCTAGAATAAATAGTACTCGACATTTATAATGCAAGAATGGTAATCCATTACGAAACATATTATACATGAGAAGTAAGGAGTGGGAGAAATCGCGCACATCGACCTGCCCATTACGAAAATAGAATTACCAATGAATTGCTCGACTCAAATGTAATGGCAAGTATAACAACACAGTATGTACTGCACAGATCAAAAACATAAAGAGCATAGGTCAACTTGCTAGAAGCACAGAGTACAATGACAGCCCCTCCGTTCCGAGAAAGCAACACGGCCATTACACTACACTTGACAACACATACAACACTTAAATACACTTACTTACATACTCTGTATATATATATATAGGAAATAAGTCATGTGCCCTGATGACGGTGGAGACAGTGCACCATCATTGAAAATAAGGTATCCCATGTCCTGTAGAGAGAGAGTCCAATAATTTCACAGGTAATGCACACCGATATGAAATTAGTCATTGCATGTTCACCCGCAGCGAAAAGACAATGGTTCATTGGGGAAGCAATGCCCCACTGCCAAACACCACGAAGAGCCATCACCTACAAGATCTAACCATATGGTGATGGCGAAATAAGTGTATTCCTTGCATCCACAAGCAGGAAGTTTTCTAATGAAGGCTTAGTTGATGGTGTAAGGTGTACGAGAAGTTCAGAGTATAACTTCACAGCCAGCTGTCGAGACGCCGCAAACTAGGGTGCCGTGTTCGTAATTATAGTCATACATTGTCTCCGACCTGCACTCATGTACTGAGCCTTTGCAATTACAGAGTGTCAAACTCTGTCGACCCTACCTGCACTTGTGCACCGACAGAGCCTTTGCAATTACAGACAGTCACACTCTGTCTTCATGACCCTGCTAGAACTTTCGATGCATGTATTTACATCATGTACCAAGCCTTTGCAATTACAAGCAGTCATACTCGGTTGACCCTGCATGCGCTCGAACCTTCAAGGCAATTACAAGCAGTAATACTCTGTCGACCCTGCCTGCACTCGAACCTTCAATGTACATACAGACAGTTTCCATCGAGCAAACATGCCTCAGGAAGCCACAGATAATGGAGAATTTTTATTATCATTACAGAACACCACCAGACTGTTGCATAAGAATGGGGCAGTGTAAAATAATAATAATGCTACCTTGACTCATTACAGTACTTGTGTTTTACCACTCCAGACATGTGAACGGGAAATTGTTCTTATCGCTATAGGACCTACACACACACCAGATGCTTGCATACGAATGGGACAGTGTAAAATAATGATACCTTGACTCATTATAGTGCTTGTTTTTTACTGCTCCAAACATGAAGTAACATGTGTACCTATATTTCATATGACATGCTTAGAGAAAGGAAGCACCTGTGTTCCTGGCAGGTATGAACACTTCACATCTGTTACCCTTCACTTATAACACGGAATCAACAAAACTACCAGCATGTTTGTATCGAGGTAAGTGTTCATATCACTATAAGACATACTTCAAACTGTATTTGAATATGTAAATGATAGAAGATAATCATATATGCCCTTTATATAACATATATTGTTTTACACAGCAACCACCTCTCTCTCTCTCACACACACAACTGTGCTAGTACAAGTATATTGATATATAAAAATGTGGAAAAACAATGTGATATATATTGTTCATATAGAACATACACAAACATGAAAAAAGATGCGAACTATTCATTATATTACACATAAATATACTTTTACAAAACCTTTGTAATAGATTATCAATGGCTTTCCTCACCTCTACTACTGTATGACCACACATGGAAAACCAATTTTACACATGTCACATATACTGTTGGAAACACTTACACAATCGACAAAAGAGATTCGAGTGATGCTTTAGGGGCACTTAACCTCTACTACTACTAATGCTGCTGTATGAACACACACGTGAAAAAAATATCATATATCTCTCTCACAGCTGCAGGCAACGCTTATGTCTACGATAGTAGTAACTCAAAAAGACATCGAATTAGTACCTTACACTCTTCAAGTGTGAGGAGTCGAACATCCAGCAGTATTGGAGGTACAGGCTGCGGACGATGGGCGGTGGCCAGCTGGGTAGCTGCATATCTGGTGGTATGGGAGGTCATCTGGGTAGCTGTATGCCTGAGGGTGATGGGAGGGATGGCGGTGGAGGAATACACTTTCACCGGACACTTGTACCTCGGTGGTTTGGCAGCAGTCGGTCTCTTGTGCTTCGGTGGTGGCTGACTGGTGGCGATATTGTCCACCAAGTCCCCCAACTCTGCCATAATATACTGGGAAGTACTCACCTCCGACCACTTATGCCTTGGCTGCCTGGTCTGCCTCCTGGTGGCTTCCAGCAGTAGCTGGGCAGCATCTTTTTTCGACCAGGTGACTTGGGAGGCTGCCTGCCTGTGTCTGGGAGTCGGCTGTCTGGTGGTAGCATCTTCCAGCTGTGAGATTACAACCAGCTGTGTGTCTTGAGTTGTGCCGACGTCCGAGGGAGGTCGCCCTCAACGATGTTTATGGCCGTCATTACCGAGGTGTCCTCGTCAATGGTGGGCAGCGATGCAGGAGCACCATTGATAGCATGGATGATGTCATACATGTGCGCATATGCCCCCACCTCGTCATAGCTGCATGGAAGAGGTGTATCGGGCCACATGCTCTGGACCATACACCTCCCCGGCGGTATGCACTCCACCTGAACTTGTTCTTACATTGGAGAGTCACTCTCTGTCAACGAATGGTCGACACCATTACATTCTTCCACGAATGTT
The DNA here is from genome assembly GCA_029891345.1 of Dryococelus australis. NCBI lineage: Eukaryota > Metazoa > Arthropoda > Insecta > Phasmatodea > Phasmatidae > Dryococelus > Dryococelus australis. The sequence continues at coordinate 193,927,250 of CM057009.1, forward strand.
TGCTTCTCCCCGACATTGTCCAGTATGGTTTATGTGACACCTCCCCGACCTGGCATCACATTGACATACCTGTCCCCGACACGAACAGTAAACTCAAAGTGATGCACTGAAGGCAGCGAGCCAGACACACCAGTCATATAGTTCACATGTGATGTCACAAGTATTCGGACAATCGCAGCAGGAGATGTACAACAAGGGCATAAACAACTTCCCAGCACCTGTTACATATCAGGTAGCCCTCGGTGATCGCAGCTTGGGCATCTATACTGTTCACTTGAAGTAATTAATCACTTTTATATGGTACATACTCTTGCTGAGTAGGGCAGTCTCTACTCGTCGTTCCCCATCGTTGTGGTGTGTATGTGACCAGTACATTCCTCGGTCCATTGCCAGATCGTATCACTTTCTTCGTCATGGAGGGCAAAGTTAATTTGCCTGTCCACACACTGGTGCTCGCTAATATCTTCAAAGTCTGCACGTACTTTGAGAATGTAACCATTGGATGGTAGTTGACTGTTGGGATGCAAATTGACAATGGAACATCTGTCATACATGCTGCATGGTCGCACCACACTGTGGAATTCGTTCCAGGCATCCCGATAGGCCCAGGTATGATTTGCACCATAACATATCTGTACTTGCTGGTACCCGAGCTCCGGTCTGAACACTACTCTTCAGTAGCCCACATAATAGCATTTGTAGGGGTTACTATCTTCTGGCTGGAACTGGACACAGTTATGTTTGTTAAAACCCATGGTGGTGGCGGTTGACTCTCCTGGAAGCTGTGTTGACTGCAGGTCGAAGCTCATGGTTGTCTCTCTTGCTGACACTGACTGTGGGTGTGACACTCATTACTTCTAATAGGTAATTTGCAGCTAGAATCAGTAGAGCATTCTACATTTCTCTGGCCATGTTATGCGTATATACCGAGAGGCGGTCATATACTGGCTTACAGGTGGCCATACTCTGTTTTCATGACATAATCGAACTTGTGTACCGAGCCTGCAATTAGTGTGGTCATACACCGACCTGAACTTACTTACAGGCAGTCATTCGCTGTCTTCATGACCTACCCACACTCGTGTACCAAGCCTGTGCACTGAACATTCATTTTATGTACATAGATGCAGTCTCTGCGAACTTGTGTACTGAGCCTACAGCCTTCCATGTCCATAATTATGCATACAGAGTCATACTATACCCAAGCACCCTGACTTTGTAGTCATATTGTGTCCAACCTTCATTGCTCGTACTTTGTCCCCCTCTACCACCAAAGTGCCCTGGGTCCAATATCAGAGTAGTAGAGCATTCAGGCATGACATGCACTCATGGTTCATAGTGTCCCAAGACTTTTATGTGCATAATGAAGGCCAGTCATGCATTCTCTGTATATCGTGCACATCTGTGCTGCAATGAATACTCAGCCATCATTTCTGATCCGACAACAAAGATAATGCCAGCCTCCTCCAACATAAAGGTAAGTACATCATGTATTGTATCATAATCAACATTACCATCACTCAAATTAGGAAGTTAAAAAGAAACATAATTCATAACCACATCACACACATCTAGTATGACATTCAATAAGCCTTGTCATTTCCTCATTACATATTGTCAGGTTGACCGAGAGGTCTAAGGTGTCATATTTAAGCTCCGGTTCCCTGTGTAGGGTGCATAGGTTCTAATCCTACAGCTGACAAATATTTTCTGCTTCCTAGCTGGTGTATATAGTGTGTTTCCCATGATAGATAAGGATATTGGGTGTTCATAAAACGAGGGTGTATAAGCAGACACACTAGATCTCTAGCTGATTCATAGTTAGTCCGTTGTTTGAGCTGTGACAGACTTAAGAGTGTATCAATTTAGGTCAGCAGTTTGTACCATAGCTATGCATCAGCCAAAAACTTGTTGTGGAGCACAGTGAAACTGATGGCATACTGTTCAAGAGGGCAGAAGATTCTATCAGCTATTATGGCATATGGAAAGTTTAACTCACTTGCAACACTCGACAAAGAAACTGAGCTTGCATACTTGTCTAAAGAATTCCTTCTGAAGTATGCTCGACACGAAATACGCTATGTCTACAAATATCTACCTGCATATCTAAAATAGGACGAAGAGATATGCGACTCTTTCCCATGTACATAGTGTTTGCAAGTATGTACTACTGTTAAGGACACACCACATTCTAGAGGCTGGTGTAATGAACATTGGAAAAGTGCTGAAGGAGCATCCAACACTGAATACATTTCTTAGGAACTCATGAAGGACAGAGAGATGTGTACCTTGAGCAGCTGATGAGGACGTGGTAGGTGTCGACACTCTGACACAGGTTCGGCTGACAGTCACCATCAAGCTTGCAGTTATGTCCCTGGGAGCCCTTGGTACAGTGATAGAGACGTTCTGGCAGGGTGCGCTCTCGCACTCCTCATGATGGCAGGATCTTTCCTGGCTGCATTTGGTGATACACATGTATCTCAAAGAAGGACTCAAACTAGCAATACGATGGTTTTAGTATAGGGTTGGCCAGTTCAGTTGCCATCCAAACTTCGAAGAGTGAATAGCGGCTACTTGCTCTTCTTCGACGATAGAGGACAGATGTTTGTGTCGCTACTGCTAGGAGCTCTTTTCACAAAGCTGCCATGCCTGTCGACATGGGACTGGTTGTCCACACAGTAAAAAGTGTGAGTATGTGTATTGTAAAGAGTGTCTCTTACATTTTCGACAACATGATAGCTACAAAAGACATATTGCATCATGGAAACAGCTCCTTCCTGCATGTGTAAATCAGTATTTGCTGAAATTAAAGTATGCTGTATTTGGGGGAATACCTGAGAAAAACCAACAACATCTTTAAAGACATCATACCCAACTGTGAAGAAAATGGTAGGAGGACGACCTAGACATTCATGCAACTACTGTAACAGGACATTTACTCATACCGACACTGCGAAGAGACATATGAAGCATAAATGTAAGATGAAACCATATCGCACACCATATCAATTTGATAAGTGTCAAGATTTCTTCACTCATACAGACAATTTAAACATACATATGAAAAAGTGTAAAGACCTTGTACATGTTAAGCAATAAACCTGGTGCCTACCATATCGAGTAGTGGCACATCAACTTTCGACCTGAACAATCCTTCGGGGAGGAGAGAACAATGTCGCTATTGTGGTAAGATATTTAGTAGAAATAGCAATGCACAATTATATATGACATCTACCTACATGTCAGTGTAGTAAACCAGATATACTAACTAACTGAATTGGTGTTTATGGAATACTGAACTCACACTGACGAAAAATGATAATATGTACTTATATAAAGCGTATAAAATAGAGGGAATTCATTTTGTTGTTGATATCCGAAAAGTGAACATCGACTCGAGCGAAGATGGAAAATACTCCTTTCAACCATTTGATCATTTCTGCAAGAAGCCATTCTCGAACATCTACAATACCTGCCACCATGAAACTGGTTGTCCTATGAACACAAAGCAACCTACTTTAACACGTGAACAGTGCAAGTCTCAATTTGAACGTGATAACTTAAAAAAACAACTTGCATCATGTGATGGACTCTCTCCCCTACAAGCTAAATGATGTAGGTCCGCATTGGATACACTCTCACAATCGACAACAGCAGACCTTAACATTTCAGAGAAGTCTCCACAAGTACTTAGAGAATGGACCGCACCTCCTATATTGGATACTAATACACTATCACCAGCAGCCGCATCGATCATGGACTTGTACGATTCTCCACAGGCCTCCAGATATTTATGTTGCTGCCACTGCAAGACCTTTAGTATGTGTTACAGTGCCCATCAACATGAGAAACTAAACCTGGGGCATGTTCAAAAAAGTCGAGCTGGGGTCTTTAACTCGTAGCTGTTATAAGTGTGGTCATGAGTTTACATGTTATCAAGCAGCAGGAAGCATTCCACCCGAATCATCATGTAAAATATCGAACTATCGAACAATGCAGAAATTGTACATATGAAAAACCTATTACACTGGCACATGCTGCAAGCATACCAAATGAGAATGGGTTCATACTGAAAAAATCTGCTTTGCACAGTCTAATAAAGACTTATGTTACATCAGGCATGGCGAAAGATATTTTTAGATACCTTGAGCATATTAAACAAAATATAGATATACTTACAGATAAGCTGTAAAAAGAAGGTATAGTAAAATATAATATATGGGGAATGCCAATATACCAAACCAGAACAACACAATAATGAATTTAGTCAGAGCCTTCAAGACATAAAATTTGTCTCTGCATAACATGCACGACATCGAAGACAGTGTTGAAGCTAGTATACAGAAGATTTGTCAGGAGGAAGAAGAGTACACGGGAAAGAGTTGCGGTTGGACATTACAAAGGATCGATCATCTACAACTGAGAGCGAATTCACTTAGACCATTTAACAATTAGGTACATACCCCACTACAACTTGTCGCCAGCTTCGACTGGCAGAATGGAGGTATAAAGTACTACAACAGCAGAACGTCGCACATAGTGTGATATCGTTATTAATACATTAGGGGTCAGCCAGGAGGGGTCAGCTGTGAGGGGTTAGCACTGTGTACGACCTCCAGGATACTAGCATATGTAGTGCAACAACAATGTGGTAGAAGCAATAATATAAAAATAGTTGACTGCTTCAAGTGTAGTCTCATTGGGTGAAGGAGTAGCTACATTGTCTTGTACAATGCTTAAATCTCGCTGATGTAATGTGTGTTATAGGCTGTTCATGGTAAAGTGAGCACTTTTGAAAGCACACTCATTTGGAATAATAATCAATAAACTGTTTTTATTATAATTTTTACATAAATTTCCAAGGGTGGTGGAATATATAAAAATATACACTGCTTTTATTACTTACTTGGCATTATTTGTTTGAAATGGTTGTTTAAGGATAAGAAATGCCTAAAAGGAAAAAGTAACTAAGGCCTCAGAAGTGCTCACATGGCCTATAGTAGGTAGAGATCACAAAGTCTAGACCTAGTATATATACCCATGCTACTGCTTTGGGAAGAACTTAAGTTTTGCTTCACATGAAGATGGTGGATGCTGATACAAAGCCTACCGTACAGCATGTGTCTATGGATGTACCTTCCTCCATGGTTAGAAAACAGTGTTGTTCCTGTGGGAAGATTTCCAGCAAAAGCTGCCATGCTCATCATCATGAGAAAAGCATGTGAGTAAAAGTACCAACCTCTAGAATACTAACATGTGATGTGTGTGGTATGACGTTTAATAGAAGTGATAATCTAAAGAGACACACTGGTATGTGTAATGGTACTGCACTTTTACTTGAACCGAGACAGCGTGACAAGGCTAACCTTCCTGCAGATTCATCACGTAAACTAACGATTGTCTGAGCACCTATAACATTACATGGGCCTGCAAGGTGTTCCAAACCAGTGTGCGAAGAAGGAACTACGAGTGTTGCAGAGCATGAACCCTACAGACCGTCAGAAGTTGCGAACGAAACCCCTGCACAGCTAACATGTAAGGTAAAAAACGGAGATGCTACCCAGGATGCTGAGAATGACAATGTGACTTCCAAGTCCGCTGAGAACACCAATGTGACCTCCAAGTCTGCTGAGAATGACCATGTAACCTACAGGTCTGCTGGTGATGATGCATATTCTCTGATGATGACATGCCGACATTTGCAAAGCGAATGCATGTTGCGGAGACCTACTTACAGTTGGGATGAAAGAAACACAGTACTCCAGTCCAGAGGTACCTCGCAAACCACCGAACTCGGAAGAAAAAGAACATAGATGCAGACATGTATCGTGAACCTTCTGCGAAAAGTGATGTGAAGTCTGACTACTCTGAAGACCCCAATGATATAGTTTAGATACTTCAGTGGTTCGTTTCATTGCAGAGAGGTGGATATCTGTCTGTGAGCAGAGAGATAAATTCAATCATTAATGAATTTATTGAATTATATGTGTGTTTGTGTGATTTATTACACACACACATACACACACACACACACACACACACACACATATATATATATATATATATATATATGTATATATATATATATATAACATTTGTTTTTAATTAATACCATCTAAGAAATGTACCTCCTGCTATGTCTTAGCAGGCATCTTGTTGCACTCGCTTCCCGACGAACGACATTTGTTGTTATGTGTATGGTGTTATCGCCACAGATAAACACAGCAGAACACCTTGAATGCTGGGCTGAACATGCATTGGCGACTTTTGTGTCAGCATGTTAGATGTAATTTACTAAAATTATTTCCATAAATTGATACTGTAATGCTTATAGTAACTATTAAGCGACCCTTGCCGACACTGACAGTGTTACAGACTCTTTGACCATTGATTCCATCTTCATATTGTAGTGTACACCATTACAGTAGCACCATAGGCTTGTAGCAACTCTTCGGAATGCTGTTGGTGTTGCAGATGGTATGTCTTCGACGATTGATTCCATCTGTAGTAGTGTGTACACAGTCGTAGTAGGTGTAAAGGTCTGCGTTCCACCACCGTGCTCGTTGACAAACAGACATCTTTTGATTTTCGCCTGTTCACACTGCATGATAGTTTGCATTGCTCGTCTCGGTTTGTTTCAGACTGTCGCTGTGTGTGGTGCAAACATCATCGTGGTTACCTTATCTGGTCGTTCCCTTCCACAACAGTAACATTGATATCATAATGTGAATCTTCAGAGACCCTTGATAATGCTGGTAGAGTTACAGAGGGCAAGTCTTAGGAAATATTGTAGCAGAGCAGTGATCACAGTAGTAACATAGTAGCGGCTCTTCTGCCAGCATCGGCTCTTGCCGATAATGGCAGAATTACACAGTCTTCAACTCACTGAGTCCATCTATAGCGATCGCAGTTGCAATATTGATACTATTGTAATTCCTTGGAGGGCCTTACTGGTGTTACAGATGGTAAGTCTTGAATCATTGATTCCATCTGCAGCCGAGTAAAATTAATCGCAGTATTAACATTGATACTGCAGCGACTGTTCGGACGGCCTTGCTGTTTACAGATGGTAAGTCTTCAACCATTGCTTCCATCTGTAACGAGTACACAGTCATAGTAGTAGCCATAACAATCCATGTTCCACCACCATGCTTGTCGACATGGATGCTCGCTTGTTCACACGGCATGTTAGTTTGCATTACCCTTCTTGGGTTGGCTGTGTGTGTGACGCAAATGTCAGAAATGTTGGTTATCTTATCACGTCGATTGCTATCTAGCCTGCTAAGTTGGTATCTTTACACTCGTTTATCTTACACACTCAACTTAGTCTTCATTCGAACTGTGATCTTGCAAGGTACATTGATTCGTCGCACCATATGGGTAAGTCTTGCACACGACGATTGTAGTTACTATCTTCATGTCATTTGACACTGGTGCAGTTAACGAATGTCTTGTTTATCGATGAACGACAAACATTTTATTTGCACATCTTGTTATGAATCTTATCCATGTGGGTGAACACAGCATTTCAGTTATCACATTGGATCAACTTTCATGTCGGCATCATTACCCTTGTTTACTAAAAGTATTTTTTTCACACATTGATTCCTTAATTCTTGTTGCGAATTCTCTGCTCCATGATGAACTACAAACCTTGTCTGTGCATGTCTTGTTATGATTATACAGGTTATCGCTACAGGTGAACACCACATCGCAGTTATCACAGTGGAACAATATGTATGCTGAGCTGAACATGTAATGGCAAATTTCATGTCAACGTGCACTATGACTTGTACTAAAAGTATTTCTACAATAGTAACACTGTAATGCTGTTGCCGATGCTGGTGGTACAGCTGCTAAATATTTACCAATTGTAGCAGAGTACACGTTAGTGGTAGCCCTTTGTCCTGTTGCAGATAGGTGTTTGTAGATGGATTACGTGTCATGCGAGAAGGTATTCTTTAGGCAGGCGGTCACTATGGGTGATGTCGTGCATTACAGCATTTGCTAAAAATATATCCACACTGATATCGTTGATACCATGATGTTTGTCAGGGATCCTTGCTGTTGGCGATTCTGGTGGTGTTAGTCTTCAACCGCTGATTCCCTCTGTAGGTGAATGTAGTGCGACCTGCTTGTTACCTATGACTGGCAGGCTGTAGGTATTTGTTGTTGGTTCATTGCATGATGCGCGCAATACTTAAATACACAAAGCCATTTTTTTATTATAAATATTTTTTCCTTTCGTGCACTCTAGTGGTTGACTGGAGAGACTCAGATGGTGAGAGAAGGCAGCTGTCTGTAGGACCTGAGTTCGAGGAGTGCCACAGGTTATCACTATGGGTGAACACCACATCACAATTATCACAGCGGAACTGCTGGACGAAAACTGCCTGTAAGTATGCTCATTGAGGGTTCGAGTGCAGGCAGGGTTGACAGAGTATGACTACTTGTTGTAATTGCCCTGAAGGTTCGAGCATAGGCAGAGTCGACAGAGCATGACTGCTTGTAATTGCCTTGAAGGTTCGAGCACAGGCAGGCATGGTCGAAAAGTATGGCTGCTTGTAATTGCAAAGTCTTGTTACATGATGTAAGTACATGCATCGAAGGTTCGAGCAGAGTCATGAAGACAGAATAATGCTCTGTCGGTACACGAGTGCAGGTAGGGTCGACAGAGTATGACTGTCTGTAATTACAAAGGCTCAGTACATGAGTGCAGGTCGGAGGCAATGTATGACTACAATTACGAACATGGCATGCTAGTTTGCGACGTCTTGACTGCTGGCTGTGAAGTTGGCCTCTCAACTTCTCGTACATCTTACACGATCAACCTATTCTTCATTTGAACACTTCCTGCTGCGTGTGCATGCAAGGTATACAGTTATTTTGCCTTCACCTTATGGTTAGGTGTTTTAGATGATGGTTATTCGTGGCATTTGGCAGTGGGGCCTTGCTTCCCCGACGAACGATTGTCTATTGACTGCAGGAGAAGATGTAATGACTTCTTTCAGGTCGGTGTGCATTACCTATGAAATGATTGGACTCTCTCTTCTCTCTCTCTCTCTCTCTCTCTCTCTATGGGACGTGCGATACACATTTTCAATAATGGTGCACTGTCTCCACCGTCATCAGGGTACATGACTTATTTCTAATATATATTGTATAAGTGTGTTTTCAAGGGCGGTATAATGGCAGTGTTCCTTTCCCAGTAGATAATGTATATTGAATATGGAACAGTGGGGCGGTCATTTCACTCTGTGCTTCTAGCAAGCTTACGTCGAGATGCGCTCGCAACCTGTACGTTTTCACTTATACACCGGTTAAGGTAAACCTATGTTCTTTACGTTTTGCGTCTGCGGATTACATACTGTATTGTGATACTTGCCATTACATTTGTGTCAAGCAATTCATGGGTAATTCTAGTTTCGTAATAAGCGCGACTTTTATGTCGACATGTGTGATACCTCCTCTTCCTTACTTGGCATTGACAATTCGTTTTGTAATGAGCTTACCATTCTTACATTATAAATGTCGAATACTATTTGCTCCAGCAGTTTCATCTCAAGCTCTCTCTTGCACGAATACAAGTGTATGTTGTTTCGTATTTTCTTGTGGTACAAGGCTGTCTAGCATCAGCGAGGGCGGCGTATGTAATGTATAGAGTGTCCGTCTTTACAGTATCAGTACATTGCGACTAATTGCGGGGTGCAGGCTGGTCCCCAGTGGTGGAGGTGTACAGAGTACAGACTAGTTGCGAGCATTGAAGGCGTGAGTGTAGGTGAGCGAGAGAGAGATAGAGAGAGAGAGAGTATGATTGCGAGTGCCGTGTATGCCTGTATTTAAGTACGCACATTGCTGGTTCGGTACTGGGTAGATTGTCTGTAATTACCAGCATTGAAGCTTCGCTACACGAGTGTAGGTTGGAGACAGAGTATGACTATAAGTACACATTGGTCGTGGGGTATGACTTCCTGGAAGGCTCGGTACTTGTGTGCAGGTCGGAGGATTGTCTGTAAGTACATGTCGGATTATGAAGTAGGGCTGCCCGGAAGGCTCGGTACACGAGTGTATGTCGAAGACAGAGTGTGATTACCTGTCCGACGGAAGGGGTCGGTCGATGCATGCGATTATTTTGGTTCGTATGATGGTCCTTCTGACCAGGGCGGTCTAGCATCGTACAGCACTATGCGCTTGTGGTGGTTGGTAAGTACTTATAATAATTTTTTTCTTTAGTTCGGTGTGGTGGCCATCCAGTTCCAACAAACTTCACAAATGGTATATTTTTTTCGCCTCTGCACACGTGCGTTTGTTGGTAAAAGCTTTTTTGTCTGCGTGTGTAGTGGTCACTCAGCAGAAGGCTCGCAGCATGGTACCAACCAGATGCAGCTGGAAACAGCGCAGCCTTCCTCCAAAACCAACACTGGAAAGACAGCTATCTTGGCAAACTCCACACCGCAGATATCTCCCCCCCCCCCCCCCCCGTTGAAGAGCCACGGTGCACCAAACTAAAACAAAATCAAAAGCGAACAGTACCACCGAAAAATAAAATAAAACTGCAAAAAAAATTAATAAACAATTTAGACTAGGGCAGTAGGAAGACCGTGCAGAAAACAAAAGGATGAACCAAATTACAGATAACAACGTAAAAGAACACTCCGGTAACACTCTAATCTTGAAACAATAAATAATCTCATTTAAATTTAAGCAAAATTGAAAATTACTTAACCAAAATAATTTTTGATGTAATAAGAACAAAAACCATTTAATGAAATAAACTAGACTCTGGGCATGGAGCTCTGTGATCTTCTAAACTGTGACATTTAGTTTACAAAAATAAGGGGCCGTCCCATTCAGGCCACTGACACAAATGGTCTGGTCGTGTGGTGGTGCGCCCACAAAGGACACACCTTAAGTTATGTGGCAACACACACACCCTTAGAGGACCATTAGAACCCCGTCACCCGCTCATAAAATCCAAGAAAAAACTGTCACCTGGAAGTCGGCTAGCTTACAAAAAAATTAATCAAAGCAAGCCAGTTGCAAAATTAACATTAAGTTGATTATTTTTATAAAAACAATTGCGAGTACCAAAATGTGCATAACCACAACAGGAAACCAAGAATTCCATTAAAACAACACCAAAAGCATCAATTGAACAAGAGTAAAAAAAAAAAAAAAAAAAACCTGGATGTGACAAAAGGGAATAAAACCTGTAAACAAATTAAAAATGCAAAATCTCAATACTCCTGAAATGAGTCAACCAATAAACATGAGCAAAATAAATGGAACGAAGCTCGGAAATAAGATGTACATATTCAAAACAAGTCCAAAATAAATCACAAGGCAATTGATAACGGTGTGAAGAAAATTGCCATTAAAGATAAACCAAACGGTGTCAGTGTAGCACATTTTAAAATATGCACTAATCAACATAAAATAAACAACAGTTACATTATTTAACAAAATGGTCTTGCTTCAAACACTTAAAATTCACTGCGACACATAGGGCCAAAATGTATCGTCTCGTTGGTAGTACTACGACACTAGAAATCCCAAGCCCGGCCATGTTGTGACACTCGCCAAGAACGAAACAAACTAACGCCGTGAAAGTTACGTGATTGTATGTAAACAACAAGATGAACCCAAAAAAAAATAACGATACTTTCATCAATAATTAAGTGGGATACATACAAAATAAATAAACAATGCAATATAACCATTGCATAAAGAAATTCTTTTGCACTATAAACTCATTACACAGAATATAAGGTTACACTTTGAAATGTAAACAAAACATACAGGTCACAAAGGTAATTATAACTGCACGTACCTGATTACAAACTCCTAGCACTAGCATAATTAGGCCTACATACCTGATGCCGAAGGAAAACACCGAAATACAGCATATTACCTGCATGCCAAAACCCAACAACTAGGAACTGGTGAGCACAAACGGAACAAAAGTTTAAAACACCGAACTTAATTTAACTAACTAGAACATAGTAGCACAAATAGTAACATTCTACCAAAAAGGTACCGCAAATAAAATATCGTACACTAGAAAGTAAACAAATACTTCCTAGCTACCAAGGTCACATAGCCACGAACAAAGATTATATAAAACTATGAAAAACTTATCTGGAACAAAATACACGACATAAAAAAACACTGTAACTCGTCAACTTAAAAAAATAAATTAAAATTAAACCACAAAGAATATAACAGTTACAAATAACATTAAAATAGAAAAACTCAATTCTGCAAAAAATTAATATTATAAGAAATTTAAATTGATGTACATGCATACAACCACAAAACCACACAAAACTCTCCTTAGTGACCTTGCAGAAATAAACAACGCTGTGCTAGCACTTTTTGTGCCGCCACGTCCGTCCATGCGACCATAACCAAAATACACATAATATTGACGAGTCCTTGGCACAAACACATCATAAAATAAGCCCCGAAACGACGCATCATAAAACTGAGACACCCAAACATGGTCAAGAAAAGCCAAAGGACTCTACAACAGAAATAAGAAACCTGGAATTTGCCATAAATAAATGCCAAGCTGTAGAGGGACGTGGGGCACAATGTAAAAAAATAATCAATCACCGCACATAAATATTCACGATATTTGCCTCAACGGCAGTTGATCAAAACAGGGCACACTTGCCACATAATATTTTAAAAGTGACAAGAGGAATCTCGAAATAAGAAAACTATCATGACTGTGTGGCACTACTAATCTTTAAATATATTTTTATCCTTTCATATCCATTTTTGAGAAACATACTCTTTCCATACCAAAGGGTAAAAGGAAACAGAACAGAAGTTATAATATAGTTAACATCCTTGTATGGGCAATAAAAAACATAACCAAATCTCACATGTCCACAAAAATAAACACATTAATATAATTATAGCTTGAAATCAACAAATATATTATATCAAAACAAAATTATGGATATCAAACTAATTCGGAAATGTCAATTACTTGAAAAGTTTCAACTAACATGGAGGTGCTCCCCTTACAAAAGGTCGTAATGATAAGCTTAAGTACATACCAAACGAAAACATATAGGGAAAAACACTTTCATTCCATTAAATTAAAATGTAGTTGTAAATACTATTATTCGTTGTTTTACATAAACAGAAAAATCTGAGTATACATAATGATTACTTTATGCAACGAGAGTAGAACATAATCATCCAAATTTTACTTTAGCCACAGGACTATGTCCATAGAGTTTAAAAAATAGTTAAATAATAGTTTTAGACTTCAAAGCAGTCTGCATTCGGTGATTTTGACACATCCTCAAAGAAACTAAGTATTTGTAGCGACTTAGCATAGTTCAGAGGTTAAGTAGTAGAGTGCCGCGAATAGAGCAAAAACTTGTTTCACATACTGAAACAAACAACATCGACGTTGCCGTCATAGAATGGTACTTAAAACATAAAGTAGTATCGGAATACCGGGAACTACGAGGGCTTGAGAACGACTCGGGGACCCTCACACAGGAGGAATAAAAATCAAATCCAAATACATGATGAATAATTTGGAGCACCAGAAGAGAATAATAGCTACCACACACAGAAAAGGCTTAGCCCTACTCTACGTGTTTTTGGAAAAAAAAAAAAAAAAAAAAAAACTATGTCCCTGCAGGGATCATCACTGTCGCAATCCGACAAAACACCGTCATGCTGGAGATGAGCCAAGCAGAAGAGTGTCGGTAAAATATGCTACACACTATGCTGTAGCGGCAAACGAAGGCACAAAAAAAAAATAGATAAAAAAAATATAAAAAAATAAAATAAAAGTTTGGGCTCAGAAAGTTCTGAAGTAGCTACTAGGTGTCGCAGAAGGTTTACAAGGGACGTGCAGACGAAATATGCCAGCAACGATCAGCAGCGGTCACATGAAGAAAAGGCATTTTTTATGTGAAGTATTGCAGTGGGCACGTGATGACCCGAAGACTTTGCCATCACGGCGATAACAGAAACTGAAAGTGGAGGGGGTAAGCTACCGATGCCAAGACAAAGAATCTGCCAACGACGCAGCGTACATTTGTTGAAATACGAAACGAAGTGAAGGAACACAGGCTTGAACGCTCTAGCGAGATTTAAGATTGTAACTTTCAAAGCACAAATCCTAAACAGAATAAAAATTAAACTTACAAAAAGAATAATCAAATTATAAAATATAAGTGAACCATAATTAATTGGCCGAAAAAAAATTCAATAATAATCGCTTATACGGCCACATTAACCTAATTTCAAAATAAACATAATATTTAATAACACGAACGCTGGCAGAAATAAATGCCTGACCACTACATTTCCATTTCGAATTAAATAACTGTTAAATATTTCCAACATAAAATAAAAATATTATTTACTGAACCAAAATACCTAAATCATTACCAATATATATCTCAAATAATTAAAATGAGTATAAAGTAATTAGTTACTGCAATAATCAAAATAATAAATATAACCAGCCGATTAATAAAGACACTCACAATCGTGCTAATTACTGTAAGTGTAAAAGTATTCTTGAGACAGATATAAATTAAGTTAGTTATCAGGGACATTAATATTTATAAAATTCGCAATTGCAATAACTGACCAAAATAGTAAAAATTAAGTTTCCGAAAAGTTAAAAAATAGAATTGTTTCATATAAAATTACAGTGTCATACCATAAAACGGCACAATATTATAACAGCTTAGACTATCACTAGATAATTCTACCGGTGACGATCTAGCTTCCACCACAACAGCCGAAGAAGTGAAAACCTTTCTTATAGAATGCAGGCTTATATCCGGTTTTCAGTACCGAACAATCAATTTTTGTTAACCATCTCAACTGTCTCAATACACTATGTGAAAATTATTTACCAGATCTGGGATTCGAAACCACGTTCCCTTATAGGGGAGCAGAGCTAAATCCACCACCTTAGACCGTTCGGCAAACCTGTTATTTGTATTAGTGCAGAAATTTGAGAAAATCGCATCATGGATTATTGCCTCACTCTTTCGAATGTTCCAGACTGTACCCGAATAGCATCACCCGCTACACGGACACGGTGTTCAAGTGTTTGCACATCTGGAACTGGCTCCGCATACACAACACTTTTCAAATGCCCCCCCCCCCCCTCAAGTATAAATCAAGGGGGTTTAGGTCCTGTGGCCGCGTGGGCCATACAACAAGGCCACCTCGTCCTATCCATCTTCCGAAGAAGCTGTTGTTGAGGTGTTTACGAACAGTGCGGAGGATGTGGGCTGGCGCTACACCATGTATCAGTCACATTACGTGTCGGGTTGCTAACAGCACATTCTCAAGCAGCAGAGGTAGAGTGTTCCGCAGGAAGCACACTGTGAGTGTTATGAGAGAATGATGTCGTTCATGAGTGACATCTACTGTGGCAAAAATGCATTTCCGGACATATGTTGATATCAGAGTTTGGTTCCTTTTCCGGTCAGGAATGACCTCCTGAAGTTGGTCCCTTTAGTTTCCGTTCACCTGTATATCTTATGAACTTCCTTTACCTAGTTTTTGTAAAATGGTATCAGCTTGATGTCTATATGCTAAATATTTATCGTAATAAAAATAAATTGATTTTTACAATGTTCATGTAATTTATTTATTCCTTTTCCACTTCATTTATCGTTCATTTTATTTATTAATCTAATCACAATAATTAAATCCAGGCAAATGCATTTTCGGCAAATTGAAATTTTTAAAACCCAATTAATAATTTTCTGCTATTATGTTCAGAATTCAAAAAATAATTAGGAATAGCAGTTAGAGCTCTTATTAGATAGTGCTATTAATAATTTAGGGCTATTAATAACAAAGTGAGGAAATGTATTGTTTAACATATTCTTTATATTAACATTTTCACTATAGTAATTTTTATTTCCAGAATTTTATCGCCATTAATAATACCCTATAAATTAATTTCCATTGATCATCCATCCAAACATATTCTTTTGTTATATATATATATATATATATATATATATATATATACAAGGATATATATATATATATATATCCTTGTATATTTCCTTGGCCAGATTTCGGACATCTTGTTAAATAATTATTTTTCTGTAATATTTCATAAATATCATGATTTTTAGATTTAAGTCACTCATCCTTAGGTCGTTCACGGCATATCTTTGTTACTATCTTCATACATTTATCACCAGTTGATTGTCTTGGATAATTATAATCTGGTGACTTTTGATAATGATATTTGAATAGTATTTGTTTAAAAAAGGTATTTATTATAATTATAATCATCAACATACTCATCTTCATTAATATATTTCTGAGTAAGCCTTTTAAATTACAATTTGCTCCTTTATAACCTAATTTTTTAAATAATACAATCATATTTAAATTCTACTTCAGGATTACCAATTTCAATTATATTTTCAGTTCCTTTTATTTCAAACACATTATAATTTCTATCATTTAAATTTTGGAAAGTATAAAATTTTAACAACTATAGGAATTAAGAAGTATTAAAATTGTTACTTTCTTTAGTAATTTTTTTATATTTTTTCACCAAAATTTCCTAATGCCTCTATTAAAGGCTGATCTTGTTTTTTATGTTATTCATAACCAACGTTTTTTCTTCTTTATATAGTATAAATTTATCTGCTAATAGATTAGATGTATAAAGTTTTTTTTTGTTATATCTTTGTGATTATTTTTTATTTAATAATTTTGATTAAAAAATAAATATGTATAATATATAAGGTTATTTTTGTATTTTGAGTGTATGTATTTGCATATACATATGCATATATGTTCAATACTATGTAAATTTTGTTTTTGAATTATTTGTTTTTATATATTTTTAATTGTGTATTTTTATATATTATTATAATAAATGATGTTAACTAAAATTGAAAGTTTTTTTTATAGACAAACGATTTCACCAACTGATCAAACTGAATAATAATTCAATAATTATAATTCTAAGAAAGAATCTGTCATAGTGTTCGCTACCTTTGAAAACCTCCCTGTCTGGAATTGCATGTGCTTACATAAACACACTGTGGCCTGCTTTTAACCAGTTTTCTAGCCCACGGGCTTTTTACTTTGTTTATTCTTTGTTATTAAATAACGTAAATTTAAAACCACTATTTGATCGAAATAAACCCTAAGGCATTCAATAATTTATAATTAAAATATAAAATTATAACTTTCCAAGTGTAAAACATGAACGCTAAATGTAGTGTAATAAATTTCAATGATGATAATTTTGGTACTGCTAACTACATAACTACTTCTTTGAAATGTATGTATTACAGCAAATTCTCCCGGATGTTGAGTAAGTTAAGATAAATTATTAACGAAATTTACTTTTGCTCTAAATTTTTCGTATCTAGTCTGTGAAATTTTATTTAAGTTTCCCAAAGCATTGGTTTAAATTTTTCGCTGCTCAGTTACCTCGTGGTTACTGAATACTGCTTCTACTTTTGCTGCATAACTCAGCGAAAATAAGTTTGGCAAGGAATAAGATAATGTTTCTCTAACGACAGGTGGGATTCGGAAACATCGCCTATAATTAAAATTAGTCCTCTTATTGTATGGCGTGCCCTTTAGCAATTAAGTAAACCTTTGTTGTTATTGCCATTGACACGCTAGAATCCCTGGCATTTTTAATCATAACGATACCTCGCTGACTCTGTAGAGCACGAGGATTAGAGTCCCGACAGGATCAGAGATTTCTCCGGGTTCGTGTGTGGTTGTTACTGTATTGCACACGGAGTCATATTTTAAGAAATATTGTTAATGAGATTTTTAAAATTGTAAATTGAATTTAAACTACTGCAACTGTAAAATTTCTTAACTCTATACATGTAACTTTGTTTTAATAAAACCATTTTACTAACAATAAATGTATAATTTCATTTGTATTTCGTGTAATTCTACATACTGGCATTTATAAATAGAGTAAAGCAGCTTGTTATTTTTCAGTGCCAAATGTTAAGCTATTTTTTCCTTAAAACACATTGAGTACTAGTATTAAATAACTTAAAATAGTTTAGAATAAAATGTATTCTCTAGATACGTACGAAACATTTATGACGATACCTGAATTGTGGCTACTTAGAGATCTATCCTCCGAATAGCATATTCGGTGTCCGGACCTTTAGATTGCTTTTTCTTAAGCTGGCAAACCGGAAAAAACAGAGCGGTAAGGAGGCTAACTATAGCGATTCTCTCACTGAATTACTTGATTCAGTGGACAAGATTGGAGAAGGAGGAAGGAAAATCAGAAATAAATCTAATAATTTTGAAGTGTATGGGTTAAGGAATAACTATTTAATACATTCGCCTATTAAAGAATAATCTGGATTTTTTGCCGCCATTTAGTTTAAAAACCGTTGTAAGTTGAATTAAAGTTGCGGATTAGGTGTCCACGCAAAGTTTGACTATAAATAACAAATATTTTTATAAAAATATATCGGAGTTACAGCCTGATCCTCAAACACGCCGATTACATGACCCAATAATTCACGGTGTTTGCCGTTATGAAGAAACGTTTTTTGACGCTCAGTTTGCAATCGTCCTTGCTAATTTAATACCGACTTTCGGAAATAAAATTAAGACAATTAAAGCGAAACAGCACATAATTTAACTCATCTTTGATAATTTGTTTATGGGGCGAAATTTTTATTATATGATTTTTAAATCTTTGTATTTTTGTTTTACATTTCCGAAATATTTTTAATGTTAGTTCTTTCTTATGGTGTATTTTTACACTATATTTCTTTCACAGGTGAGTTCACCAAGATCACGAAGATCATTTTTACTAAAACGCGTGAATACTAAAATGTCACTACAAACATACGAAAAAACTAACCAAGTGCCATCGGCTCTACTGAATAAGTGGCTGATAGTTATTGTGTTGTTTTTCAGAGATCGTAATATACAATGTCTGACTGAATACAACGGATAGCCTATTTAGATTATATATATTTGCCTATTTTAATTAGAAGGGGTTAATACAGGCCCTAAGTGTAAGCACACTATGAAGTTGTATAATTACATTGTCACTGGTAGAAAAACTTCTGCATATGAGGCCGTAAATTTCAAAATCCATCATAAGTGATTTTCAGTAAAGCTAACGTGTTATTTATGATACCTATTTTCACTCATGTATGGTGGTTATCTGGCAATTGAATGTAAATAAAACATAAACAATGAAAGAAACAAACGTTGACAAAGTAATTAGGATGATGAAACTTTACAGGAAAACCACGGATAGGCAAATTTTTCAGATGACTGTTTGCGATCAGGCTATTTTGGGTGTAAATCATTAATCATCAGAGCATTCTACGATGAGAGGAATATAAGAATGAATTGAACAGCTTAATTTAACTAAATCAATTTATTAGTAATTGAAGTGGGCAAAATGTTTAATATCGTCAATACGAAATCGCTTCTTACTTTAAAATAGAAACAGTTTTTAAGTTTCTGGCCAATATTCTGAGCAAAGAAAGTTTCACACTGAGTTAGAGTTGTATTAAAAACAATAATATGTGGCCTACGCGTATAAATTCTAACACTGAATTATATTTTACATAACTATCTCATTACTGTCATCACTTAACACGCCATCACTTTATATTTCCCTGTCCTTTTTTAATATCACATTTTCATTGTTATATATTTGTTACCTGTTTCAGTTTTGTAGTGATCGAGCTGTTCAATATAATTCCAACCCACTGTAAAAACACTTTCTTCGTTGCAATACATAATTTGTTGCCGCTAAAAAAGTTGTTTAAATATGATCCAGTGCCAAGAAGATTTGCTCAAAATCAATTTCTGTTTTAGCTATATAGTAATCAGCGGCGTCTCGCTAGGGCGGGCAAGAAAGACAAACAGTGCTTACCCAGACAGTTTCCTGACAATGATATATTTAAAATAAATATTTAATTCTAACTTATAATTACTTTAAGGTAACTTTTCACTCATGCAGTATACATTCTACCACAGGAAACAATACTGTACATTATAAGAAAACAACTCGTTGGCTAGCAAAACCAAGACGTTTGTTCAGCAGGATAGTGGTCGCAATGGTTTTCCGGCCGACGGAAGGGAGGATGGGCAAGAAGACCGCCAGGTGAGGAGCGGGGGCCTATGGCTGCGTCAACCTGTGTTAGAAGCTACGATGGTAGTGCTTTCTTCACCGAACTGAAGCGGACATAGCCGAAGCTGGCCTAGCCGCATGCAGTTACCGTGGTGTAGTTTACAGTAACTAGATCGATCCGTGGGCAAGTTCGCGCGCACATCACGAATCGTACTGTTTTTTTTTTAAATTTAGTTCTAGTGCTGAGAATGTTATACATATTCGTGCGCTATGTCTACCCTACATAAAAATTATAAAATTACCATGTGAGACTGAGAACCGAGTAGATATAATGAGTACAACAGAAATATGTGGATGTAAGTGTGGTGTGTGTGGATTATGAGTGAAGCATTTTTCCAGCAGTGCTTTCACTTTTCAGGAAAGATGAGACTTCATAAAGAGGGTAGGTCCACACCTTAACTTACGATCACGACAACACGCTAGAAAGGTAATTTTGCACATCATTTCCAAAAAAAAAAAAAATGTTTATCAAAAACACTCTTGGTTAGCTGGATGTAACAGCCTAAACGAACTGTTTTGCTGGGTAGGTTTATTGTTTTCAAAGGATGTTAACACGTGGACTGCAACTGGGTAATGTGGCCTTAACAATCTGTGCAATGCTGTTCATAAACACGAGTGTTCTGAAGTCCACATATATTCATTTTTTGGCTCTTAAAAATTTTGGTAAAAATAGAGTTGATTGCTTTCCATCTTTACACAAACGAATAATCATTTTTCCTGTCTACACTTCTGTACAAACAAAGTTGTTCCGTATGTAAATACCTCACAATTGATGGGTAATAAAATAATATTGATTTTGAGTGGGCATGGTTCCGGGTTTTTATGAAGGTATCTTGTAATATTTTTCACTCAGGCAAATTTTATGTTAAAAAATATTAATATTTTTACAAGCGGTGTATTTTATATTTAGGTACGAAAAATGTTTAAATGTCACCATTTTGCACCTTGAAAGCCCAATTTTCCCGGGGAGGAACCTTCCCCCCACCCCCTCCCCCTTTATTGGGGAGATCAACGCCACTACTGCCCCCTTCACACAGTAGCTTGCCCATGAAATCAAAGCACGCATCGCCACTAATAGTAATGATTATGATAACGCAGCACTGTCGCTAGAATAGTTCAGACAAAGTCTTTGTGGTAATGTCAACTACGCTGTCAAGGAAGTTTTGTGCTCAGAGAAAACCGAGGTTAGCGAATAAGAGAAAACTAAGAAATATTTCAAAATCATGTTCACTAAGAAAATAACTAGGATGGGCCCAAGACTCGAATCCGCATCCTATGTGTTACTAACCTAAAGCCCGCCACCAAACGACTACTTTGTCTTTTTACGTGCATATGACTTTTGAACCGTAGTTTATGTGAGGTAGTAACATGGGCCATTATATAATGTCAGCTTTAAGGAAGAATTGAGATTGGTGAACTGGAGATTTACTGCACTTCAGAATGACATTAAAGGTCTGCAGGAGGACTGCACAATTGCACTGTTGCAGTTCCGTAACTGCAGAATACATTGGTTTATGTATGTTTGTGTCGGGACAACAGTAACGTACTGAAAAGTACGCCAGAAAACATTTTAGCATCACTAAACCGTTAGTATTGGTTCGAAGTAATATTTCTTTACTATGAATAAAAGCAGCTCAAAGAATGTTAGCTTCTTTGCGTAAAAGGGAGGTAGATTTGCCTAAAATAGTAACTTACAAAGAAAATATTTATTAACAGCCAACCTATGTATTTGTAACCTTCTCTTAGAATTAAAGCAATATCGTGTTACTGCAAACAATACAGCATCAAATAAACGGTTTACTTTGTAAATAATTTTTTGATTGCATTTCCAAAATGTTCACGTAAAAGTCTGTCATCGTCAAATAACTTAAATAGTTCAACTGACACTTTTTTCTTCAATTGAACTGTTTCGATGTTGCTGACAACTTTACCATTCTTCACTATTCACTTAGCAGCTTCTATGTCAGTTTTGTAATGAACTTCATCCCTAAAAAAAACAGTATTGAATAAATTAATTTTTGCAGTCAACCGTATATTTAAATGCAATTTTCTTAAATGTAATGAATATTTTGCTAAGCATCTGCCATTTCAGGAGCAGGGATGCTACTTGATCCAGAACCACTACCGTGAAATATTTTTATCATTTTGGATGATGACAGTTTGAAACTCACTGCCTAATATATTCTTTGTGGAAAATTACAAACACTTTTTTAGAATGATGTTCAAATTTTAGCTACAAAATTACCTAATAGACCAAAAACTTGTTACTTTATCTATGCTAGCTTGTTGTAGCACTATAACCTATTTGATCACTGTTTCTCATAGCATTGTTAAAAGTTTTATAAGCTGTAAATGAGGAATTATAATACCAAATGTATCACAAGTACGTATTTCAGAAGTTTTATATTATTCCTGAAATGTATAATTAGACTTACAGAATTCGAAAAAGATCTGTTGTTCAGAGTTTTTAATTTCAACATTTCAGATTTTTATAGATAGGGGGAAATTTTTCTGGTGTAAAAGTCTTCATTCGGTCCATAATGCGCGACTTATAAATTTGCTCAAACTGAGGTAAAATGTTGCGGTTATTTTCTAAAACACCGTTAAATAAATATGAATTGTCGCGTTACCCAGGAGATCAGACTACTATCACTAAACCCTAATTCTCGAGCTCCAAGTGAAGGGAGCTGTGAAACTAGAGGGATGGGTGCGGGCGGAGGCGTGGATTCGACTATTTGATGGGGGCGAGAGATTTGCGTGGAACGCTACTCCCTAGATTAAGCTCTATATAGCCCTTCCTTCCTGATTCTGCAGCTGACAGCCCAATGAATGAACGGTAACCCTCCCCATGATTCTCTTTCCCTGTCGTTCTCTATTTCACTTTTGCATTTCCTTTCTTCCTTCTTTTCTCTTGGTACTAAAAATTCAACGTCTCCAAATAGAGGCAGAACACGGTCCAATTATAATAAAATACATCTTGCAATGCTACATTAAATATCGAAACGTTTTATAACTTTATTAGTGGACATTTTTCTGTTATTACGGAACCTCATTCATTAAGAGAAACAACGTAAGTAAAAACCATTAGATTACTTTGATTTTCAAGTCCCGTCAACGTGTTTAAAAGAATTTGACTTTGATACTACACTATTACAAATGTTTTATATTCATAATACACTTAACAATTGCATCCCGGAAATTATGAAGATAATAAATTCTGGGGCACTTTCTATTGCTGTAACCATGAAAAGAAAAAACAAATTAATATGATTATATATGGACTGAAATAAGTATACGAAACAAAAAAGAAGAAGCAATAGTCTTTTATTCATTAAAATGCAAAAGTAAAATTTTTGTCTATTATTGTGAATGATATTTAGCTAGGAAGTCTTGAAAGTTTACCAAAGAAAAAAAGTCTTAATTTGTTGCTACGTTGATAAATGTAAAATATTACTGATTTTTATGTTTTCACTATTTATGCTTCATATTTGTACTAAATATTTTACTGAAAATTGCTATTAAAAACTTGTTATTTTTCGTATTATTGGCCACCTCCACTCATTAGCGTTCTACTTATGTGATGACTGTTTTTCGTCCAAGGAAAAGATACTGTAGGCCCTGCAAGATACGCATATGTTAATTATTAACGTTATTAAGAACTACAAACATTTTTAATGAATGTAATTGGTTATATAAATGCCTATAATATAAACGTATAAGCCTCATTATATGTGCCTTTTATAATATTTGCCTATAACAATTATATCGATATTAGAAAAATACTAATTCAGATTTAAATCTGTCTTACGCCTATAAGAAACGTATTTGAGAAAAAGAACGATAGTAAATAAATACTGGCAATAAAATATCAGTTTTCCGTGCTATCTATCTAAATGTGATGTCGTTGCAATCCCAATTGCGACGTTGTCAAACACAAGCAAATAATGTGAACTAACTTTTTTCTACGTTTGAAAATAATAAATTGGGAACATGTTGCCAGTAACATTTTAGGTAACACCACAAATCAGTCTTTGTATACTTTGCAAGAAACTGCTTAAAATTTGCACAAGACATATTCAGTATTTGTACCAAATGTACTGTACCTACCGAAGGATATCCTGTGGAATGTGTGCAGTAATTATCAAATTATTTTTCTGCAAAATCGCAAGTTACTCTTTCGATTTAAACAAAGTAATTTCTTTACTTGACGATGCACAGTAGTTTCTGTGCTATAAGAAATGCTGGTAAAACAGTATTGCACATAACACACCCTTTGTGTGGTCCAGTCAGGCACGCCCCCGCCCACTTAAGACTTTGCAAATCCCCTTCGAGGTGACGGGGATTGAACCTGTATCTTACATGTAACTAACAATTACGATAAACACTAGGCCACAGGTTCATTCATAAATTGTGTTCTATTTTAATATGTTGTACAAACTTTCTATAGTTTAATTTAGTGTTAATTTGCGGTATTTTACCTTCAAAAGATAAGAATAATTAATTTTTACTGAGATAATGCCAACAAAACAGAGAAATCGTAACTTTCAAGGAGGCCTACTTACTGCATTTCTCCGCAATTACTGGTCGGAATTCAAAGAATGATACGCCATTGAAATTTATCTCTTTCAGCCTGTGATGATAGCGGTAGAAATCACTATAATTCCATTTAAATAACAAAGTGGATATCAATATCTCGATAATTAATAATGCTGTGACAAGAAGTGGTACGACATTTTGTGAAGAATTTATTCCGCTTCATCTGGCTGAAAGAAGAATAACGGTATCTTCAACGGTTCGGAAGATATTTGAAGTCAACAGCTCAGGTGACTCAGTCTGTATCCTATAGTATTTAAACAATACTTTATAAAGCAGAGTCTTAAAAAATCGCGTCGCCAAAATGCATTATTTATCATTCTCTAAAATGAAAATATAACCTACCAAGACTGCATTAACTAATATATTGCAAATAATTCAAATTGTTTACATCATTTTAGATTTTGCTATAATTATTTAGTTTACACGGTTAGACAATATTCCAGATTTTAAGACTCAGATATGTTTGTCTCCCCTCTCAAAGGTTCCCTGTTACTGTCATGGAACCAAACTACCAATTCCTTTTCTAACTTACTATTTGTTTATATATTATTTTGATATTGCGTACCGTTAAATATAATTCTAAACATTCTTCCAACCACCATGCTGTGTGTTCAATGACTTTGGCCTCAGTGACCTTGAACCCGAAAAAATGGAAAATGCCACAAAATATAAAAAATTAAAATTATTGACGAAAAAATTTAAATTACCGACTCCGACCACCATATTTTATTAGGTGACCTTGACCTTGACCCCAGTAAACATAAACAAATAAAGTAAGAAGTTCGAAAAAACTCTTGAAAATTAAGGAAAAATTCCATTACTGGCCTTAACCACCATGCTGTATGTGGCTGACCTTGACCTTAACATTAGTGACCCTGAACGCGAAAAAATCGAGCAACAATAGTATAAACCCAGAGAAAGACTACTGACCCCGACCACTGTGTTGGATTTGGATGACATTTAACCTAGTGACCTTGTAACCCAATCACAGAACCACCATATAGGATTTAATATGTGTGTCTACTTCCCTTCACGCACAACCCACACCCCAACCATCACCCAGTACCATTACCCCCTTTTTCCATCACCCTCTCCTCCTCTAACCCAACATCCCATCATAAACACCCTACAACCGCCAGACATCCAAAATGTTTTCACTTTGATTAAAGTGCCTAAAAAGCGATTTATAACGTCATGTCATGCATTGTCCCGAGCATCGTAAATGAAGTGGAGAGATCGACATGCTCAAGTCCCATCCCACCCTCTCATCTCATCACCCATGATCCTAAAATTCTCCCCCTCGCAACCGTAAATTGCATTTACCACCCCCCCTCAACAAACAACCTCTCTTCACACACCGCTTGCGAGACAGGTGGCTAAGCCCTGACAAAGTGTAGACTCGTGAAGCAATCCGATATTTACGAATCAGTGCATCCATGTATAAACAAATTTAGTACATTGAAATTATTTTATATTTTAATTTAGTTTCTTTTAATCTTTAACGTTTGAATATCTACACAATTTTAAATAACTAGTATGATGTACCTAACTTGTATTTTTTCATGCGAAATGTATTTTAATGCAGGAAATTAATAAATTTGAAACAATGAAAATGTTTTATTAAAATTCCACTTAAATATTGCATATACACGTATATACTATTCACAACCTTCAGCATTCACCTCTCAATATCTGCACTGGCGACCCAGGATTTCCAGCATTCATCACTAGACATACGACCACCTATTTCGCAATTTTAAAATCTCCTCCACCAAATACACATTTAGAAATATCTGTAGGCTGGTTCGCCTTCATGTAGAAACCATATTATATTTGCGACTATATGTATATTTGTCGGTAATTTGCAGTATCACCACCCCCCCCCCCCCAAGCCCATCACGATGGATTGCTCTGCTTTAGGCGTGCCGGCGCTAGCGGGAAGGGGGGGATAGTTGTACCTCTCGCACGTTTGACGGATTTCTCTGTACCCTTCGTGAGACTCCTATATACTGTACATTATGGGAACTGTCGACTCAGACTTTACGAGAGATGAAATTATAATTTTCGGTATCTCATGACATGACCTTGGCAATTTTATTCACCTCTCCGCGAGTTTACGCTAAGTTATGCTTATGGGAGAGATGTAGAGAGAGAGAGAGAGAGAGAGAGAGAGAGAGAGAGAGAGAGAGAGAGAGAGAGAGAGGGCAAATTTATCTCATGTCTCTCACAAAATGTCCTTGGAAATTTTATGCACCTCAGATATGAGACTAAATTTTACCCGGAATTCTCAGCCCTCCACTCATTAATTTCCCCTCAATTCACCCACTTCGACAATTGGCGACCAATAGTAGAACGCTGTGCGGGGAAAGTACTAATTCCATTTCACCTCACGATCAATGGGAGATCGGAACGTGGAGGAAGTGCAAAGTTCGATTTTCTTTGCGGCCAATGGGAGATTGGCACTTTGGAAAAGTGCAAAGTTAGCTTTCGTTCATGACCAATGGAAATGGGGTTTGTTCATGGTTCCGTATCCCTCGCCGCCAATAGGAATTTGATTTTTGGTTGCAGCCAATGGGAATGGGGTTTGGTGAGAATGTGTAGGCGTGTCTGAAAATAGTCCGAGTTCCCTATAAAATACTGCTGACAGATCAGCATTTTTCTGGCTATCGGGGCAAAGTCCAAATACGGACCCTGCTAGAATTGTTGACAAACACCGAGTAAAATTACTTTTTCTTACCATGTACTATATTTTGAGACACAATACAATTTTTTTTAATTCGGCAAACATACTTTTGCCGTGTAGTATGTGTGTGTGTGCTTTGGCGGTGCAATGGCATGTTCCCAACCAATATTGTTCTAGATGGATACCAGGTGTTCACTCTGGACCAGGTGTCGAACCTGGCATATAGGGAGCTGGCATCCAGTAGGGCGTCATGGACCAGCTCTTCAGTAATGTGTCGTCTGTCAAGCATAATACGAACATGTGAACTTGTATGCCTGCGAATTCAAAATTTTCAGTTATAATATTTGCCCAACTGCTGCAGTTACCATCATCTCTACCTTGAGAGGACTGATATTGTCACATGGCTCACTTGTGATAACCCAGGTTCTATGTTTGTTTTAAGGAGATCAGATGCGACAAGTGACAGATCATTTTCTCTCTCTTGACCTTTTTAGAGATCATATTGGTAAGTTTTGGGTTCGACTCATTCATCACAGTAGTAAGGCAGGAGTATTTATTTTCACGCCAAAGTAAAAATCTTCCAAAATTTCAAATACTTGCTCAAACCAAAGAATCATTAGGGTATATATTCCGTGATGTAAGACATGGTGTGTTCGTATTTGCAAATCAAACTTACTGCAACATATATTTAATTTTTTATTAATGGGCAATTTATTTTGCTTCCTAAGCCATGCGTGTGATGGTAAGCTATCGCACAGCTCCCAAAATATATTCACACATTAATTTGGTGTGTTTTTTTAACCTGAAGAGATCAAGATGAAGCGCCCATTTAATGGTGTGCCTGCTACTGGAGTCCTGATTTCGTCTTCTGTTGTACGATCGCTGGCTCCATCAGCAATGCCATTCGCTCCATCATCGACTGGATCTTAAAATGCGATACATCATCACCCATGTCGTTTCCGCGATAAAACCTTTGTGTTCAAGCACGATACTCAAAGGCACTACAAGTATGGTTACGTGAAGAATGCAGATCGTATTACATGTAAGAGTAGAAGTAATATAAAATGTTATGTTTTTGCACAAGTGGATCCTGGCTGCGGACGAGCAGATGACCTTGCCACCATCTTGGATTCCGCATTTCGCACAAAAATAACCTGTTTTCTCCCACAGAAAACATCCAAAATCGACACAATTGACTGCACAACCACCCAAATTTCGCACAGGAATGATGTTTTTTCGCACAATTTCGCATCCCAAAAGTGCCCTTGCACAATTCGATGGGCTGCTTGAGGGATGCGGCTGGCCGATCCCACAATGTGGCATTTGACGCAATGAGGAGGAGGAATGATATCACCAGTTCTTGCATTCCCATTGGTGTTATCTGGGTGTTTTCAACCAATATCAGTATTATAGGTTTTTACTTCCTAACGAAAGTGTGCATTTCATTCTCAGGCATTCCATGTGGAGTCGGGCACCCCATTCCAAATATCCTAACAGCCTCATGTCACGTATGACCTATGCTTACATATAAGCATAGTTGGCTGTAATTTCCAAACCGTTTGAGATACAACTACCAAAATTGTAACACAGACATCACTCAAGACAAGGAAAAGTACCGAAGCATCAAACTCGACCTAAGAATGCTTACAAGCATAGTCGACTGCAAATTTCCGAACTATATGAGAGACAACTACCAATTTCGAAACACAGACATTACACCAGACAAGGAAAACTACCAAGGTATCAAAATTGACCTAAGCGTGATTATAAGCATGGTTGAATGTAACCTCAGAACCATATGAGATACAGCTACCAAAATTGTAACATATGCTTCACTTCAGACAAGGAAAATCACCAAAGGGTTAAAATTTACCTAAACAAGCTTATAAGCATAGTTAACTGTAACATCCAAACTATATGAGTACAACTAACAAAACCATATCATAGCCATCATCCAGACAATGAAATGTACCGATGGGTAAAAATTGACATAAGTGTGCTTATAAGCATAGTTGACTGTAATTTACGAACCATATGAGATACACGTACCAAAATCGTAACAAAGGCACTACTCCAGACAAGGAAAAGTACTGAGGGACAAAATTGACCTAAGCATGCTAATAGGTATAGTTGGTGATAATATCTTAACTTTTTCAGATACACCAACTAAAAAATAACATATAGTTGCCAAATTCATAACAGAGTCATCATCCCCAATAACAAGAGTGGTCGCAGTATCAAGTATACCCTATGTCTACTTATAA
Source organism: Dryococelus australis (assembly GCA_029891345.1). Taxonomy (NCBI): domain Eukaryota; kingdom Metazoa; phylum Arthropoda; class Insecta; order Phasmatodea; family Phasmatidae; genus Dryococelus; species Dryococelus australis. The sequence continues at coordinate 193,956,969 of CM057009.1, forward strand.
GCATAGTTGGCTGTAAATTCCGAACTGCTTAAGATATGGTTGTTAAATTAATACTGTAGTCATCATCCCCGACGACAAGAGGAGTTGCCGGACCATGTATTCTTATAATCATACATTGCTGTAATTTCCTTACTGCTTAAAATATTGTAGTCAAATTCATAATGTTATCATCTCCAACGACAAGAGAGGTCTCAGGAAAATACCCCATATCTACTTCTAAACATGGTTGGTGGTAATTTCCGAACTGCTTAAGATATAGTTGTCAAATTCATAACACAGTCATCATCCCCGGCGACTAGAGGGGTCCCAAGATCAAGTATACTCTATGTCTACTTATAAGCATAGTTGGCAGTTATTTCTGAACTGCTTATGGTATACTTGTCAAATACATAATGCAGGCATCACCCCAATGACAAGAGGGGTCGAAGGACAAAGTATACTCTATGACTAATTATAAGCATAGTTGGTTGTAATTTCCAAACCATCTGAGATACAACTACATAAATCCTAACATCGACATCTACCCATACAACCAAAAGAATGGATATTTCAAGCATTATGTAAGCATGTACATAAGCATATTTGGCTATGACTTCCGAATCATTCGATATACAACTACCATAATCACAATATATGCCTCACCCCAGACAACATAGCAAAAGAGTAGAAGTGTTAAATATGACCTAAGTGCACACATAAGCTTAATTGGCTAAAATTTATTAATCACATGCGAGATATAACTACCAAAATTATAACATAGGCATCACTCCAGTCAATGAAAAGGATCGAAGGGTCAAGTATGACTTAAGTGCACTTATAAGCATAGTTGGCTTCCAAACTATTCAGATACAACTGGCATTTTCGTAATGTAGACATCACTGCATACAAAGAAAATGACAGAAGTGTCAAGTATGACCTAAACTCAGCTTAGTTGGCTATAATTTATAAACTATTTGAGATAAAACATAGGCATCACCCCAGACAGCGAAAAAGTCCGAGGGCAAGTATGGCATAAGAGCACATATAAGCATAGATATCTGTAATTTTCCGAACCATTTGACATGCAACCACCAAAATCATCTACATATTCGCGAGTCTTCGAGACTCGCCTATGATGGTGGAGAATCTAACAGGTCTACACACCTGCCTCATGCCTAAGCTTATGATGCACTCAACAGGTAGGAACAATATGGGTAACACACACCAATGCAAACAGAAAACGCAATCCAAAGGACAACAATAGTTATATGTGCTTACCAACCAGCACAAACACAAGGGTGCTAGACCAGATCAGCACATTAGTTCGACCTTAATACAAACCGAACTCATCACTTACGACACTAGAAGCGGCCAGCCATCATTACGTAATTCGTAAGGTAGTCCAGCGGTCGACTGGCAGGTGGAAGGGAAGTTACAGAACACAAGCTGAGAGAGAGAGAGAGAGCGAGAGAGAGAGAGATATATGTGTGTGTCAAGTCTCCGGACCAGCCGAGTCACACACTTTCCATTATAAGAGGAATTTAATTGCCTGCCAACAAGTATCGGATCCTATGACATGACCTGGCCATCCTTACGAACTGACTGAAATGAAATCAAGAGAGAGATGACACCAGGTGGAGCAGGTTGTGGAGCAGGTGGAGCAGATTGTGGAGCAGGTGGAGCAGATTGTGGAGCAGGCAGAGCAGGTTGTGGAGTTTGTGGAGCAGGTTGTGGAGCAGGTGGAGCAGATTATGGAGCTGGTGGAGCAGGTTGTGGAGCAGGTTGAGCAGATTGTGGAGAAGATTGTGGAGCAGGGTGTGGAGCAGGTAGAACAGGTTGCGGATCAGGTGGAGCAGGGTGTGGAGCAGGTAGAACAGGTTGTGGATCAGGTGGAGCAGGTTATGGAGTTATTGTCCCTCCGACTTCAGAGTATTATTCCCCAAGCTTTTTAGTCCGTAAGAAAGACAGTGATACGTACAGGTTGGGTGTAAATCATTCCATGATAAACAAGAAAATACATAAAGATCCCTTCCTGCTTCCGACTATGGACTGTGTGTTGCGGCACCTGGGACAAGTGAAATATTATTCAGTGTTGGATTTAAATAACAGCTTCCACGAATGCCGGTTACAACCATCATGTCGTAAGTACACTGCATTTAGTACTCTGTGGAATCAATACGTATTCATTCGGATACCTATGGATGCTAACTTTGGCAGTCAAGCTCTCTTCCATGTGTTGCGTTATGTTTTGGCAGACTTGAAATACACGTCTTTAACTATGTCGATTATGTGATTGTTTACAGTGTTGATTTGGCTTCCCATATGAACCATTTGTGTACTGCATTAAATAAATTTAGAGAAGTAGATTTGACCATTAATCCCGAAAATGTTTCTTTGTCTAAATAACAGGTAATGTTTTTAGGCGCTGTGATCTATGAGGGTATGTGGTTACTGAATCCCGAATGAGTGGCACCAATAGTAAATTCTCCCCGCTCCCGCACTTTGAAAGGGGTGCAAATATTTCTTGGACAAATGGGATATTATACATACTTATTTATTTCACATTTTCCGGAAATAGCTGCTCCTGTAAATTATCTTAAAAAGAAAGATGTTGAATTTATCTGGGGTCCGGCTCAGCAACAATAGTTTTTTCATCTAAAGAAAATACTTAGTTCGCTTCCCGTTTTAACCCTCCCTGATTTCGAATGCAGTTTTGTTTTGTAAGTTGATGCATCTTCCGTTGCCCTGGGAGCTGCCTCGGAGAGTGAGTTGAGGGTTATATAGCTTCTGTAGCATTTGCAAATCATTCTCTGACAGAACATGAAAAACATCTATGAACTTATGAGAATGAAATGCTTACTTGTCTTTTCGGCCTCGAACGTTTCACAGCTTTTATTGAGCATGCGGAGTTCGATTTGTTTACTGACAATCATGCTTTAACTTGGGTGATGTCCCACCCCCACCAGCTTCGTAAATTGGGGCGATAGTTGTTGCGTCTTTCATGTTTTGTTTTTTAAGGTCCATCGTGCACGTAGTAGCGACAATCCGGTTGGGGATGCCTTGTCCAGAATGTTCAACCCAGTCCATTTTAAATCTTTAGAGGCTTATCCCCCTGCTTCTTTAACAATGATACAGGATTTCCCGAAATTTTTTGTGCAACTTGCGGATGCGCAGATTCAAGATCCTTGGTGCCAACAAATTAGGGCTAATATTGTTGCAGGAGTTCCTTCTGCTTATTTTGTTCAAAACAGTATATTGAATTATGCTGGTATATCAGGCCATGTAAGTTAATTGTTCCGGCGATTTTGCGGCAATGGTTTTACATTACTTTCATGACTCTCTGTTCGGAGGTCATTGAGGAATAAAAAATATGCTGCTTAAGATAACCTCCGATTTTGCCTGGCCCTCCTTCCTCCTTAAGGATGATGTGAATGCTTATGTGTGGTCTTGTCATGATTGTCAGCATTTTAAACTGACTCGACAGACCAACATTGGTCAGGTTACCATTCAGCTGCCAGAGGATCCCTGGCATACTGTACATGTTGATATTTTTGGTCACTTGGTTCGCTCCTGTATGGGGAACATTTGTATTTTGGTTCTTCTTGATATGTTTACAAAATAGTGTTTTTCATATTCCTGTTCGTAATATGAAGGCTCCGACAATAGTGAAAGCCCTATCCGAGCAAGTGTGGGAAATGTTTGGAGCCCCTGTAAAAATAGTTTCAGATAATGCTAAGTAGTTTCACTGTGTTTGTTTCAAGAACATGTGCTTTCATTGGTCAGTCAAATAATTCACATATAGCCCGTATTTTCCTAAAAGGAACCAGGTGGAGCATTTTAACAAACATATTAAAGCAATGTTGGCCATCTTTTACAATGGTGACCACACTCTTTGGGTTCAGGATTTGGATTTCAATAACATTGGTTACAATAGTACTGCTCATAATTCTACTGGGTGCAATCCTTCCTTATCTTCTCTCGGCTGTCAACTCACTCGTCTCTTACTGAATGTGTGGAACATTCCAATTTCCCCCTTCTTATATCTTACTCAGCAGGGTCACCTCCTCGACGATGTACCACATCGCTTGGAAATCGCTAAACACGATGTGGCAGTATGTCTCGATAGGAATAGGGTTCCGGTGCCCTTGGTGGTTGGGGATAAGGTGTTGTGCAAAATTTTTCAGCTAGCCGACAGTGGGAGAGACCTGGGTTCTAAATTCCTTCCGAAGTTTTTGGGACCATTTATTATTTATAATTATTTGAATCCAAACACTGTTTTACTGACTGTTTCCGGTGCGGGACGTGAGTTTCGGAAAGCCTATGTCTCGCATGATAAGCAATATGTTTATCGTTTTTAATTTTAGTTTTTTCTGGTTTGACTTCCCTGTGACTTGTTTGTAAATGACAGAGCGCTGACTTCATGATACCCTTTTCTAATCCGTTGTTTTTTCCTTTTTTTCTGCCTGAGCTTCGGACCCAGCGTTGAGTGCAGCGGCTCTCGTCGATGCCTGTGTCTGCTTCTTCTGCCTGCCTGCTACTGTAGTTGTGTTCTCCAAGAAACCCCAAAGATATTTGTACTGTTATACTGCAGCGTCTGGCCAATGTTGCTGTGACTGACTTTCACCCCCAGGGATTGCGACTATGGACTCTTCTGACTGGTTCCAGCGGTAGTCTGTACATATGATTATTATGATATGTTTTCTTGGACTGTGTTTTCATCGACCTTAAGAATTTTCTCATTTCCTCAAGATGTGTGTACAGAGTGTATGACAATGTTTACTTTTTCGATTAGATGTGTGATCATGGATGGTACTGTGAACTTGTTTCCTGATCCTTTTCGACCTGCTATTGTATTCTTCTGTGAACTTTGGTTACTCTGTTTATGCTTCCAATTGCGTGTCTTTGCTGTGTGTATATGACTGACATGACTTTCAGATTTACGGATTGTTCTCTTTGGGAGGGATGGGGGAGATTGCGCGACTTGCACCATCAATAGCACGCTCTACCTCAGTTGGTTTCGCAGTGCTCCACAGGTCCGACCTCGGTATTCCCATCCTCATTCCTTGCCTCGTATCTTTGGTTTTAGCTTCCATCCAGCACGTACACACTGGTCAGCTTTATCATCCCTTGGTTTATAGTTTCTCCTGAGCGAGTGTTACATCGATATATTCCTTTTGGGGATTCGTACAATTCACATGTAATAGGTGGGTGTAGTGCTGAGACCATGCTATGCGTGATGTCACCTGATGGTCATCGTGATGAGACAGGTTGGTTTAACAGCAGACAGTAAAATTTCAGTTATGAAAATAAAGTTTAAGGATAGTGATGCAGGGCTAATATTAGTTTGATTCTTTTTAGTAGTTATATTAAGTTTTAGATTGTCCATTCGAAATTCCTTTAGGATTAACTTTAAACTTTATTTTGGAATATTCAGCATTTGTCTTTGCATCATGCATCATTGGCATGCCAACCTTTCCCAAGAAAACTTATAAAACAGGTTGCCCCATTTTTGGCTTTAACAGTTATTTGTGGGTTTCTTTAAAAGATTTTATAAGTCAAATACATTTGGGTTTAAGGAACGTTGATTTTCCCTCCTGCCGACTAGTCATTTAGAATTTGGATTCCCTTTGCTGGTGGGAACGAGATGTCAGATTAGTAGCTTTGCATTTTCATGTTAGTGTAATGGTTTTTTTAATAGAATTTGTTCGGACACCTTTGGAGTCCTCATCAGGTGTGTGTCTTGAGTTCACATTTAATATTATTTTAGTATATTGCCTTTCAGCCTTTGGTAGGCCCTAAGCAGGTGCGCTGGTTTGGGAATTTTTTGTTCATGTTTTACATAAATTATTTTGAATATATTTGGAATTTAAAGTCAGTTCCCAAATTAAAATAAAAGAAATTGTGTAAATGGTAATACAACCAGATTGAATACTGGTTCTTTCCTGAGTCATATAGACAATAGTGTCCGAGTGTATGCCCGAAAGAGGTTTTGAAGAGCGAAATTTAAATTTGACCTGACCTTTAAGTGTTGTCTACAGGCCACCTTCGTGTTTTGGAAACTTCTTTTCAGGGTCATGGTGTTTTGTGCAAGGCCCTTAATATTGGTATGCTGGTTGTTACATAATTAAATAGTTTTCTCTTAAATTTTGTTTGCAAATCATTGTACATGTTAGGAAAACATTTGTATTTTTTTCTTATTTGGTATTAGTCAACCGGAGTTATTGATCCGGAGAAATTGACAGCTATTTAAATGAATACGTGGTCTTTCACGTTATTTTTGTACACTGGTAATAAATTTTGAAACATTTTTAATTGATCTGTTTAATGTTTAAAGTTTTTTGTTGGCCTGGGTACCCCACACCATACTGGCAATGTCTTAGGGTCATCACATGCCCACTGCGTGACTTCACATATAAAAAGGCCTTTCCTTCACATGACCGCTGCTGATTGTTATGGAATGATAGGTTATTCCCTATATGTTTTCGTTTGGCATGTACCTAAGTTTAATATTGCGACCTTTTGTAAGGGTGCACCTCGGTGTTAGTTGAAACTGTTAAAGTATTTGATATTTCCGAACTGGTTTGATATTCACAGTTTTGTTTTGAGATGCTATTTGTTGATTTCGACCTATAATTATAATAATGTGTTTTTTTGTGGGCATGTCAGATTGTATTGGTTTTTTTATTGCCCATATAAGGATGTTAACTATGATGTAACGAATGTCCTGTTTCGTTTTACTGTTTGTTATAAAAATAGTATGTTTCTCAAAAATGGGTATGAAAAGTTAAAAATAAATTTATATATTAGTAGTGCCTCACAACCACTATAGTTTCTTATTTAGAGATTCCTCTGGTCTCCTTTTTTATATTATATTGCGAGTGTGCCCTGTTTTGATTAACTGCCACTGAGGCAATTATTTTGAATATTTATTTCTGATGATTGATTATTTTTTATTTTGTGTCCCACATACCTCTACTGCCTACATTTATTTATGGTCGCTTCCAGGTTTCTTATCTCTGTTGTAGAGTCCTTTGAATTTTCTTTTCTTGGTTTAGGGACCACAGTTTTTATAGTGTATCTTTTCTGTGCAGTTTTATGACATATTTGTGGCAAGGACTCGTCAATATTATTATGTGTATTTTGTTTATGGTCGCATGCACGGACGTGGCGGCTCAATATGAACACGGAAACATTTGGTGAGGCTATGTCTACATCATCAATGGTATCGTGAAAACATTCGGACCCTGGGAGTCGAAGTTACACAAGAGTATCGACGATCTGCAAATATTGTATAAAGACATTCACTGCTAGCTCTCGTGCTAGGCGACATGAAGTTAGTGACTGTATATTGAGCACATTATACAAGTTGTATCCATGTAATAATTTTGTGTGGTGCATGTGATTAAGAGTAGGTGGACTGCTCACAACAGGATTTGTTTAAAAAAACTAGAGTGAAGCATACATTTTTTTTGTTGATTAAAAAATATGTTTGAGTATGTAACTATTAATATGTAATTTTTACACATGTGTGAAATAAAATTTAAGTGTTTGAAATACTTCCGTTTTTTTGTTTTAATTTGTTCGACCCCTCGTTGTATTAGGATGTTCGGGAGAAACGACTAAGTCTAATTTGAGTTAAATTTGTATTGAAGATGGTATTCATTTTATCATCAAATCTCCATTTTTTTCTCTGATGGTTGTAAGTGGTGTCTTAATATATATGCAAAATAATTGGAAGCTATAAGTATATAATAACATTAAAAATATGTATATACATGTATGCTATAGCTATCGGCATGGACTTCTGTGAAAATTTAAATGGTTATTAGAAAAGAAATACGTTTTTTTTTTGGATGATATTATTTTTTCAATTAAAGAGTAATCTTAGAATAGAGGTAGAATAGCCTCTAAGAGAATTTTTTATATGTCTATTAATTAATGTGAGATGGGATATATTCTCCACCCTCACTAGCAATCACTTCGACAGTAGATTAGATGTTTGAGATCGTATCTGTTTGAAAATGAAGTATATCTCTGTTGGTGCGAAATCGAGTACTGAGCATATACACAACTTATTTGAATATACTAACATTAGATTGAAAAAAGTTGATGTTTTCATTATAAAGTATTTTAGTAATAACTGATAGTGAGTATAGAGCAAACGTTTGAAAGGAGTTTCCGAAGTTTCCGAAGTTCTACGATGTGTTGGAGTTGGTATGCGATTTACAAGAAACAATTATTTTAAAATATGCATTAAATGTATGCATTAAAACATATTTAAAGATAATGTTATTGTGTCTGGTCAAAATATTTTGGAGAGCAAGTCGGGTGGTATGATAATAAAATTATTGATTGAAATGAGAGTGTGAATTTATTTTTTCTGTGGTTGATGTGATTTGCCTATATGGTATGTCAGTTTTGCAGGTAATGTTTGATGTTAAGGGTGTTGCAAATTGATGCTATTGCTTGTACAGATGAGTAGTGTGGTGTGATGTGGTTTGCATGCACTTATGGATATAATACTTTCTGGTGGATTGGTGATATGAACTATTGCTAAGAGATTTTGTTAAGGTTGGATCGCTGTCCAGGGTATAGTGTGTGTGGGTGATGTTATTATTTGGCTGTGTGGTTGCTAATGTATGATGTCTGAGAAATTTGCCAGAATATATCATAGGAACGCTTATATGATTGTTATTGTAGTCTTGGGTGAAATGAAGTGAAGTGTTTAGTATATCCGATATGGTTATTGATGTTATGGTTTGTTCATATATTTGGGGAAACATATCATAGGCTATTTTGTTAGGAACAATCTGTAATAATATCTGTTGGGTCTGGTTTTTTTTTTTTTTTTTTAGCAGCGAGTATGATATGATATAAAATATTATTAGTTGTTTTAGACAGTCTTCGTTGGAATGTTATGCATTTGGGGTATTGTGTTATATCGTAGGAATGCTTTGATACTAAGTTTCGGTGATGTATTTCGAAATGGTTTCATCATAACGTCTGCTCATATGGTTTGCTAGTAGGTTAATGGTTTGTCAATTTCGGCAATTGCTTAAGTATTTTATTTGAAATATAGTGTATGTGTGTATATTTACATGTGTGTGTGTGGACGTGCGTGAGTATGTGTGTAGGTGCATGTGTCTGTGTGTGTTTGATGAATGGGCAAGTAGAGAATGTACCTTTTTTTTTGTTATTTCTTAGTTTCACAGTATCACAACTTATCTCTTGTTTCACCAGAATAAATAAATAATTTCACATCATATTTTTTATATGACAGAATAAACTAAGGTGGAGTTCTTTGCGGTATTTATTTACAAAGAATATGGAAAAGAAATAATTTTCTGGCATTCGAAAGGGATTAACATAACTAAAATTTCATGGTCTCCATACTATATTGGCTGCAATATACTCGAATTTTTTCGCACATGTAAAGTCTTTCCTTATATGTCTCAACAAGATTGAAGTGTGGTGACTGAAAGCTGTATGTGTCTGTCTTTTGCTGGAATTCGTATTGTGGTAAAAATCAGCATGGTGGATTAGCATTTCGGGACCAAATCTGTTTTTTTTTTTTGTTATCGTAATTCATAAAGATGAAAACTATTGACACCTGCTATATTAGGGGGGCGTACGTATACATATTGCTGTTATCTGTTTCCTGTGCTTGGCTGGAAACAACCTTAACCACGACGGTAATCGGGACGAGGACACGAGTAGTGGTTTATTAGTAAAACAAGAGATTCGTAACAATGCGGCACCGCGTATTTAGCGTGCGGAGGACTGAAGCGGGGCCTGTCGCTAACCTGCCGCCAGACAGCTGTCACATGACTACGGACCGCAAGAGTCGTTCCGGGGCCGCCGATTCCGAGACTTCTGCACGCAGCCTTCCGCATCATTAACAAGGTGATATTGTTCCAGCGAGTTACTGCAGGGACTTTATTAGATATTGCTTTCGTAACTGAAAAAGCGAAAATTAATTATACCAATATACTCCCCCGCTTTTAAACGTAAAGTAAAGATTGTAAGAGTTGAGTCACTTGTATTTTGAGTGTGGTTTTATATAAAGATATTAGTCACAACGTCACCTTTAATTCAAAGCGACGCTGCCCATTTGAGTGCTCATTAATTACCTTCCGGCAGGCCACCAGCAACAGCAGGCCCCTAAGGCAAACCACAACATTGGTGGAGGCTAGGGACTTTCCCTCCCTCTCGCTGCCAGAGCTGCACCAAAAATGTTAGTAGCTTTCCAACCTTTCAGTTGTTGCATTGAAAGTCAATAAATTTTAAGTGTGGAAAAAATTAAATAACTATTGCGAGTGATAAGTAGAAGTCACCTCCCACCAATTATAATTTGATATCCCTCCCTCCCACGCGAGAGTAAATTACTGTGTATAGGTAATGAAAAGAGGCTTCATTAGTAATTCAGATTGATTATTCCTGCCACATAGTTAAAATACATAAGCGACCTTCAGGATCGGGCAGGTGACGACAGTGTTACATGAGTTTGCAACGTAGCAACGTCCTTGCTAAGCCAAGCAGTTTCGAGAGAGAGGAAGTACGCACAGTCGTAAACTGGCACACTGCCCTCCAAGCATAAATCATTTCCGCCATTAACCTCATTAAATAATCGAGCATACTCCGAAGTTCTTCTTTTCCCACCAGAGTGTGGAAATTCTCACAAATATGTCATGGAATGTTTTGAAAACAAAACAAAACATAACCACTGCCACAATGGACACTAAAAAGCAGATTCAGTGCCTAATAAAAGGAAGGATATTTTACAGCGAAGGAAATGGAAAAAGGGGAAAAGGGGAAAAGAAACCACAATATGGCGCACGAGCAGCGCAGACAAAGCTCGTGGCGACTAGAATATGCCGCGATAATGTCCCAAAATGTTCTACTTCGGGACAGGGTCACCAAAGAGTGAAAAACCACCCGAAAATGGCTTACATAATATAGATACTGTGTTAAAATACTCAGTAGTAATAGTAAATAAGTTATAATTAAATTGCTAACAAATTTGCAGTACAGACCAATTATAATAACTATACTAAGTTAGTTGAATAAGGTAATATGCATACGTCCAAGTCCAATACAATAATTGAAAAGACTAGTATTAATATTAAAGTGCAAATATTATATATAGGTGTAAATGTCATATACTGCAATTTCCTTTAATGAAGTATCGAAGTTAGCCACTTAAATGAATACGCAACTAATAACGTAACGTGTGTAGTACGTTCACTAAGATTATTATGCAGGGATGAATATAAAGTAGATTGTTCTAACAGAAATATATAAAATATAGAGCAAAATTCTCAAATAAATCACGAAGCTGCCAAGAGAGTAATAACAAGTTCGAAAACTAAAGAAAAGTTTTATGCGAGACACAAACTATTAGCATTGCATAACAGGGCATACAGTTGATACAATTTAAAATTAAGGCATAAAGTGATTGAATATAAGTTTAGACAGAACTTAAGTGTAGTAAAATAAGAAAACGCAGAGAAGTGTTACCATTAACGTAAAATGTTAAGTATTATTATGGGAAAATTAAGTCAGTTTTGTACAGTGTAATACTGTGAAAATTTCAAGCAGCAAATTGCGTGCACCGAAGTGCTTTCAGACATTTAAGGACTTGCCAGGCACAGCGACCACGTTTCCGTATCCACTCTCCCCCCCCCCCCCCCCCTTCAACAACAGGTTACATGGCTGCGTCGCGCTAGGCGACCACCGGCGGCGACAACTGTCAACACAGTATGTTTCAGCCATGCTTCCTTGTTTTCAACCACGCGACCGAATGAGGGATCGCATTGTACACAATGATATTGTATTGCAATGAGAATATATATTGAGAACATACAGGAGTTAATTAATATAAAGCACTAAAAATTGAATTGCGAAGCAGCAGTAGTTGAGTGTATTCAATACATCAGTGTTTTATACGAGATTTTATCAAAAAAATATAAAATATTGTGGTTAAAGAATAAATAAAATAGACTGATGTTATATGCTCAATGAAAATTTTCCTTACGAAAGGTAACATATTTGAATATGTTTAGATTCCCACCAAACCAAGTAGGAATATGTATTCAAATGTTAGGAGTCTATTTACGTCTATAAATAAAAAAAAATTAAATATAATATTGACAGCCAAAAAGGATGAAAAATAAGGCAATTACGGCAACAATTACATTAATTGGTACATATACGCCCCCCATAATTCAAGTAGCTTGATGTCTTGATTGTACAGTCTATTTAAAGTACAATTAAATTAAGTATAAGGTATTAATTAAAAATAATTAATTTTCATTAAGAGTACATGAACTCTCATACAGTGTTATGTCCGAGTGCTAATACACACCGAAAGTGTTACAGGTCGAGTAATTAGACAAGAGAATCCCAAGAAGACAACACCAGTACAGCACTATACCAGGGAATCTGGATGACGAGCTCCGGAATAGGCATGCCATAGCGCGCGTATCAATGAAGCTCCGAAGTGGGCAGCGCACGATAAACTTACAAGGTAATGGCGAATCAATTAATTAACACACACGTGCCAAACACGACCATGATCATGATCACAATTTTATGATCACGAACAAACAGATGGCAGCTGAAGTTTCATTTAAAAACAAACACATTTTGCAGGATAAATTATATGAATTACCCTCATTTGAATAGTAAGAATGAGTTAATAGTAAAAAAAAATAATAATATGCCCTACATATAAGTCGACAGCAGTGCAGCTGTAGTTTTTCACAATAAAGGCAATTTAAATTATACGTAGAATATTAAATATTTCAACCATATTGTATGTGAAACGAAAATTTGAGTGAGCTCAAAAATGTGAACTAAAGAATTTTATATATATATATATATAAGTTTATTAATGTAAAGCTCAGTAAATGTCAAACGAGAAAGATAATAAAATTAAAGAATTTTTATTAAGGAGTAAGAGATAAATATACTTTTTCAAGGAATGAAATATAATGCTTTCTTATGTTTTGGTGTCACTTATAGAGTTCGCAAATACAAATTAAGCTATGCAAATAAATGACCTAGTACAAATCTTGGGCTTGAATTGTTAAACAGTTCATAAAAGGCATCATTGATATCAACACATTAGCTGTAAGAAGAAATATATAAATATGTATGGTAGAATACACCTTTAATATTAAAAATATAAACTATAAAGATAGAGCATTAAAACAAATGTTTGCAAAACCTCGCAATATCATGTTGTGCACACTATAACAGAATATGTTAAAAAATTTAATAATATACTAGACATTCAAGGAAACTATGGTCAAAACAATAATAATACACAAAGAATACAGAAATGCATGTCAATAATTGTTAGTGTTAGGAAATAAGTCTAGGTAAAGATAAGTATTCCTCGTGACTCCTTATTCCCAAGAAATAAAATGTAGAAAAGGGAGAAATTGTATATTGATATAAATCTTTCACAAGTAAATAAGATAGGGAATAATAAAATCTACGTTTAATTACAAAAACCCATGCCATTCCTATATTTTGCGATATATCGCATGGGAATTAGAAACTAGAATAACATTTAAAAATTGCATAGTGAATAACTTTAAATTTATATGAATTACGTTCTGCATACAAATGAAATGTAATCTATTGCGTATGTAGTCGTATTTACTTGCTATGTTAATCATATTAAGTGTCTAATAATGTTTTTTTTTTCAGCAACACTCAAATAATTCCTATGTATAAATTCTCAAAATATAAATAATTAGATAATGTATTCACATGAACAAATTCTGTAACGGGCAGAGTCTAAAATGTTTTCAAAATTTAAAGTAATAAATTTTGTTGCAATGTCAATCATTTTAAACTTTCACGAGACTTTAAAGACTATCAAGCCATACTAGGTAAGCTAGGCATGAAGGAGGTTGCCGCATTCGCGCCCGCAAACTCGCTTGTGTCAGGGCCTTGACCATCAACACTGAACGCAAAGAGTGTACCCCAGTACTGAGAACACACGAAAGTTGAAGTCAGGCACTCAGCTGTACTATGAGGAGATATACTACCATATCTGTTTTATTTGAATAACGTATAATAAGCAGACAACACGTAAAACGGCAAGTAAGAAGGCAAGGTAGTTCCTTAAAACAAAATTTCCTTGTTGCGGCCTATCCTCCTACATTTTAATTCCTAACCATATTGAAGCGGCTACAACGAATCTTATTCCCGTTGCCATGACGCAGAGGAGGACATTAAGGGGCCGGACTACCGTAACTCATCGCCACACCCACCTCTGTCCCAGAGCTGGGGACCAGCTCTCATTCGAGCGAGGGGGTGATTGATGCTGTGATCTGTTTCCTGCGCTTGGCTGGAAACCACCTCAACCACGACGGTAATCGGGACGAGGACATGAGTAGCGGTTTTATAGTAAAACAAGAGAATCGTAACAATGCGGCGCCACGTATTTAGCGTGCGGAGGACTGAAGCGGGGCCTGTCGCTAACCTGCCGCCAGACAGCTGTCACATGACTACGGACCGCAAGAGTCGTTCCGGGGCCGCCGATTCCGAGACTTCTGCACGCAGCCTTCGGCGTTATTAACAAGGTGATATTGTTCCAGCGAGTTACTGCAAAACTTTATTAGATATTGCTATTGTAAATGATAAAGTTAATTATACCATTAAAATCCCCCGCTTTTAAACTTAAAGTATAGATTGTACAAGTTGTGTCACTTGTATTTTGAGGTTAGTTTTATATAAAGATATTAAACAACATATCGCCTTTAATTCAAAGCTACACTTCCCATTTGAGTGCTCATTAATTACCTTCTTGTAAGTCCCCAGACACAGATATAGGTTCGGTAAGCCCCTTAGGCAAACCACAACAATAAACATGTGTGCAGGTTGCTTTTTACTCTGCTAAAGTCGTGTATCAGTTTGGTGTGGTTCTGGACGGGGAGGGTGGGGGTGTTTTACCAAGGATCAGATATATCACCTAATGAAGCGAGCACATTGAAATCAATGAAAAAACAGAATTATGGTTTGCTGAAGGTAACTGATTTTTTATGGTTTTGTACTTGTGGTGTGTGTACCTTTACGCTAGCATCTCCTCACAGTATATATTTTTTCCCCACAAAACTTACTATAAGAACATTATTTGCATGTAAAAATAGCTATCATATGCGGACTCTGGGAGCTAGAAATTTCGTTGTACATGGAGTAAAAATATGGATGCTTTTTCCTTCTGATTAAATTTCCTAATGTACTGACATTTATTTTTCATCATTGTTCCTTGATTTTTGTATCCATGGCCCTGAAATGTTCGCATCTTTTTTGGTCTACGTACTTCTGTATCGATCCGGAGCATGAATAGGAGAAGGAGGAAGAGGTGGAGGTGGAGCGTATAGCCAATTTCTTTCTGTACCTGTGCGGAGCAGTTACGTCTGTGTGTTACTATTTTTTCATCATTGTTGGGCTACATACTTCTGTACCTGTGCGGAGTGTGCGTAGATGGAGGAGGTGGAGGCTGAGGTGGAGCATATAGACAGTTTCTTTCTGTACTTGAGCGGAGCAGTTTCGCATGTGTGTTAATATTTTTCATCGTTGGTGCGATGTATTCTTCTGTATCTGTGCGAAGTGATTTTTCTGTACTTATTAGTATTTTTTCAACATTGGCCCTGACATTTTCTCATCATCGTTGAGCTGCGTACTTTTGCATTTATTCATATTGTTCGTCATTGGCGCTACAATTTTTCGTCGGAGGGGTGTATACTTCTGATCTACTGACATATTTTCATTGGTGCCTGTATAGTTATGTGTCTGTGTAGACATTTTTTTCTGTATTCATTCGTCATTGGTTCTACATTTTTCGCCTTTGGTCCTTACATTTTCTCATCATTTGTGGATTGCATACCTATGCGTGGACGTTGTTTCTGTATTTATTCATATTTTCCCTTGTTGGTCTACACTTTTTTGTCGGTGTTGGCGTGTAATTCTGTTAATATTTTTCAACATTGGTTCTACATTTTTATTGTTGGTCCTGGCATTTTCTCATCGTTAGTAGGCTATGTTCTTCTGTACCTGTGCGGAACGTATTTTCTGTAGGTGCTAATATTTTTCATCGTGGGTTCTACGTATTTTCTTCGGTGCTAGTGTGTACTTCTGTATCTGTATGGAGCATTATTTTCTGTGTGTTAATATTTTTGATCATTGAGGGGCTGCGTATTTCTGTACCTGTGCAGGGCATATTCTTCTGTGTGTTAATATTTATCATCATTGTTCCTGAAATTTGTTTTGTATTTTTCCTTGTTGGAGGTTTTGGGCGATACATTTTTAATGGTCGTCTGTATAGTTCTTTGCCTGTGTAAGTATTTCTTTCTCTATTTATTAATATTTGTCATCGCTGGTCCTATAAACAGCTCACCATTTGTCCCGAATTTTTTTCATCGTTGGTGGACTGTATACTTCTCAATCTTTCCACTGAATAAACTTATCTACGATGTCTTACTTTTCACCATGTTTTATAATATATTAATTTTAATTTTTGGGGAATTTCTATTTTTTTTTCATTCGGCAAACATATTGTTACCATGTTACCTTAGAGTTGACGAATTAGAGCACATATTTTTTATAGGGAGCGCATTAGCATGAGGCGTTTTAATGCGAAGCGGAGGATACATACAGAGTGCACAGCTCTGGTTTGGATACTGTCGTCAGCTTTTAAGGGGTTTGGAATGTTTTGCCTTTTTTCATTGGCATAGTAGTAACGTGTATATTTTTTCCAGTCAAAACTGTACCTATGCCTGTTTGTATTTCCAGTATTGTTCAATGTCTGATTATTCATAAATGAGTATTATAATGAGGATATTACATTCGTCGTACTGTATAATTTTTTCATGTCCGTTTGTCTTCTCAGTATTGTACTGTGTTTAATTTTTCCTCATTGATATGTTCTCTGTTTGTCCCATCGTATGGTAGCGTGTATTTTGTTCCACCTGTATAATATTTTTCATATGTGTTGCACCTTATTTTTCTTACCAGTACTGTACCTTGCATAAGTTTATCTCGCTGTTGCTGTACAGTTTTACACATGTATTATGCCGTGTTTATCCTGTATGTCTCCACCAGAATAAATTTTTTGTCTATGGTGTTGTGTGTACACCAGGGTTCGACCACGAACCTTACATATTCTCGACTGAGGCGAAGGTTCCTCGATGTATTAAATGGTAAATGAATATGCTGTTGCTGTCTGTTGGGAATTTAGATGTTAATTGTGAATTATTCAAGCCTTGATAGCAGTCTCTAGAACACAATTCTCTCTCCTGGGTGGCTGGCTGCTGCCGTTCGCACGTGTTCTTCCGTTCAGGTGTTCTGCGAAAAATGCAAACATTGCCAATACCTCCTGCAGTCCAAGTCAAGCGACGACAATTATGGCAGCCTGCCTTGAGTAGCATACACGTACTTCGTTTTATAAATTCAATTACGTTAGTAAACGTAATATGTATGTTTGTGGCAGCTAGTGTCCTGCTCTCTCTTTTACTTTCCACTGTACCTACAATAACTTTACCGACAGTGTGTTTAATTAAAACCAATATAAAACTTTTTTAATTTTAATTTTTAACAAGTGCGTTTTTAACACTGATTTAAGTAAATTTTTCATTGCCAACAGTGATGTTTTGGGGGGAGGGTGTGCATGACTCAAGAAAAAAAATTGTTTTATAACAAATTTATTTATTTTCATTCATTGCAATATTCTGTTGCATTTTACAAGAAATACTTTTTTTGCACTTCTCTACATTGTTAATGCATGCAATGTTTTTAATTTTCAGTCTTTAACGACATTACACACACGTATTAGTTTTTATATGTACACTGATTATCATTAGTCCACAATCTTAGTGCTTGGGCATTGCACGACGCACATCGTCCATTTTCACACTTGTGAAGCCTCGAGGCGTATGTCTCTACCAGCTGCCTGAACGGTGGGCATTGATGATACCTGTGAAGATCTACGATGTTCATTCCAGTAGGACACACATTGCGCATTGCTGACTCTTGGCGATTAACGTACACAGAGTAATTGGGAATTATGTCTTGTTCCAACACATTGCAAATGTCCCTGTATGGAATATTTCTATCGTCCCAACTAAGTCCATGCATCTGTAGGTGGTATGTCCATTGTGTGGTGCGGCCGAAATACTTCCATTGACATGGCCGTAAAACCATAAATATTTGGTTTTTTTGTCCTCGCTGTGCGAGATGGGAATCTGCATGATGGTGTAAGAGTCCAGAGAGCGAAAAGCTTTGACGTTGATAGACTTTTTTGCGGACAATATACACATTTTTACAAAGTCATTTCCCTCTGTCTTCTGGGTTTGCTTCCTCGTCATCGGGTATTGCTAGACAGTAGAATGCTGGCACAAGGTCTTCCACGGGGAGGGCGGGAGTCGCCAGGGCATCTACTGCAGGTATGGCTTGTGTGTAGAAATCTTGCACAGGGGACAGGCATTGGAGATGTTGTGATAAATAGTTTCCTGGGGTGAGGGTGGTGGAATGAGCAAGAAGTAGGGTAGGCTAGGATAGTATTATATGTTCTTAAATATTTTTTAATTTTTTCTTGAATTTTCTTTTCAAGGTAATGCAAGGTTATGGAATCAAGGTCAGGGTCGTATGCATCTAATATGGTGGTAGCAGACTGTAATGTTATATACTTGCTGGTTTTTATTTCTTTTTTCTCAAGTTTTGGTTTTCAAGGTCGCTCTAAGTCATGGGGACTAGGTAAGGTTAGTCTGCATCTAATATGGTGGTAGCAGTCTGTAACATAATATGCTTGTTGACATTTATGTAATTTGTCTCGAGTTTTTGTTGTCAAGGTTATTCAAAGTAATGGGTCAAGGTCGTCGTATGCATCTTATATAGCAATAGTAGTCTGTAATGTACCATGCTTGCTGACTTTTAGGTCTTACTTCTCATGCTTGGGTTTTCAAGTCCATTCAAGGCCATTGTGTCAAGGTAAAGGTAGTCTACATTAAATATGATGGTAATGGTATGTAACATCATATGTTTGTTGAATTTTATGTTTTTTTTAACCAGTTTTTGTTTTCAAGGACATTCGAGGTCACGGAGTCAAGGTCTGGGTCAATGGCTTCAAATGTGATGGATGGATGATGTCTATCAATATGGTGGTCCCCTACCAAGATGTCGGTCGCCTACCAAGATGATGATTGCCTACTAAGATGGTGGTCGTCTACCAATACGGCATCCTTCGAAACAAATGGTGCTTACCATTAGAGTGTCGAATGCATCTACCAAGATGTGGGCCTCCAGTAATGTTTAAAGAAATGACGAATTAAAATATCAATATGGCGGAATGGGTGGGGGTGTGAGAGCCGTCGACTAACTGGTGAAGGCGAGGGGATGGTGACCCCACCGACAGTCGAACAATTTTGAGTAATTAGCCAATAGCAATGGGCGATAGCCATCTGCTGGGCGTGGTGCTGGAGGTCCTCTGGAAATCTAGGTTATTTAAATAAATTTAAATAATATTTTAATCGTTTTTATAACATTTAATAATTAATTTTTAATAATTGATTTTAGTAATTTGTTCATAATTTTTAATAATAAATTTTTTTATGATTGTTGGAATTTTTAAAGAAGTTTTTGGGAATTTTTTGGCTTTTTGGGTTCAGAGGTCACCAAGGTCAAGATCAAGGGTAAAGATTATGGGTCAGTGGTAAAAGGTCAATTACTTCCAATATGGCGGACAGTGACGTCACAATATGGGGCACCCTGGCCCTGGCGTCGATGCCCGATGACCTTGCTCATCAAGGAACGTTTCCCTACTACTGACAGGTTTTCGGGCATGAGGCATACACTGTTTGGCAAGGTCGTTATACGTCTCATAACATCGTTTTCTCTGATGGTTATATATTTCAAGTCGCACCTTGTAGGGAATGCTTTTTAATCCATAACTCATGAACTTACGACAACGCTTGTTACAGCCAAGAGTCAAGTAAAGCCATTCAGTCTGCATCGTGCGTTTACCAGTCTTTTCGTGCCTATGCGCATTACATCTTTTACTGAAGTTATTTCGGCAGTAGCGATACGATTGAGCCGATATCGACAACGAATTGTCAATACCGTTCACATGCACATAACAAATTTACCGATGGCAGGATCATTGCATCATCGCTTACTGTACAAGGTAGTGATGGTATGTTTACATCATCATTTCACACAGCAGTATTTATAAGTCCAGCACAGGTTTGTGGCGACGGCAATACATATTTTTGTTTTGCTGGTGAAGGAACAAGTCCTGTACATATTTTTTAATAACTGTATAGAGTGTCAGTACGAGGAAACAGACGAAGGGACTTATCACATTTATATAGCATGTGGAGAGGGTTCTTCTTACATTAATGCTTTTCGTGTCATCTAACATAGCTGCTTTTCGTAAAGGCTTCATCGCAGTAGATGCATCGAAGTCTTGATACTGGTGGCTTGGGTCGCGATGACGAAGGAGCTTTCTACATCATGCCTGAAGTCGCCGATGGTTGCACTGCTGTAGGTGACCCACCCGAAGAAGTCGATGGAGCTGTCGGCACCATGCCTGAATAATTCGATGGCACTACTGGTATCACTCCCGAAGAAGTCGATGGCACTTCCGTAGCTACCATTAGCTCTGGAGTACCCGAAGATATCGCAGATGCAGAAGATGACTTAGATGCAAAGCTGCAGAAGCTAGCCGAGACGACCACCTTTCACAGGAGCTGTCAACAAACTAAGCTTCTCAGCTGACCTCCTCACTGCCTATAATAACCTAGATTGAAGACCTGTGATATCATATCGACTTTGAACCAATCGTATCGCACAATTAATACATTGGGTGAACACCGATCAGCCAATCACCGACCAGCCAATCACCGAGTTGCCACGTGATTGAAGCTGGCCAATCCTGTGCAAACACTGAGCCATCACATGCGGGAGTTAGTCTCTGACCCCTGAGGAGGAGAAGGCAGAGGCGGAGGTGGTGGCGTAGGCGGATGTGGAAGCAGAGGTGGAAGTGGAGGAGGTGGCGGTGTTTGTGGTGCGTGGGGGGGGGGGGGGTGATTGTGGTGCGTGTGGGGGTGATTGTGATGCATGTGGTTGTTATTAAGGTATGTGTAGTGCTGATTGTGGTGAGTGCGGTGGTGGTGGAGCATTATGGGTGGTGGTGGAGTCAATCGGCAGGAGTCAGTCTGCCAATTGGAATATTTCGTATTCGTTGTGTTTATGCATGTGTTTAGGTGTGGTATGGTGTGTGTTCGTGTGTGTAGGAATGATTGGCTGTGTGTTCATCTGTGTAGGTGTATGTGTGGGTGTTTGTGTGTGTAAATGTCTGTAGTCGTGTTTGAGTGCATTAGTGTTTTGGTAATTGTGTGTAGGTGTGTGTGTTGTTGTGTGAGTAGGTGTGTGTGTTGTTTGTGTAGGTGTGTGTTGTGTGTGTAGGTGTGTGTTGTGTGTGTAGGTGTGTGTGTTGTTTGTGTGAGTAGGTGTGTGTGTTGTGTGTGTAGGTGTGTGTGTAGGTGTGTGTTGTGTGTGTAGGTGTGTGTTGTGTGTGTAGGTGTGTTTGTTGTGTGTGTAGGTGTGTGTAAGTGTGTGTTGTTGTGTTTGGGTGTATTAGTATTTTGGTGGTTGTGTGTAGGTGTGCATGTGGGTAAGGATAATGAGGGGTCTGTCTGGCAGGAGTCAGAGACTGACTACCGCACATGATGTCTCATTGCTTGCACATAATTCGCCAGCTGCAATGACGTTACAACTCACAGATTGGCGGAAAGCGACTGTCTCCATGTTACACCAGCCGAGATGGACGACACTAGGATCTTACTGTGCCGTCCGCCATAAACCGCCATAGTAAAATAGCCTCCTGGTACATCTCTAGGTGGGACAACCCAGAAAATTATTATGGTTCTAATTAAAATTTATGCAATTAATATAACAATGCTCCCCCGACCTTTCACAGTATCGTGTAATGTAATGTCCAGGTGTTAAAGAATAAACCCGAATTGTAACTGTAAAATATTTTATATTAATTTACATCACAGTGCTCTATCATCATCCTGTCATGAATCATATCCCATAGGGTCAATAGCTATCATGTATAAATTGACTAAAATTAATTTATAACACTGGTGGAAGCGTGCGACGGCCCTGCCCTCTCGCTGCCTTTAAGCAGCCGCGATACCACCCACCCCCTCATTTCAGTCAATTCCCAACCTAAGCTTATATCAGTATGTCAAGTAATAACAATTTGAAGCCCCATATACATTTTTATAATTTCATTTGCATTTAAAACATTGTAACAGTTAAACACCAATAGCCTTAATATATTAATTTAGATATAAGATTGATCATTTTTCATTCATGCCAACATAAGTTACATGCTAATACCTCTGTTTGCTTAGGTCGTGATTTATTTTCCTTGTGGTAAATTGATGCAGTTCAAGTAATATTTGTTTGTAATAGTTAAATTCTCATTAATGCATAATATTAGGCACTGTATTTTATGCATAATTTAAATGCACCGACAGTTGAAATAAAAAATTAGCAGTGCCAATAAAATTTAAACAAATGCAAATTGAAAAGTAAATGCTTTTAGTGAAATTATGTTTAATATTATAAGGGAATAGTAGCATTAACAACCCAGTATTGCATAAGAATGAGCAAACTGAATATATTAATCAATAACTAAAGTACATATTACGCACTAGTTTGCTTTCATACGGTTGAGAACTTCGTCGTCGCATGCACGGAATAGAGCGACCCAGATCAGAGGAATTGCTGTGCCAACAGTTAGCAGCGCCCTCAGCGTTTTCGAGCGGTGTGAGTGGCGACACGGTTATTCCACGACGCAGTGTGACGCATCTTTGTTTCAACACGTGTCCACCAATCCATCTTCCAATACAGTCATACTTATATATAAGTTAAAATGATAAGTTAAAATTATCTCCCAGCCCCCATGTCCCGATTTCCATAATGTGTAATCTCCACACCCCCTACCCCATGTTTCCCCTTTTATATGTCCTCCCAGCCCACCCTTCTATGCCCATAAGAAGTTATAAGTTATACATAAGTTAGAAAAATTCCACAACCCTTAATTCAAGATTATGATACATTGCCCACAAATATGATTACGAACGCGGATTGAATGGAAATCTGACGTGAGATGGAAGCTAGAATGAGATTTTTACGGTTTAATTTAAATTGGAATTATGCCCATGCTGGCCTTTTTCTGCCCGCATCTTGCCCCAATAGAATGAAGCCTTACACCATAGGTCAAACCCCTCCCCCTGTTTTACGTGAGACACGGAATTTCCCTTCGCCTCTGGGCAGTGTGGTGACCCGTCCCAGATAGGTCTTTTTTCCCTTATGCTCTACTGGCCATGAAGGAGCTCCAGGCAGTAGGGGCAAAGCCTGGACTTTTGCTGTGGGTCTCCCATACAACACAGTACTTTGGAGGGGGACACTAGTGCACTTGCCATTTTCAGATCTCCTTGGGGTAGGTCATGCATGCAGTATTTTCCCTTGTCTTGTATAGTATTCCTGTTGAGTGTATATATCCAGTATGTTATTCCAGGTTACCAGGTAATGTGGACATCCATCCCCTTTATGTATAATTCCTATTCACATGTGCACAGCCAGTATAATCTGTAAAATATGTAAATAATTATTTTATGTTTAATTTATTCCTAAGATTTAAATTCAATGACATCAAATGGTCATTTAATTATCAAATAATATTTCATTCTCTATTGACGCACACACAGAGGATAATAATAAATATGTATATTTAGTTGAGATTTCCATATCTGCAGCAAGCTCCATCCCCCTTTTTTTTAATGATTGAATAATTTATAATAACATACATTTTTGTTTTACTCCCATTCCTACTGTTTCATTTTGCAAACAAATTGAGAAAAGAACCTTAGGAAACAGCTCGGCTAATAATAGACCACTTTGGAGTAAAAGTCAAAATTAGGCATCACATATTATTTTATTTCAAAGAAATCTTCAAATTATTCACGTTCCATAACGAAATCCAGCATTTCACACTGTTACGATCTAATAATTACTAATTATCTCCAACAATGCTATAATAAGTTTATTAATATTTTACTAATACAGTCCTTGTAAGTTTCAGACAACCACAAAACAACTGCAGCAACGAACTCGGTGATGTCACAAGTAGTATATGGGTAGATAGAGGACAAGCCATTTTTATGCCCAAATTTCATATTTTTTAGCACAAATATAAATCTTTTTACCCCAAATTTCAAGCTTTTTTTCATCAATGTTCAAACTTTTTGCCCAAAAGTTCATCCTTTTTACCCCCCGAATTTCATGTTTTTTACTCCAAATTTCGTTTTTTAAATCGAATTTCGCTTTTGAATTTCAGCCCCAAAAAATTCTGGCAAGAATCGATCATGCAAGATTTAGAACAAAAATCAAGCAAATTTCAGCTAAAAGCAATCTAATTTCTCGATTTTCCAGCATATTTTCATGTTTTCTATAAAAAACTAATTTTGCAAGGGAGCAATCTAATTAAAGCAAATTTAACCCAAAATCAAGCAAAATAAAATAAAATAAAGTGAAATATTAAAAAGACAATCGGTAGTTTAAATTCGAAACTCTACAAACTTTTTAAAAACTTCTTCTATCTTCTCAAAGTCGCCGCCTATTTCATGACGTACATATTTGAATCGCTTATTTCAGAAACCCCCTATCGACCAAAATATGCCAAATTCAGTTATCGGTGCATTAATTTTACTTGTATATAGACGCATGGTTTAATGCAGAAAGCCTTTATCTGAGATTCTCTAAAGGCTTCTTACAACACCTTGAATCCCCTGTTTAGAACAGAAATCCCCTTAACCAAAAAAACTTACAGTGTTTCTGCACTAATATACATACAGTTAACAAGATGGCAGACATGAGTATATTTTTATCAAGTTGGTTGTAATGTGCTATGATGTGAAGATGTCTGTTGATATTAATAACATATCTGTGTGTACTGTTGTGTTGTGCACTGGGCATTGTCCATGTTTTTATTGGTTATGTTTAAATATTAATAAGTATAAAAGAAACATAATGAGCAGCAGCTCATAAGAGGAACCTACTTCGGAACGGAGAAAAGGGATTATACATGAAGAAACCTATCAAAAAAATTTAATGCGTACAGCTCGTGTGAAAGGTGAAAGTTATGCAATGTATAGAGGCAAACATGTAGACAAGAAAACAGCTCCTGATTCAGTGATATGCAAGTGCAGAGGTAAATATTATTTACATTTAATTGAAGAGAACATACGGTACATCAAATTTGGAATCACTTCTACTCACTGAGCAACAAGGATGCTCAAGATGTGCATCTTCAAAATTTGATTGAGGTTAGAGACATCCAATGTAGGCACACACAAAACAAGCTTTCTCATGAAAAAATTGAGGGACAGGATGGTGCAGAAGCAGATGACCTGAAAAGTCAACACATTTTCAAGAAAAATCATTCATTTATTTATAACCTGAGAGTAAATGGCGTGCTTTAACATGTTTGCAAAAACATATTCCTGCAAGTGCATCGTGTTTCAACTGACAGAGTACGTCGACTTAGTAACCTTCTAGTTCATTATAAAAGTCCTCATGACATGTGTGGCAAGAACCATAGTGGGAATGTAATTCAGGGAGATGTTTGTGTTAAAATACATGAACATATATCTAAGTTTGATGTAAAGCATACACATTATGGAGGACAATGTAAGAAGTATTTAGATGCTCTACTAAATGTTGTTACCGTGCATCAGATGTTCGTCAACGACCATCCAGAGTTGCAAAATGTGGTGAAATATCATTTATATTACCACTATTTTAAGGAAACTTTAGATATGTTTTTGACAGACCACAGGTTGATGTTTGCAGCCAATATGAAAGCCCGAGTGCCAAAATTAAAGACCCACAGTTAAGCGAGTATGCCAAACGAAATGTTGCCACGGAGATGATAATACACACAATAAGGGCCCAGAAATTATATACGACATTGAAAAGTGCAAGTGAAAACCAGGATACAGACACTGTCGCGCTCTGTGTAGACTTTATGAAACATTTACCCCTACCTCTGATACCTGTGCAGGAGGTATTTTACTTGCGCCAGCTCTGGGTGTATGTATTTTTCATACATGATTTAAAATCGAACAAAGAAAAACTCTATGTGCATCATGAAGGAGATGCAAACAAGTCCCCAAACGAAGTGTGCTCTTTCTTACTGCATTATATTCAGAATGAAATATCAAGTTCGGTAAAGAAGCTTCTTTTGTTCAGTGATGGAGCAGCTGGACAAAACCAAAACCACACAGTTGTGCTGTTTCTGTTAAATTTGTGTGACACAGAGAGATTCGATGTGGTAAACCATTACTTCCCCGTGCGTGTTCACTCGTTCCTCCCGTGCGATAGGGATTTTGGATCAATCCGACTTTTGAGGAAAAATGACCGAATATAAATTCTTGAACAGTACACACAACTCACAACTCATGGTGAAAGCAAGTACAGTTGGTCGCATCTCCATTCATAAGGTGTCTACTGAAGAGATTCTATCATTCAAAGACTGGTGACCACGTTCGTATAAGAAAACCACTTACTCTGATGAAACTTCAGTGAGAGGTGTATCAAAAGACAAGAGAATCACTTCAAGATATCAACATACAAATAGTTTTACTACAGTAGTAAATCCTGGTACAGTTGTCGCAAACCTCATCATCAATGGCTTGTGCCCTTCTACCATTCGTCTCCGAAAGACAAATAATTTACCTGCACTACCATCGGAGAAGGCGTATCCTGGTGGAAAGGTCCCTACAAATAACAAAAAACTGCAAGACCTGTAAAAGCTGTTGAAATACACCAAAGGATACGAATCATTCTACCATGTGATATTGAAGTGGCCTATAACTACAGCAGAATGTCACAATGCAGACTCAGAAGTTGAATGTGAATACGCCCCCTGTCTAACATAGTTATTGATTTTGTACAATCAAAAAGTGTGTAGATTTGTTTGAATTTATAAGTTTGTGTACAATACTAATAGGCCTTCAACCTATAGAAGTTCAGTATAAGGTTGAGTACTTTTCACAGTGAGTATTTGTTTTGTTTATATTGGTGAGATTTGGTAAAATTATAATGTGAATAGGCCTCCTGTCTATATTAATTGTTAGTATTTATTAAGGTTTGTACTTTTCAAAGTGGCTAATTTATTTTGTTTGTACCGGTGCATTCTTGGTTAATGATACATATTTCTGTAATAATGTCAGATATGCATAGCTACAAAACTAACAGAAAACGATTATATATCTCTGTCCTTATTACTAAATATGACAACAACATAACGTTTGCAACCAGTTTGTTGCAGAAATCCTCTATGTGTTCATTTAAAGATAATATTCTTTACAGGCGTAAAATACATTGTAGTCTTTCCAATACCATATACAGATTTACAACATGACATTTTAAACTTGTGATTTTTTATAACATTTAACAACACATATTAGTGAGGTAGGATAGTTTTTCCATGTTTTCTCAAAACATGGTCAACTGGAGATGAGTGTTTCTGAAATAAGCAATTCATTTATCGTTAATTTTTCGAAGAGTGTTAATTGTAAACTTTGTAGATTTCGATGAAATTTGTCAACTAATTCTCCGAGTTCGTCAGAAGTACTATCTAATTTATAAAAAGGCATAGTTGATTTACAACTCTCTTTAAAACGATTTATCATACTGCAACATAACACAGGCATTTTTATTTCTAAAATAAAAAATTATTAAGAGAAAGAAAAACTCATTCAAGTTTAACAAAAAGATTTTTTATTCGATCAAATAACAATACATCTAAAAAAATTGTATTAAAATATCGAAACAATTTCTTATTTCTTTTACATCCTCTATCTAATAAAAAAAAATCTATATTCAATAATGCTCTTTTTCAAATAATCATATGTTAGATTTCTTTTACTAATTAAAACAACATTACAAACTATACCTGCATCTTCAACCTTTTAATTAAAATCAACACATTTTTTATATTTGTTTTTCTTTAACAACAGTGGTTATTATGTATGAACAATCAATAACATTTAAAGGTCTTCGCCAAAAAACTGAATAATAATTGATATGGCTTCAAAGTATACAGTTGGTCTATAATGAAGTTCATTATTTTTACGTATAGTATCCAGTTTTGTTTTTGAATTTCAAAAATCACTATAAGCATGGAACATTTTATCACAAAGACAATTTTCAATATCTATATTCCAGATTTCTTTTGGAAATATTTCACTTCTACCATTTTTAACACAAATGATTTTCATATTACAATGGTAAAACATAGAAGTGTCGACATACTTTTCACCAAAAATTTTTCTATTATCTTGAATGCCTACAATTACAAAATCGGGCGTGTCAAATTGTAAATTATTAAACTAATCTTTTACGTCAAAGTTAAAAGGTTTTCCAGCAGTGACTTCATTTTCTAAAAATTGGCAATAATAAATACTAAAAGGTATTTTAGGATGTTTGTATATATATTTTTTAAATTGCAATTGCTGTGTTAGACTAGTATTCAGCAATAGGCCACATAATTTCTAATTTTTAATTTTAAATTTTACCCAGATCAGCACAGCTTCCCTGATCTGTACAATCTGCATTTGTTGTTTTATAAATAAATAAACAGTTGTTATGATAGGCATTTCTAAAAAAAGTCTGTTTGTATCCACCTTTCCAATAAATTTCGTTGTTGTCATGAATAAAACAAAACAAATATCACAGTGGATACATTATTTCATTTGTTTTAGGACTGCGAACAGATTTTACTCGATATTTATTATCAACTCCGAAAAATTGTAAATAATTTTTTTCACTTGGCGACCTTAATAAAGCATTTATTATTGTTAATGTTATACTTGGTTTATTACAGCTTCAATAATATTTCAATGTTTTGAGATTTCTTTCTAGAAAAATGAAAAGGAAAAAAGTTCAAACAAACATCAATAATTTCTACTTTTTTATATTCTGCCACAGCTCCAACCTTATTTCTCGTTTTAAATATGTATTGCTCATAAACATAAGCATCATATGGAAAAGAAAAGCCATATCCTACATGAGTATCAAATTCAATTCGATAACAGTAAACATTTAAATTCCTCCTGGTCTGATTGGATGAAGGAAATGTTTGTATCTCGAAACTGTCAATACTTTTATAACTCATTTAGAAGAAGAAAAAATTATATATAAATGGAAGATTCGAAGAGTATTTCTAGAGTTAAATTACTCACCGAGAGATACAAAAATGATAAAAAAAACACCATGAAAGGGAATATGAAAAAAATAAGAAGAAATATCTACCCTTAATTGACGAACTACGCAATATTGGTCAAAAGTAGAACAAGTAAGTGCAGACAAAAAAATTAAATAACAACATTAGAGGAAAAATTGCTTCTGCTGCTGTTGCTTCAACTATGTGTACAAAAAGAAAATTATGATGGGGAATTAAAATGTTTTATTAATTACATATACTTTTACTAATAAATGAAGATAAAAAGCTTAACTTTCGATATACCCATTGATCAATTAAAGAGTTTCGGGCATAGATAAATTAAAAAAAAAAAGAAAAATTTGAGAATAAATAAATAACAAATTTAAAGAAGAAAATGCTTTCTTATTGACTTTGGCACTTCCAATACTAAAAAAAATTTTTAAAAGATAAAACAGGAAGTGGTTTACTCTACGAAGAATTTTTAACAATTTTATTTGCTGCTTTAGGTGCACTTGGAGCTTTAGCTGGTGGAGCTACTGCAATTTATAGTTATGTTGAACAAACTAGAAAAAAAAATTAGAAGAACAATAGAGACACAATTTGGGAATGGAAAATAAATCGGGAAGTGGCATACTTGCTAAAAAAAATAGGAAGAATACAAAAATTTGAAATTATCACCACTATCCAATATCGATATTAAAAATATGTAAAAATATTTAATATAAAAAATTTCAGAAATATTTGTTATTTTAAAGGAAACAACCATATTTACTATTTTGATTCATTTGGAGGTAATATTACTAGTAATTAAATTAATTATTTCAAAACCAGAAATACTTATTACAATGATGATCGAATTCAGAATTTTGATTCAGTTATAAGTGGACATCAATGTTTAATATTGTGTTACACCTTTTTCGAGAGAATTTATGTTTAATGATATAATTTCTTTGTTATTAAATGGCGGATATATTTCGGGAAACCATTAATCAAATCTTCAAATAAAATTTTTGACACTAGTGCCTATGCTTTAAAATCATATGTAGATTCACTATGCAATTCCAGTGTTTCTTATTTACAAAGCGAACTATCAAACTGTTTTGATTATACAATATTTTATGTTTCTTTTCTAGAACATAGAATTGTTAATATAGATGAACCTATAAATAATAAAGACACGGTCAATAAAATATATTTTTTATACATATAGCATAATATGCATTAAAAAGGGATGTAGATTCAAAATATAAATATATTGTTTCTGATTATGCTTTAAAAGGAGATATAAATTTACAATTAAGTACCACTGCTGCTGATTATATAAAATGGTTAAATAATGCAAAACAAGCATTAAGAAATGATGTAGATTCGAAATACAATAATTTTATTCTGCTTTACGAGATCAAATAAGTAAAAATTTTACTTATGCAAACAGTTGTATTTCCATTCAGCATCATAAAGTTACTAGTCTGCCTGATCCTATTGATGAGATGATGCGCTCAATAAAAGATATTTCGATAAAGAAACAACTGATAAATTGCAAAATTTAAACAAATCAGTTTTGAATTATTGTGATACAATTGTTAATACAAAAATTAAAAAAAAAGTAAACAATACTCCTATAGAGAATTCGATCTTAAATTACACAATTTAAACCAATCAGTAGAAAAATTTAAGTAAAAAATCTGATATATTTGATTTACGTGGAAAGTGGAATAAAAATAATAATGTTTTTCTCATAGATGATGATATAAATTTATTTTATTTTTTGATGGACTGTGCTGTTTATAAAGTAATTACTGATAATTTACCTGATGATACTCAACTGTTATTAGGCAACTACAAACTTAGATTACAGTAACACTTTTGATGTTAACAGAGGTGAGTATTTAACATTATATATATAATTATTTTGTTAATGGAATGTTGACTACAATAGTAGTATTCATGAAATATAAAGATTAACTATAAATAAATAAATATATATATATCTTTACTATTAAATGGGGAACACTTGGTGTTGGAAGTGCATGAAAGTCACCAAAAACAATAACATAAAAAATGAAAATACAAAACTGGCGATTAGTTCAGAAAAGTAAATGCTCAATATACAACTCTAATAAATCAACATTCTTTAAAAAAATAATTCTGTAACATAAGAGATGGTATAATCAATGAACTATATAAACCTAAACGAAAAAAATTTCTAAGAAGAAAATAAATTTCCTGTGGTATTTATTATGTATGGCAAATTGATCTTGTAGAGATGGATACCGGAAATTTAAAAGGGATATCACACATAAACAACGGATACAAGTATATTATGACAATTATAGATTTTTTTTCGAAATATGCATTTGCTATATTAATTAAAGATAAAACAGCCAAAAATGTAGCCATTGCTTTAGAATCTATATTAGTTAAAAGAAAACCTCATAATATTCAAAATGACAATGGCTTATAATTCTATAATAAAATATTTAACGATCTTATGCATAAATATAACACCAATCATTATTCTGCATTCAGTGAACTAAAAGCCAGTTGTGAGTAACGATACAATCGTACAATGAAGAACAAGATGTGGAAGAAATTTTTAAAAAAATGGCAATTACAAATGGGTACATTTATTAAATGTTTTAGAGAAAGAATATAATAATACCAAACATAGAACCATTGGTATGAAACCGACTGAAGTTAATAAAAAAAATGAAAAAAATTTAAGACAGCAAGATTTTGCAAATGTGATTACTAAACCGAAATATAAAGTTGGTGATATCGTCCATGTGAGCAAGAGTAAATGAATCTTTGACAAGGGGTATACAGCTAATTGGAGAACATAATTGTATACAATTTTTAAAATTTATATTTTGATGTGCTAACTTATAAACTGAAGGATGACAATGGTGAAGAAATAAAAGACAGTTTCTATGAATTTGAAATTATGAAAACTGACTATGCAGATGAACATTTAGTCGAAATGTTTTAAAAACAAAAGGTGATCAAATTTAGGTAAAATGGTTTGGTTTAGTTAATTCTCATAACTCTTGGATTAATAAAACAGATATTTTGTATACTTGGATATTTTTGCTTAAGGGTGTCTGCCAGACACCCTTAATTATATGTAATTGTAATTTTTGTGTTGTTATAAATAACTGGTTTTTTACTGGCTTTCCAGTCTCATAATTGTATTGTTTCAGTCCAATTTTATGCATTACCTGTGTTGTCTAATCCTAATCTTCTTATAAATCTTAACGCAATATTTTTAATTTGTTATTGGCAATGAAGTGATGCAATAATTTAAAAAGTTTTGTTTGCAAATTAGATGATGATTCATCATCATTACTTAAAAATGCTGGTTCTAGAATAACTAGTTTTAAAGAATACATTTATGCTAGAGGATTTTTAGTTAAAATATTGGTGTAATCAAATTGTTTATTTGTGTCTTCAATTACAATTTCTACAATTTCAAGAAAATAAATGTAATGTAAAACAAATATCTCTTTATTAATTTTATCGTGAAATTCATATAATTGGCCATGAATTTCCATTTTTGTTTTGTATACATCATAAACTTTCTTATGGAAAGAAATATAAAATTTATCTTGCTCATGTGCAAAGAATTGAAATTTGCATGTCTAGTAATTAAATTATTGGTGTTACCAACTTTAAAATACCTAATTGGAGCATATCGATTAGATGTTGCAATGTATAAATAACTGTTATTCGTATTCTGCTTGACTTTGTCTATAAATTTTTTCATATTCATGTTAAAATGCTCTATTTTTTTATTTCTTGATTTTTCTTCTTGATTTTGAATAGCGAGTTGTTCAGATTCATGTTCTATAATTTTTATTTGCTGGTCTTTTTAACTCAATGGTTTTTGTAATTTATAAAAGCCATATTTTCTTATTGAAGGAAGAACTTCTTCTGTAAACCACTATTAAAATTTGTTTAGTTTCTTTTTAGATGATAAAACCAATAAAGAAAACTCTGATTCGTTGATAAATATACAGGATTTTCATTTCCAACTAACCCCACTAAATTGGCATGGTTAAACATATTTTCGAACCTCACTTTATCCTCTTCATACACATAGTTTATTATAGCTTTGTCAGTATATTTGTATTCTAAAGTATCAGCAATACCATTTCCTTTAAACCAAGGTTCATTATTACCATTAAAACAATATGAATTTAAAATAGCATTTGTTTTATATTCATCACCTAATTGAAATGGAGAAGATACTTTTGGATATCTGTTAATAGGATGATAACTTGGATGATCAAGTATATAAATTTCATCATCTACAAACAGAACTAACTTACCCAAAGGCCTTTGGTATATAACAAAATTGTTGAAATCATCCAGTAAAAACCTGAACCAATCTGCTATTAAAATGGCTTAGCGATTATTTTGTTGTCATTTAAACTTTTTGTCCAAACTTTTAATTGTAAAAAATATCCAATTTATAATCACTAATTAAGAATGTTTTTGCATGTCTGTCATTGAGTTAATAAATTGGTCCAATGTCATTAATTTTTTTTGTTGAGGTGGTGTATAAAAGTTTTGTATGCTTAGAATGTTGTCTGGTTGCTAATCAAACTAATCATTGTTAAGAATAAGATACGTGATAACATTTTGATCATTTGTATATTGAAGACCTAATGCATGGCCAATTTCATGGATCAAAACAGATAGTAAATTAACTTTATTTTCAGGAGTGTTTTTTCCATCATTATGCCAATATTCCTGCCTATTGATATCAATTTCAACAAGACTATTTTGTTGATTTGGGGAAAAAAATGCATGTGATAGTACGCTACCATGCTGAAATAATGTATAAGGGCAAAATCCATCTTATATCTATATTGACTTTGTTTGTAAGAAATAAGTATATCTGGAGAATTTTATAATAAACAAATTTCAAGTTTGTATGCTTTTGCCAAATTGTAAAAGCATCTTTTGCTGACTTTGTATTTTAATTATTTGCAAGTACAAAATGCCATTTTGAAGTATTTTTATTCCATTTGTTGGATGATGTATAACTAGATAATATTTCATTATTAACACAACATATTGTCTTATTGATAAAATTAAGCATTTCTTCACTGAGAAATTTGCAGAAGTGCTATAATATTCTTGAAATATACTTAAAGAACTTTCGAACTTCTTAATATCAATATTTGAAAGCTAATTTTCGTCTCGCTTTAGATATCCATATTTATTTTAAAAGTTGATAACACATTCGGTCTGATTCTCTTTTTTTGGGCAGCACAAAATTTTTATTTGTTATAGCAAGAAAATTATATGTCATAATTTATAAGGAAAATATTTCCTTTAAGAAATTGCAAAAGGTTTACAGGCAACTTAATGCCAACACCAGGGACATGTTAATTTTTTGGTTTTATGAGTAAGTTAATTCCAACACCAGTGACCCAATTTTGTTATTTTTCTGGCCTTAGTACCAACATAACTCCATTTGGAGAAATCCCTCACTTTACCACCAGCCAGCCATGTTTTTATTTTTTTATTGGTGAAGTGAGGGATTTTTTATTGATTTAATTATTTTTCTATTTTTGGCTATACCCCTTTTCATACAGTGAGGCACCATTCACTACATGAGAACATTCCAGCTTATACATCTGTTTTGCTACAAGTGTAGTAATGAGAGCATTTTTTGCTGGGAGCTTAAGAGTACCACATAACTTGCATCAATACTCATATACAGAATATATGGGCAAGAGCAAAGAAATGGTTTTGGTGGCTCAAATTTAGAATGTCTTGGTGGTAAGTCAACAATGCATATATGGGCAATTCACATTCACATTATTAAATTATCGTCTCAGGACCGGAATTCGATCCCAGGATGTTCGACTCACAAGGCAAATACTCTACCACTGAGCCATGGTGGTCGATCGAGTGGCATGGGGGGATAAAACTGCTGCTTGAAGCGAGCTGGAAGCCTGTTATCAATAGTCGCACAGAGTGTTTGCTGTGCTGTGAGGAGATAGCTGGAAAACCTCTTGTGAAGTGCCTCACAGTGAGTTAGCAATAACATGAGAAGATATAGCGATGCAGTTTTTTGATAACATGGAACTTGTTGTTATGAGAGTTAGCTGTCATCGCCGACAAGGAAAATTGAGCAGATATGTTTTTCCTGTCGTGGACAGAACTTGCTTTAGTTGGGAGCACATGGTAGTGCAGTTATGCATTTTTCTGTAGTGATGAGAGTGCACTGAAGTTCAGTTGTGGAAGAAGATAGAGAATTCTCATGTACAATTCACAAGAGTGAGAGAGAGTGTTGGTGACTGGGGGGGGGGGGGAGGAGTTAAAATATAAAATCTTTTATTTGATTTCGATACTTCCACAATTAATTTTTTTAATCAAATACAATGTTAAAAAACAATAATCTTCAAACCATCAGCTTGCACTGATCTCTTTAAATTTTCATAAGGCATATCACCAGCAACAAAATCATTATAAATATGTATTTACATGTCATCTTGTCTAAATATACACAGAAAGTTCGTGTTTTCTCTCACAAGTTACGTGGGTGCCTTCGAATAAGTTTGTGCCAAATAAAAATATCAATAATTTTGTGTCTTCCTGTAGTAAAATATTCACATATGACATTTTCATCATATAAAATAACATCGTCAAATATGACTAAAGAATTATTTTCAATTTGATCTAAGGGAATCAATTCGTCATTGTTATTAAAAATGTTTGCCATTTTTGCATTAAACTTGCTGGATATTACATCAAAGTTATTTTGTAACTGAATATTTTTTTTGAGTGATTTAAACATTTTGAGTAAACATACAATATATTATAAATTAACCATTCTTGCTTATAAATAAAATTAATCATCAGTTTGGTTTAGTACATTTGCTGGGCCCAACAGTCAAACTTCTGATGTCATCAGGCAATAATTCACCATTCTTTTTTATTAGCATCACCTTCGGAAATTAATACACCAACACCCCATTCGACTTTGCACAGCATAGGCTGCTTTGGCTGCCGCTTTTTCATTTATTAACAATAATTTTTGTAATAAATGTATAATAAAGTATTTAAATCAACAAACAATAGTTCTGTACTAAAGAAAAAGCTACACTATGATATATTTCAGAAAGCTAAATCCATAGCATTGATTAGTTTTCATGTGAATTTTTTATCACAAAATATAGACAATAATAATATAACAACAATTGAAAAATTATTGAGTGCTGTTGTCGAAAAAAATTTAGTTATCACTTTTCCTAGAGGCCAGTAGAATGTTGAATTTTTAAAGAAGCTATAAATTCCACTCAGCCATTTTCAACAAAACACATTGAAATAACAGCAGACAATGCAAAAAAACTGAATATTGATTATATCTTAGTTTTATATTAAAGTTGATGACCAACTATCCGATATTCTTGGTTTTGAAAGAAATATGACTGTAGAAAAAGATGAAAGCAATATTGGCACAAAGTTACCTAATTTTAATCCAGATAAAACAATAAATATTCATTGTAATTTGCAATATGGAATGTTCAAAAAGTATGAAGAATCTAATCACTTGGAATCATACATAATTATTTTCCACCGAAAACTATGTTTGGCTTCAGAGATTAGGTTAGTTATGAGCGCTCATATCCAGTTTTTTATAGAATTTTTAATGAGCAGTTTAATCACATTGCTCTAGAAATTAGGGATGAAAATGGTAAACTAATTGATTTTGATGGTTCTAATATTGAAATTGTTTTAGAGATAAAATATGTTTCAAATATAATAGAGAAATTAATTAAAATAATTTTTTAGTAACCACATGGTGCTGTATCTGTAATATCATCTTTCGCATTCAAAATCATGTTTTTGTCATAGTTAAACTTAAATTCTTTCGCCATAAATTTATACATTTTTTTTTCGTTTTCTTATCTTTTGTTATATTTTTTTTATATTCACATTTTTCTTAGTTTTTTCTAGTAATTGACACATTGATTTCGTGTTTAATTGTAAAGCATTTTCGTGATTTAGAGTGAATCCTTTAATTTTTGTAAATTGTTTTCCCAAAAAATGTTAATAACCATAGCTTTTAGGACTGGTACTTGTCCAATTTATACTATAATAATTTTTTTCAAATTCGTCTGTCCATTCACCAAGCACGCAGCCTGTTTTAACAGTATTTTTACCATCACCAATGTAAACCATGCTCTCTGTGTCATAATATACTATTTTATCACCTAATTGAACTAAAATTTCATATAAATGTAATCGTGCATTCGATGTGGTAAAGGTTGCTATAAATATGTTTCTTGCAGTACTATCTTCTACATAATAACCTTATTTACATTATACTTCAGTAGTTTTTTCATTGATATAAACAATATTATTTATTTCTATTCTACCATCTAATAACAATTCGTACCAACGAGTTGGTTCAATAAAATATTCTGTTTGTCTCTTTGTCCAAATTTTCCCCAAAGTGAAATTTATATTCATATTTTGATTTGTAACTTCTTCCCATGGACTACTTTCTAATTTTATCTTCATAAATGTTTTAATGTAGTCTCTAAACATTTTATTACTTTTTTGTCTGAAATGCCAAACCTTATGAATTTTATGTAATTGTAACACTTTTCAATAGCTTTATTTAGTTCTAATGTAGTCCATGTTCCATCTATTGCTCTTTCTTCATCACTATCTTTACATTCTCCTTTTTTCTCTACAACACATCTTGAACATAATGTAAACAATAGTTTTTCTTGCTTATTTGGAAGTACTGGATGTTATAATTTTCGTTGTGGCAAAACTTTCCATTTGATCAATCAAAACCAATTTTCTTCGTAATTTTTAGTGTTAAATATTTTAATAGGATGACCAACTGGGTAATAATCATAAAACATCAATGTGGTATATAATCTACGTATACCTATATAACTTAACTTTTTTCCTGAAATTTTTAATTTTGAAGCATTGGTTCTACCTCCAAAAAAAATGCATATCTATGGTGTAATGGTTCTGTTACATTTTTAGTTTTTTCTAAATTACTTTTATAGAAAATCGATTTTTCTATTTGCAAGCCCACATTTCCTTTACTTTGTAACCATTTGTTCTGTTACATTTTTAGTTTTTTCTAAATAACTTTTATAGAAAATCGATTTTTCTATTTGCAAGCCCACATTTCCTTTACTTTGTAACCATTTGTCTTAAAATTGTCTTTCGATTGTTTGTTTTAGTTAAGAAGTCATCCATAATTGCATTGTTTCAATTATTTATTGTGTCTGGTGAATAACAATCAGGACAACCATGACAAAAACAGCCATGATATTGATAAATTGTTTTAGTTATTTCGTCGTAACCATCAACTTTTGCTCCACAAATAATAACTTCTCCACCATTTAATGTGTGCCGAACATTTGGAAATGTATTTAACTACGCAATTGATTCTTTACTAAACATTTCTTTTTTATAATCTTTAACTACTGCAATAGTATTATTCATAAGAAATTTGGATCTATAAACAGCGATACAAATGCCTGCTATTGTTATGTAGCAAATTAGGTCTATATTTGCTATTTCTAGAACAGATTATCTAAGCTTAAGACAACCACATCTTAAAATATTAACATTGGAATCACAATATTCAGAACATTCTTTTTTGAAATGGAAGATATAATTTTCTTTTGTATTTTCAGCATGACACTTTAAAAAGTCATTTCGTTGTTCTTCCATCATTGTATTGACTCCATAATATTTTGTAGGTGGTATTTTTCCAATGTAATTTTTATTTTCTGGTATATTAAAAAAGTGTGGAAAATATCATTTTTGAAGCTCTTTTAAGACAAAAATTTTTGGAAATGATGCAAGATTTCCTTGAATAAAGTTTATACTGTCAATTATTTTGATATTTAGACACGATATTTTAAGTTGCGTAATTTTTGATCCTTGATATATTGTTTGAGGTTTTAGATTGTTTCTAACACAATATTGTAAAATAAAATATGAATCGTAGCCTTTAGAATTATGTGCAATAAATGTATATCCTTTATTTTCTGCAGATATTACCTTTCGAAAAAATCATCATTTGTACTAAAAAGTAGTTTGTTTCCGTTAAAGTCTTGAACACATGTAAAGTTTGGTGTATGAAAACCAATATTTTGTGTGGCTTCATAGTCGAAAAAGTAGTATTTTTCAGTGTAAGAACAACCCTTATCTTTTTTGTTGCTTTTGCCACTACAAGTACAAGCTGTTGTGCAAAAACCACCTCTTTGTTGCTGTTCTTGCGTATAACATTTGTGTTCATCAGTTTTCACAAATTCCTTACAATTCCAACATTTGATATAACCACAGTTGTGTTTTTTATTTCTTAAACATATTTTGTTTCAAGTTTTACACTTATAGACTGCCTTACACACATAATCGTAATTAGCAAAACATTCCTGTCCAAAGAAATATCGGTTTTATTTTTGGCAAAGTATTTTAACTCGATTATATTCATATAAATTTCATATATTTTTATTAACTTTCATACACTCGTGTTGATCTTTATTATTGCATGGTTGGTCACAATTTTTACATTAGTAAACACTACCTAAAAATGATTTCATAATATTAATGTCTTTGTAGTGTTCGTCGTGCAAGTATACATAAATAGTTGTTGGTTTTTAGTTCCAGAATGTATAATTGAATTGAAATGTGCAGCTGAAACAACTTTAATTTGAATATTCAGAATATTTTCTTCATCCATAATATCTTCTAAACTGAAGCCAATTTCGGAACTTTTCCCCATTATTTTGCAAGGTTCACGAGCCACTTTTCCTTGTAATTTTCTTCGTTTTTTAATATAAATAAGCTCATTATTAGTTAATTCTCTATCCAAAATGATGTTAGTTTCGTATGTTAAAGCTGTAATTATTGCTCTGGGCTCACATAAAATATCATCATTGATAATTCTATTAATACATTGTTTTGTCTTTATATCTTTAGTTAAATTAACAATTTTTTGCCCCTTGTGCAATTACTGCTGGGCACTCTATAAACATCTTTATCGAAAGTGGTTTAGTTTATATCTACATTTTCATTCGATGTAATTACTCTTTCAATTTGATTAAGTAAATTTTCGGAGTTTAAATTGTTATTTCTTGCGGCCGAAATAGTGTGGTGAAAATTCTGATTATTTGCATATATTCGCATTTCATCA
This sequence comes from Dryococelus australis, assembly GCA_029891345.1. Taxonomy (NCBI): domain Eukaryota; kingdom Metazoa; phylum Arthropoda; class Insecta; order Phasmatodea; family Phasmatidae; genus Dryococelus; species Dryococelus australis. The sequence goes on from CM057009.1 coordinate 193,997,453, forward strand.
CATTGATTATAAGCAGTTAATTTTCTTACTGTTCTCATTGATGCGTGAACAGCATTTTGAGCAGCATTCATTTTTTTCTCTTGGAGTTCCTTGTAAATTGTTTATACGGATACAGTATTTCGTTTGCCAAATGTTGAAAGCTTCATTAAAAGTACGACTAATTTCGTGAATTTAAAATGGTCGTCTTCTTCTATGCGTCCATAAAAAAATGATTGCTTGAAAAGAAAAAAATTGACATAAACTTTTGTTTTCTTCTTGAATTGAAAAGGACAAATTTTTGTTAGTTTTATTTCTAGGGTGTACAAATATCTGATTAGAAAATGGCAATATTTTTTTTCAATTTCTTTCTATCTTTCTTATATAATTCAATGATATTGGTTTAAGAAAATGGCAAATTTGCAAAGTTTCTTATTCTTTGCTCATGAATAATAGTTCTAATTAAAGCATCTTTCCATAAATTAGATATATTTGTTATGTTAAAGTTTTTAGCTTTAGTTCTTAATCCCGCAACTGTTAAATCATTTAGATTTTCTCCTGGTTGACGAATTTTTGTAATAATGCTTATAATAAAATCATCTTTATGTAATTTATATAATTTTTTTATGCTAGTTCTCTAGCTACAATTCTCAACTCTCCTTTCTCGCAGATCTACTACTGAATAATTCATAGCCATTTTTTTGTTTATTTGTAAGAAATAAAAATTTATAAACATTTTAAAAAATAAAGAAATGAAGAAATGTAAAAAATAATGAAAACACTGGAATGAAGTGCTTAAATTATTGATAATAATTTTTAAATATATTTAACTTCTTCTGTGATATTATTTATCACTACAGCATTTTTTTGCATATTGCTGAATATTTGTCTTTAGTGATTTTATTAATAAAAAATAATTTTATAGGATTATCCACATTACAAACTGTGTATGTTTTTATTGGATAATAATAATTTTGAATTTCATTAAAAACATCTATTGATGTAGTGTGTGATTTCGTTTTTTATGCTCTTTGAGATATATAAAAAAAATATTTTCCACATTCACATAATATTTTCACATTAAACATTATTTACAATTTGTTGTATGTTTGTGTATAGTCTCTTCATGGGGATAAAATGAATCTATAGATTTATTCTCATTACATACTACACATGCCTTAGTTGAATAATAATGTCGAATTTCATTGGTGTTGTGCGATTTACTATTTCTATGCTTTTCGAGATATATTTTAGAAACATATTTTCCACATTCGCATAGTACGTTATCTTTTTTTTAAAACTCATATTGATTTTTGGCATATTCAGCACAACAATTTTTACAGGTGTTAATATGTTTATATTTTGTGTGCTTATGTGATGCAAATCATTCATTGTTTAATACTTCAACACATTTTTACATCGCTTGGATATGATATTATTTTCCATTTCGAGCATAGTTGCCATTTTATTTATTAAGAAAATTTATTTATTAAGAGAATGATAAAATATTTATCTTCGATAATTTGTTTCTTTATAAATTACACAAAACTAAAAATAGAATCTCTTCTCAAGAAGTTGAACAATTCGTTTCAATTCACTAAACTACAAGATCTAGAAAAAAATTTATTATTTACTGCCACAGATTTTTCAATTCATGAATCCAATTTTGGTAAAAAAAAAATTTATCGTATTCTAGATGACAAATTTAAAATTTCATTATCAGAGCGCTGTATGAAAACATTAGAAAAAATCTTTGGAACTACTAAATGAGAAGGAAGTTTTTATATCATATAGAGGCTTAAAAAAAACGAAATATGGAAAGTCTGTGCATGATATAGAGTTATCTTAAAAATATATATAAATTTCTATTAATTTGAATCTCTTTAATATTTCGCTTTATTTGATCTTATTTTACTTGAGTTTGGGTTAAATTTGCTTCGTTTGGATTGTTTGCTTCCAAAATTAGCATTTTCTAGAAAACACGAAAATTTGCTTGAAAATCGAGAAATTTTATTGATTTGAGCTTAAATTTGCTTGATTTTGGTTCTAAATCTTGGGTGCTCGATTCGTGCCGGATTGTTTTTGGGGGCTGAAATTCAAATGTGAAATTCGAGGTAAAAACATGAAATTTGGAGTAAAATCATGAAATTCGGGGGGTAAAAAGTATCAACTTTTGGGGGCAAAAAGTTTGAACATTGATTAAACAACTTGAAATTCGGGGTAAAAAGCTTGATATTTAGAGTAATAAAACATGAAATTTGGGCCTAAAATGGCTTGTCCTCAATCTACCTATATTCTACTGTCACACTCATAAGGCTCACCAGCGATGCAAGCGATGCAAGTAGCAACAGCAGCAGAACAAATGATGTGGCATCACGTGCACAACCTCAGCACTACACTCACAGCTAGTCCTGGGAGCAGAGTTGCCATTTTAGCAGCTCGCGAGCCATAAGACTATTCAAAACCGGTAATCAGCGTTCTAATACTACAAACAACACATACACTTGACCCTGCAGACAATACAAAATACACACATTTGCACACCGAAATTTTAATTTAGGAGCTACCACGGAACTAAGTCAGTATGCTTAGGTTTATGATAAACCACAATTTCCGATGAAAAAAAAATTTAAAGTATTTCAGAAAATTCACGATCACTATAATATGGTTTTTACGCATAAAAATTATGATGTAACTACTATAAAACGAACAATTCTCATAGGAGGCCTACGCAAAAGGAGTATGATATTTCCCTTATTTCAAGTTTCATGAATCAAAATAAATTATTACGTTATTGTATTCCAATAAGACTAATGTATAAAAAAGAACGTTTTTCTTTATCAATAGTTCCATTACTAGAGAAAAAAAATTTATACAGATACGCAAACAAAATCCAATCTCAATACACTTGACCAGAATAGAATTACTTTATGTCTAAAAAATATGAGTGTAAAATCGGCGTAAGCCATACATCACAAAACGTAAAAGAACTGGTACATATTAATTTGTATATTTCCACAAAAATCCTTGCTCCTGGCAAATAAACAAATTTAATGTATTAGAAACTGTAGACTAGATATAAGTTATTCTTATGATGTATAACTTCCGACCACCCACGCAAAATCAATTGATCCATAGTAGAATGCAGCTGCACAATTATATTGTTTTCAAGTTTATTTTTCACACAACGTAATATGGTAAAATTCCTCCTATGCTTCAATTCCCTCCCATTCATTTCCTTTTAATGCGAGCTCGAATAGATTAAGATATAAAACTTGAATAGTTTTAAACCAAGACCGAACCCATTAATGCCAATGTCTTGCATGTGTTACATGTCAATTCTCTTTCAGGTTGTCATCATAATTTTGTAAACATACATAATGTTGTAACGACGGGAACATGGTTATCAAGTAACAATTTTAATTTCAGTTCCTTTTAATATCAGTTAATTGTACATTCAGTTGTTTCAAACCAAAGTTAAATCAAAATTAGAGTAAGATAAATGGCAAACAGTGTAAATTACTAGTCAATGCTACAGAGACTTAAATATAATTTATTCGAAGGAACCAATGCATCAAGCGAAGTGAAGAAAATGAGGAGAGTATCGCGAACTGCTTGCGGAACATCTGCTACATCTGCGCTCAAGAATACACAGCACGGAACAACATGCAAGTTCAAGACCTGGCAGCCAACTTTCATTTGCAGTGCACGTAGAGCACCACACGTATCAGCCATGCTGCAAAAGCGAACACATCGACAGTTTCCTTACCCAGTCTTCCTTTGCAACACTGTAAACGCCTACACACACGCTATCCTACCATATCGAAGAGACTTCAACCCAGTACGTATTCCCACTGTAAGCAGCCCCAAAGACCAATAAAGATACCCGAAAAACACTACACTATAAAATTGAAATCACCGAGAATTTGGGGGAGATGGAGACATTTCGTCTTCATAGTGTTGTTACGTTGGTGTGGGCGCACATTAAGTAATATCGCTGCCTGAACGCGCCATTACACTTAAGTAGAAATCACCACAGCAGTTGCTGCAATCGGGGCTGGCATTGCCAAACTCCATTAAGCAGGAACCCCCTCTACCAGCCAGAGAACCAAGCTAGGTTGCACCTTGCGATGCCGATATGAGGGCAATTATGGATGGGGGAAGGCATCTTTCTCTACGTGACACCAGTCGAGATGGACGACCCCAGGAGCTTGCTGTGCCATTCACCATAACCCACCATAGTACAACAGCCTACAGATGCATCTTAAGGTAGGGCAAACCCAGTAACTTAATATGGCTCTAATTAAGGTTAATGTATTTAATATAATAATGCTCCCACGACCTTCCAATGTTTCGTGTAATGACCAGATGTTAAAGTATAAACCCAGATAGAAACCGCAAAACAGTTTATATTAATTTACCCCACAGTGCTCTACCATCATAAGTTAACAGCTCCCATAATGAATAACATCCCATAGAGTCAATATCTTTAATGTATAAATTGACTAAAAGTCAATTCATAACAGTACATTACAATTGAGAGTTATCGTATTGGAAATGTACTCCAACAATGGCAAGGTAGAAATGCTGCTCATCTATGGAGAATGTAAGTTAGCAGATGAATGTGTTTGTATTATTTTACAGTACAGTGTAGTACATAAAAGTAAGTTGTACTGAAACACACACACACACCGTTCTGTTATTATACATATTAATAGCGTGGTTTACACACACGCGTGAGACACTTTATAGAGAGTGTTACCATCACAAGACACCACCATCCAGAAGGATGTTTTTCCGTCGCATGCAATTTTGTGAAACGTACAATTTGAACCCACAGTAAAGCAATCGTTGTAGAACTTGCACAAATGAAGCTGCTGAGGTTGCTGTTCTCTCTTATATAGCAGTTAATCCTCACACCAGTACACAACAACTTGAAGACAAACTTGGTATTTCATAAACGAGTGCACATCACATTCTTAAGTGTCATTTGCTACATCCCTATCATGTACGCTTACACCACGAATTGTACGCGAATGGTTTCCAAAATCATGTAGAATTCTGTCAGTGGGCACAGCATATCATTATCGTCAACTGGAACTATTTCGGATGTTATATTTATGGATGAATTTCATTCTCCAACTCAGGACTAGTGAATACGAGGAACATGCATTGTTGGGCTGTCGAGAACCCATGATGGCTTCTACAGGTGGACCATAAGCATCACAAGAGAGTTAATGTCTGGTGTGGGATGGTTGGCAGTAAGGTTATAGGGCCATATTTTGTGAATGGCAACCGTAACGACAGGGAGTATGCCACCGTCATATAAACAATTATTCCTGGTCTTCTGGAGAAGATGCCTATAAAAACAAAATGATAATATGGTACCATCATGAAGGATGCCCAGCACATAATGTCATTTATGCACATCGTGTTCTGGACCAAAACTATTCTGGTAGGTGGATTGATCATGGTGGACCACTTTCATGACCTGTTCGGTCTTCTGACCTCAACACCCTGGAATTTTTATGTGGTTACCTCAAAGATACTGTGTATCGATATATTTCAACAACTCCAGAGAACATGCAGGAACATATTGCACATGCTTGTAATGCCCTTCAGCTGGCAAAACTGGAGGAATTAGTGTTGTCATACATCTAGCTACTGAACTTGTGTATCGCTGCCAATGGTAACGACATTGAACATTAAATTTGAATGTTCTGCCCCTCGTAGTACCCATATGGATAGTACTACAAAGAGGCTTTAGAGATCCCACTTTCTGTGTCATAATTAATGTTCATGTTATGAAAGTGTACATTATGCTACATGGTTAAATATGTATTGATATGCTTCATTGAACTTTTAATCAATAGATTGGAGCCATTTAACTGATGTTTGTACTTGTATCTCACTAATAAATGGTGGTATAAAGCTGACTCCCTAGCAATAATATTTCCCCTTCCAGTTATACAAACGTTGAGTGAAACACTTTTTCATTTGGAGTCTTGGTATGGAGTTATTCTGGGTGGTCAAGATAAACGCGACATCCTGATGGAGTCCAGTCTTTTATGATCACCAAAAATCAGTACATGCTCTTATAGCATATTGAACACATATTTTTGACCTCCAAAATGCCATATCCATATATTCATGATTATCGTAAATATGCTGCAAATGAATGCCATTCATGCGAAATATTAAAATTCTTTTGCATTGTAGTAGAGCAGCATTTTTGTATGTATGAATAAGTCTATCTGAGGTACACTCAGTCCAAATTCACGTGCCATCTCATGCCAAATATTTCCTGTATACTATTTTAATTCTCGTACATGATGCATAAGGCGGACATGGAATGTGACAATCCTTTTTCGTTCGGAGGCACCACAGCTTCGTTATTGTTGTGTGGGAAATAATTCACGTTTTCCACAGCCTGCAGTATGCATGCCAGTCGCTAGTATTACGTTTTCTGAAGCAATTTAGAATAGATGTATACATTCTCGAACCAAAGATATTTTGTATCTTCCAGTAGGGTCAGTAGGAAGCAAAACTTGCCACTATTGGCATGAATTTCATTTTATTTCTATTATTATTGTTATTTAATTAATTCTTTCTTAATTGGTTACATTTTCCCCATAGTGATAATGAAAACATGCTCCAATCATTATTAATTGATTTGTTTATTTAAGTTAAAAGTAAATATTAGTGAGCAATTTAAAGTATTTTACTGTTTGCATTAAGTTTTGTCATTATGAAGAGTTAGATCATTGAATATGAATTTAAAAAATTGCACCATTCACTTGGTGTTTGACACGTGTGTCTATGTGGTATTCCAAATTTAATTTATTTAAAATGTGTTCAGTAATAATATTGCAAATTATAAGTCAAAGTAACATTATGAAAAAGGGTCTTTCGTCGTTTTATTATGTCGTTCTGTTTGTGCGAATTATGTATCAATTAGTCGAAACAGAGTGAAGTTCTGAGCACACTCGATTATATATATATATATATATATATATATATATATATATATATATATATATATATATATATATATATATATATATATTTGTGCTCAAGGTTAAAGCCGTCTTGTTCACATTTACTATATGGCATGTAGTTTGCTAATAATTCTTGATATCAAGTATCTGCCGACATCCTTTGATGTAATTGATATTTTAACCTGCCGTTTAGGGTAAGTTTGTTTGTTGTTTATTACATTCCTTCTTTCGTGTGTTTTTATGTGCGCATGAGCAAACTTCATTATTTTTTTATAAATTTTTATAGCAGTCCACGTACCATGGCAAAGTAGTAATGCGATGGTGTACATCATGGCTCAACATCATTCCTGGGTTATTTTCTACTCATCCATTCGTGGGGTGGCCTAGTACTCCATGAAAATATCTACTTATTGGCCAATATGACAACCTAATTTTAGGCTTCAGTAAACAAGTAATTACGTCCTATTTTCTGCGTACCTGACCACGTGTTCCGAGTTTCACTCATTAAGAGTAACTTGAAGTTTTTTTTTCTCGATTCTTACGACTTTCTGTTGCATTTTCAAAATGTTCAATTAATAATTTTGTGCTACGTATAAATCGTCTGAGCGATATAGACAATGTAAAGGTTAAATTTTGGTTTAAATATCCTCGAAGCATTTGTGTTGCTACAATATGTAAAGTGTACTACTAACCTTTACATTGTGTCGCTTTTCTTGGTGATATAAACCACCAAATTTATTTTAACGCCCTTAAGGCTATGTTTTTAATACCAGGTACCCGACGATAACATAATATATATTAGGTATAAACATGGCCATCTAAATAATACTCCATACTGTATATGTTTATATAAAATACAAAAGGAAACATATTTATTGATACTCATTTCTGCTATTATAAAGATCCTGTTTGTATTTATTTTTTAAATCTGCTTTTGTTGCTCGTGCTTGTATGGTAACCCTTTGTTAAAACTAAAGTATATTATTATATACTATTCTACGAAATGGTGTTATTCATTTCATAATACTATTTCCATTTGGTAACTGTAATTTTTGTAATTTATGAAGACTACAACATTCTGGATACAAGTGCAATCTATACATATTTGAAGTCACATATAAATAACCCCTTTGTTTATCTTTTGAGACACACATTTTAAGGGCAGTGTTTTATTCTTTTTTTTATATTTGCCAAAGTCGGAGCATGCCACTATTATATTACCTTGGCACTATAAACCCTATTCCACACATAAGTATAAACCCCACCTATCTTCTTATGTATCATACTTGGGTTGTAATGAAAGTACCTATAGGTGCTGGAGTTCATTTCACAAGGGTGCTAAACCAGAGGTAGCTTAAGCTGATGGTTCCTCTTGTGGATAGGAGTTTTTTATGTGCATGCTTGTTGCATGCGTCCCCTTGGGACTTTGGTATGCCAATGGCGATGGTAAGAGCTGTGTTTTACAATTAAGATAGCTTAAAAGTGTGTCTTTATATTTTTGTCTGTCTAGTTTTTTTAGTATAATTGTATATTGTAACAATGTCATTTTATGTTGTCCCTGACCTACTGCTAAAAATATGACCGAGCTGCGTTAAATGGCAATGCACCCATTTCATTACATTTGTAGCTAATTTAGATTTATAGGCTGAGTATGGTACTTGCACTACAAAAATCATGTCCTTGCAGGAACTGTATGATAACAATGTGACGATAATAACATTTCTTACCCCAGGGTAAAGAAATGTTCAGCACATCTAAAAAGATGTGCTCATAATCTCCTTACCATGTTTGCCGATCATTTGTCAGATGCTCAAGTAAAATCACTTCAGAGCATTGTAGCTCAACACAGTCACTTTTTTGAGACTGTTACCAATTTGGAGTAACTCTCCATCTCAGATCATACTGATATAGATATTCCCACCACCACAATAACCTCAGTCACCCAACAGCTTGCCTTGCATTAATGTTACTCCGCCTTTACAACTTGTACCTGTCACTGCCGAATACTTTCCTGTTGACCCAAATGGCAACCTACCCATTTCCACCATAACCTCAACCACCATTCATTCCGCTGTCAACCACAACACCCATCCGAACATCATATTCCTTTCACCTTACCATTGTTTACAGTACACCTGTGAATATTTCACCCTTACAATGATGCACATACTCATCAGTTTTTGTCTAAATAACTCACCCTCTTGCAAACATGCAGCTTAATTTCCCCTCCACTGATGGTTTGAGTGTATCCAAGTTTTTAGAATTTTTAAAAGTTATCATCTCATTCCAATAAAGTAAAGTGTGCCAGAAGCACAACTTCTTGAGGTAATTTTTACTTTTACCTAAGGTCCACTGAGTGAACGGAAAAGTCTAGCTATGTCACAACACGTGTCATTTGATGCCTACCATGCAGAGATTAAAAAAATTTTTTATCGCCTCAGTGTTTCTTGCTCAGTTGCAACTGAGAATGTTCAATACTTTACAAGAACATTAGAAAGCGCTTTCAGTCAATGTAAGCAGTGTTAAAGAGGCCACAATAATTTCGCACTTAGATTTACCTGAATCTGATGTCAACATAATACAAGAGGGTGTGGACCATCAAGAGTATTAATTTTTTAGTTTTTTTTTTTATTTTCGAACCCAAAACATTTGCTGAATTAGATAGGTATTGTATACATTCACAAAATATAAGATATCTAAACCAAAAGAGACAATACAATTTTAAAACACACAGTTCATTTCGTTGTTCAGATAACAAAAAATAAAAAAAAAGCCTTATGATTCCCCCACCAATCCTGTCACTGAAGGAAAAGAGTAGGCACAGAATTCGAAGAATGACAAATCCTCTGCATTTTGTGATTCTCTTGCCAGTGAACAACCTTCATGTAGGTACTGTAATAGGTTACCACACTATTGACCAGTGTTGTATAAAAAAAATCAATTCACGAGAGGACAGCAAGTAAGCGATTCTCCTCGAAAGTCATGAAAGTTCGCCAATTTGACCATGTGAAACTTTGTCAAAATTTTCAATAGTTGTTTGGTCTTTATGATCACGTCAAATAGAAAAAAAAAATTTGAACTATGCCATGTTAATTTCCCTAATGTTGTGGGTATTCAAAATGTTAGGAAACCACATGTTGAGGTGAACTTAAGGACCATTACCTGTTAGTGCTCTTGTTGAATCTGGATCTGCGTGTAACATTAATTCTGCTAGACTATTTGAAAAATTAAAATAACTAAAGGTAGTTCAATCAGTTGAACCTTCTAATGCCCAATGTTATACTGATTCCAGGCAGGCTTTGCAAATTTCTTGTTGCACCACTGTGAAGTTAAAAAGTGATAATTTCACATGGACTCACATATGTCTAGTTTCTAAATATGGCGGGTGCGCGCCGCCTTCTCCTTAAGCCCGTTTGTCCGGCCGAACACTCAACGACACCACAGCCATCACCTGCACTCTACGGGAGTATGTCAGTGCATCTCTGTGTGTGATACGTGTGATACATGCGATGAGTTCAAAGCAGATCAGGGCCGGCTAGTGTCATTCTAGTACAGCACCATGAGCGGCGTGCCGGGCTAAACGGCCACAAACTCTGCAGCATGGAGTGATATGTGACGACACAAAAAGGGCATAAGGAATTTCCAAAGGCTTTTTGGCGCACACCATGTAAGATGTAATTACGTGTGAGCAAATTATTTCCACCGCACAACCCTTTTTCAAGGTACAGAGCCTTTTTAGTGTTTTTCATAAATTGCTTTATGTTTTCATTTCACATCTGTTATGTCCATTTCATCCTATCATCATTTTGCAAGTGTCTGTATGTGTTCTCTTAATGTTATTATTTTTATGTACTGTTAAATTGCAAGTTAAGAGCAGGTGAGAGTTGTTGTGTGCAAAGTGTGTCACAATGTAGACCTACATGGCCCACCAGCCCGCCACCACCATTTCGTGTGCCACGTTGGGAGTTGAGTCAGCATCGATCATCGAGAGAGGTCGGTTATGTATCATGGCATTTCGCATTTTCCCATGCCTGGGTGAAACTCAACTTTATTTCACCAGTCATGTAGCTCAGCAAAAGTGTAGATTTTGTGGAAATGTTTGTGTATCGCCGCCTGGGTCACCACCCCTCGCCTTCTCCAGTGATAGCAACACCTTGGGAAGTTTAAAAAGCACTTAGTATTTCATGACATCAGAGCCCTTTTGCAGAGCAACCATCGCTAGCAGGTTAAGCACGGTAACCTCTGTAAAGTTGTTCTGGCAAAGAGCATGTACATTGTACCGAATAAATGCAACAATGAAATTAACCACGTGTGATTTATTTTGGTTTGCACAAGGCATTTCAGAGAATGGGCCCTTATAATTTCCTGCCCATTTCTGCAAGTGTAATAAATTGTAATGTTCCAGCGTATATTTATTGCGATTTTATCTCTGCATTGTAAATCATTACTTGGGTGTGTGGTTAGCCCTAAATGGTCCACCGTGTAACACATACTCAAGGGTTTCAGTGAATAATTCATGATTTGAACAGTTAAACATGTATCAGTTATATGGACATGTGGTCAGCCCTAATAGTCCAACATTTAGGAAAAACCTGGAATAAAATACTTACAGGTGCAACAGTGACCAACGACAGAAGATTACATCTGGTTGAATCGGCCCATGGCAGCCTGAGAACATCAAGAGTCTCCACTCATCACAACCACCATCATTGATGCCGCCTTTGAGCAACATCTGGCGCCTAGTCGGGTAATCACCCCAATTCCTCACCTAACACCTTTCACTACCCCTAAAACCTATTATTAATACTTTAATCCAGCCACATGGCATCAATTTTCGCACTTCCATGTGGTGTAAATTTCCCTCACAAAATGTCCAGCCGCCAAAACTTGAAAACCCGCCAAATTTTCCACAACCTTTATCGGAAAAATTATTCCCATCAGAACCATTACTGTTGTATTTCCTGCCAACTAACAATGGGAAGACACCAAAGACAGTCAACAGAACCAACGTCAGCATCATGACCCCTTCCACATGCCTCCCGGATGCCCAGAAATGTCCCAGTTGATTGAGAGGTAAAATCGCGCCAGAACATCAGATCACCCACCACTGCTTCAGTGAAGGTGGACACATGTAAGAGGGCGGCCATATTGAGACAGCGGTGTGACATCAGCCTCGCATGTGTCACTTCCGCAGCACACAATGGGAAGGGCACGCAGCAGTGCCCCTCCTTGGCTCCCTGCCAAACCAGCTGGGAGGACACCCGCCCCATGCCCAAGCCGGTCATGCGAGCGGCCACCCTTCTCACCCCACACTCACTGCCGACTGGTAATAACCCACTTTGGCACACAGAGCTGCATGAGTGAAAGGCGCTACCACCCCTACCCTTCCCCGATGCGCTTCCATGATCGCGCAGCCACCACAAGCATATGGTTCCATGTTGAGAAACATGGCTGGCAAAACACACATGTGCGTACTGGCGCCATTGTGTTTTCAATGTCTGCGACGAGTTCCATAGGATGTGGTTGCAAAGCATGAACTTGGCACACAATACTGCCACTGCATCGAAAAACCAGACCCTTGTAGAACCGGGCCTCAACCAGCCCCAGGAAATAACAGTGCAAGTTCAGACCTCACAAACATTATAAACACCTGTGTTTCCAAATTACAGTTTGCCAAATTATTGCAGCATGTTCATGTGCACTGGCCAGGGTATAATCATATTCAAATGCAATGAGTGACAAACAAGGTAACATCGCGAGATCCTCAACACAACCGTATTCACCACCATGGTTGGATTAACATTAATGTATTTGGAATGCAGTGCAAAAGGAAAGAGTGTAATGCACACAAAGTGCGGGCCTTGTTGACTGAATGTGAGTGGAAAGTAAGGTTTTACCAATGTAACGAACTGTTAGGATGGAGAGGGCAATATCACACAATATTGTAATTGTGGAGAGAGGACAACTGCAAAGGGCGAAGGACTGGAGTGTCACAAGTGTACAGCAGTCCACAAGCACAGCACACAGCCAGTACATGCCCACAAAGTGCACATTGAAAATGTAAAAAAAATCACTGCCACTGATTCAGTCAACACTGCAACAATCTACCCTAAACTCAATACCTCTCCCCTATCTCCACCCACACCCTACTACGCACAGTTTCCAGCACTGTACACCACACCCATGTTTCAAACACTACTGCTGCAAATCTAATTCCCTACCCAACTTTTCAGTCCAAGGCATCATTTCAACATAGCCACTTTGAAGCGACACCGTTTATGCAACACACAATGGAGAATGCTCCGGGAGGTGGAACCGCTGAGCTCAACCACAACACAAACCCACCAAGACCAAAATCAGCTAAAACTCCAGTCCGATATTAAATTATACCAGATCTAACACCATAGCAAGCATTCATCATTCATATGTGTAGTAGACATTCACAGTTCATCCGTATTCTTGTCACTGTGAATGGTCAACAGTGTCATATGCTTATATATACTGTGGTGACACATAATTTCTTGAATCCTCACTTTGTTAATGAACAGGATGTTACACCCATGAATCACGTGATTCAGCTCGCAACTAACGAACATTGCATATCTGCACTAGGGCAAACTACAGTGACACTATGACTGTGTGAAATAGAAACCATAACTATGGTTATTATTACAACATAAATCAGGGAAGGTTCTATTCTAGGAGATCCGTAGCTATCAGTGCAGAATACTATCGTGGAACTGGTGGCATGCAGCATATATTTTGGTACAAAAGAGCAGCGAACCGTGTATAACATAGACCATCATCCGATGGGTAGCCTACCTTAAATATCGCTAGGAGACATAGATAATGAAAACCTACCAGAACACCAGGCCACATTCCAATGCTTGCTTAATGAACATAGGGACATTTTTGCAAAACACCACACCTTACGCCATACCACAGTTGCAGAGCATGATATTCCCATAACCGAGGAAATGCCAATTTGTACCTTTCCGCGAAGGTATCTGCCACATCAGGCATGCATAATCAAACACCAATTCCAGGAAATCTTAATGATGGGGTAATAGAACCAACAGACAGCCCATACAACTCGGCAATCACACTTTTACTTACGAAAGATAGGACTTGGAGATTTTTCGTGGATTTCTGGCCCATTAACCACGTCATGTTCAGTGTACTCCCACCATATGAAGTGTTAAGGAGTCACTTAGTTCAGTTGGCAAGGCGAAAATCCCACCTTATTTGGATTTAAAGGGTGGTTTCTGTCAAGTGCCAGTGAATTTGGAGGACCAAAAAAACATCATTCACAGTGCCCTATAGCAGACATTTCCAATTTTGTGCTATGCCATTTGGGCTGAAATGTGACCCTGCCACATTGCAATCAATGATGGTCCGTGGGTTGGACGACCTTAATTGCGAATATACACTGACATATTTGGACGTCATGGTCTGCTCAAATATCTGGCAAGAACATCTTGTGGTGGGAATGGGACTCGAACCAGCACACCTGAAGATGGAGCGCTGTCTTGGTGTACCTGTGGTGAAGGGAGCTAGGGAGTAGCGAAGGTGGCAGTAAGCATCCCTGTATGTCGATAAGGCTGCTGGGGCCTGACGACACCCCACTCTTTAACCCACTGTGCTGGTACCACTTCGAGGACACATCGATGCCGGAGGTCGGAGCGAGCACCTTAAGGGCAACACTGCAGGGTGAACCAAGATACTGATGTCTTGGAGAGATGTGACCAGATTGGCCAATTACACCATGACCACACAACATCGCGATGCAGAGCTCCAGTCCAGTGTTGTTAATTACCAGTGGTAAGGAGATATTCGGTTCTGGGTACAGGATAGAACCACAAACAATATTACATGCAGCGAACCCTATAAATCCTCTATTAAGATCCTTAATGTTTGTTAACGTAATTGTAGCTTGAAAGGGTCGTGTTTCTATTAACTTTATTAGTTGAAATATTTTAGATCAAGTATTCATTCAGTATTCTTTGTTAATGTATTTGAGATCATTTATTGTAATAGAAGGAGTAATAAAATAAATAGTATCTTTTGTAATAGTCTTGTGTCATTGAACCATCTAGAGTTATACCCCTAGAGTAGAGTAATGTTAAGAGGCTTAGTCTCAGAGATTGTCTTCTGTATATATTTGTGTTTAATAGTATAATGATACAGTAGTCATCCAATTAAAAACGTTACAATGGTGGAGGTGCATTTTGAATCCTTCCCCGTATGCCAGCAGTCAATATTTTAATGTCAATTAGACAATGTTTTTCTTGTGTTTCTTGTAAGGTTAGAGTGATAGGAAGTTGTAGAATTTCAATATCAGTCACAGAAGGCCAGGCAGGCCAAGGTAAATTAAAATCCCCACAGTTGCGACCGGAGGACAATTAGGAGCCCAAGTCAGCACTTGCAATCGTGATGGTCTTGCGTAGCTTGCAATTTCCCCTGTAATCAGCGATGTGCGTAGAACCATACCTGCACCCAGTTAGTAGCATAGTGTAATCTGCTTTCTGTTTAGAACCTTAATTAATGTTTTTATGGAGCCGCTCTTTGGCCAATAGTTTGCTAAAAGTCTCAAAACGCATAGATCTTTAGTTTGTGCCTTCGAGGAACAAATCAGTAGACTGCTTATAGTCTTAAATATTAATTATAAGAACTAAATGCACGACACATATATCACCATTTTCATATGAACACCCTAAGTAAGACAGCTTCATTACAACTTTAAAAAATCGTGAAATCACTTACATTAGACATGTCAGAGGTAGAAAATATTTTGAAAGAACGCAAACTAGCCTCTCACAGTCGACACAATCTAACCCAAACTAGTTCGCAAACTACACAGAACACTAATTTGGAATATTCCTTCAACACCAGTCCGGACGCGCACAACAATACATCTTCATCACATACCACAGTACACACATTCCCCCCTGACAACAACACATATTTGACACCTAGATCTATCTCACAATTACAGTCACCCCACATATACGAACACGTAGACACACACAGGCCACGTACATTACTACTACATGAAACAATACACAACCCATGCACATTATAGTCAGCCAGCCGGAAATTATTCCAACATTTAGCGGACAGAGACACGATAACATCGACGAATGTTTAGGCTAGTTTAAGGTGGCAAGTGAAATAAACGGCTGGAATGAAGCAGACAAATGTAAATTAATTAAATTTATCTCCAGGGCATGGCCAAATACGTCGTTGAGAAACTTACACTCACACACAGAGACCAACCCGTATGGCCAAAAATCGGGGCACATTTAAAGTCCAATTCCACTTCCACAGTTAGAATAACAAGCAGCTCTTGTACAAGACACGGTAGGCATTAAAAGAAAGGCGTATGCAACATGTAGAGACCATGCTATATTACTGCAGAAAATACAACCCCACTGTCAGTGACACAAATTTTGTACGATCTTGTGGAAGTCATTACTACCGTCTGTTGAAGACAAAATAATTGGGATAGATAATGATACTATTCAGCAGATGTTATACAATTTGAAAAGGGTAGAGTTCGGCCTTTACAAGTACCACCACACCATAGCACACACTCCACACAATCCTGCAAACGATATACTACACACTGAGATAGCGAAATTGGAACTGGAGATCGCGAGTTTAACTATCTCACAGGGACACAGTCAGAACGAGACACCGCAGATGTCAGGCTCATACTGTGGAGTACAAAGGGGTAGGCCATTAGTAAGATACACTCAACCACCCATCAGACAGTTCCACACACACCAGTATGGCCGTAGGGGCAGGTACGAACCCAAATCACGTCATAAGACACGCAACAACAAATCGTTACCGTAAGGGAATGTACATCTGTAAACCACCGCCCACAGTTCAGTCAACCGAGTCGTTTCTGCGGCACATTCTATAATAAGGGACAAAGAGACAATAGGCGGCAGGACGAGGACACTAGATTTTACCAGCCATCATCAAATCGTGATCACAGGAGAAACCAGTATAGAGGTGGGCCTAACAGTAATTCTGTCTTTCGCAGTGACACACAACAGTTTTAAAACAACTACTAAATGAGGGGGCCAGTTCAGTTTCCTCCGTTGACGAAAGAGAACCGACCAAGCTTGTAGGGCGATTTTTAATGCGATGGAATTGTAACCGCCATTGTGAGGAAATTCGACGTCAGGACACAGGTAGTGAACAAGCACGACGAGGCATGTCACACATCGCAGATTCATTTCAGCCCGGCACGCGATAAACAAATTAGGACACTCTGCTCAGAAACTACGAGTTCAGAAACCACTACTCTGCAGAAATGCGACACCGCACTGCAGCTTGAAGGGAAGCATGTCTTGCCAGGCATTCTCGTTGCATAGGCGGCTGACACAGTAAAAGGCAGCATGGCAAATCGCCGGAATCAACACCATTTATAGGGCCACACATTTTAGGTCAGATGACATGCACATTGTGTTTTTATTCCAATCATAAACTGCGGCATTGCAAATTATTTCCCAACCAGAACTTCGAGTTTCAGATGAACATTAGGGACAGGTTTCGTAGTTTTAAAAACACGTTCGCTACTGAGCACACCAAATTACGAATCAACAAACATGATACGGTGCTCTGCATTGCATGTACGACCGGTACAAAAGTGGAACACAAGGTCTGCGATAATAGCACGCTTACTATTCCCGCAGCTGTATTGCATCCACGCTCTTATCAAAACAGAAGCTCGAACTTATTACAGAACAATTCACACTTGTTGGGGCGACACAAAAGATAGCTGCACCTATGTATATGACACAAAATAAAGTAAGCATTTCGGGACACACTTACCCTAAGGAATTTTTGGTAATCGACAATCTCAGAATGGATATTATATTAGGTGTCAACTTCATGAAAAAATATGTTGTTCCACTTCTAAACAACAATATCTTAATGATTCATGGAAACAACAAAGATAAGATAGTTGAAATACCTATTTTTTAATATGTAGTAGAGAAGGACATGTATTAATAAAATTGAGTCAACAAAATATAGGGAGCAAGAGCCATGCTCACCTAGAATAAACAATAAATTAGACAACCAGCAAATTCAGGTGATTATAGAAATCATTCACGAATTTAAATTAGATTCGCCCATTTTATTTTAGAGCTTACTGAGACAAAAAATTACCAGATTAAACTAGTTCTTGATTCTCAGCAACTGATAGCAACTAGGCTACATCAAATAAATCTTAGGGTTAGGGAAAACAGTTTAAAACAAGCTAATGAGATGGAACAAGCAGGTATTATTTCCCGATCCCATTCTCCATTTTCGGGGCCAAGTCTTGTTATTCCCAAGAAAAACGGTAGCATTAGATTCCTAACTGGTTTTTGTAAACTTAACCAGCATGCGACATGTATTCTGTACCCACTCCCACGCACCGAAGATATTTTGACCACCTTACAAAATTCCAAATTTATAACCAGTCTTGATCTTTTCTCAGGGTTCTATTCTATCCCAGTGCATAAAGAATGTTGATACTAATTAGCTTTTTCTATAGACAGAGTCGGTTTATTTGTGTATTGCAAAATGACAATTGGGTTGTCCTACTCCCTTCAACACTTTCAACATTTCATTGATATTCTCTTAGGGCTCTTGCGCTGGAACACAGCCATCGCTTATATTGACTATATCTTCACATTATACATTTCGCGAACATCTGAGTAATATTAGGAAAGTGTTACAAAGATTATGTCAATTTAATGTCAATGTTAATGTTAAGAAATGCACACCGCGGCAGTAGGGTAAAACATCACGAGCATGGTGTCAGGTTCAGTCTGCTGACACAGTCTCTTTCCCTGCCTGCAGAGCGGTGCGGCAAATGTGCTGGATCAGCAGTGCCAACTGTCTCACATTACAGCAGTTTGCCACGACAGGCTTGCCACCTCTTGATAGTGATATTTATTTCTGTTCCATACTTCTTAGTATTCAGTACCGCAATACTTGTAAATTAATTGTCTTAATACTCTAGCTGTGTCTCAGTAATTATGAATTAGCAAACCTTAAAATGAAATGTTTTTGGAAATTCAGCCTGGTCTTAAGAATTAGATATCAGTGGTGGCATGTCATTTCGATGGTGCGCCTAACCTCCCCTGGCCCTGTCCCTGTGTACGGCCGTCTCTAATGACCTTGCTGTCAATGAGACGTTAAGCCCACTTACCTACCTGCGTACCCTGTGTACGGCGCCTAGCGGTATTGCATTTTATTTCACTAAGGGTATCAATGTGGTTTTGGTCACACTCCTTATCTCCATGGATGACACACCACAACAATAATTTGGTTTAAACCAGTTCGGCTACAATTGCCTTTATTACTATTTTATAAACATGACTATTGATAGTATGTTCCACGCAGCAATATACGATAATTTGTAGTACAATTTTAAATTTAAATTTTTCAATATCTCTTAAATAGTTAATATGTGCCACACAGCACTATATCATTGTAACACCTTGGAGGTTTAATTTTCCAATTATATATATATATATATATATCGCTAAAATAGATAGTACATGCCACGTACCACCATATGATTATTTGCTGTACCAATTTGCATTTTTCAGTTCTTCGTTTTATATATATATATATATATATATATATATATATATATATATATATATATATATATATATATCCTTCATAGTTAACATGTGCCACACAGCACCATTTAATAGTTTATTGTAACATTTCTTATATTTTTTATTTTTCAACATTATGTTGTATTAGTATACTCAGTAAATACTACACTTGTAAATTGTCCAGTATATAATATCTACATTTTCTTAATTCTCATATCAATTAATATATATTACATTATTAATTTTTGAATTTTCTTGTGGCTTACATAAGAGAGCTCTCTGGCTCAAAAATGTTGTATCCCATTTTGGCATAAGGAATGTTCCATTCTCTCTTGCACCTTTTTGAACGATCTCCTCATAGTGCACGAGGACACTTACATTAGTTACACCACTGCCCATGTCGCGTCGATAAGGAAGTAAACTCCTTCACCCTGTCCTCTGGAGGGTGTCAATTCCTGTTGTGCTGGCCGATGCTTTACTGGCTCATGGTGCTTCCCACCATTCCTCCACACCTTCCCAGCAGCCGGGACACCTGCTCTACGAAGAAGTGGGGCCCTGTTGCGGACACAGGACTCGAACCCGCACACCTGATGACGGAGCACTGTCCTGACGAACTTTTGGTGAGGGGAGCTAGGGAGTAGCAAGGGTGGCGGTACGTATCCCTGTATGTCAGCCAGTCACAATATTTATGAGGCCGCTGGGGCCTGACGACACCTCACTCTTTTACCCACTCTGCTGGTACCACTTCGAGGGCACACCGACGCTGGAGGTCGGCGAGAGCAACTTGAGGGCAACACTGCAGGGCGAGCCAAGAGACTGATGTCTTGGAGAGACGTGACCAGATTGGCCAATCACACCACGACAACACAACATCACGAGGCGGATGAGCTCTGGTCCGGTGTTGTTAATTACCAGTGGTAAGGAGATATTCGGTTCTGGGTGCAGGATATATCCGGAAACGATATAATGCGCAGAAAACCCTAGAGATACCATATTGAAAGCTTTAATATTTGCTAACAAAATTCTTTCAGTATTGTTTGTTAATATATTCGAGATCATTTATTGCATGAGAAGGAGTGATAAAATTATTATCCTATGCAATAGTCTTGTGTAATTGAACCATCTAGAGTTATACCCCCAGAGTACAGTAGAGCTAAGAGAATTAGTCTCAGAAATCGTCTTGAGTATACTCTTGTGTTTAAAAGTATAACGATACAGTAGTCATCCAAGTAAAAACATTACAATCTGCAACACCTGTCAGCTGTTTTAGAGTGCCTTGTTATTAACGGCCTCGCCTGCGCGACAGAGAAATGCCACGTGGGAAGAACCAGTATTGATTTTCTCGGTCATGTGGTGTGTGAGGAGGGGAACAAACCCAACCCGGAACAGCATAGGTTGATTGACAGCTACCCATAACCACGCACGCGGGAGCAATTGAGAAAAATTTTCGGCTTAATAATTTGGTTAAGAAAACTCATTGAGAATTTTGCAGTATTAGCCGTAGCACTCACCGACTTCTTTTCGCCACAATGGCGTTTTTATTGGACAGAGGAAGCCGAAAATGCATTTGCCAATATAAAGCAGAAGTTCCGGTCATGCCCAACACTTGCAAGATATGATGCCAGCCAGCATTTGTATTTACAAACATACACAGTCCAAGAAGGAATAGGGACCATGTTGTACCAGATCGAGGACAGCAAGGCTAAGCATGTCAATGACTTCGCTAGCGCCAAGCTCGGCCAGACAGAGTGCCACTATGACGTGAACGAACGGGAGGGTTTGGCTGTCATTTGGGCTGCCAAAAAGGTACCGAGCCTCTCTCAAATATCAGATATTCATGCTGAGGATGGACAACAGGTGCCTGGTATGGCTACACAGCAAGCGCGAAGTCAGGAGCAAATAAACCAAATGGGCGCTACATTTGCAAGCATACAGTTTTATTGTAGAACATTCAAGGCCGGCTCGTGCCTCTCCATGATCCCTGATGTGCTGGAAGGAACCAAACCCTAGCACAGACCTTTATCGTTGATATGAACATGCTCTTTAATAATGTCATTGGAAATCCAATTAGACTTCGGCATCACAGGATTTTAAGTGGCAACATGGTTGCGATACTTAATTTCTCTATGACATAATTTAATGGCAGAGACCAGTTTTGTTGTGTTTGCTGATATTCGTCCAACTGCATGTTATATCGGCTACCATTGCTCCATTAAAAAAACTTTATGTCAAATTTACAGTAAAATGTGCTCAGTTCCACCTTCAAGGGTGTGTACCGCCCTTATGTAGCATCGTAGATAACATATGGTATATACCTTTCCGATGTAATATCTCATAAGAAATAAACAGGCAGAGATTATCGGTGTTTTTCAGACTCGCCCTGTAAACAATACACAATGAATCACCTAACATTTGCAGCAAAAATATATTTAAAAAAAAGATTCCATTGATATGCCAGTTACACAGAATTGGGGTTTTGTAAAGGATTCATAATTGCAGGCCAGACACAGATTTTAAAATGTATTACAATGTATATTTCTTGAAAAAAAAAAATTGTTAATGGAAAATGCCTATTTAATTCAAAAGAATAAAACTAGATATAATTGGAATGCCAATGTTGTGTTTTGCAGGATCCTAGTGCAAGTAGTTTATGTGAGTAGATGGGAATAGTATGTTCGGGCACACAGGGATCAGGAAGTTGTTCTGCGGCTCGACCTTGACCTCAAATTTTTGCCGGTTTTTCCCATAATCGCTCATTTCCACACAATTTTGTACGTTTAAGCCCAAAAATGCCTTAGAATTGCCCCTTTTTCCTTAAGAATTTCCCATTTTGCCCTAAATTTTCTTCATTTTCCATAAACAATGCTTTTATCGCAATGTGGCTAAATGATTCCTCAATATAGCTGAGATACCAGAAACTCAGTCATATAAGGAGAAGTTAATAAATTTAAATTATTTTTAGTAATGATTATTTTTAATTAAAAATTTATTTTTATAATTAAAATATTTACGGGTGTAAGCTATATATCACCAAACTCATCTTTTCAAGGTTCATACAACAGTGACGTCATACCATAATTCTGTCTTTTTTCATGCTCTATCATTCCGTGTTGTCTCTCTCACTGTCTCTCTTGTCTCTCATTCCAACTCTTTCTCGCTTTCACTCTTTCGTTTCTATATTACTCTATCATTTCATATTTTTCTCTCTTGTCTCTAGCTTTCCATAGTTTTTATAGGAATACACCCATTTTTAGTTGTTTCATTCTCTCAAATTTGCCTTCCCTCTTTACTTTCTCTTTCCTTTCTCCTTTTCTCTCTTTAATTTGTCTCTTGTACCTCACATTCGTTCGATTAGTTGAATTTGCTCCACTCCACTGTTTACATAATTCCTGCATCACCTGCTAAAGTGCATGATCCACCAGTGTGTATATTTATTTAAAAATTGAATTATGTTATTTTCCATACACTAGAAGTATATACAGAATTATTGTAAAGCACATTCCAGACAGGACTTTGTGAAACATATTCGACATTAATTTTTTTTGTAAATCAATATTTTTTCTTAATATTTTACTTTATTCACTATATTTTTACTTTTGTATGAAAATTAGGTCGCCTAGCCTTGTAACCACGCATGCGCCGACACTACCACCAGGGCAGACGTGCCAGCTGTGACATGCACATGCAGTGACGTTGGCAAGCAGTGGGGGAAAGGAAGGGAGGTCAATGACCGCGAGACACTCGGCTGGCTGGACCTGCCAATCAGTCATCTATTAAGCCATACATTTATAATTAAGTAGAATAATTTAAATTAATTTTATTTGTGGTTTAAAGAATGCCAAACAAATCTTTATAAAATACACTAGGCCTAATATATATTTTGAATGAATTTGTAATGTAAAAATAAGTTTAAAAAAATTTCAGTTATGTAAATTTATCACTTTGCAATGAAAGCTGGTAACATTAAAAAAATAAATTATTCTCATATAAGTATGGCGATTTGAACCCAGGACCTTTGGGTTAGAAGTCAGGAATGCTAGCCACTAGCCTACAGTACGCCGAAATGAGGAAAAAAGGTGCTTAATAATTGTATATGAACAACAAATAAAAATTGACATAACCCCTTGTAAATTACAGAAATATATTTAATGTATTTTATATTTATTTTCAATCAGCACATAGATGGCATACCAGACCACCTAACACCCCATCTCCTTTAACCAAAGAAAAATTTCAATTCAACTGCACCACCCAATACACCAAGCACAATATTCATCATAAATCGAGCAACACTACAGCTCAGGTCAGCCCATAACCTAACATCCATTCTACACATTCTACCAACCAACACCACTTATTCCTACCAACCATACCATCCATTACAACCCTAGTATATCTTAACAATCCATCCACACAGACCATACAAAGCAAACATGCAGCCCATATCAGTGACACAATCAACTTCTTCTCATACCACATACCATGCTGGCTGACACCAGACAAAATAAAATAACCACCCATACCAAACACTTTTAACTCAAGCGTGCCTTAGCATTACAGGACTCGCCAACACACACATAGTGTCCACATCATTAGACATACACCAACAATCGCAAGACAAAGATACTGGAAAACATATCACCCAACATACCATCAATGATAACCCAAGTGTACGAAGTAAATTTATAGTCCATGCCAACCTGCAACACAATATTTCTTACCATCTGTCAATTCAGAGTTACTGACTGATACCAGTTGTAACCAACATATCATCACCTATAAAAAAGAAAAACTCAATTCAGACATACCACCACCACAACAACCACCACACAACAACCACCACCACCCTCACCACCACCACAATCACCACCACCATCAGTACTTAAGGCACCACACTTAGCACTGAAGGCACTGCACTTTGACCGAAGGCCCTGCACTTAGCACCGAAGGCACCGAACATAGCACCGAAGGCACCACACTTAGCACCAAAGACATCCCACTTAGCACTGCAGACATCGCATTTAGCAATTAAGACACCACACTTAGCACCCCTACCACTCCAATCAAATCCATTCCAATTCAATTACCCAAATATATACTAGTCACTATATCACCATACCAATATTTATAACTCATGTCAAACCAGGCCAACCAACATACCATTACCTATAACCAAAGAAAAACTCAATTCAACTATACCACCCATACCATATGCTCTACCAACTATCATCAGACGAAATATATGCACCACTCAAACTAGAATTCAAACATACATCAGCCCATACTCACCTTACAGAAATAATCACATGTAAAACCTGTTTGTCATACCATCAGACACCAGCCAAATATCATACAAGGCGTTAATAAAAACCCCTTTATCAACCCTCCATACCAATAATAAATGCTGACCACCACACCTCAGAAAAAAAGCAAATTATTACTAACCCCTACAGACCAGGAGTATTGGGTACTGTACCAACCATAACCCCAGCATACTTCAGTCATGCCACACAGATCACATTGTATATGCAACTTAACTTCTCATTTAATACAAACCTACACCATCTGTTAACCCCATCAAATATAACATACCCAGTAACATACCTCCAGCATACTTAATAACCATATTGATAACCTAATGGTACTGAGTACTAAAACAGATATATAATAACTTTCACCCTGATATTAGCTTGCCTCAGCCATGCAATGTCGAAAGCCATACAACCCAGTATATCAACATACTATAACATCTGAATATATCAACGAACCACCACAGCAGATTGACATATCAACCAAAACATACAGCCCAAAACCATATCAATCGCTCTAACCCAAGCATTCCTCGGTTATGCTATTAAAAATACAGACCATATCAACCACCATAACTCAGACTTACTGATCAATCATAACAGTCAACTATATTGACTACCATTTCACCCCATCTATCTTCACCAGTTACACATATAAACAAGCCAATCATAAGCTCGAACCTTGCTATATGTATAGTCCTATCTGATATATAATTAGGTATATTCCTATCTTATATATATCATTTGTGTCAGAACATTTTAAATTCCAAGGTGTTTCGGCTACTGACTTACCCAAAGAACAGGGAACATAAATAACAGAATTGTGTAAAGAATTTGAATATGTTGTTACTGTTAAACTTGGCCATTTTGGAAAGCAACCCATTGTGTTAAAGTTAAAAGATACCGAGCCTGTGCCATCAGCACCTTATATGGGTGCCTCCTCTACAATTGAAATTTTTTAAGACCTTAGTGTCACAGTTGCAGTCCCAGGACATTTTAAAGCAGTCTATATTCTAGTCCAGCATTTCTGTTGCCAAAAAAAAAAGCCAGAGAAATTTCTGAAAGTCTGTAATTATAGGAAAGTGAACACACACATTTATATGTATACATGTATATCCTTATCCCCTATCCACTAATGAGTCTGTCTTTCAGCACATTGGTGAGGCCAATTTTTTTTTTTTCCATTTTTTATTTAAATGGGCCCTTTTACAATGCGACCTGCATCCTGACTACCATGAGACTTTGGCTCTTGTGACCCCGTAGGGCCTATATCAGCGGAAACGTATACAGATAGGGGTGAATTATGGGCCACAGGCCATGTCTAGAGTTTTGTTTCAAGTTCTAGTGAAACATAAATATTATATTCTGTTCAATTATATCGACGATGCTTGTGTGTACAGCAACATGTTTGAGGTATTAATAGTTGATTCAGTCCCTTTCGATGTAACAGCTAAAAATTATTCTGAGGAGTATGTTCAAGTATTACAGGAATTTCCCCAAATCTATTCAATTTGGAAACAGCATCAGGAAACCAACCCTTTTTGTGTTATGATAAAATCTAATATTGTAGCACGAAAAAGTGGATTTTATGAGCTAAGGAAAGTTTTAATTGCTTAAGTCAATCCAAAAAATAAGACTTTTAGTTTTTATGTGCCAAAGACCTTGCAGGCTCTAATACTTCACTATTTTCATAACAACTTTTTGGCGCTCATTAGTGGAAAGATAGGACTACTTCATGGATCCAGGAAATGTTTTCTGGCCTGGCTTGGTTAAAGAAGTATAATTGATGGTTCGCCAGTGTGAGCTTTGACAGCGCTCAAAACACCGACAAGAAAAAATGTTTTGTCCTTATAGTGCTACAGTTGCCAAGTTCCCATGGGAATGAATATATCTTGACTTTTGGACCTCTTCTTAGACCAGTTGCTGGTTGTGTTGCCATCCTTATAACTGTAGATAGTTTTAGTAAATTAGTTTAGTTTTTTCATAAATGATCTTATTTGCATATTCTAGCTTTTTAATTATTTTCCTGTAAGTTTTATTTTAATCATATTAAGAAATTTAGTACTTCCAATGCTTCACTCTCAAACTCGTAGGAATGCTTCCAGGCAGACTTTTCATTCCGTTTTTTTTTCATATGAGTGGATATAAGCTACATAGTCCACAGAATATTGTCTTTCATGTCCGTCACGACCCCCTTCCACACATGGTTTCTGCCGTGGCTGTGTTCGCAAAGTGTTCGTGTAATCATGCGTTTAGTATGTTACTTCGTTTAAAAAAGTACTTCGATCACGTGCAAACTTGCCAGTCTTGCTGACGAATCTGTTGTTCACATCCGTTCTGGACCTTCTGCGACACCTAGCGGCGACAGTGGAATCTTTTGGTCAGTCATTTTCTTTTTTCGTTGCACTGTGGTTTTTCTCTGGCTGCGTACCCCTCTGCCCGTTCTCACTTCCCTTCTCTTCTTGGCTTGTCGTCACCATGACGGTGTTTCGTTGGGTTGCGCCCGCGATTGTCTCTGCCGGGACACAGTTGTTTTTTTTTTTTAACACATCATGCATCACATAGAGTAGAGCCAAGTTTGTAGCGTTTATTTTTTCACGCGAAGTCTGTTGCACCAAATTATCATAAAGCCTGGATAATTATTTTTCCCTCTTGGCGAGTACGGACTTAATTTTACCTAAATGTCTGCTCGTGCACTTATTCGGGTTATTTATTTTTGGGGGCCTTTTTTTCTCCAGAATGAGGGTCTCAGAGTTGTCCTCGAGCCCTCGTAGTTCCCGGTGTGATCCCGGAGTTTCGATTCTAGTTACTTTATTTCGTAAATCCAGTCTCTGATGGCATCGTCCATTGGGGACTGTTTCTGTGTCGGAAACAAGTTTTGGTCTCTTTGGGATACTCTACAAGTTGCTACAAATACCTAGTTTTTTTTTTTTTTGTGTAACTCTGCCAAAGTCACGGAACTCTTTCGAAATAATATGAAGAACACTATGATTTAAAATAATTCGTTGTTGTTATACCAAACATCTTATGTAAATCTGCTGGACTTACTAATTTCAACATTTGTCTTTTTTTTATAGCCACAGTATACTCTTTTTATGATAGCTAATGTAAACAAATAGTACAATGTGCTGTAAGAGGTGCACCTCCACGTTAGTTGAAACCCAAGTATTTGATATTTCCGAAATAGTTTAATATTTCTAATTTTTTAAAATAATATTTGTTGATTTCAAGCTATAATGATAATCTGTTTATTTTGTGCGCATGTGAGATTTGATACTTAAAGTGAATTTGGCCCACTCAACGATAATGTTAAAAATATCAGGTGATCCTCTGTCTGATTTTGCTATTTGAATCCTTAAAGCGCGAAGTTATAATAATGTGTTCCTTAATTTTTCTTTTGGGGCTTTACATATGTTTTCCCCATAATAAAATGTAAGGAAAATACAGGCATATGTGCTACTTCGTTTTGGGCCAAGTAATCTAAAATATATTAATATATATAAGAAAGGAAATACATATAAATTCTAAAGAGTGATCCTTACCACCCTAGCCACATGGCACGTATGCTCTGGTTTTGATGAACTGCCATTAAGGCAACATTTTGGTTAGTTAAGTATTATATTTTTTGTCCATCACATCCCTCAAACACCTAGCATTTTATGTTCGCTTACTGGTTTCTTATGTCCTTCGTCTTTATTTAATTGCTGTTTTGGGGGCCACAGTTTTAAGTATGTTTTAGTGGCCAATAAATTGTGTCTTATGTCAAGGACTAGGTAAATATTGTTATGTTTATTTTGATTACGGTGTGGATTGAAGTGGCGGCACTATGGTTACCGATAATGCATTGTATTTTGTGTTTTTGGAAATACGAAATTCAGTCTTTTGTCTGGGGAGTTAAAATGGTGCAGACAACCTGTACTACCACAAAGCAAACCTCGTAGAAAGGTATAACAGAAATGTAAACATTGCCTTACTGGCTTTCCCAGATGGGATCTCACAAGGAATGGGACGTGGCCTTATATCAGCTGAATTTGCCATTTAATAACGTTGTAAATGATGCAACGAAAAAAGTTCCTGCTGAACTTTTTTTGGCCAAAGGCTTTTTAACCCCTTGATAAACGCATGAGGGTTACATGAATTTTGTTGGGATTCAGTAAATCGGACCCTAGACCTTGAAACTATGTGGATTGAAACAACACAGAATTTAAAGCAATATCACAAAAAGCTTGCTTCTCAACATAATATAAATCAGGGAATAATATCATTTAAAGTAAATGATCATTTGATGCTGGAAACACATTACCCTAGTAATAAAGCAGCCAAATTCAGTTGTAAATTAGCTCCTAAGTATGTTGGACCCTTTGTAATTCTAAATTGTTTAACTCCTGCTACCATGATGTTGGAAGACGAGGGGAATCTTGGGAATTAAGTAAAAGTGCATTTCACACAGTTAAAATTGCTGTGATAAATAATTGGCCATGGATTGTTTTTATTCTGGTGTTTTCTAGTAGTGATTTTGTAATGTTTTGTTAAAATTTGAAGGGTAAATGTGTAAACTTGATGTATTCTAGGGTTTGTTTATCATCATGTAATATGTTACTAATTTTTTATGACTCCTGAATTCCAGCAGTTAGGTTTCTTAATTTCATGCTCATTTATTATTAAGATATTTGTATATATTATTGCATATAATAAAGTTCAAAATTTTGTGAAGTGTAACCATCTCAAATCTAGTCAAAGTTAAGTATAATTATATATATTTTTGTAAGGATTTTGGGATAGGGGTCTGGAGTCTCTTTACTCTCTGAGGAGGAGAGAGGAATTTTGGCACAATTAATTTCTTGCTTAATTTTATGTCAAATGCGATGCAGTCATACGTCTGTTGGTTTATTTCTGAGTGATGGAGGATGCCGAGTGGTGGAGGCTGTGAAGATTTATTTCCTTCTGCTGGTGATCCTTGAGATGGAGAAGAGTAGGGCCCCTTTTCAACACTGGCCACCTTGGATGGGTTTCTGCGGCTGCCGACTTGGGTCTCTTCAGAGTAGGTGTTCGTTGGGGCGGCGGATGAGACTGTGTGTCTCATGTACAGCGGAAAGTTGCCCGCCACCCCCAACTTGACTGCTAAGCGGCGTTACTACAGACGTCCCATTTGCTAGCCTGCCCACCTGCTTGCCTTACCTACACCGCACAATGCAATATCGAGCGAAGATTATTTTTCCTAGAAATCGATTATTAAAAAAAACCTCGTGTGTTACTGTGCTACGTAAAATTGAAGAACTCTTACCTTGACTGTAACTGTAATGTGCTGTCGATGAACGATATACATTATGTGCTGTTCGTCGGAGCGCAAGCGGCGGCATACCAGCTAGCAGTGAGTCGGCTGTCATTCTGAGCAGCCCGGCATAATAGTTCAATGGCCTGCCACCTTGGGTGCTGGTGTAGCGTACATGGTGCCATAAGGACTTAATATCTGGGAAATTAAATTTTTCTGGAAGGTGCCACTGCTACCCATTGTTTGGGAAACATATAATACATTTGTCCCTAAAGTAGTAGGATGGTTTTCCCCAGCCCGAAATGTACTTTAAAATAACGCCGCAGCCAACTGGTCTTGAGAGACTCGGCTGCTGGGATCCCGACACAGTAAAAGTAATGTAAAACCTAACATGTATGTAGGTCCCATACTGCCAGGCAAATGTAGAAAATGAACTTTCTTGCCTGTCCATGTAGGCAATAGAAATGTTATCTGGTAGGCCTCGACACATGGTTTTGGATGGCTATCCACTTTAAAAGTCTAGTGAGAAAAGGCTCTTAGTTAAAAAATGTGTTTGCCTCAGCCTTGGCATTATTCAGTAAAAAATGTCATGTAGTTGCATTAAAAAAGGAAAATCTAGCATTTCCTATTTTTGCATGTTTTGGAAGAAAGTATTTTTGTCATATAAGAGATTTTTTTAGGCATAGAGAATACTGAAAAAGGTTACAATGAAAGGGGAAATAAAGAGAAATCTTATGCATTTTTAAAGAATACATATTGAGTCAATTACAAATGCATTTAAATGAATACCAAGTAAAATGTTCATGCTGTGCAATGATAGAAATTTAAAGGCTGTATATAATATTAAAATTTGTAATTTTCAGCCTTATGAGAATTTTTGAAGTATTTAAACATTTAAAAGGGTTACTTCCTGTGTAGCCAAAACATACTCAATTTTTAGAGTTTGAATGTGGAATATATGTATGTATTTAGATGGATATATGACTTTAATTGTAGAAATATGTACAATATATACAGTCCTAGTAAGTCAGCTGGAAGTAGTGTTTTGTATTTTGGTAGTTGCATGAGTTTTGTAATATATTTTGATAATATAAAAAGCTTTCCCAACGGTGTTTGTGTTTGTAATTTTAAAGAGATATTATGCATTTAAACTTCACTTCAAAATTACTGTTTGTTTTGAACGACTTGCGTCATTGTGTTTTGGTTATGTGGTGTCTCTTATGTCTTCCTGTTCTGCAGTAAGTAGAGAGTGCTTCAATTATATCTATATCTATCTTATAGATAAGTATATTTATTCCTTACTTATAAATTACTATCTTGTATATATTACTTTCTTACAGATACCTATATTTTCCTATGTGTTTTCTTCTGGGTGAATGTGTCTTTGGGTTTTCTCAGAGCGCTAATAATCACGAAGATTTTATGATTTTTTCTGCATATGAAAATTTTTGTAAAAAATTATGTTTGTTGTTGTTTTGAACGGTATATTTTGAATAGATGGTAAGTAAGGTTAAGATGTTATGATATCATCCAAGGACAAGGTTAAGAGTTTTCATTAAACAAACATTTTCAGAACTTGTCAGATTGTCGAGCAGAATAAGAAGTTGGATTTAAGCTCTAATTTCTTGTAAGGGTAGCGTGGGTTCAAATCCTGGGCAATACGAGTCATTTTCAGACACATATTGAGACGGTCGAGATAGTCACATTCA
Organism: Dryococelus australis; assembly: GCA_029891345.1. Classification (NCBI taxonomy): domain Eukaryota; kingdom Metazoa; phylum Arthropoda; class Insecta; order Phasmatodea; family Phasmatidae; genus Dryococelus; species Dryococelus australis. Next base: position 194,029,349 of record CM057009.1, read on the forward strand.
CAGTTCGTCTGTCTTTCGAGTAAGAATTCCCTTTCTCTGACTGAGTTCGAGAGACTTCTGACTTAGCTACATAATTTTTAGACATATAAAAGCAGTGTGTGTATCGTATTTACAAATAATTGAAAATGTATTACTCTCCTCGTGAAGGTATAGTGAAAATAATGATTTGTTCTTCTACCAGTCAGATAATTTTTATCAGCTAATGTGACTTATGGAAAGTTTAAATCACTTGCAACATTCGACACAGTTACTGAACTCGCATACCTACCTAACGAATTACTCCTGATGTATGCACAACGTGAAATAAAATGGGTTTATAAGAGAAAAAGAAAAGGTGTATCCAATGTTGAAAGATGTAAAAGTGTAAAGACGAATGGTTGTTTGATGGATGAATCTGCAGGTTAGATAATGAACAGATTGATTATCCTTCGTATAACACTGCATCAAGCATATTGCTTTTTACATATTCATACTTAGCAGACCTATAGTGAGATAGTTGAACTGGATTAACATACACTAATTGTTCTGTTTTGAAAACAACATATAAGCTTGCATCATATAGAACAGGTGTAATTTTGCCAAAGACTGTGGCGGAAGGGATTGTCGTGAGAGGAATCGTCTACTATGACCGTGTACTATGCTATAGATGGCATCAATGAATGAAAACTTACCATCTGTAACACCGACAACATCGACGACACCAAGGGTTTATGAAGAATCACTTCAATCAATTTGGCATCAATGCTGTTATTGTGGAAATACTTCTAGCCAAAGTTGTAATGTGTGCCGACATGAAAGTAGTCATAGTTTGTTCAGTCCAGCATACAAGTAATTCCATTGTGAATAGTGCGATGCTGTGTTTACTCGTACTGATATCCTATATAGACATTAGAAGTGTTAAGGTACTGTTTGTCTATCATCGGGAAGCGAGTGCAAGTATTGCAGCATGACATTTGCGACTAGGTTTAGCGCCAGACAACTTGAAGATAATAACTGTCCAATTGCCATCAGCTACGAAACCTACATATAACTTAAGTGCAATGCTGTAATGCGAATAAGCATACCTTGACTGCTCACAATAAGATTTGTACTATAAAATTAGTGCTAAGCATAAATATTTTTGTTGAATTGAGAATATATTTGAGTGTATGTAATTAATACTATGTATTTTGATGAGTGTGTGAAATAAAGATAAAGTGTATGCCAGACTATTGTTTTTATTCATTTTATCATAATATATACATTGTTTTCCTTCGTATTGTATGCGATGTCTTGATATATACAAAACAAGTGTAACATCTGAGGATACAAGAACATTAAATATACGTACATACATGTTTGGTGTAGCTGTTGAGATGGACTTCACTGGCAATTGAAATAGTAATTAGAAGAGACATACGATACTTTTTTTCCAGTAAAGTGTCATATGTGAATAAAGGAAGGGAAACGTCTATTAATTAATGTGAGATAGGATATGTAATCCACCTTCAGTAGCAATTGCTTTGAAACTATATTGGATGTTTGATATTGTATCTGACTTAAGATGAAATATAAGTCTGCATGTTGATGATGATGTGATGAAGATATGACTATGGGGTAATGATATGATGTTATGATGATGTGATAATGTTATGATGATATGATTATATGATGATGTGATGATGTTATGATGAGGTGATAATGTGATGATATGATAATTATGATATTGTAATGATGATATGATTTATCTGAGTAATTCCCAGGAATATTTCATAGGAATGCTTATATGGTTATTTTGTTGTCATGGATGGTATGAAGGAAAGTGATTCGTATAACCGATATGGTCTAATATAATGTATTGTAGATATTTTTTGTTTTTAGGTTCTGTTCAGGTATTAGAGTTATTACAAGTTAGAATGTTTGTCTGGCAGAATATATAGAAATTGATGTTTGTATTGCTTTTTTTTTTTTTGAAGCAGTGAGTAAGATATAGACTCAAAAATCATGATTCAAACATTTTTTTCGATGGGTGATATTTGTAATGGACGGATCGAGTTTTAATATATATTACCTGTATGGTATGTTAATTTTGCTGGTAATGTGTCTTCAAGTGGATGGTATGGTGTGATAGTGTGGCTGGTCAGAATTTGGGATATTTAATTTTTGTAATTGGTATGGTCTGACAGTTTGGTATGGTAGTATGTTTGTTATTAGATAATGTTATGGCCTGTCTAAATGGGCGGTGAGGCATGATACGGTCTGAAAGTATTGACGAATATAGTGTTTTTTTTTCTGCTGGATCATTTTAATAGCTGGTTTGGTGATATGGTCTCTTGAAATGAGATTTCGTTAAGGTTGGATCGTTGACCATGGTAAACTGTATTGTTGTTGGTATTATTTGAATGTGTGTGTGCTTTGTTATTACATGATGTAATGTTTTATCAGATCATTTCGCTGAACTGTTTCATAGCAAATCTTGTATGATTGTTTTGTTGTCCTGGATTATATGAACGGAAGTGTTTTGGTATGACCAATATGATGTAATGGAATGTATTGTAGGTGGTATTTGTGTATTTTCGAATATTACATGTTAAAATATTTTGTCTGGAAGAATATGTATAAATGGATTTTCGTTCTTTTCTTTTATAGCAGCGACTATGATATGACATCAAAATATTATGAGATATTTTTGACAATTTTCGATGGACATAAGGTGGTTTGGGGTATATAGTTGTTTGATATGACATTAAATTATGGTTGGGTATTGCGTAAAAGCTGGTCAACATATTCAATTAATAATAATATTGTGGTATGTGCGAGGTCTCCCTATCTGTAAATGAAGCATTGACATATCGGGATACGTAAAAAAAAAACATATATAAGTCTGAAAAATAAATAATTGCATCAAACAATTACAATATATCATGGATTTTAAAATTAAGTTTATAAGTGAGTGGTGTGTAGGAGTTGAGTTGGCTTTAACATAAGTATTTATTATAACGAATACTCTCTAGTAAAAGGAATATCCTGGTATGGTGGTAACATATTTGCAAGGAGAGTTTAAAATATTTGTCAATGGAATACTTATAGAGTGAAGGTTTTCTACTAAATGGAATAACTAGGATGTGTATAATTAAGGGTTGGTAGAATATTCAAACCTACATTCTTCCGAATACGTATATAAATATAGTGTTATGGTTGCCTTAGGATCTACTGCACAGCATATTAGCTGGGGTTTAGTAGCTATACATAGATATATTAGAAGATCTCAAGATACACTACAATTGACACATGCTTTTATTTAACTAGAATGTACAATGTCGATTACGTTAAAACAACCCAAATTATGTTACAATCTGCTGGTATAGCTATCCTTATGGTGATCAATTTATTCTGATAGTAATTAGCTTTTGAATGTAATTAGTAGTTTACTTATTGTCTCCGCCTACCAATTCCTTGATGGTCCCGCCTAGTGCCCAAGGAGAGTTAACGCTCACCACTGAAATATGCTGAAGTCACTCACTAAGCAGTCGACAGGGCTCCCGCCGTACAGCGCTGGTGTCTAGCAGCACCTCGTTGTCGTGAAGGCTTGGTATGAATATGGGGGGTCAGCGCGTCCTTGGCACGCACATAAATACTCCCGCTTAGCCGCTAGTCTCCTTCGTCCTCGATTGACAGCAATGTGGGGTGTGGTATGGAGTCGTTTTTAGGGGTGGCGATTTGCAATACGAGTGCCAACAGCTGCGGGTGTGGACCGATCGTCGTGTATGTGTTTGGCAGAGCTCTTTTCTTCATGTACGTTGAAGACGCGAGTTACATTGCAGTGGTGGCCAAGAGTTTATTTTAGTGTCCTCGTACACATTTATTCTTGTTACCCTCTAGGCGCGAGGTGGGTCTGTCATAATAGTTATTGGCCTTTCTCTATACTTTTTACAGTTACACCATCAATTTATTGAAGTTGTAATACGAGATTTACAATTACCCCATTGATTGCTACTCATTTGACATTTAATAATTTTATTTACAATATTTAACATTATTATTTCACTTTTGAATTTGCTATTGTCTCGCGAATGCCACATTTCTAGCTCAATTTGAGACATTAATGTTATTTGATTACCTTCAATTCATGTTCTATATAGTAATATACACATACATATATCTTAGCTGTTTACTTTATGGACTATAAGTCACTTGAATCATTTTTATACAATTTTTTTCTCTTTTTACCTGTTTGTCCAAAGATCTGGACACTTGATACTGGTACCTTTATTACGTTGTAATGCTACATTTGCATTGTATGGCCCCGCATATGGGAGTCAAATTCTGTAATTGTGTAGGCAATACTCAAACAGATATATGCTACTTTCAAATGTGCTACACATACTGGGCGACAGTTCTTTATATAGCGAGTGAATAATGGTAGACAGTGTGTGGAAATGGGTATGTAACTAAGTGTGTAAACTAGGTAGAGCGTAGGTATGTTCTTGGAGTTTTGTGGCCTAAACTTACTTTTGCAATCTGAAATAGCCACACAAACCATAAGTGAATGGAGACTTTTCAATGGACACGCTTACCATTAATTCATTTGGACTCAACTGGAACTGACTGACAGAATAAAATATAGGCAGACAAAATATTCCCTTCAATCCAGACCACATTTACTACGATAACTACTTGGAAAGATTCTCTCATTAAAATTAAAAATATCCTACATTTAATAACATAAAAATCTTTCCCATAAAACCATAAATTACTGAACAACAGTATTTAAATCAAGAATAATGCTAAAACACAATCTGATGAACCTATGCAAATATATAATACATGCTTTATTAGTGGCAGTAAATTAAGTAAGATGCCATGTAATGAAGCCTTAATTTTATACTTGTCTTATTATAGCCCTTTTATAAATAGTTATGTTACTTCTCACACCGTTTCCGGGAGAAGGGCTTTTTAATGTTACTTAATTGGGTTAAAATGAAAATATTCACATGCAAATACTTTAGATTTCAGTTTATGAACTAAAGATAGCATCTGACACTATAGTAGTGTAGAGGTAAGTCGGCCATACTTAAAAATCCAAGCTGACGCAATAGTTACTCAAATCACGCTGGCGAATAAATGGTAGCGAAAAATTATGTCACTCTCTCTCTCTCTCTGCAGGGATAATGCAAGGCCGTGGGACATCAGCAGAAATCTTCCATAATTTAGGCTCATGGTCCTAGGTACTTGTATTACAATCCAACTATGTACTTTTGACGTATCGTGGGCGTAGAACTAGAGTAAGTAAAATAAATATGTCGTTTACACTGTGGACCGCTTCTTTTCTTCTTAAAATGTTCCGCGATAGTTAATAAGTCTGCTGATACATCACATCCCGACACTCGCGACACTTTCCCTACATATCTAATATAAATACCTTCCGGGCAAGTAACTAAAGTTAAACCCCGCCTAGCATTCTTTTTCCTCAGTCGTCAAAGTCTCAACAAAACCAGATAACTTGAAAATGACGCCAGCCGAAAATGCCCAATCACATGACGGCTACTTCGTTTAGCAAATCAACACACATGGATTGTCATGACAACAGCCTTATCTCCTAATGAAAATATAATTTGACTGAAAATTACCATGCACAAATAAATAGAAACATCCATAATTAAAATTAGAACTAAACAATTGCAAAACATTAAAAACAAATTATCCTTACTATAGGCAAAATATTACAATAATCACTAACTCATGACATAGTAATAAAAATAATGAATCATCATCTAATAAAATATTGCATTTACCACCAAAATGTCTGACTTATGCATGTAAATTAGGTGGCTATTTCCCAGATGTTACGTAGCAACACCACTTTTTTTTTTACTTAGAGCAACGTGTTAAAATAAACGTTAAAAGTTATGTCTGTAAACTCAATTAATTTCTCAATTCATCACTTAATGACTTACTTTGTGGTGCTGAAAAATACTTTTACAAAATTATACTGATGTAGAGATAATAAAGTAAACAATTCATCTAAAAACACTCTTAAGTCTAGCATAAGCTCTCAACAATATATATCAATTAAAAATTGCAACATATGAACATTTTCAACAATATCATCTCAACAAATAAAAAACTATTCATCTTAATTTTAATTTCTTCATAAAATGCATTTCATTTTCCAGAATCATAGATAATTAACTGTTACTCCCTTGGTGGAGGTGACCTAATCCATTCTCTATGCCGTCGGGTGGTTCCGTCGAGCCTCAGATTTCTACGATGTTCAAAACGCACGTGTCCTCTCGTTGCCTCTTCTTCTATGACGTCCATTGTGAATTCGTTTGGGTCACTTACACCACGCAGTACGTCATCTCATGGCAGGCAGCTAGCACTTAAAATAAAGACTTCTAGCAACTGATGGTTAGCCTTGGATTACTTAGAACTCAGAAGATACCTTGCTAATAACAACTAACCATGATAACCTAGCTTTGCCTGCATTTATAGTGTTAATCACTTGCAAACATGGCGAGCATCTGTAGAGAGTCCTTACTTTCCAGTACCGCCATTACAGTGTGCACTCATTCAAATAAGGTGAAGTGAAGTGGAATTGTCAGTGTTTATTTATTCAGTGTTTGTGTGTGTGTGTTCAAAATGTAAACTCTTTTATGTGTGTGTGTGTGTGCACATATTCTTGAGGTTTCTGATTTACAGTCTCCACGAGAACAAGCGCCATATATCTTAAGGTGACGTCTGTTAAAACATGCATGTAGCATTTACACACGAACATAAACTAAATCTACTGGATATTCCTACCCAACATTTACATTAGGCTTTGGCATAATTACGCTACTTAATTATAGTACTCTACACGTTTACTGGAGTACAGCAGACCAAGTACCATTATTGTCAACAATGCAGTATTGGAAAGGAAACTGCGTTTCTCGTACTGGTGTTAAACTAACTCTGAGCCTGTTCACCTGTCTCAGGTGAAAACCATCGGTTTTTAGAAGATAAATACGGCGATGTCTTACTGAAAATACAAACAAATATCATACACAGCACTTAACATTTCATTTTAGAAGAACATACCAAATTACATATATATATAATATATATATAACATACAGACCAGCAATAAACACAAAGGAATAGGTACACACGTCTTACAGCAGACAACAGTTAACAAATGCAAATTACAGCACCACCAAATATGGCTAAAATTCTGAAGATCAAATGACGTCTGTGACCGAGTATTACGTCAAAAAAATTAAAATAAATATCGACCAATGTAGTCCCTCAATAATAAAGGATTATTCCCTCATTTTCCATGTGTTCGAGTGGACCATGATTCCAGTGAGTACAACTAGTCATGTAAGCTCTCCTGTGTAGGAAAAACAACATAAACAAGTAGGCTTTTTGTGTGCCACTGATTATGCACCACAGTGTAGGCATTTAATCAATTCGTTGTGAGCGTACCATTGAAGTTTTCTTCCTGTGCATGACCATTCTGTAATGCAAATTTCTATTCCCCACGCCGTAAACAATAACAAATATCTCCGACGTTAAGACGGAGCGTGTTTCCGTCACCTGGGGCTTTTAGATGTATAATAAATACACATAATAACATCTCAATATATAGTGCCCAAATTACCTAATGTAGACACGGGCAATCACATAGGGACCCGCAAGAAGCGGTAACAACTTTATGGTGATATGCTCCATTTGTTTACTGATATTTACAACTCGAGCAAGGACTAGCTGTTCGGGGGAAAACTTCTTATTTTTGATAACTTCTTATTTTCGCTTTTCTTCCCTGCAGCCAAAAACAAATGTCTTCTTACAAAATTAATTAAATCTTTCTTTGTTTTCTCTGCTGATGTGGTGACATCTGTTGTGATAACCAGTGGTAAAGGTAGCTTATCCAGTCCGAACACTTCTGACCGTATTCCTGTTAACACTTCCCTTAATTGTTTAACTTCCTCACATTAGTGTGTTGGAGGAATCATTCCGCGTATTATTCAACCAATTTCCTGGAGTTGGCGACGAGAAGAATACTGGAACTCTCGGATTTAACGGCTGTTGGTTCGCAAAATAACCTTGAGATTGTTCCGTGGAAAAATTACCATTACTATTTCCTTGGCCATGGTGTGTTAAATCTTGCCGATTATTGCATATTCTTGTATTATTATCATTCGCCCTTGCCTCGTCGTGTTTTCTAAGCAGCGGTGGAGAATCTTGTCCGTTATTCCTCGCATTCCCTTGTGAAAAGCTACCGGAATCCCCTGATTGATGCGGCAGCGAATTTCCTCGTCATTTCTCTTTTCTTTCTTTTCTTTCTATGTTCAGCCTATAGCCATATGATCTCGCAGGCAAGCCTCTGTCGTCTCGCCGGTCTCTTCCCAAATTATTTCTCTGGCCTAAGTAAGATTGTCTGCCTATGTAAAAGTTTTGTCCCCTTGATGGACGTCCTCGTCCTGGGACAAAATGCGGCTGGGCGTACCTCCACTGATATTGGTTAACCATGGTCCTTTTCCTGACCTGAACTGTGATGGTCGGGAGGGTGGATGTGCCTGATTTTGGTGCAATGGTGGCGATTTATCTGCCGGGTTGTTTCGTCGATCACTGTCACGACTAAACTAATCCTTTTGTACTTTTTCTATTCTATCGAATTGCAGGGTGCCTTCCCTGAAAATTGTTAGGTTATGATCGTGGCGTCCCGACCAATGCTTTTGGAATCGGTATGGTAGCTTGTGTAACACCATTGCAACATACTCTTCATCGCATAGAAGAGGACTCAGGTGTCTTGACTTATCGTACACCTCGGACAAGTGGGCCTATAGGGTTTAACCTATGCAGGATAGAACCACTCTGCATGGAGTTGAGCTCTTAAATGTCCTTGGATTTTTCTGTTCCAAAACTGTTCAAGAAACAGAGTGCGAAATTCGGAGAAGGTATGTACATAATCTTTTGTCACCTCCCACCAATAGTATGCAGTGTACTTAAGAGATAGGTTAAGACATCTTAACATATAGTGATCAGATAGGCTTAACAGGTTAAAATACTCTCAAATCTTAGTAAGTAATTAACGGGGTTTTCACCTACTTTAGCCTCGAACTGTGGGAGTTGTTCCGCCCATAATTTCGACAAATGATGCATTAAATTAGAAATGTGGTTGGATGTTGATGTAGAATGAGCATGCGGGTGGCTCACTTTATTCTGGTCTCGAGGCGAGTTATCGGTCGGTGTGCTGTTCTCACCTGAATATGTGGGTACATTGGCAAGCAGTGAGTTAACCATTTGCAGATTTCACAATGATTCCACTACTTTTTAATTTGTTTACTCTATCTCCTATTTCAGAACCCTGAGTAGTCATCTTGCTTACAACCTCGTTGTGCACTCTCTCCATTAGGATCAATTTGTTCTCCATGTGGTGATTTAAGGATTCCATCTGTCCTTCAACCAGGTCATTCACAAAACCTGTATCTGGGCAAGCTACAGGTTTTGTTTTGAGGGATTTGACTCTCGATTCTACTGCTCTTAGATTGGCAGCAGTATGCGCCACATCTTCTCTTGTTTGTGTTACCTCTTCTTGTAGGCTGATTATCCTTATGTTAAAACTCTCGGCGACTGTACCAATTTGCTTTACAAGCGCACGCCTAGTACTTTCGATTTGAGCTTTCGTGGATTCCTTTTCACTACCAATACTCTTTATCTGCATTCGCATGGCTTCTTGTCAATATTTCTTCTAGTTGCAAATTTTTATATTTGTTTTATAACTTACTTATTTCTCTACCTTATTATGTAATATTTTCCCTATACTTGGTTTAAGAGCTAATTGTGATCCAGTTTTATTTACAATTACTTAGCATTTGTTTATTAATAGTCTGCTATAAAGCTATACAAATAAAATAGGGACCTGCGATAATAGCTGTGGTTAATTATGTTTGTCACCTTGAGTTACTCTAGTCAGTGCTGCACTTACTGTACAAGTGATGCAACTACTTGCACGAAGTGTCATTTTAACGTGCAGCCACGACTTAGTGACATGTTTGCGTGCTCTCTTAAGCTCGCAGTAGCAGAAAACACTTTGTTGCATCGATGAATTTAACCTGAGAATGTTGTGTGGTAATGCTTGTGTGAATGATATATTTAATTAGAACACTTTAAGTAATGTTTCACTTGTAATTCGCCATGTGAAAACCACTTTTCAACAGGAGTGTGTGCTTGTTACATGTGTAAATGTTCGTACCTACTAGTTTAATGCATGTGTTATGTTTTATGCTGTAAGGTGATATTATGCTTTGATTACTGCTAGATCTAGCTTCATAGAATTTCGCGCACATTTTTATTCATATAAATGTTCATGTGACACATTGCTGTACTGGAGTACTTCTGATGTCGTGGCGTGCTTGTTTCGCAGAGCCATAAAATATGGCACGCTGCATTGTTTGTTTGCTGTGGCTTCTTCATTCTGGGTTCCTGTGTTCTAACTGCCACAATACTTGTGGATTTGATTTTTACCTCTACTGGATAATGTAGGTCATAATAATTAATTTACTTATTCATTTTGCACTAGTTTGTTTAAGAGTATAGATACTTTTAAAATTTTAATATACAATGATATTAACACGATTATCAATATTAGGATGGTGAGTCCACTTGCATAGTTGTAATGTTCTTATTCAAGGGACGGGAAAACTTGGTTACTCACACCTGTAGGTGTGTAGTTCGATTCGTCATATGTTGGTAACACTGGTAGGGTCGTGTGATTGATTTTCCAATCGGTGTTTAATGATTAAGTGACATTGTAGAAATGAATTCCTTCATCAAGTCTGAGTTGCTTTATTTCAAAGTCCCATTGTGACAGCCAATTAATGGGAATGATTGTGTGCTCACTGGGCATTATTGGTGCGTGTGAGTCGCGGATATGTGTTGCTTCGATAACAACTTCTGTGTTTGAACTGAGTTCGCACCCGCATGGTATCTGTACTTTGGTGGTGCCATTATTATTGTTCTGAATAGCTGTATTAATTTGTGATTAGTATACCCCATTTTTAAGTTGGGCATCTCATAAGTGAGAATGTACTGGTGCAGAAATATTGTGTTTATAATAAATTGTTTCCTGATTACAAAATTTAGCACTAACTCTTCTAGCATGTATTAAATAAAATGCGGAACTTATTGAGTACACAATACTAATGAAAACAATGACCATTATTCTTCTTGTTGTGTTTGCAATGGTTATCTTCTTTAATCTGTAACATAACAAAGTGAAATTAATTTTTATATGTGCAATTTTGGTGTTCGTGTATTTACCATGTCATATTTCGGTTGTCCGTGTTTGTTTGAGTTTGTAATGTGGAGGCAACAATTAAATATATTACTTAATAAGCCCCCTTGTATTTGAACATTAAGCCTTTGCTATGTGCCCTGATCATGACCCAAATCCAATCGCGTATTTTGATGTTGTTGGGTGGATATTTTATACCAAATAGAGTTTTTTGTATTTGCTGAGCTTGGATTAAATTTAATGTCGCCTGCTTTTTGTCTTTTATCAATTTTTGACATCAGTCATAGCTTCTTTGCGAGTATCTGTTTGCGATTACATGTAATGGTTGTGTTGCTTCCACGCTATGTAATAGGTAAAATGGAATTAACTGCGTGCTTGCATTTACACTAGTGTTATAAATGAAAAATTATAAATTCTACATACTCGTCCCAACTGGCAGGATCTTCGTGTGCGCATGTTGAAAGTTGCTGTACTAGAATTTTATTCATTGCTTAAACAAGCCTGTTGCATGCTGGGTTGTATGACTTGGTTTTCAGTTTTAAGATTTCTAGTTTTTTTGAGTATTTCTATGTATAGATTCTAACCCCCAGCTAATATATTGTGTGATAGCCCCTAATGCAACCATAAAAAATGGTGGAAGCACGGCCTTTTCCCAAACTCTTGTTATGAGGCAAAATAAAAATTAGTAAAAAAAATTTATATCTAATAATTGCAAAAATTGCAATCGATAGAAACAATCTATTTGTAAGAAATTCAGTATTCCAGTTATCAACAATTCACTGTGGATATCATAAATACCAGAGAATAACAGCGAGTACAATAGCCAACTTTCTTTAAGATCAAGCAAAATGAATAAATACACAATAGATCATAGCAATTTAATGTTGTTACAGTCACATTACATAAACCACAAGCAGAACTGAAGCACCACAGCTTAGTGCAAAGTATCTGGGAGCTCTTACTAGATTTAAAGTGCCAAAATCTTAATGAATTATAAATTCAACACAAAGTGCATGTTGCAAAACAAATTACAAGTTGTCCTTCATAAATCGAATTGCATTGCAAAAATATTGAACAGTGCAGAGCACAGTACACAAAAGCCATTCACACCATGTACAAATCAGGTGACATTGAATACGAAGTCGAGCTTACCCACCATAGAATGTATAACCTTGCGTGCATTGAAAGAACAGCAAACTGCATATTGGCACATTCGCAAAGGCCCGCACTGGCACCCAGCTTACTAGTAGAAAACATATTCTAAAATATTTTTGGCTTGTAACTTTTAATGCATATTATTATAACAGAACTGTTTTTTTGGCTGCTAATTGATTTTAATGCAAATGCAAATCTCCACTTAAATTGTAGTATTGTGTGTGTTTGTAAATAGTGGAGAATTCTAAACCATGTAGTGAGTAGTAAATTAGATGATAAGATTCACATAGTGTGCGAACTACACCATGAAACACAACTCATGTGCAAACACAAAACAGTCATGAGCAACAAAGGTAAATTGGTGCCATCCACAGTGACATTAGATTTGACCGAGGCAAAGCACGTGCTAAAACATAAGCAGTAAGAAACACAAGTTAACTTAAATTATGACCCAAATACATCAGCAGACAATATACAACAAAGTGAAGCCCTAGACTATTGATTTCGTGACAAAAAATAAAGAAGCACTCACTTCTGAGGATAGCACGAGTGTTTTCAAACCAGCGAGACACTTACATACACCACCCCACATACCAGAATGACATAGCAGCTCACATTTAGTAGAATTACAGAATACAGACAAAATAAATAGGGCAAATACAGCACAGACAGTACAGATTGTGGTCAAAAACTGGAGAAAATACCCAAATTCTCAGGTGAAACACATGAAAACATGGAAGAATTTTTATATATCTATAAGGCAGCCAGTGACATTAATGGATGGAGTGGCACAGATAAATGTAAACATATAAAATTTTATTTGCAAAGTGCAGTCAAACTGGCACATGGAAACACGTTCCACACATGTACAGAAAGTATTACATGGTTAAACATTGAAACAAAAATAAAAGATACATTCTCACATAAAGAATATACAGATAGGTATAGAAAGCTGCTACACACAAATGAACAGAGAGAGGGAGAGAGTTTCTAGGTGCATGCAGAGGATCTAATCGTTTACAAAAACATATAATCCCCACTTGCCAGAGTCCGAGCTACTAAATATCATATAGAAGTCACTATTGCCAACAGTATCTAATAAGAGTATAGCACTACAAAATGACATACTAGAGCAATTCCAAGGAATTTAAAAACGGTTGAACTAGTAATAATGCGATATAACCATGTTACTGAGATCCAGTCACAAAATGATTGTGAGGAAAGTTCAAAATGTCTGTCTATAGGAGAGATGAAATGGAATACTTATAGTGAATATTTTATAGTACTACGTCCTTCCGAATATGTGTATAAATATTGTGATACAATTGCCTTGGGGGCAACCGGACAAGATACTAGCTGGGGGTTTAGTAGCTAGACATAGAAATAGGATCTCAAGTTACACTACAATTGATACATGCTATTATTGAATGCTAACATACAATGTCGATTACGTTAAAACAATCCAAATTATGTTACAATTTGTTATTATAGCTATTCTTATTCTGATAAATTAATTCGGCTTGGAATAATCTATTTAATGTAATTATCAATTTACTAATTGTCTCGGCCTATCAATTCCTTGATGGTACCACCTAGCACCTAAGGAGAGTTTATGATAATCATTGAAATATGTTGAAGTCACTCGCTCAGCAGTCGACAGGAGCTCCCACCGAACAGCGCACCTCTAGCAGCACCTATTTGTCATGAAGTCTTGGTATATACATGGGGGGGGGGGGGAGCAGCACGATATCGGCACATGTTTATAAACTACTGCTTAGCTGCTGGCCTCCTTCTTCCAGCCCCCTCTTGTTGACCCATTTCTCCAAACACCGCCTGCCGCACCTTGGTTACCCGCTCTGTCTCTCGAACTTGCCAGGCCCACCTTCGCTGCACAGGCTGTGTCCGGGACAGAAGTATTCACATTCGTGTGATATTCGACTAAGGTATACATGTTGTTTATTTCTTGAATGTAAGGTGTACATAGAATTAGTCATTTTTTTAAAAGTTTTGCATAAATATTTTTAAAAATAATTCATTATAACCTTTATGATCTGTTCAATTACCCATTGCTGGATTTTTATATGATATATTCCTTTATCGTATGTTACTACGTTCATGGAAGTTATAAATGGTTGGTGTGTTTAGGTAAACAAGACTGGTAGCAAGCAATGAAGGTTTACATATTTACTTCAATCTGTTTGGGTGGGTGGAAAATTGTAGTACGAATGGATATTTAATTTTACCCTAGAAATGTTGGTTCGCATGAGTCGTTGAGAAAAGTTCAGTGAAAGTCATTTGTCTGTTGAGACGATTGAGTAGGGTTGTATGTGATGGACGAGATCTATGTATGCTTTATATAATGTGATAGCTTAGTATATATGTCCTGTGGTGAATGGTAGAGATGCTATTCGCAAGGGTTGTATGGATACACTCACAGGCTCTCATATTAGGTGAATGTTATCTTGTCGGGTGGTGGGGAACAAATGTCTTTTCGTCGACACGCACCTCCCCTAGCAGCAATGTTGGAATTAGTTTCGCACTCCCCTACCCTTTGTCATAATTTCCTTTGCATGTTGGTCTGCCGTACTCGCATCTGCCGTTGCAGAGATCTAACCTCTCGAGAGTTTTGCTAGATATGTAGTGCAGTATCTTTTGTTTAAACTATTCTATACGATGCCCTTGGTATAGTAATTGGTTGACTGGTTTGGTGGTGTGTCTTGCTTGTAGTAGCTATGTCTGAAATGTGTGATTGGGATATTGCATTATTTTGTATTGACGGTAGGAGGTAGTTTATTTTGATGGAATAGATTTGTCTCTAAGTGTGATGTGCCTGTATGGCTGTTAAACAGGAGAGCAGGATGTATGATGACAGGTGTGATGGTTATTATAGAAGGTCCAAATGTATGGCTTTAATATTATGCTGGTCAGCCTGATAATAATAAAAATCGTATTTAAGCTCATTATTGGTAGAGGTGCTCTTACAATATTTCTACTGTATGACCTCTCTTCATGGTTGTTATAGGTATCTTGTTTTGGTAATATATTTTGTTAGTATGAATGACTAGTATGCTTTTGGTTGGAATGGTCTCCTGAAATGGCTGAAATGGATTATGTACATAATGGCATTTGCTGCCTGTGTGGGCTGCCTGTATGGTTTGGTTTTTCATACCTACTACATATTGATCTTATAACCTATCGTTATGACTTGATCCTACAGTTAGTTTCATGTATGGTTTGTATAGCCATTGTGTTGATTGGTATGACCTGATCCATGTTTCGTTGTTATGGCAGTATTACAATGGCATGGGGAGCATGGTTTAATTGTGTGATTAAATGGTAAGAGTGGGATGGTTTTATGGGATGTTTAGTTAATATGAGAGAGGCAGAATGCTTAACTGGTATGGTTAGTTAGAATAATCTGGATGGTGTGTTATAGTACCTGGGAATTAAGACTGTATTGGTGTCATATGTGGTTAAATTAATAGTTTTGATTTTTTATGTTAGCATGGTTGGACTTCATGATTGGAATTTTTGATTGGTTAGGCTGCTGGTAATGCTTGTTTATGTGTGTAACAGGTGAAGATATATGGGGTGAAATGATAGTCAATATAGTCGACTGTTATGAATGATCTGTAAGTCTGAGATATTGTGGTATATATGGTCTGTACTGTTAAATGCATGACTCAGGTATTCTTGGTTTAGAGCTAATGATATGGTTTGTCCTGTATGTTTTGTTTGGTATGTATTTCTGCTCTGGTGGTTCGTTGATATATTCAGATGGTAAAGTATGTTAATATGGTGGATTGTCTGGCATTCGACATTGCATGACTGAGGCAAGCTAGTGTCGTGGTGAAAGTTTATATATATGTGTGTGTGCGTGTGTGTATGTGTGTGTTCTAGTACTCAGTGCCATTAGCATATCAATATGGTTGTTAAATATGCTGGAGGTGTTATACCTTGTATGTTATATTTGGTGGGGTTAATGGATGGTGTAAGGCTGTATGAAATGAGTAGTTATGTTGCATGTACAATATGATCTGTGTGGTATTACTGACATTTTCTGGGGTTATGGTTGGCATAGTTCCCAGTACTCCTGATCTGCAGGAGGTTCTTATATTTTGTTTTTTGTATGTCTTAGGTGTGGTGATCAGCATTTTTAATTGTTATGGAATGTTGATGTAGTGATTTATATTATATTAATGTCTGGTATGATAATTTGCTGGTGTCTGATGGTATGACGAACATGTTTTACATGTAGGCTGAGGTATGTTTGAATTTTAGTATTAAGTAGTGTCTATATTTCGTCTAATGAAAGTTGGTAGAGCATATGGTATGTGTGGTATGGTTGAATTGAGTTTTTCCTTGGTTAAGGATTTTGGCATGTTGGTTGGCCTGGTATTACTTGGGTTATAAAGGTTGGTTTGGTGGCATAGTGACTGTATATATATATGGGTAATTGGATTAGCTTGGATTAGATTGGATTTGATTTGATTGGGGTGGTGGTGCTAAGTGCAGTTCCTTCGGTTCTAAGTGTGGTGACTTCAGTGCTAAATGTGGTGCCATCAGTGCTTAGTGTAGTGCATTCAGTGCTATGTGTGGTACCTTCGGTGCTAAGTGAAGTGCCTTCGTTGCTAAGTGCGATGCCTTCGGTGCCAAGTGTGGTGCCTTCAGTGCTGATTGTGTTTGTGGTGATGGTGGTGGTAGTTGTGGTGGTGATGGTTGTGGTGGTGTTGGTGGTATGGCTGATTTTAGTTTTTCTTTTTTATAGGTGATGATATGTTGGTTACGTCTGATATCAGTCAGTAACGATGGTATAAATTTTGTGTACAATTTAAACTTATTTTAACTACAAATTCCATATACTTTCTGTGTTGAAACCCTTAGCCTTCCTCCTACTTGCTTGAATGCACTACATATCCCACCATATAGGATTACAAATAATTTTTTTACAGGAAATATTTGAACTTTAGCTTTTATGACCGCATGGTTTACTCAGTGAGTAGTAGGATCTGAAGAGCGCTGGCACAATACTCAAGGAGCCTTAACCTATAGTCACCAGCAAACTCGGTTAACAAGGTGGTCTCGGCAGCCCAGCGCTTCAAAATTGGTATGTGTTTCGTCTCAAAATGACCCGCTCAGCTTCCGAAAAAGCCTGTTTTGTACCAAAAATGTACCTTTCCTCTCACACCCTGAAATTTCCCCAAAAAACTGTGAAAAGAGTGCTTGCTCCTCTCAATGTAGCTGAGTGACTCCCCAGTGCAGTTGAATATCAACAAAATGTGTTAAAATATCAGCCGTAGTAAGGTGTCGATAAAATAAAACTATTTGCTATGTATATTTTTTAAATTTGCATTTATTATATAATTAAAAAGTTTAAAAGCACAAGTATTTAGGGTTATATATCACCGGATTCTCTCTTTAAAGGCATGTAGTACGATCATGATGTCATAACGATGACAGGACCACCATATTGGAATTAATAGGTATTATCCCCACATTCAAAATACAGTCCCATCACCACAACTTACCAACACCCCTCAACCACACACCAAAACCCATACAATATACAGTCCAACCTTCCCATTCCCCCAAAAAAACTCTTCCCCATTCTTCGACCATTTTTCTATTCCGTTTTTTATAAAAATATCTATAAATTTAAAGCAGTTTATAACTTGGTCCAAAGCATCGGAAATTAAATTTTAACGATCAGTACATAGGCTTTCCCCCTTTCCCTCAACGAAACATCCCTGTTCATAACCACCAATCACCACACAACCATGACCCCACTCCCCGACATGCAGTATTCTCATCCAACGACCATGACCCCCTCCAAACCTGACTCGAAAAGCATCGACCACCCTTCCCTCATACACCGATCGCATGTTAGGCACGAAGCTGACCAGCCTTGTTAAAATAATCGTGGAAAGACCAGACAATCATAATTAATTAAAATAATTCTATTTAAATTTATCCTATTTAATGTTTGAAAAATTCCCAAATCTTAAAATACATTAAATATATTAAACATGAATTTGATGCAAAGTGGGCTTATAAAATTTTAACCACAGCATGTAACATTTTCACTTTCCCATGGCAACTGGCGACATTTAAAATAAGAAAATATCTCAGGGAGGCACAGGGATTTTGATCCACAACCTCTCATATGGGAAACAGGCAATCTAGCCACTGGACTACCAAGCTCATGACAATGCAAGTGTTTAAATGGACCATCAGAATTGTCTTCGATGATGCATTGGTGAGCGAGTCGCAGCCATTGGCAGTAAAGGATCGAAATTGCCATTCATCATTCCACCAATGAAGGCTGCAAGAACTCTCTCTGAGAGTACTGACACTGTGAGTACAATAAGGTCTCTATTAGTTCAACTTGGCATGACCTCACATGTTTGCAGTAAGTATCATTGCGGTAGAACAGCGACCTGCACCATAAGCACAGATATTTAATATGGTTGGGATTTTTAATACAGCAATGTATTTCATGTTGTCATGTGATGTGTTTGTGCAAAAACACCTTGTAGCAGTAGCTGTATGGATAAGTTTTCTCTATTGGAGGTGGATCAGCCAAAGAAACATTTGTTGCTGTTGTCGAAAATGGCAAAGATATTTAGATCGAAGAAGTCGATGGCATCGTACCAACATAGCTCGATGGCGCTTCTGCTGGACCAACGACCGAGTCTCCATAATATTTATTCCAGTTACCATCAACTGCTGACATGATTTGCCTTTCACCAAGGTCACTATCAAACTTGCTCCATAACATGAACCCACCTACCTATATCTCCACGAGATAAATTAAAAGGTACAATAATAACCCATTCCTGCCAAAAGTCATGTTTCAAACCACTATCCAACAAACCCTGACCGATAGTTATTCACATAGTGATTTATTCCTTTCCTTAACTCTTGTCAGAAAATCGCAAGCCCTAACAAGCATAGAATATGAATATGAAATTCAATTTTTCAAAATCACCATATTTTCTTGATTTTAAAGATTTTTTTTAGATTTATAAATTAGATTTTTAATAAACATAGAAAATGAATTTCAGTACAACTTAAAAATCTGTAATCATCATGGATACAAAAAATAATGTTTCCAATATCACATGTCTGCCACAATAGCTGCAAAAAAAAATCTTTCACCACCGTCGACAAAAAAATTAACATTTATATAATATTACTTGTGGACCCGACAGACGTTGTCCTGTACATATGTCTTAAATCTCTCCCCCCTCTCCCCCCTCTCTCTCCCCCTCTCTCCCCTTCTCTCTCCCCCTCTCTTTACCGAATTGTGAATCTAAACCATTCTCGAATCCACTTGAACCCACACAAAAAATTTCATCAAAATTGGTCCAGCCGTTTAGGAGTTCAGTGACATACACACACACAGAAGAATTATATATATAAAGACTTACCATCAAAAGTATAACAATCTTTAGCTGCCACTGAAAGGAAAAATTAATAAAAATATATATGGAAATATTTATGAGTATCCCACTAGCAGTGAAAAATATATAGCCACGGCTCAGAGGAAAATTAATAAACAATTCCGAGAAAATTTTATATTGAGAGCACAAATGAATCAGATCCACGAACACTCTGAGGTACTCAACTTCATATTTGAGATGAGGTGAAGTGACCATCACACGTAAATCATTAACATTTAAGAAAAGAAAAATATACATATATTAGAGAACAACACAATTTTTTATCACTATATATGGTTCGTCGCATTATATTAGGGTACTGTGTGAATTGCAGGTGTAAAAGAATATAACAATGGCATTGAAATATACAAATTATGTTACAAGAAAAGGCTTGAATACAGAGTGAATATGTAATACAAACATTCGATATGCATAATTCTCGTATTATCGGGCTGGCATGGAGACGCGTTAAATGCGAAAGCATTGTTTGGAATGCCTAAAAAAATGCATGGGACTTGTGATGTGAATTGTGTTAGACATAACGTTTTTTACCTCGGTATTTAACAGTGTGGGATTTTTTTCCAGATAAATTTCCACTACAATTTTATCTTTACGAGCCAAGATATTCAATTTTCTTCCTAAGTGGAACACAGATAATGTTTACTCACAGAACATAAGTCCCCGGAGAAGAAGGAAATAGACGAGTGGGTGGCAAGGGTATGGGAAATCGGAGCATCGTTGCTGTTCATGCTCTGTCATTCCAGTCGCCCGGTGGCCATTTTACCTGAAAATTTCCTTTTTTCCCCTCAAAATTTTCCATTTTCTCTCAAAAAAGCATCAATCCACCCAGTTTGCAAAAACGATCCCCGAAACACAATTTCGATCCATTGGAAGTATTTGAGAGATTGCTTTCGAGGGTAGAGCAGTGGCGGCCAAATTGTTTTTATAGGCATGCCAAATCGATACACAGGGTTCAGGATCCAGAGTCAGACCTGACCATCAGTCGTCTTGGTTCTGTCAGCCATTTTCTCTGCCAAATTAAATGTCTGTGATATTGACCTTGATATTTGACCTTGACCTACGACCATGACATTGAATTACCTTGAACCCAGAAAAGCCCCAAAAATTACAAAAAAATTTCAAAACATTCTAAAAAAATTATTTAAAATCTAAAAAACTAATTTAATGTTTATACAAAACTTATTGAAAATTATTATTAAAAATATATTTTAAAAACTTACATCTCCAGAGGTCCCCAGCACCATGTCCAGCAGACGACAGCCACCTCAAATCAATCATCTTGTCATTACCTTTCCCTCTTCTACCAATGTTTCTCTTTTCTTAATCAGTCAGAAGGCCTCCAACCCCTAACCTTTACTCATTCTGTCGAATGCACTCCACCAGCCATATTGTTTTTTTCGTTTGTCATTGGTTTTTTTAATCACCTAGATAGCACTAGTGTATTCATTTTCGATTTCGTCACCAGGCGAGTTATAGATTTAGCCTTAGGTGAAAGCCTTTTTTTTTTAAGTATAGGTGGTGCTGTCTGAGCGTTACATATTGGATTCTATTTCCATAATCTAAGCAGTGCTAATTTCTCGATTTAGTGACCAGGCAAGCTGACAAAATTAACATTCTCTCATGCTTTGTCATGCCAAGTTTACCAACTTTGATTTTTTTCCTAAGTTTCTGTCCTTTAATTTTCTGTCCTTCCTTCTAAATTTTGTCACCACGATTAAGTTACCTGTGCTCCACCCACCATCTTATATTGTATTCATGCTCTGCCATTCCACCTCGATTTAATAGACTGCTGATTACTCGAACCCCTCTAACCACCATCTTGTGTTATATCTCTTCTGCAATCTTTGATTATGCCACATTGTCTTGACATTTAACCATCGTAATCCATTTAGTTCCTCAGTTGTATTTACTAGAAAAATAACTATGGTTTGTTAGAGCAACACCAATAATGTATAAATCTATGTAGGATCTCTCTTCACCATATACCGCACTGAAGCAGGTCTGACTACGCCTGATTCGACCTCCACCCTACCCTCCCTACAAGAATAATGGTAAAAATTCTACCACTTCAACTGCATGTTTTCATGTCTGCAACTTCCAACCAGCTGAAATTGTATTACAATAGCAATCCATTCTTAGTTTCTGTATTTAAATTCAACATTATAACTTTATTACCATAATGTTTAATACGCACACATAGTGATGTTCCTACCCAAAAAATATTCAAGTACTATTTTTCAAATCATTATTTTGACACACTATCTTAAATTTTTTATCGTGCTCAACTAGAGTAGTAACAGATATAAAAACCAAGGCTATTATGTTCTCTATATCAGGGAAGTAGGTATGCAAGTGCTAGGTACATCAACACCAGACAGAAATAACACATTTTTTCATTGAAATTATATTTATATACACTTCAGACTACAAACTTAAAAACTGAATCCTCGCATTCTCCACGCCATTCACGGGGTATCTTTACAGCAGCATGCTAATTTTTCAATATATTCTTCTTCTTCACGATAAAGTTTTTCTTTCAAGGCTTCTACATCCCCTGGAATCTGAAATGCTTTCAACATTGTACAATGCTACATTCGCAGTCTTGAATGCTCGCTGACAAATGTCTTCATCGGAAGGTTGCAGCTTTTCGTAGGTACACTCCAGCCAAACATTATATTTTATTTGACCTTCTTATACTTATTCTGTTAATTGATTGATTATAGTTATCTAATTGGGTCAAGGTGTCTTCATATGTCTTTTGCACCTGCCTTGTTACTCCCAATCACAAATTTTTTTAAATATCTCTTGAATGCTGAATGTTTAAGGTAGAATCCATTTGATGTGGTTTTTCCAGAAGCTAGTACAGGACACTTCTTAGCTGCGAGATCTCTACCTTTAACGTACTTGCTATATCTCTTCAACTTATCGCCTAGTTTGAACAGGCGTTTGCTTGTCGTACACATGCCAGATATTCCTGCTCGGGCCATACACGTTGTCATCAGATGTTCGGATAGCAATCCGACACCAAGACATCTGCACTCTTCCTTGTCAGTCATTCCTGCTTTTCAGGGGGATACTGACGAAATAAGGGGGATACAACCTGGTATCGACGAAAATGACGAGCACTTGTTCTCTCCACCTCATCGTAAGCATCATGTATTTGCTCAAAAGTTCGAGGTGAACTTGACAACAGATTTCGGCATAACGATCGCGATAAAAACAGAACTCTAGCTAGTAGTAGGGAAAAGTATGTTCACGAGCAAGGGGATCGGGTATTGGATTCGGATTTCCTTTTTTTTTATCTCAAAATCTACTCAAGTGTGTCCTCTTCCCTACAAATTTCCCTTTTTTCCATTTGCAAAAAAAAAAGGACTCCAGAGAAAGTTCAGATTTTTCTCGGAGCATGCGAGGGAATTAGCTACTCCGAGCGATGGATCACTGACTTCGGGGTCAGGAGAGCAGGTCCCATAACCTTTGACCTTAGCCTTTGACCTTTAATGCCCATAACCCCAAAAACTTCTTTAAAATCCTCAAAAAATCCCGAAGTAGTACAAAAAATTCCAAAACATAATAAGCAGTCCAAAAACGTATTATTTAAAAACTATAGAAAATGATTTAAAATTATTAAGAAAGACTCCACAGAAATTTTAAATTTTTTACACAGTAGGCGAGGGGTATTAGCCTGGGTCAGGTGACCATGGGTCAGGGCAAGGAGACGGGTAATGACCTTTTGACATTAAACTTTTACATTTAACCTTAAAAATCCAAATTTAAAAAAATACCAAATCATCCAAAAAATTAAAATTATATTATAAAATATGTTTCAATATTATTAAACATTTATTACTTAAAAATTAATAAAGATTATTAAAAAATTATATTAAAACAACTTAAAATTCCAAAGGACACCGATCACCCACACCCATTCCATCATCTTGGTAGACGACCACAAACTTGGTAGGTAACCATCATCTTGGCAGACGACAACCATCTTGGTAGGTGAACACCATATTGGTAGACTTAACCCATCTGCCATATTGGATGTAGACTAACTCGGCCTTGTCCCTATGACCTTAAACGACCTTGAAAACAAAAAGTCAAGAAAAATACATGAAATTCAACAAGCATATTACATCACAGACTATTGCCTCCACATTAGATGAAGACGTCCTTAACACTGACCCCATGATCATGAATTACCTTGAAAAAACTCGAGAGAAAAGACAAAAGTTAACAAGCATATTACTTTACTAACAACTACCGTCATATTAGATGCAGACTACCTTGACCTTGCCCCATGACCTTAAATTACCTGGAAAACCAAAACTCGAGAAAAAATACATAAACATTAGCAAGCGCAATACATTACAGACTACTACCACCATATTTGATGTAGGCTAACTTGACCTTGACCCATGAACAACACTGAATGACATTGAAAAAAATTCGAGAAAATGTACACAGAAGTCAACAATCATATTGTGTTATAGACTACTACCACAATATTAGATGCAAACTACATTTACCTTGACCCCATGATCTTGTATTACCTTGAAGACAAAACTCAAGAAAAATACATACAATTCAACAAGCATATTACACTACAGGCTACTACCATCATATTTGATGCAGACTACCTTCACCATGACCCCATATCCTTGAATGACCTCGAAAACTAAAACTCGTGAATAAATCTATGCTAAGCTGCAGAAGCTAGCCAAGATGATGTATCTTTCACGACAGCCATTGTCAAACATAGCCCCTAAATTACCTCCCTACTGCTTATAGAATCCTCATTTGCAAACGCTATTATGAAATATTGACTTTGAACCAATCACATTACACAATTAATATATCGCGCAGACACCGCCCATGCAATTGCTGTTACCACATTATTGCAGCTGACCAATAACATGCAGGCAATGAGACATTACACACAGCCAGGTAGGCAGGCTTTAGTTGCTAGCTCCTTGACCATGTTACCATGCCACTATATCTTTATCAGTTTATTCCAGATAAGTTCTTCGCTCACCTATAAATCATGGTAACATTTAATGCAGACAACTGACTTCTGTTGTTAGACCGACCCCTCACAAGACTGACCCATTGACCCATTGACCAATTGACCCACTGAACCATAAGGACCCCTAATTGTGGTTCTGATTGCGATTGCAGTACTAAGTGCATTGCTGAATGCGATTGGGGTGCTAAGTGCAGTGCTAACTGACGTGCTGATTGCGATTGCAGTGCTAAGTATGATGCTGATTGCGATTGCGGTGCTAAGTGTGGTGCTGATTGCGAGTGAGATGCTAAGTGCAGTGCTGATTTCGATTGCAGTGCTAGTGTTGTGTTAAGTGCATTGCTGATTGTGATTACAGTGCTATGAACAGTGCTGATTGCGATTGTGGTTCTAAGTCCGGTGATGATTGCGAATGCAGTGCTAAGTGTGATGATATTGGGATTGCGGGGCTAAGTGTGGTGCTGATTGCGATTGTGATGCTAAGTGCGGTATGATTGCGATGCAGTGCTATGTGTCATGATGATTGCGATTACGGTGCTCAGTGTGGTGCTGATTACGATTGAGATGCTAAGTGTGGTGCTGATTGCATTTTCAGTGCTAAGTACAATTCTAAGTGTAGTGCTGATTACGATTGCAGTGCTATGTGCAGTGCTGGTTGCCATTGTGGTGCTAAGTGCAGTGTGTGTGTGGGTCGCAAGTTAAAATAAATTCCCTCTGTTTTAAAATAAAATGGTATAGGCTTACCACCAAAAACTAAAAAGTAGACATTTTATTTAATAATCTCGCATTAAAAAAGCACATATCCAAGTCCGTCGGTAAATTTCATCGCTACCTGGGTAAACTGTATTTACACTTTGCAATAAAAGTGCCTAGAATTACAGCAGGCTCCAACCACGCTTCGCCATTGGTCGATGCACGACATGGACTTTGTACTGAACAATGGGGCACCACAACAGGCCACCACCAAGTTTCCCAATTGGTCCTCGTCCCACAAAAAGGAATTTTACTACAGACCGCCTCTCATGGACGTGCATTTTGAAAACAGGTGAAAACTCGATCGCAATATCGGCACTGCCGTCAGCCAGTTACCGATGATGCAGGTTGTGGCATCATGGTCGTCGAGGTCAAAAGGCATGCCTTCTTATTCTTCATAGTATGGGAGCACGCTGAGAAAATACACATACTCATTCTCCATAGAATGAATTATGCCACTGAATTATGCTATACATAATTAAGTATATTCTAATTATATATGTATATAACCATATTTTATATATATAATTATGTATATTCCCATCTTATATATATATTCTAATAATAATTGTGTATATTCTTATATTATATATTTTTCTATACACAAGTATGTATATTCCTATATTATATATTATTCCATACACAAGTATGTATATTCCCATCTTATATATGTATAATAGTATGAGTGTGTTTTTTCTGCGGAGAACAGGTATTTGGGTTTTCTGAGAGTGCTCTCATACCGTGAAGATGAGTTGTAAATACTAAGGCATGCCATTGGACCTCGACGACCATGAAACCACGATCTGCATCATCACTAACTGGCTGATGGCCGTGCCGATTCTACTATCGAGTTTTCACCTATGTTCAAAATACATATTTGAATGAGAGGGCGGTCTGTAGGAAGAGACATTTTAGCACGACGGCGACCAATTGGGAAGCATGGAGGTGGCCTTTCGTGGTGCTCCATTGTTCAGTACAAGTCCAAGTTGCTCATCGACCAGTGGCGAAGCGTGGTGGGAGCCTGCTGTAGTTCTAGACACTTTTATTGCAAATTGTAAATATAGGTTACCCAGGAAGTGATGAAATATACCGATGAACTTGGATATATACTTTTTTTAAGCGAGATTATTAAATAAAATGTTCACCTTTCAGCTTTTGGAAGTAGGATTATTTGATTCTAAAATAGAGGGAATTTATGATAACTTGCGAGCCATACACACACATACTGTACTAGAACCACAATCAAATCAGCACCACACTTAGCACCACAATCGCAATCAGCACTGCACTTAGCACTACACTTACCACTACAATTGCAATCAGCACTGCACTAAGCATTGCAATGATCACCGCACTTAGTACTGCACTTTGCACCACAATCGCAATCAGCACTACTCTTAACAATGCACTTAGCACTGCAATTGCATTAAGCACTACTCTTAGCACCGCTCTTAGCACCACAGTTAGTACTGCAGATAGCTCCACAATCGCAATCAGCAACACAATCAGGGGTCCTTATGGGCCAATTGATTAGTTGGTCAATGGGTCAGTCTTGTGAGGGGTCTGTCTGACAACAGGAGTCAATTGTCAGGTTTAAATGTTACCGTGATTTGTAGGTGAGTAAAGAAATTGTCTGGAAGAATCTGATGAAGATATAACTGCATGTTAATGTGGTCAAGGAACTAGTATCTAATGCCTCCCTACCTGTATGTGTGCGATGTCACAATGCCTGCTTGTGATTGGTCAGCTTCAATAATTTAGTAACTCGGTGATTGGCTTGTCGGTGTCCACGCTAAGTATTATTGGTGTAATACGACTGGTTCAATGTTAAAATTACATCATAGGTTTTGCATATGTATATCATAAGCAGTAGCGAGGTAACCTGGGAGGCTTAGTTTGACCACGGCTGTCGTTAAAGATACATTGTCTCGGCTAGCTTTTGCATCTTCGGGTGTATTTTTTTTCCGAGTTTTTGTTTTTAAGATTATTCAAAGTTATGGGGTCGTCAAGGTAGTTTGCATCTAATATGGTGGTAGTCGTCTGTAATGTAATATGCTTGTTTATTTTATGTATTTTTTCTCGAGTTTTTGTTGTCAGCATCATTCAAGGTCATGGGGTCAAGGTCGAGGTAGTCGGCATCGAATATGGTGGTAGTAGCCTGTAATATCATATGCTTGTTGACTTTTATGTTTTTTTCTCGAGAATTTATTTTCTAGGTCATTCAAGTTCATGGGATCAAAGTCAGTGTCATCTGTATCTAATATGGTGGTATAGTTGATTCACGATAACTTCGGCCCTTTCTGAAGCCCTGATAAATATATACTTTTGGTAACTGATTACGTATCCTTCCGCTACGCATAAACATAAACACTGGCATGTAACGTCTACTTTTATAACTGTCAAATGCGTTGATTGCTGTTCAAAGAATGCTGTCATATTTCCTACGAATGTTCACAATTTAGGCCTATGACAATATTTAGATCGGCTTTATAACTATTTGTTACACACGATATAGCACGTTACACATAATAGACATTAATAATTTGCCACGACAGTGTTTGTTACAACTGTGGCGGAAACAACAGTAGTATGTAACCTGTTGTTATTAATATGTGTTGGGTTATTTCGTTAAAAAGATGGCCTTATTTGGAATAAAATTTAAAACGAAGGGACACAGTGAATTCGAACACGCAACTCGTGTCGCGTATTTATTTTTTTTAGCATCGACAAACGTAAGATAGTGGTGAACATTTAAACATATAAGCCTACCGTAACGTTTATTCCGCTAATGTTTATATGCATTGGTACTTACTGGTTTGTAGGTATTGTATTATTTATTTAAATTTATCTGGTTGGGCATAGTATTTTGAAGGGATCGTGACAGACATTCAAATCACAGAAATGTAAGCTCGTTACACAAATATGTTTCAAACACCTAGCACAAAGATACAACATTGTGATAAACAGACGTGAATTTCAATAAGTAACTTCGTCATAACATAAGTTCATGGTTAAAACGTACACATTTTGCACATATTTGAAATCCATACAAACACACCTGGCCTACGTAACGATTACAACACAGCCGCCACGCTCTTTCAAACACAACGATCACAACACAACACTTTTAATCCTGCCGTGGAAACACATTTTCATCACAACATTGTAATTTGCTAGGATGTTTAAAAAACACGAGAACGAACTTGATGCTTCGTTCGAAACACGCCGTGTCATTGACACGTCGCCATCACTGCGAGTCGTAAGGCAATGGATATAATCGCCCGCCATATTGGGTTGGACAAGCACGTGATTCTAGATTATCTTTTCTACATCATGTCTGCAAACCTGCTGGTTTTGTATGCCTCGCGCCATCGCATCACATCTAAATAACATGTAATAGGTATTTAAGCAATAAAATCTCGTTTCAGTTGTAAATTATGATTTCAAACATCATTATTGTTGCTGTAATTAGTGTAAAATGTGCTGAAATTATAAATAACAAGATTTACACTTTTCCTGCCACACATGTGGTACGAACTTCCCTAGAGAGAGAAAAGAGATAGAACGAGAGAGAGAGAGAGCACCACGATCCGCTTCTCTTAAACTTTTCTTCTGAGCGGAAAAATAAACACTGTGTCACTAGAGCGAACCTACGCACAGTAATTTCTGCTAATATTATTTACTGCAGCAATAAAATGTGTTTCCATCAGTGCTGGATAACAATACAAATATATAATTTGGCAACGTTTAATTTACAAATAGTATACAAAAAAAACGAGGTTAAAAAATATTGTAATTGTAAACAATTTTTTATCGGCCTTTGCCAACACACGTCGCTGCTCTCGTTGTTGTTAATTCGTATTTAATACGAAATGAATATTACAAGTTATAGAAGATAATAAGTAGATTATTAATATATTCAAGAACACTGTACTTTAACGTTAATCACAAGGTAATATAATTTTGGAATAGAAGTGATCGACACGTAATGCCTAGGGTGATTTTTCAAAGGTTTGATTCCAAAAGGTCGAAGAAAGCGCGAATGGACTATAGTTGTCTGTAATGTAATATGCTTGTTGACTTTTTGTATTTTCTCTCGAGTTTTTGGTTTCAAGGTCATTCATGGTCATGGGGTCAAGGTTAAGGTACTCTTCATCTAATATGGCTGTAGTAGTATGTAATGTAATATGCTTGTTGAATTTTATGTATTTTTTTCCCTCAATATCTTTCAAGGTCATGGGGTCGAGGTCGAGTTAGTCTGCATTAAATACAGTGGATGGGTTATGTCTACCAAGATAGTGCTCGGCTACCTAGATGGTGGAATTGGTAAGGGTACGGGGTAATAGTTGAAAAGATATGTTTTAAAAATCATTTTTAAATAAAACATTTTAAATATTTTCTTAATAATTCTAAATATTTTTTTTATTCTCTGGAAGTTTTCGGAATTTTGGAAATTTAAGATTTTTTTGGATTTTCAGGGTCAAAGGTCAGGATGAAAGACCAATGGTCCTGACCAGTTCGCTTGCCCTGACCCATGGATACTTGGGTCGCTAATACCCTTCGCCTGCTCCGTAAAAAATAGTAGATTTCTATTGAGCCCTTTTTTTAATAATTTTTATATAATTTTGAATAATTTTAAAATAATATTAATTTTTTTGGAATTCTCTCAGAATTTTTCGTTTGTTTTTTTTTGGACTTTTTTTTTGGATTTTTTTGTGATTTTTTAAAGGATTATAAATTTTTTTGTGGTTTTTATGGTAAGACATCAAGGTCGAAGGTCATGGGTCCTGCTCTCATGACCCCTGAGTCACTGATCCCTGGCTCGGAGTCGCTAATCATCCTCGCCTGTTCCGGAAACAATGGGAAATTTCTGTGGAGTTCTTTGGTTTTGAAAATGGGGAAAAAATATACACTTTTATGGAAGAAGGCAAATTTTGTAGATAAAAGTGTAATTTTTATGGTAATAGTCAATTTTGAGGGGAAAAAGGTAATTTCTGAGGGAAAAAAGGAAAAAAAGAGATGTGGCCAGTTGACATCATAACATGAAGGCTCCCTCGAATCCAAATCCGATCCCCGATCTTCTTGTACGTGAACGTAATTTTCCTTACTCCTCTCGCTCACCCCGAAGGAGCTGTGTGTGGCTACGATAGTAGGGTGAGATGCAGAAAATTACTAAAGCCTACCTTTATTTGCCAGATGGAAATTCAAGGTCTGAATTCCTATAACGATGTTCCTGGGTTTCGCCGCAGTACACCGGCAAATTATCATCAATTCGAAGCAGGAAGCGGTACTGCTCTTAGCCAATATGCCAATACGTACACAGATGTCATCATGGGCATGGGAGAAAAATCTGGAGACAGTGTAACTGAAGGTTCAGTCAAACAAATAGATGCTGCCTCACATTCAGCTGAGTACCACCGAATTTATCCAGATTCTGAAGAATTTAGGAGATGGCAAAAACATAAATGTGGCTTTCAGGTCGTGGAGTCTCGAGACCTATGCTGGATTGCCCACAATCCAGCACATAAACTGGATTGCGAAGTCCAGTTTTGCCACTGAGAAACCGAGGCACATAATCTTTGGACTACAGACTGGAAGACAGTACAGTAGCACAATGAGAGAGAGTGAGAGAGCAATTCGCAGTTCGGCACATGTCAAACAGAAAATGTGAAAATATTTTTTAATAGTAAAAGCTATCTTTAGTAGTCAGGATTACGAAAATTTTGCTTAGTCTGTACCTGCTGGCATATCAAACGTACGCTCAATTCCAAAATGCATATTATCGGCGCACCCATTCTCGATATTGTGCCCTGATACCTTAAAGAATTTGACTCTGCTCATGGCGTTTGATGTGAGTAAACAGAACGAGTATATAAGTTCGGAAGTGATAAATTGCAGGATCGAATTCACTATACATGTAAATGCTTCTCTACACACGTACACTTTCTGCCTAATACTTCACGACCAACTCGCATCGTACAGTTGTCGAGACAAAGTCGTGAAGATACTTTCGTAAACGCTGCAGAGGATAGAAATACGATGGTACATACGTTATATCTGTTTATTCGTCTTTGAGTATATAAAACAACAGGATGTACTGTAATCTGCATGGCTTCCAGAGCCAGAATGGCTTCATGTTCAAGAAGATCGCTGTCTCCTAAGACGACGGCGGCAATACTTGCCACATGCTACTTCCACTCCACTTATTTGTGGAGAAAGTTGGACAAGAAAAGAAATAAGATAAACGACTGGCTGAACAAGTACTACCACGAACAGGCGTGGGACGAATGAGAGATTCTGTATGAACAAGTGAGAAATGTGCTGCCTGCGCGACTCGCTGATTCATTACCCACAAAGGCCGAATTACATGGCAGGACCCGAGCAGTAAAAGAGGCTAAGTGACTTATGCAAAAACGAAGTGGAAATTGTCGATAAATAGTTTGAGCACTGGTGTCCTTAGCATTCCAATATTTAAGGGGGGGGGGGGGAACAAACTTTTTTGGAAATCCAATTGTTACTTTTTTATATGTTATAATAAAATCAGTCATAGTTTCATAATAAGTTATGTAATGCATATAATATTTAATCATAATTCAACACGTAAAAATTATTATACTAACAACCCATAAATTAACAAACACTGCATCAATAATCTGATGATATTACATAGAAACAAAAAAAGTACAAAAATTAACATTAAGATGATATTGGTCCAAAAGTATTTTTTCTTGATTCAGATCTGGAGAGAAATAGAGCAGAAACTCTTCTAACAACAACCGAGTCCAAGATATCATTGTGAACATGACAAAGAGCAACATGGTTCATTTTTTTGAGTCATTGTGGAATTCAAGTATGT
This sequence comes from Dryococelus australis, assembly GCA_029891345.1. Classification (NCBI taxonomy): domain Eukaryota; kingdom Metazoa; phylum Arthropoda; class Insecta; order Phasmatodea; family Phasmatidae; genus Dryococelus; species Dryococelus australis. Next base: position 194,061,856 of record CM057009.1, read on the forward strand.
CTTCAGCCATCTGATAGAGCTGAAACTTCTCTCTGATTTACACGACGATCTGGGTAAAACCAGGAGCAATCTAACAAGATGCGCCACATTTGAAAACAACAAGAGTCGTACTTCTGATGTCATTTGTTTACACACTCCACATTATCTTCCACACAAGACACACTGTTGTTTTTCAACAACATCTTTAGTTTCACTTGCAATCACGACGTGTCTATTACTGAGTATTCACTAAAATCGGAACAGTTTTCTCCAGTCATTAACACTTGATTAAGTTTAAGGTGATTTTTATGACGCGTTGATCGAACTGATTTTTAGCTGACAGGCTGCAGTATCTATAACTTGAAAGTACTCTCTCCTGAAGTGGTATTCCTCAGATGAAGGTACATGATGTGATACCGGTCTTGTGAATCGTGCAGGCAGCTTTACTTGTCTTCGACATGAGATAGGTTACAGATCAAGTTGTTCAATCCTTTTTTTCAACATGTAAACGAGTTCCTGAAGTAATCGTTTGATCACATTTCCTGAAGATCATTCAACATGATTTAGATAGATTTCATTAATATTCCTACAGATTTTTGTTTAACTTGAAAGGTTTTGTTGTGCAACTTAAGGCGAGCAATTACTTCTCTTGCGAAAACAAAACCTAAGTAGGAGGTCCCATCTTGAAAGGTATATAAAAGTCCACTTCCATTTTCTATTTCTGAGCATATAATTAATCGCAAGTCTAGAGCAGTAGATTATGTTTGATAACTATCTCATCTATCTGTAACTTCCTGTGGATCCAGCGAGTAGGGCACAAAGGTTTTATTTTAACTCCAATTTTCTTTACGGGAGCTTCCAACTCTATAGACTTCTCTGCAATATGGGTAAATAGTGATTTCACGTTTATTGATTTACTGAATAATTTACCAACTTCATGACGCCAATACAATGAACATATCACTGCTTTTGATACTTAACAACAGCAATCCATAAAAACCAAATTAACGCAGCGTTCACCACAATGCACAAACGGCGCCAATGGTTTCTTCTCTGAAATAAGTGCTTGAGCACCTTTCTGGGAACCACTCATATTTCCAGCCTTATTTTATGTCTGCCCACGAAGGCAAGCAAAAGGCAACTGTAGTTTCAATAAAATGTCCTGTATGAGTTACGAGATCGCTGCACCAGTTGATGATGCCTGATAAGAACCTAGAAAGCTTTCTTGAGGCTTGAAATTTTCATCCACCCAGCACACACAAACACTCTCTTGTTCAAGTTTTGATACATCCTGTGTACCATCACATACGATGGAAAACATTATGGGATCATTTAATTTGATTTTTTTCACGCAAAAATTTGACTGTTTCGTGTCCAAATATTTCAAGAACTTCATTCTGTATTTCCGGGTGTGTCATTTGCCATATATCTTGCTGCAGCCAATCAGTCATGTGGGGAATATCAAGGCTTCTTAGTTTTAACAGCTCCATAAAATTTCTTTAATTATTCAAGTGACCTCTCTCAGCCAGTCCCTGCCTAGCAAGGTATTTCAATGAACTTAGAGTTACTAGCAAACATTCACAATAAATTATTTGCTAAGCTGCTTTGTGTGTTGACAATTGTTTTTCTAAGGGTGTTTTCATCTGTTGAAAACTCAAAACAGCTTGGCTATGTGATGAATACTTTTGATAGGTTTTAAACTTCTCAATTGGTTTTTTTTTTTCAGGTTTATAAACCTTTTCTTGTGAAAGTATCGTCCATTTTCGTGTCTAAATTCTTTTCTGGACACAAATGAGCATATCGATGACAAAAGAAACAACAAATTCCATCAATACCATTGATTATACGCAACCATTTGAATTCTCTATACCAACTTATTTGAAATGTAAGGCTGTTGCCTTTAAGGTTTTTGAGTTGTAAATCCATCAGGCACATTATTTGGCTGGTTACAATCAAGAGAAACACTCACCTGAGGAAGGGTGGAACTATCTTCTGCTGGATGTAAAATTGTTGACTGGTGCTGGCTTGATGATGTTGATATAGAATAAGAACTAGAAGAACCACTCTCAGTAAGCTGCAGTTGAGTGCTCGTATTTGTACCAGCATCACTAGAGCCTGCCGATTTCTTCTCCGGAGGGCGGAAAAAGTCTGAGTCATACTCAGAGGACGCCGTATTTGCTACGACCCATTTATTTTTAATCAAAAACTTTTCCATTTTATTGTCACTGCCAACACTTATTCATTAAAATAAATTATAATTATTTTGAAAATATGCACGCACATCTTTTGCAGTAATTAGTAAGGAAATACGTACATATTAGCAAGTAACTTGAACAAAATAAACACTAATGAGAAGAGCTACATTGCAAACTCTATATAGAATAAGGTTTATCTATCATCACAGGTTGTGCCGTCTTGTTAATTTATCCTCTTTGTATTTACGAAACACGCCGTCAATAAGTTCTGGGGTATGCGACCTTGCTTTGTTTCGATTTTGTTACCATTCCCGTGTTCTCGCTTTCTCACGGACTTGTCTGGGTGAGGGAGGGAAGAGGGTGTGGAAGGATGCCGCCACTGCCAGCTATCTCGGCTGTCTGCTGTGTCGCCTGTAGCCTGAGTGAATATTGACGCTCTCGCATTTGTAAGAGTTCAACAGCTAATCAGATATGTATTGCATCGTATTAAAGCAGTGAAAGCGAAATCAAGTTTTTACCAATGAAGTAGTTGTAAATAACTCTTAAGGTTGAGATTCGAGAAAGGTTTATCGATTGAAGTGTATGTACGTGATTATCATAATCTCGTTTTATGATAATTTACTGCATGTTCATTTGTTTCATTTTTTCACTACAACTTAAATTAACATATGGTACATGCCAAATATTAGGGGGGGGGGAGTGTCGCCCCCACTAACGACGCCCTTGACGACCAGCATCATCATGTCTGCGACAGGCCAAAACCTGACTGGACTCATACATTGAAGAACATGCAGCTGCCCCCGCAAATGGCTTGCCTCGTCCTTAGACAGGGAATCGATGGTTTGTGACTCGACAAGGAGTCACCCCGAGGTTAGTTACGAAGTACAAATAAAAAAAAACATTAACTGATACGGTATATTTTTTTTCATGTTATGACATTGTATATATCATTACAATAAATTGTGTTTTTATAAAACCATTTATTTGTAGTTTTCATTTTTTACATTTACTCATCTAACGAGCATTTTTTTTCATAAAGAAAAGTCAAAGAAAATCCACATGTTTCTTAAACAAATGCTACATAGTCTATTTATCTATTGTGGTAATACTGACATATGGCTAAACCTGCAGGGGTACATACAGGTGGATCTGGAAATATATACAAGCATTCAGTTTGAAACAAGAAAGGGGGAAGGAGTTGTATAAATAAGAAAGCGAGGGTTTGGGGATGAAATTGGTATAAATAATGGCACCTTGTGGGGGATCAGCAGTTTGTCGACAGAAGAGATTGGTTCGCCTCATCTAGGTTCTCTGGCTTCGCGTCTAAATCAATTATATTATTCTACATCTGTGACGTCTTAGGACAATCTATAGCTAATAGGATCTACAGCAGAGCCATCGATTTTTTCGGATATAATATAGGTGAAGACATCGATTTCTTTGGGAGTGGTACCAGCAGTGCTAGAGACTTCTTCTGGCGAGCTGCCGATAGTGGCATCGCCATCGACCTCTGCAGGTTGGTTGCCTACAGAATTGTCACCATCGCTTTCTTCGGGTGTGGTAATGCCAACTTCCTGTGACTGCCTACATCAGCACTTCCATCGCCTTGTTCGAGCATGGTACCACATCACCATCGCTTATTCGGGTGTGGTGCCACCGGGGCCATCAACTTGGTGTGGGTCACGTACAGCATTTCCCTCGGCATCATGACTCGAGTCAACAGTGTCAATAATTCGATGCGCATGCTGTGTTGAAGCCTTTGCGAATAACAGCAATGTTTTACGACGGGTTCAACACCCGTCCGTCAGAGCATATATGTTTGATAAGTGTCTTCACGTGTGTGCTTGTACTGACAGTCTACACACATTCTAAAATAAAATATGTAAAGTATTTGTTCCTTAACCTGCAATGCAGAATGGTGTACTGTCGTCGCCACGAACCTGTGATGGACTTATAGGAACTTCAGAGTGTATTGACGATGCAAACATGCCATCGCTATCTAGCACAGTAAGTGATAACGCAATGATGACAATATCGGAAAGTGAAGAACCGTATGTGGATGGTGTGAAAAATCCGCTACCTATATCGGGTTGATCATTTCGCTGTTGTGGCGAAACCTTCAAGAGAAGTACCAATGCATGTAGGCACGAGAAGAGTGAAAAATGCGCGAAGATTATGGGATGTGCCTATTTTACTGTTGAGTATAATAAGTGTCGTCCGGAATCCAAGAGTAGTAATATATCGAACAACAAAATAAAATTGTTTCGTTAGGCATATCGCCAACATGTAGAGCAGTGTACTTCTCCTGCCCGAAAATCTATCCATGTTTTAGGCAATCTATATTCAGCGGCCTTCTAAAATATTACATTGCTCCGAATCTGACAGCTTCGTTAAAATATGTCTGTTCATTTTTGGCATATATGAAACAAAATTAAGTAAACCAACTTACAGGAGAGGTGGAAAACAATGGGTATCTTAAATATAGTATATTTCTGGAATGTATCTACTCGAAACTAGAACCGAATCAGGATGAACATTGTAGAAAGACATTCAAGATCTTGACTGTACCTTTCTATACTGCATAGGAATTTTTAAGAGATGTGCCATTTGTGGCACTGTAAGCGTTTTGCTAATGTTTTTTTTTGTCTTTGCCCTTATTCGGGTAAAAGTTAGTTTTTGGGGGCAAAGTCTTGTTGTCGTTAACTTTTCTCTGCGGTTAAATATCTGATGGCTAAATATTTCTTTTTTTAATGTTCAAACTTAAATTTGAAATTTATGTGAAATAAATGTTATTAAAAATTTCTTTCGCCATTATTTGTATTAATTGTTAAATATCAATGTGTTTATTTAAGGCTTTATTATTTACTCATTTAAATAAAATAATCATTTAAATAAAATAATCATTTAAATTTTTTTGCTACAAATCACTGCTGGTTGTCAACTCCAGATAGATGCATTTAAAAGGTGTGTGCTGAATTTCTCTTGTTTTGTATTCAACTCAGTCTGTTAAGATAGCAGCACTTGTGATGTAAAACGTTATTTATTTTCATTAATGTAGGTAATTGTTATCTACTGCTAGGTCTGTAACATAAATTATCACGAACCATAATTTAAATGTATAGAAATTAAAATCACCCATTAATCTACTTATAACTGTGACAAAGAGTAACAGTTACTCTGCCGAACCATTACTCTAGGAATATATCTGTTTTTTTTTTTGGTCCTTGGTGCTGACGCGATCATTTCCCTTCACGAAATTATCAATGTAGTTGCCTTCAAATTTTCTAATAACTAGTGAAAAATTTTTATATTGATGAGAGTAGTAGAGCATGGTATGTTTTAGACAAGGGTCCAGGGCCCGGGATTCGGTATTTGGGGGGTACACCATTTCTTCTCTCAAAATCACTTGTTTTCACTCAAAAATCACTTCATAAATAGATTATTTTACCAAAAATCACTTCAGAAATGACTTACTTTTGCCCAAAAAAACATAAATTTACCATGTTTTCCAAAAGTTGTTTAAAAAAGAGCCATGTGCCAGAATTGCCAAAAAAAAAAAAAATACTCCCAAAAATAACATTAATTTTGTCTGACAGGTATCAGTGACCCAGGCAACTTTAGAGTCAGGACAAGCGGGCTAGTCAGGACTCAGGACAATCAACCTCTGACCTTATAATTCCTAAAAATGATTTTTTTTAAATTAAAATATATTTTATAATTAAAAATATTAAATATATTAGTATTGAATGTTATATATCACTGGACTCGTCTTTTGAAGGCGCGTATCATCATGAAGTCATACCGTCATTCTGTTTTATTCTTTCATGCTCTATCATTCCATCTCTTATTTCTTTCTCTATCTCTCTTGTATCTCACATTCGTTCGACACCACTGTCTACAGAGTTCCTTCATCGCCTGCTAGAGTGCGTGAATCATCGTGTATATTTTTTTTTACGAATTTAAAGATGTAATTTTTCATACAGGAGGGTGTATATAAAATTATTTTAATGTTGATTCCAGGCAGGACCTCCTAACAACGATTCAAAATTTAATATTTTATTTATCAATTCAGTAGGATTTTTAATCGGTATATTTTTAGTATTTATTTTATTCAATTGGTTTTTACTGTTGTACGAAAATGAAGTCGCCTAGTCTTGTAACCACGCATGCAGACACGCGATGAGAGACTTCCCCGCCCCCAACGCCTCACCGAGATAGGCACGCTTGTTGTGACATGCTAAGTGTGTTGACGACCTCCGAGATGAGTGCGCATGGGAAAGGAACGGAGGACAATGACCACAGCCATTCGCACTGCTGTGCGACCTTGTCAGTCAGACATATGTGAAATGATACATTTAAAATTAAGTAAATTTATTTAAAAAAATTATTCTATTTATCATTTGACAACATGCCGATAAATCATTAAAAAATACATTAAAATGTATCTAAAATTCACTTTTTAATGTAAAATTTCTAAAATTCATTTTTTGAAATGTAAAATTGGTTTAAAACTTTTAAATTATGTAAATTTCACACTTTGATATGACAGCCCCAAACATAAAACAAAAAAAAAAATAAAAAATAAAAATTCATGCTGGGATTCCTACCCGAGATTTTTAGGTTAGGAGTCACGTGTCTTGGCCTCTCTTTTTTTAGTGTACCATTTGACAGAGCGTGGTTGACATTTGACGAGTGTTGTTGCCGATTTGATGTTTTACAGTGTGTGTTAGACGTACGCCTCACGCAGGAGGACACAGCCGAACATACACAAATATACACCTATGCCTTACCCGGGACTCGAACCTAGAACCCCTAGGTCGTAAGCAGGGACGCAAACAAATTTTGCCACGGAGATCGGCTTAAGGTTCAGCCATCGAACTCGAAACAAGAAGAAATGCCGTAATGTTGTATAATCGAATTCAAAGCGAAATTGACGAATTCCCTCGGAAAATACCATAAATATTTTTTTGTGTAAGAAATGTTTCGTTATATTTCTTATCAGTCAGTGCATATATGGCTTATGAATATTATATTACAGAGTGGTTTTCCTTAATTTAAAAGCAATCAATGTACTGTCTTAAAATAATTTCGTTATTTTCAGTCGGAGTCTGAATCATATGTACCTAAGCTCACATATAATTGTTTTTTTTTTTAAATATTATTTTTAAATAATTATATAAGAAGTACTGCTCATAAGCAAGTAAATGATTATAGTTACAAGCGAATTTATAGTGCGAATTCTTAGGAGGCAGGCTCGTGAAATTTAGTATTCAAGTAACATTCCTAGCTCCAGGAATGTAGATTTAAGCCCTCATTAACCATAGCGATTACCTTATTGCATCAAAGTGCTTTTTTTAACGAGATATGTTTTAACAGAGGGGTTTTGGTACAGGATTAAAATAAGAAAATATAAATTTTCAAGAATTTGTGTTTTTAAAGTAAATTAAATTAATTTTTAACTTGTTTTGAAAACGTACATAGAGTAAAGCAAAAAGTTATCTATACTTCATTTCAGGTCTCCTCTCTTCAAGACTAAATACTACACAATGTTAATTATTCACTGCCTCGACTATTTTTGTAGGCATAACTACCCTACTCAGATTTTATTAAACGTATGTATAGGTCAATAAATCAAGCACTATCGTATTCTCTATATCAAGGGAAGTAGAAAGGTTACACCACCAGCGAGAAGTAAAACACTTTTTTTATTAATGTCATATATATTTACAATCATTAGACAACAAACATAAAACACAATTCTTAAATATTCCATGCCATTCGCATAATGTCCTTATAACAGCATGCTCACTTTTCACATAATGATTATAATCTGCTTATATATGCAGATAAAAACAATCTATGATAGCTAACATCCAACCAGAACCCTTGGCCATATATTCTTCTTCAGGACAAAGTTTCACGACTGCCACTGTCAAACAGCTCCATAAATTGAACCCAGCTACTTATATACTCGCAAGCAGGCATCTTGAAATTAAATCTTCCACCCACTGTAACTCATACATGGCTCTACCGGCCAACACCACACTTAGATAGACCAGCGATAAGTTTTTATTTTTAAGTTTAATGTTTTAAGTATATATATATATATGAACTTATATATAATAATTTTTACTGCCATGCTAATATTCAGATTTTTTTATTTATTATTCAGATTAAACTTATGTGATTTTTAAGTATTTTATTTACATGTAGGTCTTTCTTACTCACATTGAAGTAACAAAAAATTTACTTACTTCTCATACTTTCTGCTCTACTGGTGGGCACCAGCCAGATATCATACCACCCATCAAATAAAACCACCTAATTATACCAACAATCCATACCAATAAAATGCTGACCACCACACCTTAGATATATGATAAAAAAAATTATGAATAACTCTGCTGACCAGGTGTACTAAGTTCTATACCAACCATAATGCTCGGCATAATTCAAGGACACACAGATCACACTGTAGTTATACAATGCAACATAACCACTACTCATTTCATACCACCCCACACCATCCATTAACCCCCCCCCCCCCGGCCAAACATTAATATACTAGGTGACAAACTTCCAGCATACCAGACATTAATATAAATTACTCTATCAACCAACAAACCAGTTAATTGTGCCAGCCTTCCATATTAATAGTTGCTCCAACGAAACATACCAGTTAACATACCTCCAACATACTTAACAAACATATCGATAACTCCAATTGTACTAAGTACCAACACAGATATAATACTTTTCGCCATGTCATTAGCTTGCCTCAGTCATGCGACGTCGAAAGCCATAGAACCGAGCATACTAACATACTATACCATCTGAATATGTCAACGAACCACCACAGCAGATAACCATACCAACCAACCATAACATCTATGTTAACCCAAGCGTACCAAGCAAAGGTTTATAATCCAGACCAACTCTGCAACACAAACACTCTTGTCATGTGTGTCAAACTAACATAACTTAACCTAATAAATCCCAAAAAAACCTAACCTACCTTATCCTACCAAAGGCCAGAAATAACCTTACATTACCTAACCTACCATAGTCCGGATAAAAATTATACTTATCCTAAGCATACATATGTCCTACATGTCTAGCATTATTTCAGACACTTAAGAAAATTTGGTATGTCCAAATATCAGAAACACACTTCAAACAGACTGTGGCCAATCAGCACTTCGAGCCACATTCACCTTACACATACAAATGAACAGTCTAATTAAGTGGAATTATATTTAGAATTCAATATATCCAAATTTAAATCAGGCACTATCACGTCTACCCAAGCAACCATACATTCGAGGCCAACCCATATCACAATAATCCTTACCGTCTGTCAAATTAACATAATTGACTTGTGCCAGCCACCATGTTATGACAATACCCAACCACCATACTTACCTTGAGGTGAACTTACCTTTGACCTTGAGATCTCAAAATATTCGAAAAAAATTATTGAATGGTTTGTTTTCCATCACCACCACCGCCGCCATCACAAACACCACCACAACCACTGCCACATGCATCCAAAATTACTCTAAATTACTCTAAAAATGACTCCAACATGACTATAAAAAACTCTTAAATAACTAATTGACTACAAAATTACTCTAAATGACTAAAATGACACCAAAATGGCTCTAAAAAACTCCAAAATGAATTATAAATGACACCATAGTGACTAAATGACTCTAAATGGCTCCAAATAACTATACATGACACACGATTGATGGAAAACCAGTATTAAAATAACTTAAAATATTTTTTAGATTTTTTAGTATTTTAACGTTAAAGGTCACATGGTGGTTGGTATCAGTCGATTATGTTATGTTGAAAGATGGAAGGATTATTGTTATATGGGCTGGCCTTGAATTAATGGTTACTTGGGTGGACACGAAGGTGTCTGAGTTTCTATTTGACTATATTGTATTCTAAATAAAATTATGCCTAATCAGACTGTTAATTTATGTACATTTCTGATGTTTGGACATGCAAACTTTTCTTAAGTGGCTGAAATAATACTAGACTGTAGGACATATGTGTGCATAGGATAAGTATAATTTTTATCCGAAGTATGATAGGTTATTTCTGGCCTGTGGTGGTGGTAGGTTAAGCTAGGTTAGGTTATTTTTGGTTTCTAATAGGTTAGTTATGTTAGTTAGACACATTGTAAGAATGTTTGTGATGTAGGGTTGGTCTGAACTATAAACTTTTGCTTGGCACACATGGGTTTACATGGATGGTATGGTTGGTTGTTATGGTTATCTGGTGTGGTGGTTCGTTTATATATTATGATGGTATAGTATGTTAGTATGCTCGATTCTATGGCTTACGAAGTCGCATGTCTGAGGCAAGCTAATTTCATGGTGAAAGGTATGATATCTGTTTTGGTACTTAGTACCACTGGAGTTATCGATATAGCTAAATATGTCGGAGGTATGTCACCTAGTAGGTTTTGTTGGAGCAACTAATAATATGGATAGATGGCATTATTTACTGGTTTGTTGGTTGATATAGTGACTTATATTAATGTCTGATATGCTGGAGTGTTTTCACCTAGTATGTTATGCTTGGTAGGTGTAGTGGAAGATGTGGTGTGGTATAACATGAGTAGTTGTTATTTTGCATTGTATAACTACAATGTGGACTATGTGGCATAACTGAATTATGCCGGGGATTATGGTTGGTATAGAACTTAGTACTCCTGGTCAGCAGGGTTATTCATATTTTTGTTTCATATATCTGAGGTGTGGTGGTCAGCATTTTATTGGTATGGATTGTTGGTATAATTAGGTGGTTTTATTTTATGGGTGGTTTGAATTTGGCTGGAGTCAAGCAGTAGAGCCAAAAGTATGAGCAGTAAGTAAATATTTGGTAAGTCCAGTGCAAGTAACAAAGACCTACATGTAAATAAAATACTTAAAATTTACATAAGTTTAATCTGAATAAGAAATAACAAATTCTGAAAAATAGTCTGGGATAGTAAAAATTATTATATGCAATTTAAAAATAATATTTGTACTTAAATGTTAAACTTAAGAAGAAAAACTTATTGCTGTTCTATGTAAGACTGGTGTTGGCCGATAGAGCAGATGGCATTAATGAGTTACTGTTGGAGGAAAATTAAATGTTGAGGTGCCTGCTTGTGATTATATAAGTATCTGGGTTCATTTTATGGAACTGCTTGACAGTGGCCGTCGTGAAACTTTGTCCCGAAGAATAATATATGGCCAAGGGCTCTGCTTAGATGCTAGCTAGCATATACTGTATTGAGATGTGTATAAGCAGATTATTTTAATTATGCGAAAAGTAAGCATGCTACTGTCAAGATACGTCATGAATGGCATGTAAAATTTAAGACATTAGTTTTTGCGTTTGTTGTCTGAAGTATGTAAATATATATGCCATATATAAAAAAGTATTTAATTACTCGCTGGTGTTGTACTCTGCCTACTTCCCCTGATATAGAGAATATGGTGGCGTTTGGTTTATACACCTATACATATATTTAATAAAATATGAGTAGGATAGTTATGCCTACAAAAAAGTCGAGGCAGCGAATAATTAACATCGTGTAGTATTTATAGTCTTGAAGAGAGTAGACCTGAAATGAATTAGAGATAACTTTTTGCTATAATCTATGTACATTTTCAGCACAATAAAAAAACCAATTAATAAAAAAAAATATCTTGAATATTTTATATTTTCTTATTTTAATCCCGTATTGTAACCAGTCTGTTATAAATATATACCGTTAAAAAACAATTATGAAGCAATAAGCTAATCACTATGGTTATAAAAAGCTTAAAGATACATTCCTGGAGCTAGGAATGTTACATTCATACTGGATTTCACAAGCCTGTCTCCTAACAGTTCGCAGTATATATTTATAAATACTTGCTTGCTTACGAGCCCGACATGCTACATAATAAGTTTAAAATAATATATGAAAATAATTATATGTGAGCTTAGACACATATGATTCAGACTCCGATTGGAAATCAAGAAATTATTTGGATACAGTATAATGCTTGCCTTTAAATTTAAAAAAAAATTACTCTAAAATATAGTATTCATAAGCCATATAAATGCAGTGACTGAAAAGAAATATAAGGAAATATTTATAACACCAAAAATATTTCTGTAATTGTACGATGGAATTCTTCAATTTCGCTTGGAATTCAAATATACAACATTAAGGCATTGCTTCTTGTTGTGAGTTCGATGGCCTAGTGATAAGCTAACCTCCGTGGTGCAGTTGGCTTCATACCCGCTTACAGCGCGGGGGTATCACGCTTGAGTCCCGGGTAAGACATGGGTGTATATTTGTGTATGTTCGGCTGTGTCCTCCTGCGGGAGGCACATTTCTAACATACTCTGTCAAACATCAAAACGGAAACCACACGTGTCAAACATAAACCATGCTCTATCAAATGGCACACTAAAAAAAATGTTCAGGATGCTTGATTCGTAACCCAAAGTCTTGGGTTCGAATCCCAATCCTGCGAGAACTTTTTTCTTTTTTTAATGTTAGCAGCTGTAGTGGCAAAGTGTGAAATTTACATAATTTAAATTTTTTAAACCAATATTACATTAAAAAGTGCTTTTCAGATATATTTTACTGTACTTTTAAAGGTTTTTGGCATGTTTTCAAATAATACATACATACGTTTTTAAATAATTTTGCTTACATATAAATGTATCGCTTCCTAGAGGTCGCATTGACAAGGCCGCACAGCAGTGCGAGTGGCCGTGGTCATTGGCCACCTTTCATTTCCAGCACGCGCTTGTCTCGGAGGTCTTCAACACACCTCGAATGTCACAACAGACGTACCTGACGACGTGGGCGCGTGTCTACATACGTGGTTACAAGACTAGGTGACTTAATTTTCGTACAACAGTAAAAATAAATTGAATAAACAAAATATTTAAAATAATATCGATTTTTTTAAATAGCATTAAATTTAGAATAGTTTTTACAAAGTCCTGCCTGGAATGTACTTTAGTATACATTTTTATATACGTTATCCTGTATAGAAAATTATATCTTTAAATTCGTAAACAAATATACACACCGACGATTCGCGCACTCTAGCAGGCGATGAAGGAACTATGTAGACGGTGGTGTCAAACGAATGTGGGAGCCGAGCGAAATGGAGGGAGAAAGTGATGTAATGATAGAGCATGTAAAGCCAGACATAGTAACCGTATGACTTCTTGATCGTGTGCGCCTTGAAAAGACGAGTCTAGTGATATAGAACACTTAATACTTACGCCTTTAAATTTTTTAATTATACAAGTATATTTAAATTAAACAAAATAATTCTTAAGAATTTTTGGGTCATTTTTGGGTCAATGGTCATAATTCCTAACTGGCCCGCTTGTACTGACCTCGATGTCACATGGGTTACTGATCCCTGTTAGAGAAAATTACTAAAAATGACATTTTTGGGGAGTATATATATTTTTTTTTGCAATTCTAGCACATAGCTTTATTTATTTTTTATAATTTTTTGGAAAAATGTTAAATTTTGAGATTTTTGGGCTAAAGTAAGTAATTTCTGAGCTGATTTTGTGTAAAATAATAGATTTATGAAGTGATTTTTGGGAAAAAAAAACAAACATGTGATTTTAAAAGAAAAATGACGGACCCCCCAAATCTCGAATCCCGAATCCCAAATCCCGGACCCTGGACCCTTGTCTAGAACATACCATGTCCTACTACCGATGTTATAAAACATCTCTTAACGCTGCTGTGCAGTTCAAGGGCTACACCAAATTTTCCAGCCATGTTGTCTTAGCTGACTTCGAGCTGTCTCCGCGTGTTACAAAAACTGCCATGTAGCTGATCGGACTTTAATATGATGGCAGTGGGGCTGGTTCCTGATGGCACCTATTTAATCAGGAAAGCCTACATGCTATAAATTTTTTTTTACTACAAAATACTTTATCATGAAAATCTTATAACATTATGATAGTTGGGGTATCGTCTACCCAACGACTGTAACAGCCAACATAAAAGTTTTGTGATATGTGAATTTTTATTATTTTTTTTGTTATGTAAATTACTTGGTTAAGTAAACTTTGTATATTTCATTTAACCACGAGGTGAACCTCCAATTTGTAAAAACAAAACTGAAAAACATTTAAATTCTACAACGTATTGTTAATCCTAATCCGTTTTTGTCAATTTTTTTTAAAAAAGATTGTCATCACAGTTATTAAATTCAATACTCATATATTTGCATAAGATCAATATTAGCTAATGAAAGGTATATTGAAAGTTAAAGTAAATTTTGGACGTCTTATTTAATATACTATCAATATCTCTTTCAACCTCACAAATGTGCACGTAGTTTGGGTAGTTGTTTTTATGCTGGCTGGTGGTGAACTGTTGAATATTTTAAAGATGACTTTCAGACTCGGCCCTAGTGTATAACCTTGTTTGCAAAACATGTACACGCACAACTAGATCCACTCCTTGCATCGGTCATCTTCGATCTGGCAAATTATATGTTGCAAAGATCTTTACGATCACCGATATATGTATGGTTCGTGAGCCTGAGTTAGGCGCAACATATGTGGTAGCAGAGACTCTGATTGTGTCTAGTGTGTGTTTTGTTTGCATTCCTTGATGGAAGTAATTTTTTTCTTCTCCTCTTACCAAGCATGGTTGGAATTGTGTTGTAGGACTTTGTATTCTAGGTTAAGTTTTGTTTTGCGTGCGTAATTACTTTTTTAATACTGCGTGTTGTGAAAAAATGGAACAATACGTGCTTTTATGGTCCCAGAGTATCTCCTGAAGGAGGAGTAATTGTATGGACTGTGTTTATGAGGTTTCAAACCTGCTGACACTAATGTCGAGTCATTGCACACTTCTGTGCGTAGTGCCGTTCAGGCAAATATCTTGCCTAAGGTTGATAATCTTGCTGACCTAGGTGTTAAACTGGAGTCTGAGACCTGTGCCACTATATTACCCGTTCTCATTGAACTTATTAATTATTTAGACGATTCTTCATCTTTTTAATCTTTACCTCGGTTATGGAATGGTTTGGCACACCTTAACAGGCGTACCAATAATCTTTTAAGTGACCATGAAAAAGAACTTGATGACATACAAATAAATTCATTGAAAAATGTTATTTCTCAGATAGCCTCTCCATCTGAAGTGCTAAAAATCAACAGGATATCGTTCGAGTGGCCACGGTCACTTAACTGACAGATGACATTGCTCATACCGCTGAGAAACTATGTAACTTTATGCTCGGGGAAACTAATACAAGTCAGATTCAACCTTTCTAATATTTTCCAACTATGCCTAATCTAGGTGGCAACCCTTCAGGTGTTGCTGCAACTAGTCCTACCACTATCTCTCCATTATTTGTTTGTAGCAGTTTTTTCACTACTGCATATTCTGCTCTTACTAATACTGGTGCCATATTTGTGACTCCTGTGTACATGGTATTCTCTGTTCTTCCAAATGCTTCCTCAAACTCCTTCTACTGTTTTTGGTAGAATCCCTCATCCCTTAGAAAAATGTTAAAGGAATTTCCTATTACTGATATACTGTATGTCCCTAAAGTTTCTAGAGTGTTTGAAAATAATTGTTAATTTGCAACAAAGTAAAACAGTTCCTGAAACTCAGCTGTTGGGAGTGATATACCCTTTCACCTATGGCCCACTAAGGGAGAGGACACACATAGCTATTGCTCAAGCCTTCACATTTGATGCTTACCATGAGGACATTCTACACTTTTTCATACCCTCTAGGCTTTTAATGGACCTACAATTAAAGTTGTATAACCGTTTGCATAATCCTTACGAGTCATTCTCCAACTATGTGAGCATCATTAATGAAGACACAGTTATTCTCAGGTTTGGTACGTCTGAAAGTGAAGTAGTGGACAGCATTATAGAAGGTCTCACTCCCAAGGAGTACTCATGCCTTGTGTGCCACACTAAACCCACCAGTTTTGCTGAGCTTGACAGAATGTGCATACATTCACAGAACATTCACTATGTAGATCAAAAGAAAGAAATGTTAAACTTTAAAGTCTATTCACATTTACATCGTAAGAAAAGTCCTAGTAAATCTGAAAATAAGCCCAATTATAAGCAGGCAGCCAATGACAAAAAACAACAACCTAGGCATCCAAATCGTCACTATTGTAATAAGGTAGAGCATATTGCTCCTAACTGTTACAAGTTAAAAAACTATATGTGCAAGACCGGGAAGTGAGCACCAGTTCTTGCGGTAAGGGTAAATTAGCCAACTCCCTGGTAAATGATCACTTTTTACAAACTGCAAGTCATTGTTATCTATTCTAACATCTGTTTGGGCCTCTTATGCCTAAAGAACCTAAGACTGAAGCTAGTATATATAGTGTGCATTTTCCCAATCTTGTAGGTTACCAAACATCTATACCCCACGAATTGAAGTTACTGTGAGGTCTCTTCAGGTTAACGCACATGTTGACTTTGGTTCGGCGAGGGCAATTATCTTTGGCAAAATAATTAAACAACTCCAAAATTTGAACCTGATAAAATCTCTTGAGACTAATCACTTTAAGTGTTACACTGCATATAATGGTCTCTCACCCATATCGTGCAGTGCAACTGTCAAACTACATATTTATAATTTCGCTTATGTAATTAAGTGCCTAGTAGCAGAAAATTCAATCAAAATGCTATGTTAGGTTCTGACTTTATGAGAAAGTCTGGTATTATTCTTGATACCCATGGTAATCATGTATTTAAAAATTTGCTCCTTACCAGACAATGTTATATGTTGATTGCAACCAACACTTGAACACTGACATAAGTGCTGAATTAAATCCAGACTCCTCTGCAATTACTTTAGGTCATCTAAATTAAAATGAGCATGAAGTTATTCAGGACCTTTGTAGTCAGTTTCCTAGTGAGCTTACCTCAGAACTGGGATTTACCAAATTGCTTGAGTATGATATAATATTATTAAATAAAGAACCAGTTAAGAGTCGTCCCTAGCGATTAGTGCCTCCATAAATGGAGCTTTTGAGACTCGAAGTTCTGAATATAATTTACAATTGTGTTATTGACTAATCCACATCTCAATGTGCTAGTCCTGTATTTTTGGTTTCGAAGCCGAATGGAAAACAAAGAATGGTAGTTGACTATCGGAAGCTTAATCAAAAAATTTAAATTGGATCTGTACCATTGCCTGAGATCCATTCTGCCTTTAATTAATTTAGTAAGCCAAAATTTTTCACAATCATTGATCTCAATGTGGCTTATCATAAGACACCTTTGGCAAAAGAATAAAAACCCATCACTAGTTTCTGTGTTCCTTGGAACCTTTACAAATTCACCCGCTTCTCTTTTGGCCTTGCCACTAGTGCCCAAGTCCTTATCAGACTTTTGCACCAAATATTCCATGACATTAAATTGAAGTATGTGTATAATTATTTGGATGATTTGGTTGTGTACTCTGAAGACTTTGATCAGCATCTGAGTCACCTTAAAGAGATTTTTACCCGATTAGAAAAGGCTTGACTCATTGTTAATCCTGCAAAAGTCAAATTCAAAGTTCAGGAAATATCATTCCTCGGGCAGAAAATTTCTTCACGAGGCATTGCCATAGATCTGGACAAAACACAGGCTATTAAGAATTGCCAACCTCCACAAGATCCTAAAGGCATAGCCCGCTTTATAAGAATGGTTGAATTTTTTGGAAAATTTATACCACATCTTGTTGAAAAGGCCACGCCGTTAAATAAGTGATGCAAAAGGTCTGTGAAATTCGAGTGGGGTGTAGGACAACAAAGTGCTTCTGAAATATTAAAACAGTATTATAAATCTACCTGTACTCCGCATGGCAGACTTCTCAAAATCTTTCATTCTACAAACTGATGCCTCTAGTCTAGCTGTGGAGGCAGTTCTCGCACAACATTTCAATGATGCTCTACAGTCCATAACGTTTGCTCACGTATGCTGAATCTTCGAGAGTGAAAATAGTCTATGATCTACTATGGTTTTTGGCATTGAAAAGATTCACTAGTACCACGAACAATTGGAATTCCTCTTAAAAACAGACAACCAGGCATTGTCTTGGCTTTTGGTACATCCAGGACACCTAACAAAATCTGGTCATTGGGTTATGTGTATTTCTTCTTTAAAATTCAAAGTTCAGCAAATGAAAGGTACCCAAAATGTTGTAGCCAATAATCTTTCAAGAATGTTTGAGGGTTCCAATTCTTCTTAAACACCTGGAAACTTACCCCATTGCAATGTTTTGACTTACTTTACCCTAGCATTAAAAATATCCGGGATCATTAGAATGAAAACCCAGAATTAACCACTATTGTTCAAAATGTAAAGTCTGGAGTTGAACAAAAACTTTTTTCACTGACCAAGGGTGTCTTGTTTTGTAAAACAAACAGGAAACGTGTTGTGCCAGCTCATTTACACAGTATGATATTTGCATACTTCCACTCTTTATCTAATGGAACACATCTTGAAATTTTCAAAACCATAGAGACTATTAGGCGCAATTTTACCTGGAAAGGAATTAATGCTGATTATGCTGACCGAGTGAAGACCTGTTAGTTATTTGCAATGAGTAAGACAAGTCAAAATACACATTTAGGTTTTTTGCCCTCAGAAGTAGCCGAAAGGCCCACACAAAAGTTATTTATTTATTTTGTAGGTCCACTCCATAGGAGCAAGTCTAGTCATAAAATAATTTCGGTATGTATTGATGCTTTTTCGAAATTTGTGTGGTTAGTTCCCATGAGGAAAGCTGATTCGTTTTCTACTGTACATGCTCTTCAGATACACATATTTCAAAATTCTAGTATACCTTCTACTATTGATACAGACAATGAACCTCAGTTTATTTCCAAGACCTTCAGACACATGTGTTTCTCCTATGGGATCAAACACATAGCTTTGTCCCCATATAATCCTCCACCTTCGTATTTGGAGAATTCTAATAGAAAACTTTGTTCGGCATTAATTGCCTTCTATGCAAGGATCAAACCAATTGGGACAAGAACCTGTCCTGGTTACAAATGACATTCAATTATGCTCGACATGAGCCACATAGTTCAACAACTTTCAGTTTGATGTTCACTTACATGCCAAATCATCCTCTCTCCAACTTGTAGCAATTTAGTGATCTTCTCGATGATGTATCTGACATCCGAGGAATTTGGGTGGCAGCCCTCGAAAATCTTAAATGGTCTCATGGGCAGAGCCGTGAAAAATACAACATAAATGGAAAATATAAGCCATTTAGAACTGGAAATTTAGTATTCTTAAAAACTCACCCTCTTAATAATGCTGTGGAGAAACGTATGGCCAAATTATCATTTCGTTGGTCTGGTTTCTATCAGATACAATGCTTTTTGACACTTGTTACAGCGAGCTTGGCTGACACTAAAATGCGAGCCTATATAATATGAGTGCATATTTTTCACCTAAACATTTTCATGATCGGGCTATTTACTAATTTATGGATGTCCAGAATGTTAGAAGCTGCATATTCTGCCTGTGTTTTGACCGTGGACTGATCACCCACACGTCTTAGTCTTCCCAGTCTTCACATTTAAAGTAGGCCTACTCAAATAAAACCTTGGTCCCTTGTTTATGAGTACATTCATATTGTGTCTTTGTCATACGTTTATTAGATTGTAGATCTAAGGTTGTGACAGGAATCTGGTGAATTTAATTGGGTTGACATAATTTGTACAATTTTGGTAATATTTCAATTTGTTATTGATTAGGGAATCCAGATATTGAATTGAATTCCCTGTTGTGGGTATTTTTCCTATTTTTGTTTTAGTGCATGTTCAGTTACTGTGTGATCCTTTTCTAATTTTCTGCATTGCTGTTCGCTGCCTTGAATCATGTGGTGGTACTTGATTGTGTTCCTTACTTCCTACTGCCTCTCAGTCATCTGTAATGGTAAAAACACTCCATTCTGGTATAGTATTCGAAAAGGAAGCTGATGTTCTACTCACTAACAGCTACTACTCCATTGTACTGGATTTTAATCTTCCCCAACTCTAAATGGATTCAACTAGAGGAAATGCTTCATACAATTTGTCTTTCATGAAAAGGAAATGCGGGACTTGAGTCAGAATTCTAGTTTTGATCAGAATTTTCAATTTGTAGTAGCTCAATTGAAAGAAAATTCATGTCATTAAAAAAAATATATTCTTCCCTAACATATCTCTTGTCTTCTGGATCCCGAACAAAATGTGGCATTCTTTATTTAGAAGGAAATTTTTGGAAACTATGTTTGGCACCCTCGACAGTCAAGATACTACTACTTTGGAAAAGCAACTAAATCATTTCGCCAACAATCAATATGAAATTTCTGTCAATTTAGTTAATTATAACAGTATACTGCATAATATGGAATATCCAATTTTGAATAACAAGATCATTCAAGTGTTGGCAACCCACTAATTCGAACATTATAATGCTTTCTATGTGGCCAACAACAAAATTTTACGTAAAGTGTTTGACCGAATGAAATTAGCCATTTTTCGTGTTGACCTTAGTACAATGCTACTCTGTGTTACTGAAGCTATGTGCAATGCTAGGTTAGAAATACTTGATCTAAAACATGCATTAGAAACCAGTGTTCGTGTACTTTGAGCTCTACTTTATTGAATCCAGTATTTTTATTAACATTTTAAATAATGTCCAATACGTTATTGCTTTTCCTCTATATATGATAGCTCCTGTAACTGCTGATAATTTGTATCTATGTGTTTTATGGGCATAGTTCAATGCAAGCTGTAATTTACAGTACATCTTCAAATGTTGTTGTTGATGTTCCAGTAGCCAATGAGGATAGTCTTTTTGAAAGTTACCATACTTTCACTTGCCCTTCCATGTTGAAAATTTGAACCAGTATTTTTTATCTGTGAATGAATTTCTTGTTGTTGGCCCAGACAGAAAGTTATTTGCTTCACTAAATCATAATGCTTTAGCTCAGTGTCAGAATCATAAAATCATCCTCTGTCCTATTGACTTCACATTTTTGACAGTAATGTTCATAGCTGCGAATTTAACTTTTTTTCTGACAAACCCTATCTGGTACTTCTCTGACAAATCGATTGCTAACCTTGAACTTTCCTTATTTTTCCAAAAAAAAAAAAAAAGAACCCTTACCTTTTGGTTATTTACCACTAAATTCTCTCTCCAATCACCCTTCTCTGTATATCTACTACTGATGCTACAAGATATTTCTTTCTCTCGCTCTCTCTCTGCCTGTCTCTCTCTTTCTTTCACTGAATGTGAATGGATATCTAGGTATTGCTACTCATTCTGACATAATAAGTTCAAACTTCAAAACTTTTGCTTCTGCTAGTTCAACCATGCACATTAACCTTACCCTAGCCATAATTCATGTTCCAAAACTTCCACCTGGCCTTAAATCTCTTCTCTTTCATGAAACCTCACCTTGAAAGGCTCCTTGGTTAAGGAACTTGTTATGTTGGCATATCCCAACGAAATGGCACCAACTTCATTGATATGCTTCACCTTCTCCGTCCAGTACATACACCACCAAGTACTCCTGACTTTAGCATAGTATTCATTGTGGTCTCTTGCAGCAATACTGTCCTTTGCCTAGATTTTTGTTTTTGTTTGTGGCTTAAATTACAGTCTCTTCCCAACAAGTCCTCACCACCACCAACATCTTCACCTTCCCTACCCAAAGGAACCCTTATGGTTATTCTACCTCCTGCTCCACAAGACAGTAGGGGATAATTTTGGAAGTTTTGTAATGGGTTGCTTGTAATTTTTTGGGTAATTTAGTGTATTAAGTTAGTATATGATCTAATATATTTTGAAATTTTCCTGACCATTGACTGAGCACGGTCTGGTTTGAGGGGAGGAGTGTGTGACATTTTGTGGCACCATAATAATTTTGCTTATGCATTTCTTTTGCCTTTTATATTTGCCCTTATTCGGGTAAAAGTTAGTTTTTGTTGGCAAAGTCTTGTCCTTAAATTTTTTGCTGTTAATTATCTCCTGGCAATTTTTTTTAAATGATCAAACTTAAATCTGAAATTTATTTACAGTAAATTTTATTAAATGTTTCGTTTTTCATAACTTGTATTAATTGTTTAAGTGTAATGTGTTTATTTATATGATATATCGTTCCATATAACAGGTTCATTTACGTTTTTTTTTGCTACAATTCGTGACTGGTTATCAACTCCAGATAGATGTATTTAAAATGTGAGTGTTGAATTTCTCTTGTTTTGTATTTAACTCAGTATGTTAATATAGCAGCACTTGAGATATATGTTATTTATTTTCAGTAATTTAATTATTGTCTACTTTAAGGTCTGTAAAATAAAATATCACTAATCAAAATATAAAAATTAAAATCCCTTATAAATACACCTTAACTGTGACCACGAGTAATTGTTACTCTGTGGAACCACTACTCTAGGGATTTATCTGTTTTTGAGTGTTGCTCCATGGTGCTGATGCGATGCTTTCCCTTCACGAAATTATCAGAATGTAGTTGACTTCAAACTTTCTAAGCGCTACTGAAAAACTTATATTTATGTGGTGACAAAACATCTCATACCGCCGTTGTGCGGTCCTAGGGCTAGGCCAACTTTATAGCCACGTTGTCTTCGCTGACTTCGAGCATTCTCCGTGTGTTACAAAAACTGCCATGTAACTGATCGATATTCATACTTATGGCAGTGAAGCTGGCTCGTTGCAGCACCTATTCAATCAGGAAAGCCTGCATGCTATAAATTATTTCTCATCTACAAAATTCTTTATTATAAAAAACGTATAACATTATAAGAGTTCTACCCAACGACCGTAACTACCAACATAAAAAATGTGTGATATGTGAAATAAATCGTTTTTATTTTGGTTATGTCGATTTCTTGGTCATGTATATTTTGGTTATTTAATTAAAAACGTGGTGTACCTCCGATTTTTTAAAACAGAGAAGAAACAAATTTAAATCTTATAATGTATTGTTAATACTATTGTGTGTTTGTCAATTTGTTAAAAAATCTTGTCATCACAGATATTTCATTCAATATTATTCTATTTGTATAAGATCAATTTCATCAGATGAAAAGTATATTGAAAGTGAAAGGAAATATTGTACTACTTATTTAATTTTCTATTAATGTCCCTTTGAACCTCACAATTTTGCATATAGTTCTAGAAGTTTTTTTTATGACTGGTGGTGAACAGTTGAATATTTTAAGGATGGCTTTCAGATAGGCCCTAACGTAAAACCTTTTTTGTAAAGCATGCACACACACAACTAGATCCATTCCTTGAGTTGATTACCTTTGGTCGGGCGAATTATATATTGCTAAGATCTTTACTATCACTGATATATGGTTTGTGTGACTGAGGGTGGCGCAGAGAGTATTGAAAACAGCATAAAGAAGGTATGTCGAAAGGAAGAAGAATTTTTGATGAAGGGTTCAGGCTGGACACTCAATTCGGTTGAACAGTTACAGACAAGGACAAATGCATAGCTACTATTAACTTAATAAGATGACATTTCTTGCCTTCGAAAATGCTCGCAAAAAATTTTTGTATGAGTGTGTATATATATTTATATATGTACAATTTTGTAAATAAACATTTATACAAATCAAATAATGGGCGTTTTATTAATTATTAAAAAACTTCCCCTTTATGTAATGTTAACTTAGTAAATGTAATGAATTATTATCAATAAAATAGGAGATATTCATCACATATACTCCATAATTGGAAGTGGTCTTGTCTTCAAAATGTTTGCAAATAAGCCACATGGGAGCTCTCTGGTGGTAGACGAGTGAAGAGTAAAGAGTGAAGAGATCTGGGCAGCTTTTAACATCGTGGTCTTAAGAGCAGATGAGGGTGAATAAGGTGATGGAGTGGTGCCAGAATGAAGGGGTGGGAAATGGGAGATCCCCGAGAAGGCCCGCCGACCAACGGCATTGTCCAAAACGATTCCCTGTTACGATAATCCAGTGACCCGGTCGGGGATTGAACCGGTTCGCCTTTGTGGGAGGCGAGAATGCTAACCACTCAGCCACCGTGGATCCCTGGTGGTAGACGCTAAAAAAAGAAATAACTAGCAAACGCTGGTGTCGAATAATGGGGAAAAAAAATTTTAAAGGCACAATTTAAGGGTCAACTGGTATATACTATTGGTTGGTATGGGTTGAGGGATACTTCGTTACGTAAGAACAAAGATAAATTTAGGCGAGGATGGGGTGAGGGGTGGGGGCGATTGTTAGATTGGGGGTGAGAGCGGGGGGAAAGTGATGTAAAGTTATATGTTATTTAATTTTTAGAATATTTTTTATTTTTTATGACTTTTTTGTTAGTATTGGGAGGTTGTTGGTGAGTGTTGGGTGGTGTTTTATAGGGTGGCGGGGAGCAGGGATTAGAGTAGGGTAACATTTTTTTTCTTTTTTAAAACTTTTTTTGATTGTTTGCGATTCTTATCTTTTTTTATATTGTTGGAGTGAGTGGGGAAGGTGTGAGGTGAGTACGACGAGTGATTTGATAAGGGGTAGCGTTTGGTGTTTTTTTGGGGGGGAGGGGTTAGGATATGTTAGGTATTGGATGACGATCGGAGGAGGGGGCCATGTTTGCTGATCCGGCTCAATCCGCTGGACATGGCTCAAATCTTTGAATGCATTTTACTGCTCTGAGGATTAAGTGGCTCGTTCTGCTAAGAGATTCGAATCCGCGTACTCCCCTGACGATATTTCGGATTTAACGTCACGGAACCTCGAATCCGCTTTGCACATTTTTACATTTTGGTGAGATAAGTATTTGTGTTTGACAACATGGCCGTCCAAGGCCGCTACCGCCTCGTCAGTCGAGTTGGAATGTGAATCCGGCTTACGATGCCTTGGTATCTGCGCCAGAACGAAGAAAATCTAACCAGTAAGAAAGTTGAGAATTGGACACTGAATACCTATTTTCCGACAAACCCAATGATTAAGTGAAATATTTCGAACATGCGCCTTTGCTTAACTATATCTAACAGAAAACCAAGTATGCGACAAAACAAACACAAAAAAAAAAACTACTTATGGAGCAATGACGTATATTCGAAATATTTCACTTAATCATTCACCCCGATATCAAGAATCTTTCTAACAAACATAGTGACTTGGTTGATATACTACGGGGTTTATTTTCATTGCTAAGAGCTTGGTATCATTCTGTCAGTGAAGAGAGACATAAAAATATATAAGAACTCAAAGATAAAGTTTTTATAAAATGATTTCATATTATGAAATACATATGATTAAAATAAAATAAGTAATTTTAATGTTGACTTTTTTCAATCCCTTTATCTTACTAATGATAACAGTGCCATTGTGGTAGGATAGTTGTCTTGTTACGAATTTATAAATGCCTGGCAGGCTGCATGCATTTGGGTGAAAGAGTCTGAGAGTTATTATGGTTACCATGAGAGTGGTTTGGTATGATAATCATATATAAAAAGTTAAGTAAAGACGAGCATGCTGGGAAAGCAGTAAGCTCTATAGGAGCGAACTGAATACTCGCTGTATGGCTGAGGTAAGAATTATAACATTTGTGGTTTTCTGGGAGGAGCAGCTAATTAGGTATAAAAAGAATCCAATTTCAAAAGCATGTGAAGTCTGATATTGTATAATGTTAATTTCTTGATTTTGGAGTTAAGAGCAACGTCAAGTTCTGCACAGGTTTTACTTTTGAGCAGGCACTAAAGGTAGTACTATTCGCATATCAAATGCAGGAAGCATTTTTAGGCAATGTTAGCTTAAAATTTAATTTGTCAACAAAAGTAATATTTCTAGCACTTTCTGGCTTTTAAGGTACATTATAATGAGTGGCAGAGAGTTTCTTTTACATTTTGGTAAGTACTATTTGTTTCGTAGGAGAGATAGGTATTGTAAATCATTTCAGGATTGACATCCCTTTGTGTGATATGGTGCTTGTGATGTGAAATCTTCTGTGTTCAACTGTAGGGGTGAACCATTGATTTTAATTTATACTGCTTGCAAGAACCCGAATTGTCTGACAAATAATATGAATTGTAATGTTCACCGGCCTCTATAGTATCAAGTATGTACCTCACAGCATCTTTCATTAAGTATTTGTGAACTGCTTCCAAGTCGGGCGTGTCTGTTTTCAGGGGCTATATAATCAAACCTCTTCTCTGCATCGGCTTTAAGACATGCGAGGAGCAGTGTTTCGCGGTCATACGTGGTCTGTATGCTTCGAATGGACTCTGTGGACATATTAATTTAGGACCGGTGCTCGACTGAAGCTTTAACTGACTTGGTAAATGTAATGAGTCTTTGGAATTTATAAACTTGGTTCGTCGCTAGGTATTGAGTGTAGAGTGGAGAGATTTGGGTGGCTCTTAAAATCGGGGTCTTGAGAGCTGATGTTGGTAAAGCAAGGTAAATTTGAAGTAGCGCCAGAATGACAAGGGTAGGCGAAATGGGAGATTATAGAAAAAGCGCGCCGACCAGTGGTATCGTCTCTGTTTTTCTTCTCGCAAGCTGTATATAGGCCTACAATTAAAATTGGGTGATCGAAGCAACCTCTGTTGATAAAAGTTTTTCTAATTAGCTCGGCCTGGGCTAGGTTGTCATGATTTGAAAAAGTTGCTTTCGAAATGCTACATACATTACTCTAAATATTGAGATGCCCTACTGTAATTATGTTGGCTTATATGGAAGTATTCATTTCCTACATATTATTTTCCAGACTCCTAAATAATGACCGCTACTTGGTTAAATTATGCAAAAAAATGTGAATTCTGTTTTGAGACAAGTAGCCAAATAATTTAAATGGCTGGGGTGTGTGGGACACAAATAAAGCATGCAAAAATGCTGACCTGAATTTGATGTTGTGAGTGGAGATTTGGGCAGCTCTCGACATCGTCTTGAGAGCTGATGACGGTAAAAGTGAGGTGAGTATGGAGAGGCACCGGAATGCAAGGGTGGGGGAAACAGGAGATCCCCGAGAAAAACCACCGACCAGCGGCATCGTTTGCCACGATTCCCAAATACGATAATTTGGAAGCGACCATGCTGAGATTTGAACCCGGATCGCTTAAGTGGGAGCAAGTATTATTACCACTACACCACTGTGGCCCCTTCAGTTGATGTGAGAATTGTGTTATTTCACCTCGGAGATAATATTTGATACAGAATATATGTGTTAATGGCAATGTTAGTGCTGGCTGGTTTGATGGAGTGCTGTATGGTACCAAATATGTTTGTCCTATGTAGATAGTCAGAACTAAAGGTTGAATTTTATGGTATGTATAGTTGGTCGTTTTCGTAGTCGATGTGGTCCTGGAGATACAATGGTTGCTATGGCATGATGAGTATGATGGCTAATATGTCTGACTGGTGTTGGTTGGTATGGTATGGGTTGCAGAAACGCAAGAGACTATAGCATATTGTACAATTAAAACGTAGAAGTATTACAGACACACATGCGTCTCACTTAGACAGTATAAAAAGTTATTACCTACATCACAAACAAAACAATACAACGCATCACCTCTTCAACTAAGGACTCCACATAAAACTTTGTTTTGTATTACTGAAGTATCTTATAATTTCGTCTTACTGAAATCAATTTGTTTTACCTGCACATTTAATATAATTTGTTCATACCAGCTAACAGCAGTGTATACTTCACAATGCGTTGCGTACAATGCACTGAATATAAAATTCCAGCTGTAAAAAGTGAAATTTTTAATTGAATCCCAAGTTTATATAAAATTCAACAAAACATGCATATTTTATCCTACCTTTATTCACAGAGTACCCTAAAGTTGAAACAAATTAATTTTATCAGATTTCACAGTTTTCACTTGTAAATAGCATTCAAATTTCTTGTTAATCTATGCTGTAAGACATACTGAGTATGTATATGTATATATTTAAAGTTTCTATAATTTCACAGATTTACAGATATTTGTACATATGAAGACTTTATAGACCATCAAATATTTCTCTTCTATGCTAAAACTGAATAGCTCCTTCAATTTATAATACCCAAGATTTGTCGTATCCAATTCTTCCCCAATAGTGCAATATTACAATAGTTTAAGGAAAAAAAACAGAGGAGTCATATTCATACAACTTTATATTGACACACATTGGGGAAAAAGTCATTAGAAAAATTCATGTTATACACCTGATTTATTTTTCATTCGCCAAAACAAGTACAATCTTATTGCAGAGAATCAGACTTGATGATTCATTACTTTGCTACGCCCTTGATCCAAGGGCGTGGCAAAGTGGATTTGTAAGACAATCCAGCAAAAACCAATCACCTAGGTGAAATACATATAACTCTCGTTTAAACAAAGTGAATAAACAGAAAAACCAAAATGGTAGGAAAATACTAAATACTATTTGCAGAAATGCATACACATGTATTCTGATACTGTATTATTTTATTTCCACTATTTTTTCTTGTCAAAACAATATTTGTATACCATAAAAGAGTTTTATGGAACTTTACAATGCATCTATATAAATATTCAATGGGATTCTGAATATTCTGTTACATATATCTTACAATCCCTTTACATTTTCCCAAAAGGGCACAAACCATTTAGTTAAAATGGCTTTTAAAATACTGGGCTTATAGCCTTGATAATGGCCAATTTTCTTTTTTTTATGGTATTTGTTTTAAAAAGATTTTATGTCACCAATAATTCTCTGGCCATATAGCCAAAATATGGCCAATCTTCAAATTATGAATATGTAAAACATAAATATTACAATCCACCTTTTTTTCCCTTGGCCATATAGGAGTACAATGAAGGCCATTACCACATAATTTCAAAATATTTTCTTGTATATTAATTATTCAGGCCTTATAAGATTAACAAAGGCCATTTCTATATAAAGGCAAAATAATGTTTGGCATATCAATTATTTGCAAAACTAACAGTTACAATTTATATTCAGGCCATGTAGGATTTACAAAAGCCACACACACACACACACATATATGTATATATACACATATATATACATATATATGAATATATATACTGTTTTTAAGCTGTACTTTCTCAAATCATAGAGAAAAATCTAACATTTAAATTTCCTTGATATTCGTAAACTATGTGGGCGGATCCACATTTGAAACATTACAATGACCTTTTAATAATTATAGATTTTAATTTTTCCAAAAATTATTGATTTGCATCGGGAAAAGTTATAGAAAAAAAAAACCCCTACCAACTTTCTGTTAAAAGCATGCAAAAATTCGAATTTTTGTCCTGAACCCAACATCAAATCTAACTTTTATTTCCAGAAAATCGGGAAAAATCTAAACCACCTATTGGTTTATTTAATGAGCAAAAATTATGCGCATTTCCCTCATAGATTACCATAATTTTAATTTAGTTTTTCCGTGTCTCTTAAAATTCGGCATCTCATAAAAATCTACAAAGATCCTTAAAATTACAATTATCATTTTATTGTCAAAATTTAAAAACAAAGCATTCTCAAGAAAGTGTTTGCCGTGTTTTAAGGGCATCATGACCACCTACTTCTTTCTACTTTGACATGAAGTATGTCCTGCCATAAGGGCCTGCTTTTGTCAACTTGTAGTGTACTTAACTGGCATGCTGAAGTTCTCTCGAGGCTGCTGTCTGACCCTGAGACAACTTCATGCTCAGCTGAAATATCCAATATATACAATTCCCCTGGGGGGGATTAAATTAATTTTAACCAATGAGAACACTGATGGTCCATTATTATAATGCCTCCTAGAAGGTCTCAAATTCTTTTCAGCCAATGGCTGCACTTTTGACCAAATAAGTAGATTTTCCAATGGGTGATGGGAAAGCCGGCCAATCGGCAGCGAGAACCAGTCCACATCACCACAGTTCCTGCGAAAACGTCACTAAAACAGGAAGTGATGTAGCACCGCCACCTTCCACGTTGGCGAATAAGTGAACATCAATTGATACTCCTGCGCAACTGCACTGATGATGTCACAGGTGTGGGAGGTAGCGCCCAGCGGCCGACGATCGCCGTGCCATCTAGGTTGCCGACCCTGGCACATGAACTAGGAAAGTTAGTGGTGAGAAGGCCTTCATGTGGGTGGGAGCCATATCCAATTTCCAGGTGGTCATTCGAGTCGGTTGTTAAAAGTTTCTCGAAACAGACATTTATGCAGCTCTTCGCATTTTCCAGAAAACAGGTTGGTGAAAAGTTAATGGTTTATAAGTATTTTAGGTTCATTTTCAGAATAGGAGACATTTTAAGCAGAAACGGAAAAAGTTCGTACTCTTCACATACTAAGGTTGCATAGGCATCAAACAGTTAGGTGCGAATGTCAAAATGGTTAATTGTGGAAACTGTGAAAATTCCGTGCAGGCCATCTCGACTACTTGGTAGGAAATTTCCTGATGTGAATATTCAATTTGCTCTTATTCGCATACGTTACACTACCTATTACATGGATAAATATTATATGAAGTATTGAATAAACAGTTACTATCTTAATATCGTCTGATATTACCGCTTCATGTAAACACCTTGTCACAATACTTGCACTCAGTAACCGATGAGCGACATGGACTACCACCATCCGCCGGCATTCGCGATGCTGTCGACGATGCCATCATATCTTTAACCTTCGATTCCACATTCATATTGTAACACGATCAGAGTGGACGAATCTACTTGTGACTATTTGCTTTCCACCATATCCATCAACAAAGTAACGCCCTTTTACCATGGTATGTGCTATTAACACTTTATGCCTGACAGCTCGAAAGAGCTTGTGTTGCCTGTTTCAGGTACATTTTAATATCTACTGGCTGTGTAGCTCCCAAAAGCATGGTTGAAGGGCTGTAATATGGGACACAATCTTGTACATCACTGTCTAGCCTGCAAAGTCGTCCATCAGTCAGCACAATTTATTTACAGCTGTCCTTATTTCAGTGTTAAAGGTACTGTTGTCAGTTTTGTTGCTGCAGCATGCTGCCGATGTTCCTTACACCATCTTTTAGAATGTGTCATATCCGTAGGAGAAGTGCATTCTTGAAAGGACTATATACATGGGAGAGATTGGAGAATCTCTTCGTCCTGTTGCAAATAGGCAGGCAGGTGTTTGTAAACAGATTGTATTTCGTGCTGTGCATACACAAGAAGAAACTTTTTGGGCAAGTATGCAAGCTCAGATTATTTATCGATTGTTGCACGTGATTTAAGTTTCCCATGAGTAACAATATGTGATAATGTTTTCTGAATACTACAACAAAATACCATCATTTTCACTGTATACCCTCTGCAAGAGATGGAAAACTTGGATCTTTTTCACTGACACAAGCTACTTTTAATAGGCATAAAATGGGTGGGGCAGAATAGAAACAACATAAGAAATTTTAATTTTGCATGTTTTGAAATATATTTTACTAGTGATGGTTGGTAACATAGTTATGGCAGATAGCATTAGTCACTAGTACGCTTTTATTATTTTTTTTTTGGTTGTGCTCAGTTGCTATGGTTGTTTGGTATGTTTGATGTATGCTTGAGCTATGATGAATGGTTTGTATAAGTTTAGCAATATTACTTGCGATCTGAATTTGATTGTTTTATGCCTAATAGTTGTAAATGGCAGTCAACGTTTTGTGCAAAAGATCTTTGAGCATAATGGATTACATTATTTGGATTGGACGCGGGGGTGAAACTTATATTCCGATTTTGGTGTTACATAAGATGGTTCGCAAGTTATGTATGCTATGCTTATTAAAAAGCATAGGGTATAAACTGGCATCTTGAACAGGGTAGGGGTTGTATACTTTCTTCATTTAAGAGCTGTGTATGATATGTTCTTAGAAAATTGAAGGAACAATGATTATGGAATGGGTCTGCAACTAACATGACAAAGTAACTCACCTGGTATCAGGTGTTTTAACTTTGGACTAAATCTGGTGGTTCTTTAGAAAATTGTTTCGAAATTTCCATCATCTATACATATAAAAGTGCTAAGGGACTTATAAATTATATTAGCCTGTTTGGGGTCGTA
Organism: Dryococelus australis; assembly: GCA_029891345.1. Taxonomy (NCBI): domain Eukaryota; kingdom Metazoa; phylum Arthropoda; class Insecta; order Phasmatodea; family Phasmatidae; genus Dryococelus; species Dryococelus australis. Next base: position 194,094,108 of record CM057009.1, read on the forward strand.
CACACTGAGTTTCATGTCTGATGGTTGCAGAAGACAACTGACTATGCTTTGAAGTGGGGTTGAGCATAATGCATTTATAGTCAGTTTGGGGATCGACAATTGTACCTACGGTTTTTGTTAGTATCTATAACTATAACAGATCGAAAATTGTCTACAACTATGATTATAAAATGCTTAAGGTGCAAGTAATCATATTGCCTTTTTGAGGTAATGTGTATTGCATTTGACATGAAATTGGTGGCTAAAACTCTAATAGATCGTCAATGGTGAGCAACTATGCTTATAGGAGAGCTTATAGCATAATGTGACACATGGGTATTCCCGGGGCCATACATTGTGTCTGCATACCATATTTCTTTGGCAAAACCCTAATGGATCGTAAATTCCAGACAACTATGCCTATAAAATATCACAGAGCATATCATGTGAAATCTATGTTCTAGGGGTCATAAATTATTTCGGAAATTATAACAAAGTATGCTTACAAAATTATGTAATACTTAATATGCTGAAATGATACTAACATATTTAATTTCAGAAGTCTAATAAAAATGGTTCGTAAATTATAGTCAACTACTCTTATTAAAGGCTGTGCGGCTTATCGCATCGTATCTCTATTCTCTCGGACATAAATTATGCCAGTGTACTGAATTTTAAGTGCGCATTCCAAATTATTTGCAAATAGGGGCAACTATGCTTATAAAAGGCTTTGAGGCTTGTCATATCATACATAAATCTCGTAGTCGTAAATTATTTGAACAGACCGTGGGAAATATGTCATATCTACATTCTTATAGTTATAAATTTTGCTTATATTCTGAATTTCAAGGGAATAGCACAAAAGGTTCACAAATTATTTTCAGTAAGGCCTACACCTATTAAAAGACTTGGGATGTAACATGGCATACATACATAATCTTGGTCACGAATGTTAAATGTAATGCGAATGTTGTTGCTGTAACTTTAGTAGATTATAAAGGTGGTGAAGTGGGATAGGGAGGTGGGGTAGATGGGGGTCCATCAGGCGCAGCAGAAATGAAAGAAAGCTGCACAGGTGGTAGAATTTGGAGCCGGTGACTTGGAAGAGACTGAGAGGTGGGATGCAAAGCAGCGCAAGTACTAGCCACATAACAGTAAAGTATACAAAAATGAAGTGGCAATTCATTCGATGTAAGCAAACTCGGTCGTTCACTGGGTGCAAGGCTTGGGGAACATTTATTGAGTCTGATTGACTGAACTGTTTTACAGCAAGTATGTTACCAGGCACTTACCGGTAAACTCCATTGGTTACAAAATGCTAAACAGTTTTATCATGGAAATTAAATATTTTATAAGAATTATCGCTTTTATAAATTTTTCAAAGCACAGTAGTAACAATTGAATGTTTGATTGGGTTCTACTCTTGCACAATTGTTTACACTGGTAATTTAAAAAAAATCTAAAATAAGATTAACATAATATTTCTTAAATGAATATATTAATTTAATACATTTTGAAGCTAGGATAGTACAAACTGAAAGATTTACTTGTTTAGTTATACTGTGCATTCGGTTTTACTGGCAACTACAACATAAATTTATAATATTGGAGGAATTAAATCTCTGAAAAAAATACTGATTTAATTAATGTTTAAAGGCATGAAATTATAAGTTAGTTGTTAAATATGATTTTGTAGTATTCAGTAATATACTTAACCAGTAGTTAAAAATAAGAAATTCTGAAATTGGTGGATTTTTATGTTTTATAAATAAAAATATCGATTTAATAATATTTTTAAATCGTAGTATTACAAATCGAACACTTAATTCAGACAAAATTTATTGTTAATACGATTTTACCAGAAATTAAAAAAATCTAAATTTGGTTGTTTTTTTGGTTTGTAAATTAAAAAAACTATTTAATTAATGTTTAAGACGTAGTACCAAAAAGAATGACTGTTTTTTATTTTCATGTATATATTATTTAAACCCTTTCATTGCCATATGTTTGGGTAGCTCAGTCAGCTAACGCACATGTCTACCAACCCAAGGTTTCTGCAGTTCGGACTCCTCCACTCCAAATGATTTTTCCAGCTCCATTAAAACACACATAATGATAGAGGTGAAAGCCAATACATGGCAAACAACACTATGTCCTTAAATTCAGGGTGGGAAAATAAATAAACACTAGCGCCATCTAGTGGTGAATATCGGAAAGAAAAATGGCTGCCTAAATTGGTACCATCTAGAGGTGACATTGGTGTTCTCTAGCAGTCGGCATCGAAACAAAATATCTGTGTACACTGGCGAAATTTAAAATAGGATAATCGAATTAAAAACGGCTACCCACAACAGCATCGCCCAGCAAAAGAAATTGGAAACAAAGCTGGTTGCCCGAAAAGGAAATGACAAACGAATATTTGCAATATGGTAGGTGTAGCGACCGGCAACAAGTTGACCCCAGTAGCACACTACAGTAGAAGACACAAAAATCGAAGGCCAAATTATAGAAGGTGGACGAAGATAAAATTAAAAGTGGCGGCCACCAGTGGCATGCTCTACTAAGCAAATTAGGATACAAAGATGGCCGACATAGATTAATTCCAAGATGGTCATCGCCCGACTGGAATGACAGAGCAGGAGGAAGCATGCACAGGGACCAGTGACATTGCCGAGCTAGTCCCTTGGTCCCCAACCAGCCGCCATACGCCAGAATCCCCTAATTAAGACTTCTGGCATGATAATATATTTTGATGATTTCTGTATACATACTACACTGTCCTGTTCCTGTACACACTTACATGCCTCTGCGATGGGACTTTTGGGTGATTAATTTTTTGCTAATGTGTGTGTTATTATTACATGAAATACTATTTCTAATAATGATAGTTATTTGTTGTACAATTTGGTTCTACAGTTCAGAGCATGTGCAGTTTTTCAAATTTATGTTTTGATCAGTCCCACATGCCACCTCCTTATTCTTGTGTACCAACTTTGGGGCATGAACGTGTATTACTACGACGTGCTCTAAAATGCATTAAAACTAGTGTATATTAAAATTGCGACCCTTGAGAATTTTGCGTTCTACAATTACCACTCTCCTTTTGCTTCCCCATTTGACAAGATTGAAATCAAATGACTCAAGAAAATTTCACCCACTCGTAGCTTTAGCAGCATTAACTTAATTTTAAAAAAATTGTGTTAAATTGGATGTTAACAACATACATTTTAAAATTCAATATGCCAATTTGGCAAGAAATATTATAATTGCATCATTAAAATGCACCTATCTGCTAGAATTATCATAATTTCTAAATACAGTCAGCCATCCCGAAAAATAGGCTGCCAATTTGAATCCTAAGGGAAATATACATGGCTCCACCCCCCACATTTGTTCCTTTAAGTTTCATATATAACAGCGCCTAGGGACAACCTATCCCTCAAAAGTGCAGTGACCTTTGATTTATCCTTGCGTACCACCTAGGCTATTCCTTACTCGTTCCTACTTTTCTGAGCACCTTGATCCGTCACTAATGACCTCACTGTTAACGAGACTCAAGACGTACATACCTGTCGTATCACCTCCAGCGGTAAACGACAATCATATGTTGGTCCCCAGATACGCCGTTAGTAGGAGATGTGTGCGTCTCTACCGTTAATTAGGGACTGAAGCACTCACGTGTGGCCCACCAAACTTTGATATGGCTCTCATCCATACCCAAATAAAAGCATTATACGTCGCCAAAGGCAATATGCTGCTAGTCCGCAGCATTCAATGCTGTTTTCGGCTGACACCACAGCAAACAACAACGGAGATTCTGAGATGTTAACGGTAGAACAAGATAAGGTCGTCGTGATCTCAGATTTGCCTATGTGTCTAGTAATATTCTGGTAAAGAAACCGTGCTCTAGCGACGTTGCCATTTGTTACTGGACGGTGGACAAATCATGCATCTTCTTAGAATACTTATAGTTCACATATCACTTCTGGCAAGTATTGTGGGTGATATATCACTGTTTGTATAGGCGTTCTCAACATGAAGAGTGGAGACAGTAGTCTCGTAAGACGTATATGCACGCGCCTTCACACGAACATTTTAATTGTTTGCATATCATACAGCAATTTGCATATTTGCCAGCTTTATCAGTTACCGAATGAATTTTACATGGAACGTAAATGAAAAATCTATCGCGTTGACTTATTCCTACATATCTGACTGAAATATAACAACGTTTTAACATGAAAGAAATAAGTAATAAATGGCGTCCGAATTAAATAGTCAAACATTTTATTACTATTGAGTTGAAATCTAGTATGTACGGAGCTGGCATTATATATATATATATATATATATATATATATATATATATATATAATATATATATAATGCCATATATATATATATGCCATATATGCCATATATATATGCCATATATATATATATATATTATATATATATATATATATATATAATTACATACATACATACATATCAGCAAAATTTTTCCAGCAACTACGCTACCGATGACATGGAAGTTTTTCAAGCAGTTACGCTTGAATAAATCCAGAGCTGTGATAGTGCTCTCTGTTTTATAGAGTTTGGAATAAAATATATTTAGGCACTATTTAATGTGCGTACACATGCCGTGTACATAAGTAGGTGCGACTTCTTTATTTACTTTCTGCCCTTATAATTCTTAAAATTAACAATAGTTAGTAATGCTTATGCATTTATGTCAAAACATTTTTTGACGTTACTTAGATTGTTTTTATGCAACTTAAGATTTTAAATAATCTTTGTGACATGAACATTGACTCCGAATGAGCTCATCGTTCGACGGATTCCGCGGTTCCAAGATCGTTAAATCCCGTTCTGCGGGAAACTGCAGTTGTGTCAATATTTGACTTCCTGTTTGACTAGCAACGTTTGGCAGTGGCATGTGTCTGTCAGTTGATTGTGAAGTGGTCGGTAATGGGGTGCCGTGGGATTGGCGGGAAGGGTCGAGGGGTGTAGCGGGATGGTTGCGGCGAGGAGTATGCCATGTTTAACATACACTAGAAAGGAAAGAAACGGAAGGCGATGGAAAATGTACACACTGTACGGGAAATATTTATTTTGCGAAGCAGCACTCACCAGCCAATATCATGTTCCCGAACACTAAGTGTATCTAGACTGCCCCGACATAGACACAAGTAGATAGGTTACGATGAGATTTTGTGAACATAGGCATTAGAAACTATTGTCACGACGCTTCTTCTACACATCTCTTGTATCACATAAACATACTTAGTTAAAGTATTATATTTTATAGATGATTAAGGGGCATGAAACAAGGTTGCGTTGGGTATTGCATAATATTATCTACATAAATATTTATGTTGCTTTGAGATAAATCTAAGCTTCGATAAATTTACCACTGGGAACTGCTTTCAGTCTGGAGAATGAGGAACTACACACTTCTTTTTCGTATGCAATATAAACAATATGATACCTGAAATTATTAAACTATACTCCTGTTGAAAGTGAGATTGATTTTGAATGCGTTCTAACAACTCTCTGGGAAGATAGCCTAGGTGTTAGGATTTTATTGAAACGACTCTTAAAAAAAATTAACTTATGGAAAAGTGAGTGAAATGCTAGTAATTTAGGCGAACTGACTTTAGTCAACACGGCATTTGTTTTTTATAGATAAACTAATTTTGCTATCCTATTATACACATATACCATTTGGTTTTTTTTTCTCGCACATAAATGGCACAACTTGTAAAATATTTTGAAAAACTAAAGTATATTTGTTATCCAAAGGGCATGAAGTAGCTATAAACATACCGAGATTCTTAACTAAAGGAAAATACAATTGTAATTATTTGCCAGGATAGAGCACTATAACGACTAGGAATAATCGTCTACCATTTTTGGCTATTCTGGCGTTTAGTACAGCGCGCAATCTATTAACACAGTTTTAAATCATTTGCGACTTTTCTAAGGTTTGTTTCAAACAAATGAACCGGATCACTAGTTTAGGTTTAAATGAACCTTTCCAGTTTTTATCTGGTTGGGAACTGTTGTTTAGAATTAAATTCTCCCTAATATTTATTGATAAAGAATGGGAAGTTCGCTACGAAAATTCGTCGTTATATGCGATCTATCGGAAAGAATCCATAAATGATATTGTCAAGCGACCTTGATCGACCATATCTATAATATTTCCTCTATGGTTTGCATATGTGATGGGACTTCTCCTAAAAAGTCATAGAAAAAAATTCCATTATTATTAGGTTGCATTCTGGATCATGATTTACATTGTCGGTTACGAATCATAAAATACTTATCACACTAATATGTTGATAACATTATGGCTGCAAAAATTCTATACGTAAAAAAACACATTTTATGCAAAACGACCTACGCGAATATACTTCTTAACGATTTCCTTCAATGTGTCCGTGAAAATTTTTTATAATCTGTTAGAATTCTTACTGTGCCATGTATTCACAAATACAAAATATAACTTTTTTATTTAAAAAAACCAAAGTTATTACTATAGAGTCATCGACACTCATGATCACCATATGTCTAGATACCAAGATTTCTATATGCATAAGGGAAATAAAGAAACACCAATAAAATATATAAACAATGCTGGTACAAAATTGTTGCAAAGGCTACACCAAAACGTACAATTTATGATCAGTACACAAAAAAAAATTATCTGAATTCCCTGTGATTAAATTCTTTAATTAGGTAAATAAATGTTCTTACCCATAGTTATAGATAAATAAAATTGTAAGTACTGGAGCTCTTAATCGTGTTAAATATACGTACATCAGTAGTAGTTGCAAGCCGGCCCTAATTCACTTTAGATTAATCGGATTATCGATTTGATATCAAATTATTGAAAAGGTTAACAAAAAGGGTTAAATTTTAATCCGATTTTAATCCAACCAAAAAATTCTTGATCCGATTAAAATGTTTCAATCAGATCAAAAATTGAAAGGGTAAAATTTATTGAAGGGGTAAATTTATAGAAAGGATTAAATTTATTGAAATTATTATTTTTGTTGTTGATTTTTACTTTAACTTCTTTCTTTCTTTCTTTTTGGGTGGGGGGAAGGTGTTGACAGTGTGATTCCTAGAGGCGACTGACCAGAGTAGTGGGTTGCAATGTCTTATATAGTTGTAGAGTTTAGTGCAAGAATGGGTTATGAATAATTGTTTCTATTTTTTTCTAATTTTGAGGTGTTTGGAGGGATGTTGGTGGAAGATAGGCAATTTCAGAGTGTTCTTCATATAAATAAATTTAATGCATCGAATTGCAAATTTCAAACAACTACGTGAATAATAAGTGCAATTACGAGAGTCTTAAATATAATGCGAATCTCGAGCTTAGGAATATAATTTACATAAGAGAGAATTTTAACTACGTGAATAACATCTGACGTCGACAAGTACAATCTCACTAAACGAAATCCAACCAGCCATTATGAATTTACACAAGGCAGAGTCTTTAAACGAGTTCTACGTATGAATGAATAACACGAGAGACAAGTATAACGAAATCCAGTTAGTCAGTATGAATAAATAACACGATTCAGCCTGGAGAATGATAACTTATGGCAAAAAAAATCTTAATACGATTTAAACCAAACAAATAGGGTGCATCTATTCTGATAAGTAAAATATATAATGATCTAAAATCTTACCCCAACTTGCATAGAGCATAATCCCACATCACTTTATATATATATATATATATATATATATATATATATATATATATATATATGGGGGAAAAACTTCCTCGAAGGGAAAATTATTTTCTAAAATAACGAGTGTACTACAGATTTCCATAAATAGAGCACACTCGTTAATGCAAACTGTATTTTCGTCTACCGAAATAGAAATCAATTACTTATCACAAACGCAGTATATCGATCCAAAAAAAAAAGTTATAACACAAAAATGTGTATTTTAGCGATAAAATATGTTTATATTAAATCACGCCTATCACTAGAGATGGTCTGCAGCTGCAGTAATCCCCGATCGTAAGCTCGTCGGCTGTCAAGTGTCTAAAGGTGCTGTGTTTATGAAGATGCTGACAAGTATCATGTCTGTCTCCCACAAGTGTTGATGAACGACTGAATATGGCGCCGACTTCCTACAGAGGTGTAGATCAGGTCCTGGCTGCGTGCACCCCTTTTCCTGTCCCCTTCAGACTATGTTTGCAGGACCCTGAGGTCAAGAAACCAGCTTACACCCCATTTACCCTCCCCGCCACTCGTCGGTGCACACTGCCCCGAGCTGCCTGCGATAGTCAAATGTTTTCAGTAATTTCTCAAGATGGCGTCATCTGATTAGTTGCATTCCGATCGGAGGAGACTTGTTTGCCACTCTGTAACACCCCAACCACCCACCCCTACCCTCCACACCTCATAACTGGCCTGACTTTAAGAAGCCTGACGCCCCTATGGCCACTACCACCCCTCGCCAGAGTGCGAGGTCCTTGGGGGTCAGTCACCCATCTGTCCTCAATTGTCATATTTCTCCAGTGATTAACGATGGCGACAACTTCCTACTTGCATGCACATCGGGAGCAGGCTGCTTGTAGCTGCCCTACCAGTTTTACGCATCCCGGTGTCAGCCCCAAGGAAGTTTTTTCGTATTTTGTCGTTAGTTGACATTTCTGCAGTACCTGTTCCCTGCTAGACTATTCAGTACATGTATTTTCTACTGTTGGCTCCCCTGCTTCAAGTCGCCGAGTCTCTGAATGCATACCCCTAGAGATTTGGAGTGACTTGCTGTCGTTTCAACCTTATGCAATAGGTTGACTATATGAGCAGTGAAAAAAAAACATATAAGTCCGTGAAATCAAGTTCATAATATAATGCCCACATTTAAAATAAAAAAAACCTTTAATGTATGTTTGAATCAAGCAAACTATGATGTGTAAAATCATACAGAAACACAAGACATATTTTATTCTCTCATTCAAACATAAATGTTTCATATAAGTGTTCACTAGTTAACAAAATATTTTTACTATCAATTCGACATATAGGAGAGAAAAATTATTGGACCAAGAATCCCGAGTCACGCGTGCGTTAGACTATGGTAAACAACAGACATCTTCTATAAAATCTGCCGATAATGTCTAACACAACATCCACAAATTGAGAAAAAAATAATTTTTAATGAGTAACCCACCCGGGGAGGCGAGCGAGCTAACCAATGTGTTCTCTTTCTTTATGGATAACCAAAAATTTTCCAATAGCAAAATGTATTTCATGTTACACAAAATATATATGTTTTAACAATTTCCAACATGAGTTTAACGAAACAGTATGAATAAATGCGGAAATCATGTTTTTCGGAGTTGGAAAATAGCGATTTCAATGTTATTCTTACTTTTTTACTAAAACTTCCATGATCTTGTAAATTCACTGGAAAATATACTGCAATTTTTCATATCTTGAGTTGAATTTTATTTTATTTAAAGCCTAGTTTAAATATATATATTATGTTTTTCTTCTTCTCCAGACATCATCATCATGTTGTATCTGGGACAGGAACTCTTGTAATTTGTGAGCTTGTATGTAAAATTATATATTTAAATCTTTGCTGGACTATGTTTGCTGGTGTCTGTTGGGCACAGTCGTAGATTGAAGGCAAGGAGGGGCAAAGGTCTTTGCTACCTGCTTCTGTGAAGGTATTCGTACTTTGATTCAATATATTCCCCTGGGGTGTCACAAAAGATGGTCTAGCAGCGTGCTGTGTTCTATTCCAACTTTAAACTTGAATAGCCTGAGCGGCTGAAGGTTCTCTCAAGATACTAACCTGTTGCCTCATTCCTTTGCAAACCTTCATTCATTCATTTAGCTATGTTCGATTTTCTCAATAATTCTTTGTAATTTTCCCTCAGCCCTTCATAGAATGGTAATTTTTTAATCAAGTTTTAATGTAAATTACTGTTTTTTTAAGGTAAGAAAATTAAATTTTCTTCTTCGTCAAAGGAAGCAAAAATTATCCCGATTTTTTTAAATATAAGTCATCAACTCACCATTACTGATAGATATCTTCAAATTTTTCTTCACTATTACTAAATCATTACTCATTATACATAAGATATTATAGAAAAAATTTAGTGAAATGAGATATTAAAAAAATTATGGGAAAATGGTAAAAGTCATATTTCAGTCACAATTTTTATACAGATATTAACAAAACAAATTTGCACATACTTTAAAAACAATGATCTTACAACTAAATTACAAAAACAAGTCATTTTACACAAAACAAGATATTTCATCAATAATATTATACAACAACCAACTTACAAACTAAAAGACAGTTAATCAATAACATTTTATCAATGACATTTACAAACATTTCATCATACATTTTTTTACATCTGGAACTTAGCACTGCATCTTCTGTTACTAAAACTACTATTGCTACTGCTACACTACTGTTACAAAAGTGTTTGTTATATATTATTACGATATTAAAAAATAATTACACAAAGAAAATCACAATTAAATATTTACAATATTTTCCCTAACAACACATTCGGAGGTATGTTCGTAAACATGAACAGATGGGCATTCATTTGTCACATCAGGTATTTCTCACTCATACACACCAAGTGACTAAGGCAAAACACTCACACGCACGCAGTTTCCACTGGGAATTTAATTTTCTTCTTTGACAAAGGGAAAGTGGATCGAAGATACCTGTATGAAGAGAGTTGATCCAGAACTTATGTAATGCCTTACAAGTAGGCAAACAGGAAGCAACAGCACTGATGATGATTCAACAGGTTTTGTAAATATTTGTAGTCTGTGTAGTCAGCTGCGATGATGATTGCAAATGGCTGCGATGACTGTGGAACAGCAGGTGCGTGCATGTCGGCAGATGGGAGTCCTTGCTGTTGTGTGGTGCTGGGAGGTCTATTAATTTATTATGGCATTGAAACTGTTATATGGAGGTAAAAAATATTGAGGTATTCAATAGTGCCCCCAAGGTAAGGTTGATATTCCATATGCCTCAATGTACCGCTTATCATCCATACCTGACAACAATACTTTTGTTACACATTTGGTGTGGACTTGATGAGCACGCAAACGGAACTGATATTGGGTCCCCATTATCCTTGTGCAATTTTCGAGGCAAGCTCGAAAATCCTCGTACCTGAGTGATTGCAACACATTGGGTTTTTCACCCTTCACCTTATGAATACATTGCTCATTCGCATCGACATATGCAAAATGCTTAGGACATAAACCCAAAAAGCATATGATTATGTGCCCAGCATATTCATCTTTCATCATCCTGGTACGGCCTTTGTTCCTGTGAGGCAATCCTCGCAGATTACCGAGTGCATAGTTCAGATGTATTAAACCACACCTTTAAATCTGGAATAATTACTTTATATGTCATCACAAGCAATAGAGTATACCAAGGAATAGGTGCCACAATACAAGAGTCCCAAAGCCAGCAGAAGAAATTTAGTACACATGTACTGATAGTGAAATTCATAGAGTATTAATTTTGAAAGGTTGAGAATGGCAACACCACTGTACAAAGGTTTGTTGGACACAACAGAGCTTTGTGAAATCTTGATGAGGACTAAGTTTTCATATATAATATGATGTGCCTGGAATGTCAGATGTCCTATAAACTCTGCAGCCCCATTGATAGTGTCATACCTAGAAACGACTCTGATGTCCCTTCCCAGTGGATATTCAACAAGGTTTTTCCATTAATGGAATTATTCATCAACTTGAAAAATGATTTTTAGAATTCGTTAACAGCTTGTACATGTTTCTCAATGTTAAAGTTGATCTACGGAGCCATACATGACTTCTGCTCAAAGCACAAAACACGATGAACAGATTCAAGTTGGGCAGCATACATCAAGTACTGCCTCAGTGTTTCCCAGTGTGTTTCTTGAGCAGAACGAGTGTTAAAAGAAGTTTATCATATGAGCCGTTTGGGGGTACGCCATTTTCTGGGACCAAATGCAGATCAGATAGTTTATCATGAGACTCCTCTGGAAATAACAGATCAATTTCCACAAAAAAAATATAGTGTCACCATCATTCTCATTGTTTACAAAAGCTCATGAAAAGAACACGTCAGCCTCAACCTACTCGAAATTACCAACGAGAAGCTTGGACCGCATTCTATGACTGTACAGCCCATTGATGTCGAAACAGCATATATATTTCGATGGGACAGTGGGGACATAGTCTTCACCTTTGTAAATATTATTGGCTTCCACATGTCTTTTTTAAACCTGAGTAATGCCTCCCCTAACCCCATGTTCTACTAAAACCTACATGTTAGGATCAATCAACAGCTCTAGCTGCGTGCGTGGCACTGACAATAAAGCATCCCATGAAAGAGACGGAGCTGTGACGTACATGGTGGGCTCAAGACCGTAATGAGCCAAACATATGGTCTTGAAATTCTCAAAAACATATGCCAGCACACAAGTGTCCACACGAAGTAATAAATGGTATACTGCAGCGAGTTTATAGAGTTGAACGCATCCCATGCAGCTTGGGCATGAGTATAATCCCCATCGCTAATGCCTTCACCTCTCTCAACATTATGAAATTCGTCCCTTGGTGGAAGCGACTTGCACATCAGACTATCTGGTGACTTAACAAAGTGATAAGGAAAATCTCCCTTCTGTTTTGCCAATTCGAACTGGGTGTTGTCTGGAAACATCGAGCAAGTGATACTCAATTGTGCAGGTAGTAAATTGCCTGCCAAAGTTTCCAGAGAGGTGCTCATGAATTGGAATGAATCTACAAATCTTAACTTGAAATATTGCACCTTTCCATTGCAATCTGTCCCATTGGGAATCTGTTTTGTGATACATATGTATTTTTCAAAGGGTCATTCCAATCACTTGAATTTTCGCATGGATTTTCAATTACCATGGTTCATTGTGTGATGTTCAGCCAAGGGTTTTATAAGAAAGTGAGCATCGTAATTCTGCAGGTTATGGAAAATAGCGACAAGGTGCCTTTTGGGCAGTCTGAAATTCAAGTTGCACTTATTATGTGTGCTGCCTCTGATTTCGCTCATCAGATGGTTATGGTCGACCACAATGTCATCTGTACCGGGCAATTCTTTACAAATGTGACCACTTTCCAGAGCTGCCAACCTAGCTTCATCAGCAGGGGTTTTTGGCTTCATCAGAACAATGATGATGTAAATTCCTGCAACCCACTTTGTAAGTTCAGATATATTTTTACATACAGTCAGCACCCACAAACTCGAAATACTGAGAAAACTTGGATTGTATGAACGAACCAACAAAATGCTACAAGCATATGGAACATGTTGGTTGATGGTAGTTGTATTACTAGTTTCATCATTAAGCAAGCAAGTGGGCATTGGTTTTCAGACAACTTTCTACGTCCCAATAGGCGACGAAACCCAATCTCTGCTGTTTGATGTAATCTTCAAATTCCAAGTATTTTTGTTCCCAGTGGGGAAAGTACTGCGAAGAGCTTGCTGTTGCTGGCAAAGAATACTGTGACTTGCGAGTCTCTCCTCACTAACAAAGTATTAGAGACATGCTCGCAAACATGTCTTTTATGTTGTTTCATACTCAGATGACTACCAACCAGCTTTGACAAATTTATAACACAGACAAAATGCAAATGAGCGGTATTTACACTCCCGCGAATCGCCGAAATATTTACGTGTTTGTCATGGCATACAGGAGAAATATGCATGGGTACTGCAACCCCACCCTTTTCGCAAGTGTCGTCCATTATATTGCTATCTTTGTCTACCACACAGTAGACATTGATAGCAATATAATTGTTCTCCTCAAGCTTACGAATATCCTGCATTACTACAGGTGTCGACAGACATTCAATATTCAAAACCTGGTGTAGTTTCGGATATGAAGTAGTTCTGTGGGCATATTGTGTAGCAGGAAACAAAGATGCTACAATGGCTTAGTGGAAACACATTCCCTCCAGGCAATCTACAGCGACACAAGTTTTCCTGTATAAATAAACTTGGGCAGTTTAGAGTGTGCAGCAGCGATGGCCGATATTGACCCACATGGAAGTCCATATACATCAACATTTGCTGACTCCAGCCAGAACCACGTGCACTAAACTCCTCAAGTCTGTTTGTGAGGTAAGGAACGATATCCTCATCATACATTAAACCCACATCGGATGAATGGCAGGCAGGAAGTGCTTTGCTTTGAAAATAAAAAGGTCTCTGTAGCACCATCATCTGCCGTGAGGGATTTCAATTACTTACCCGATATAGAAATCGATAATTTAACTGGCTAGGATGATGCCTTTAATAAGCTTAATAAAGGGACTTTAGACCTCTGAAAGAAAAAATAATCAGTGTCAGACTTTAATTGATCATTACATAGTCACGTGTAATTTAGCCAATAGCTGGTACGTCAGATCTGGCAAAGTTTCCACTGAGGCTTGAGAATCGGAAAAGGAATTATTATCTGGCTCCCTCGGCGAAATATCTCTAATTGACTCGAAAGTCGGTTATGAAATGGTTGGAGCACTTTCCGAAACACAAGAATCTTCTGAGTCTGACAGAAATATGTTGTTCTAAAGATCAACATTCTCATGTTTGGGGGAAGCAGACATATTTTGACATTTGGTTGTGACAATTTCTCCGTAAGCAAATCCATGCTTGAATCGCTTAAGTAGACATCGCCCTCCAATAGATTAACTCATGTACGCTTAGGCGAAGGGACACTGTCTCGAGAGCTTGTTTGTCTTTCCAAATGCAATTCCGAATCGGAATCGCTTACATAATGATCTTCAAGCAATATGTCAATACAGGATAGCTTATGCTCACCCATTTTCACCTAACTAAAAGCACCATAATAAATATACTAAAGTGACCCCTCGTTCTGAAAAAAAATAAAACACGTTTAATAACACACACATAGACAATATAACTTTATAATTGACATCCTAGATAAATGTTTTTTCTTAATTTAAGAAATGTTTGTGTTTGTTCGGAAAATACAGAAATGAGAGCTCTGACTTAAAATGTAGCGAAGCCCGAATACTTTTACAGAGGCAGGTATCTAGCATGCAAGCAGAAACACAATAAATGGGCCAAGGTCTCGCCTGCACGATGGGGCACGTGCACGGTGAGGGGAAACAAGGCTATAAGAGCCATGCCGGGCCAGAGTTTTAGAACATGGGGGTGGGAGATGTCCATAACCTGAAGCGAGTGAAAGAATGGAAACTCTAGTATACTAAGGTGCCACTAGTGCCCACATGTGCCACCTTACTGTCGCTCTACCTCGCCTGTGCTAAGCTGACAACCCGTGCCCTATCCCTTTCCCTTAAAACGAGTAATCGTGTAGACCCTGCAGGCATCTCTGCATTGTAGTGAGGGAGGAGAAAGGGAGAAACTTGGCACTTCCTCTCCAACCCCACCTGACCACTTCCCATTCTCCCCCGCTGATGCACAAAGCCTGTGGGAGCGCATGCACTGCAAACACCCGGTCTCCAGTAATGAATTGACAGTATCCCGGGACCTTCCTCGCCTATTTTTTCCAGCGTAAATCTTTTGCATTTTGTAAAAAGCAAGCAGAATGTGTTCATGATATTGCATTTTAGTTTAAGCCCACTTTAAAAGTTATTTTTCTCAGAGAAAAACTTCACATTAAATTTTTTTTTAAATCTTACTCTGTAAAATTTCTACACCATGAAAAATTACGTCCTAGGGCACACTGTCAACAACTTTGAAGTAGTGGTGCACCATCAAAAACTTTTATGGATTTCATAAATTTTTCGAAAATAAGTTTAATAACGAAAGTTTTAGCAAGGGGAATTAATGTGTTACACTCAAAGCATTTAATTGAATTTTCTAAAATATAAACATATTTTTACACTGTAAAATAAACATTCTTAAAATAATGATTTTAATTCAAACATTTTATGCTATAAAACTAAACATGCAATACTTAAAGCAAACCTACATACACATTTAATACTCTTACAGATATACAATAATGTATTTTTAAAAGGAAAATATAATGGAAAAAAAACTTGAAAAGTCTCTCTCTGCCTTTCTCTTTCTCTCTATCGCTCTCTCTCTCTCTCGCTCTCTCTCTCTCTCTCTCTCTCTCTCTCTCTCTCTCTGAAAAGGAAATGTCTAAAAATTAACTTAATTACCACCCCCCCCCTCCGCAATCCCATACACTTCAAAACATTTAATTAGTTAGAAATACTAAAGGCTCATATATTCGTCATCATACATCCTTCTCCAGTCAACTCATACTGAACAAGCTTGGAAGCTGAGGTTATGCACCTTCTGAATACACGAGGAGTATCCAGCTTAGTTCTTCCCTTGTTTTAGGTGTTCCATAGTTCATGCTTTATACACACCACATCCCTCCCTTAAAAATTTCTTATAACTATGTAAAACTAACTAAAATTTACATGAATTTTCCCCCACATTCACACTCACAGTCATACAACTACCTAACCAAAATTTCTCAGAGTACTTGGTCATGCATCTAGATGATTTTTCACATATTTTTGCGAATATTTAAATAGTGAAGAGAGACTGTAGGTGTGTGTTATTGACACAAACCCTATTCCATATAGAGTAAGTATTCTTCTACTGTTGGTAAACCTCTCCTCTCAGCTATGCTAAATAAATTATAATGTATATGAAAAAATTACAGCTGGAATTAAATTTACATGACATTTCCCTTACACTCACAGTTATACAACTACCTAACCAAAATTTCTCAGAGTACTTGGCCTTATATTCTAGATGGTTTTCACATACTTTTGCGAAAACAGTGAAGAGAGGCTGTAGGTGTATGTTATGACACGAGCCCTGTTCCATATAGTGCAAGTACATGAAATATTAGATTTGGAATTAAATTTACATGACGTTTCCCCTTCACTAGCACTATCAGTCATACCCATTACTATGCAAAACCCATCCTTAAACATCTGCCCTTAAACAGCGCTAAACACCCTTAAAATCTTAAGAATTTCATTTGATTTTAAAGAAATTGAATTGATTTTAAAGAAAAATCATTCATATCTAACGATTTTCAAAGAAAAATCATTCGGTCATAAAGTTTTTAAAAGAAATTTAATTGATTTTAAAGAAAAATCATTCTGGCCTAAATATTTTTAAGGAAAAATCATTCAGTTGTAACAATTTTTTTAAAGAAATTTAATTGTTTCTAAAGAAAATTCATTCAAGTCTGACGATTTTTAAGAAATTAAATTGATTTGAAAGAAAAATCATTCAGTCATAACAATTTTTAAAGAAATTTAATTGATTTTAATGACAAATCATTCAAGTCTAACGATTTTTTAAGGAAATTTCATTGATTTAAATGATTTTAAAATAAATTCATTCGGGTCTAACGATTTAAAAAAATAATTTGGTCGTAACAATTTTGTTAAAAGTTTAACAAAATTCATTAAATATTTTACATTTTCAAAGACCAATAATTCAAAATGATATCGATTTATCACATAACAATTTACTCAAAGTTTAAAGAAAACACGAAATTTTTTTAACAAAATACCGAAAACCCCAACTTTTTATATTTAAAATTATTCATTTACTTAAACTCTTGTAGCGAAAATGTTGGTTGATGAATGAGACCCGAACCCAGGTCAAGCTGTATGAGCGCTACTCCACTCCGCTAGGTGAGAATCGTCGCAGGCGGGCGGGCGTTCACAATCCCCTCGGGAGCTCCATGCGAGCCTACCCCGACAGGCAGGCGAAAGTCCTAGGGGTTTGCTCCAGGAGACGTGTGGCCGACCGAAATCCCGAGAAAGCAGGTAACTTGTCCGGCTGGCAAGGAGGGTTGTTTTCACCGTCGCGGCAGAAGGGATGAGCAGGCAAGCGGGTCCCTTGACCATCATATCAGGTCCCGGTAGTTGCATGGGGACGGGCGACCGGTGCCCTTGACCTAGCACTGTGGACCGGTTCACAATTGAGACAATACACCCGCGCACTGGAGGGGAGGTGTTACCTCCATGGAGTCACAGGAGCAAATGAGCTCCAGTGGGTGGGAGGTGCTAGTTTTACCCTCACCAGCCTCCCTTGTCGCATAAATTAAAATGAATGCTATTTGCCTGAAATGGATATCAAATAGACGATTAATACGTTTTAAGACAATTTAACACATTTTAAAGCAATTTTAACGCATTAAAAATAATTTTTCGAGATATTTTTTTTTTAAATTTATTGTGTAAAAATTGTATTTTAGCCTTTATATCAGAATTTAACGCGTATTTATCCGTTTTAAAGCCAATCGGTTTATATTGTGTTCTTATTTAAAGATTTTTTTACATAAACAATTGTCATTACAATACGAACTTTTTGCATTACCAGGTAAAGTCAGTTAAATGCTATGATTCAAAATTTTTTTTATGTGTGCGAACGAATTCCTGTTTTTATTATTATTTATTTGTAATTTTAATTGATTAATCCTTTTAGTTAATATGGTTACTGACTTAAAAATTAGCTATTATCATACAATACCTAGTCTGAAATCGAACCCAGAATATATATATCTACCCCACACTGAAAATGAGAAACTAGATTACATTCGTACATGCTCTAAGCGGGACTCGAACCCAGCTTATATCAATCATGTCTTAGCCGGGATTTGAACCTGTAAACTCTACATTAGAATTTACCATGGCTTACCCGGGATTCGAACCCAGTGCCTCCTTGTCTAATCTGATAAACTCTACGGAGGTAGGCTACATTTAACAACTTATTTTATGTATTTTATTTTTTTTCCAGCAGACAATTTTTTCCTAATTAAATATATCTTTATTTGATTATATTTTTTGGCGAAGTAATAGTCTGTTTATCTGATTTTTCTTTACAGGACTCTTTCTTTTTAATGCAACATACTTTTAATATAAATTAAGAATATAATGTATACTCTCTCTTTCTATTTCTCTCTATCATTCTCTCTTATATTTCTCTCTCTCTACTCACTTATATTTCTCTCTCTTACTCACTTCTCTACTCTCTCTCCCTCCCTCTAACTCTTTCCCCTCTCTCTTTCCTCTCTCTTCTCTTTTTGCCATCTTTTCTCTCTTAGAAAATATTTTTCTTACTTAACATATAAATTTTTAAATAGAAAAGGACAAATAAATTTTAAGAAACATTTTCATTTTTAAACATAATTTATTGACAAAATTACGAAACTGCAAGCTGATCCAAAAAATTGTTTAACACTGAAGCAGCATTAACCATGCTCAAAAATATATAAAATATACACATACTTTTCAACACAATCAAGTACAAGATATTCCAAAACACTGCCAAGTAGAATTTCTCCAAACATTTTCATGCTAACAAACACAAGTGAATTCACAATATATTTACAACATTTGTTAAAATTAGCAAATACAACATGTTACACAAATTATTTAAAAAATACAGGTAGATCCAAAACTTTATGTACAACAATTACACCTTGCTCCGAAACAACTACAGGTAACACAAAACATTTTAACACTATCAAATACAACATTTTTCTTTAAAAACAAATATTTATTATAAACTGTTAGCAACTTCTGTGAACAAACTTTTCATGCATTTTCTTAAAATGGGATCCAGATCACCTTCTTGACCCCTGCTTTCAAGGAGAGAGCGTTTCTTATGCCCTTATTTTAATCTGTCTACACTAACATCTTTTCAAGTAAGGGCGATGTCAAACAATGCTTTCAGCCAAATCAAGATAGAATTCAACATAATGAGTAGTAACATCTTCAATACTAGATGGAAGCAGTGTGTTTGCAGTCATATGAAACACTGGACGTTTCTTATTGTCACCCACTGAATAGTTCGTTGCTTTTTCGTCTCCAAGGAAAGTAATTACTTAAAAAATAAAAATATAACACAGGTTTCCATTAAATTCTCACAAAATTCCCTCCCTGCACCATAGGGCATAAGCTACATTAGACTTCCTCGTTTGACACTGACATAATGATTTGCAGGATGAAAATACATCATTTTGCTATAGACATTCAACACTCGACTTAGATGATTTAGCAAGGAACAATGTATAATATTTAAAAATTGAATAAATTAGTTTTTCTCTAAATTTGCATAATTGAAACGTGTTTTAGAGCTAAATTTTATTTTTGACTAATTTTATTGCTTTATGTACGTAACATTTTGATGAATCACACCCAGTATGAGGCGTGTAATCAAACTTGCCTTTGCTATAATATATAATGTATGAAGATTATTATCACATTCTTCGAAATACTGATAAGGCAAAATTGTGTATTATAAACAAATGTTTCAAACATTTTTGTCTTACAATCGAATTTAACAATGCATTTCGCCCGTACATTATGCTAACAATTACTACTCATGAGTCCTTACTGGTTTACAAGACCATTCAGAACTGTTACAGTTAAATTTAATAGCATCATAAGTATTTGGGTTTACTACTGCTGACAAAGTTTGAGAGAAATACTTACATTTGAAATAATGTCTGACCTCTTAACATTTCTTTACAACAAAATGAATGTAATAAGATGTAAGTTACAGAATGCAAACATTTAGTAAAAAAATGTATACTTGTATTTCATTGGACACAACGGGAAACATTGGGATCATTATTCTGAATTAGCGACTTCACACACACACAAATTATACATCGATGGAAAAACTAATCCTCTATGTTCGAAAATAAATTGGGGTGTCCCGTCGCATGTCTCCTTCCAACAACTGTGATTCCTTGGTGAGGTCTGGTGAGCTGGTAGTCGATTACTCCATATTCCCATTCCTCTTCTATTTCCTCGCTAAGACTGGCAATCATCAAATCTTCTAAGGTTGATGGCAAGTCACTATCGGGGCGAAGATATCTCACAGTACAATCATTGCATGCTATTCCTTCACCAAAGTGAATGCCGAGACTGTTGTCGAAAATGTAGCACCATGTTCTATATCGTTACAGACATGAACTTGTAGAAAACTCATAGGTTTAAAGAACACTCTTCGTATCCAATTGTAGGACCTCGTATATCTGTAGGCTTGAATATCCTAGCCATGACTGACGATTTTATACTAGGCACACTCCTTTAATATAGTTTCTTGGTCACCACTGCAGGAGTATCTGTATAATAGTATTTGCTTGTTGTTGCATTTTCTGTCCAAACTGTAGTAAGAGAACAGCAACTACACTCCTTCTGCATAAGTATTTGATTTTCTTGCTAGGAATTTTGCATTTGGTGATGTATCTACAGTGAGCTTCGAAATTCAAGTTTACCTTCGTTACAAGGTAGCTTACTGTCACGTAAATTATATAAAGGACAATAGTTCGCCTATAACATATGTCGAAACTATAAAAGTTTATATTGGACTAATTAACGAGAAACGCCAATGTTCATCTCGTTGCGCTCTGTATCTGTAGTGGACTATTTTCTCAATTGAAACCACACTCACCTGATCCTGGAGTAACACTAGCATACAGAAGTGTGTATCGAACTCTCCATCGTCTAACTCCTTGTACTTCTCCTCTTTACCCTACCAGATGTTCTTCCGTTAAAATTAGTTCTTCAACGATAATTTCTTAGATAAATTTACAGACACAAACAATAGCGTTTCCATACCTCACAGTCCCACATTCCGCATTGGGCTCTAAAAATCTGCTGCTGCCTTGTATTTGCATAAAGGTGTTCCTTATTACTAAATGTTTTCAGTCCATAAGGATTGCGGTGGTGTCGTAAATTCTCTATTCAATTTTATTTGATTTGTGAAATCCTGGTTATTTGGTTAATTTCTGCACTACGATTTTTAAAACATAGGTCCAAAAAACAGGGCAGTTATGTGTCGGGCTTCATATTAAAAAAAGCACAGTCTTCTTCATCACACACACACTGTTCTTATAAGTCTTTCTCCGATACTTTTTCCGAAATTTCAATATTCATTTCCGTTACACATGCTGTGTTTGAAAGTATATGTTGCCTAGAGACGGAACCATATTTTCTTGCAGTCCTCCAAAAAATAGTGAGTAGTCTTCCCCAGGGCCAAATTTCTACAATTTTTTTTCAAATCTTACATTACATGGAACAAACCATTTTTGAAAAATTAATAACTCTTAACATAGGTAGGATGTTGGTACAAATATTCTCTTAAAGCTTCGCTTTTACATTGGGAAGAATGTTTTTTGCCTCACAGAGATGAGTATTATAGTGTTTGACAATTGAATTAATACTCGACAAGTCTGAGTATCTCTTATATTTATTACTTCTGCATTTGTTAAAGTTTTTTAAAATTTATTTGTCTTGTTTGAAGCACTACATGGGATAGTCTTCGAGTAATGCATCATTTACATATTGAAAACGTTTTTCGTAAACTTATATCACCAGTCCCATTTCAGGTTATGTATCTCGAAAGTCTGTTCCCAAAACATCATTTTAACTTCAGGTTTTATACTTACCAAGGTCTGGGAAGTTTAAAGCATAGTACTTTTAGAGTCATTAGCATCGTTGCATAAAAATAGTAAGGTCCTAATTCAAAGGAGTTTCTTGGAGTTTTGAAACCCTGAGAACCGAAGTCCTCATATAAAATTTTATAAGATGACAGTGCTCACCTCAGAATCTATTTCATCAACTCTGGAATCGCCCATTACTATATCTGGAATAATTCTAGCTTTCAAGTAGCTGTTCCAGCCTGCCGACATACAATCCCTCCGCATATGTTGTAAGTTCTCATCATTAGCAAAGGCAGGCATGCCATAAGGACAGTCTTGCAAGTAAATAGGATACTATATCATCATCGGCTTTTAAATGTTCACAGGAACAATACAATAATTTTATTTTGTTGGCCCCAAAAGAAATTATGAATTTTTCGCAACACTTGCAGTTGGGAATACTCTAGACTTAATAAGGTTTTAGCCTTCCCATAAGCATTGAACATTTCAACACATTCGGACGCTAATTGTCACAACAGTGATCTTGATGATTTACTGATGCAAAGATGAAATCCTTGTAGATTTGCATTGATGATATCTAGATGAAGTGAAGTTGTTAGTAGACACTTGACTGATATGTGAAACGAGTTGAGTAGCTATGTAGTAGAGTCTGAGCTGGGACGCTGGTTGTGTTGGATTGGCCCTGTGTCGTTCCCTTTATCAACACTTTCACTTGATGTCGATGCTTCCCAGAAGCCTGTAGAAGATGCCTAATGTATTATCTATGTCTACTCCAATGCACATGCACACAAGTGACCTTGGCAGATGCCGAGTTAAGACTGAGAAAAAATTAATTTATCCCTCCTTAGATACTGTAAGGATTCAAAATGGCCACCATTTTCACATGAATTTACAATAATTTGGAACTTTTAGTAAAAAGTAAGATTACATTGAAATCGCTATTTTTCAACTCCAAAAAATGTGATTCCGCCTGTATTTGTACTGCTTCATTAAACTCACATCGGGAGTTGTTAAAATATATACATTTTATGTTACATGGAATAAATTTTGTTGTTGGAAAGTTTTTGGATCGCCTTAAAGAAATGGACCACATTGGTTAGCATGCTTGCCTCCCCAGGCGGGTTACAACTTAAAAATATTTTTTTTGCAATGTGTGGATGTTGTGATAGATGTTGGTCGGCGGTTTTATAGGACATGTCTCTCATTTCCTCTAGTCTCGCGCACGCGAGACTCGGCGCTTCATGCATTTCTTCACCCTCATCGGCTCTCAAGACATCAATGTTAAGAGCCACCTAAATATCTCGCAATATTATTTTTATCTCCTATACGTTGAATTGATAATAATCATTTCTAAAAAACGAGTGAATACTTGTAGAAAACATTTATTAACTAGTGAATATTTGTAGAAAATATTTCTTGTTTAACGAGTGAGTAAAATGTCGCTTGCATTTCTGTGTGATTTTATATATCATATTTTGTTTGATTCAAAAATACATTTGTTGTTGTTGAATTTTAAATCTGGAGATTATATTGGGAACTTGATTTCAGGAGCTTGTAAAAATTTTTTCACTGCTCATATAGTCAACCTGTTGCATAAGTTTGAAACGACATCAAATTAGGCCAAATATCTTGGGGTGCGCATTCAGAGGCTCGGCGAAGCGAATCAGGGAGCCAATAGTAGACAAAAATATGTTCTGAATAGTCTAGTCAGAAGGGCATGTTGTCTGGAAACAGGTACTGCAGGGATGCAAGCTCGCAAAAAAATAGGAAAATACCTCGTCTGGGCTGACACTGGGGTACGTAAAACTGGTTTTTGCGAACTCCAGGCTGGATCGATACTGAAGGTCTTCAGAAAAAGTCACCTTCGGGAGTAGGGGTGGTAGGGTACACATTCCTCTGGACAAGCACCAGTTCTGAGGGATGTAGGTGGGATGGGGTGGCTGACAGTGTGGTGTTGGGTCGGTTCTGGCAGAAAGGGGTGGAGGGTAAGGCACCACGAGCAACCTGTTCCCAATGTGCATGCAAGTAGGAAGTTGTCGCCATCGTTAATCACTGGAGAAATATGACAATTGAGGACAGATGGGTGACTGACCCCCAAGGACCTCGCACTCTGGCGAGGGGTGGTAGTGGCCATAGGGGCGTCTGGCTTCTTAAAGTCAGGCCAGTTATGAGGTGTGGAGGTAGGGGTGGGTGGTTGGGGTGTGACAGGGTGGCAGGCAGGTCTCCTCCGATCGGAATACAACTAATCAGATGACGCCATCTTGAGAAATTACTGAAAACATTTGACTATCGCAGGCAGCTCGGGGCAGTGTGCACCGACGAGTGGCGGGGAGGGTAAATGGGGTGTAAGCTGGTTTCTTGACCTCAGGGTCCTGCAAACATAGTCTGAAGGGGACAGGAAAAGGGGTGCACGCAGCCAGGACCTGATCTACACCTCTGTAGGAAGTCGGCGCCATATTCAGTCGTTCATCAACACTTGTGGGAGACAGACATGATACTTGTCAGCATCTTCATAAACACAGCACCTTTAGACACTTGACAGCCGACGAGCTTACGATCGGGGATTACTGCAGCTGAAGACCATCTCTAGTGATAGGCGTGATTTAATATAAACATATTTTATCGCTAAAATACACATTTTTGTGTTATAACTTTTTTTTTTGGATCGATATACTGCGTTTGTGATAAGTAATTGATTTCTATTTCGGTAGACGAAAAACGAAAATACAGTTTGCATTAACGAGTGTGCTCTATTTATGGAAATCTGTAGTTCACCCGTTATTTCAGAAAATAATTTTCCCTTCGTGAAGTTTTTCCCCCATATATATATATATATATATATATATATAAAGTGATGTGGGATTATGCTCTATGCAAGTTGGGGTAAGATTTTATATCATTATATATTTTACTTATCAGAATAGATGCACCCTATTTGTTTGGTTTAAATCGTATTCAGATTTTTTTTGCCATAAGATATCATTCTCCAGGCTGAATCGTGTTATTTATTCTTACTGACTAACTGGATTGCGTTATAATTGTCTCTCGTGTTATTAATTCATATACAGAAGTCGTTTAAAGAGACTGCCTTGTGTAATTTCATACTGGCTAGTTGGATTGGTTTTAGTGAGTTTGCACTTGTCGTTGTTAGATGTAATTCACGTAGTTAAAATTCTCTTTCGTGTAAATTATATTTCTAAGCTCGAAACTCGCGCTTTTTTTTACGAGTCACATCATGTTTAAGACTCACGTAATTGCACTTATTATTCACGTAGTTGTTTGAACTTTGAAATTCGACGCATATGATTTATTTATACGCAGAACACCCTGAATTTCTCTAATATTTTATTGCATTCCGAAAACAGATTGTTTAACACATTAATCTCGTATTTCAGAGTCGCCTATCTGCCACCACCATCTACGAGCAATATCCCCCCAAAAGAAGCAAAAAACTTATACTATGGCCACTCTTAGAAATCGTTCAAATACTCTGAATTTCTCTTGTGTGTTAAATATTTTCATTAAAATCGCATATCTACCACCAACATCCCTCCAAACACATCAAAATTAGAAAAATATTAAAAAAATAGCCTTAGCCCACTCTTGCACTAAACTCTGCACCTATATAATACATTGTAAATCACCACTCTTGTCAGTCACCTCCAGTACACCACACCATCAAATCGTAGAGAGCTCATGCTACCCCCTTCCAAAAAGTAAGAATTAAAGAAGTACATTAAAAAACTCAAGGAAATATAAATAACCCTTTCACTAAATTTAACCCATTCAATAAATTAACCCTTTCAATTTTTGATCGGATTAAGAAATGTTTAATCGGATAAAGATCACATTAAGAATTTTTTGATCAGACTGAAATCGGATTAAAATTGAACCCTTTTTGATTAATCCTGTTTTGATTAACACTTTCAGTTAATTTGATATCACATCGATAATACGATTAATTAAAAGTGTTATATTTTTATTAATTATCAGACTGTTATAATTTGTTCAAATGTGATTGGTTTCACAATAGCTTATAATAAGCCTTACAATTTTAATAACATATTGTGTGTATTTGTGCCGTACCCCTCGTGTGGGTACTGTTTGCATTGTAATTATCTGTATTAATTGTTTTGTTTTGCCTAACTCTATATGATGTAACATAACACTACAATATCATTAAATTATATGTGTGTGTGTGCGAGCGCGTGCCCAAAAGCGGAAACCAAATAAATAAATCAACACAGCCAATCTCATGTTCTTAACGACAGATTTCATAATTATTTTAGTCATAGAGCGCCTCTAAAATTGTCGAACTAGTACGATTTAAGTTGTATATGAGAGGAGAAAGAACATTCTATGTAATATTGCAAGATATTTTGCTAGAATGTATTTTTTAAATGTTTTAAATATATAACTATAATACATTAGGAATAAAAATTAAAGCACACTTCCTTTCTGGTAGCGTTACAAAACATATTTGACAAAAGAATTCGTATCAGTGAAGACCATGATAACCTCTCTGTTTATATGTAATAAAATATTACCAACAACGTTAAAAGAATAATTTTAATAACGGATTTTATGGACATTTACTTCAATTATAAAAATAATAACTTTAGGTGTTGAACTTGATGAATTATTTACAAAATGGTTTAAACTTTGGTATTATTTTTATAACACACAATTTGATTTATTATTATCACGATCTGGCATGAATTTTATTTTACAAAGTGTAGGTATTTCCTAAAGTATCTAAAATGGCAAATACGCTTAAGGTCTGATTAAAGATTGACTCATATTAATTGTTTTTTAACATAAAGAAAATAAATCCTAACAAAATATATTTTTAATTGTTACAAAATATATGCTTTCTTCTTTCATATGCAACATAAATAGTATTTTTCTGACAATTGTGGTAGTGGCAGTAATACTTGATATGAATTCTGCGTGTTGTACAGTCTGGTGCACTGCAAGCCACGCTACTCCTCCCTTGAAGGCTTAGGGAATAAATGTCCCTTGAGACACCTTACTCATTTCAGTATACAATTGACGTTCAAAAATAATATATATATATATATATATATATATATATATATATATATATATATATATATATATATATATATATATATATATATATATATATATATATATATATATATATATATTCTAAAATCGACAACACGAGTTTTGAGTTTTCAATCTTCAGTCTTTACTGCCACTCGCTTAACCATATTAGCTACCACACAAATATGGATTTAGCGCATACCACGCAGTATTAAATACAACTGCGGCCACTGTCTCGTTTTCCAGAGTTTAAGCATTGTTAATAATATTTAAATACTACTAATCTATGCAATTGTAGCTTCAGCTTTAATACCGCATGCATCTTTATTCACAAAACCTATAATTAGATGGTTACTACTTATTACGTCAACTGTTCGAAAAGGAAATTTAATCGGCTGAAAACGCGCAGATGTACTGTTCGCATAGTTTGGCGCAGAACAATCCACCACCGTGACCAAAAATGGCAGACGATTATACCCAGTCGTCTTTAAATTGCCATATGGAAGATGGCTGAGTAAGATCTCATAGAGAAGATTTTGTATGTTGAAAAAGATGAATGTTAAGTGGTGTTTTCAATAATGAATATACAATCAAATTTCATATAAGAATATTTTTGTGTTATTTAATATGAGTAAACCGGATTAAACTAAATATGTTAGCTTGTTCTCAAACAATATTATTTTTGTTTTTGATGTAACAACAGCAGCACATTAATTACCATAAATTATATCAACAATTAATTATTTTTTACTTCAAAAGGATTATACAATTTAGGATGGCAGTCTGATTCACCAAATCGCCAGTCCTGTATATAGTATGCCAGTCCTATCAAACTGAGACAATCTTTATACTATTCGGCTTGCTTTGACAGCTAGCTGTTATAAGTATATAGCATTATTTTAACACTTTTAATTTTAAGTGTGAAAACCTTTGCACAATTGTACATGAACAACAACCTCTCATAATTTTGCAAGGATTTACACCCTTAACAATATAAATGTTAAAATAATGTTATATTCGTGTAACATCTAGCTGCAATAGTAAGCAGAATAGCACAGATCGTTTCAGTTTGATTAGACTGGCATGTTATATACAGCTTGTGAAACAATCCAGTGTTCTTTCCACGAAGTATGGAATGTTGATAATCTTTCTATGATTGCCACCCCTTTGACTTTCGTGAACTGGCCTTTTTTACAAGGATTGCAACAGGTAATATCACTGGTAAACAAGGTTTTCGGCAAAAGAAGGACAAGTGGGGGTTCTCAACAGACCTTTAACAATGATTTCAAATATGTAATCGATTTTTCTCCATCACCCACAGTTTTTTTTTTCTGAAAACAAGGTGAACCAAATAGAATACATTTTTAAAAATTTACTGTGTACATTTACGTAAGTGATTATAATTCTACATTATATTAATTAGGATTTGAAAACAATTTATATCTAGTTTAGTTTGACATAGAATGGAACAATTTTTCAGATGACGTCGACTTTATTCGTTATTCCTCAAACTTGGGAAATAATATACATATAAATTGGAAATTCCCTCAAAATTTCACCTTTTCGGGATTTTTAACGCCCTCTACACCCTAACACAGCATTTATATAGTAATAACTACGAAAATCAATGTGGGGCACATGAAATGAAATTTAGAAGATGTCGTTTTTTAAGGTCTATTACCTACAGTTTTCTTGTGGCAATATGGTTAACTAAATAGAAAACCTTTTTTAAAAATATACTGTATACTTTTACGAAAGTGTTTATAATACCCATTATATTATTTGAAATTTGAAAGCAATTTATATCTCATTTTATATAGAATGGAACAAGCTTTCTGATGACGTAGACTTTATTCGCTATTCCTCGTACGTGTAAAATATAAATGGTAAATTACCTCAAAATTTCGCCTTTTCGGGATTTTTTTTATAATACTTTACGCCTTATTACGGCATTTTTCTCAGAAAAACTACGAAAAGCAATGTGGGATACATGAAATGAAATGGAACAGGGCTCTTCACAGTATGATTCACTCACTGCAGGTCTAGACCGTTCGCCAAGTAGCCTGCTGCATCGTGCAATCAGTGTAGTTGAAACTCTCGATGTGTACGCACGTGTTTGTGTTCGTTCCGTTTTCTCTCGTATGAGCTGAACATTCATTGTACAGCGTAGGTGTGTTGTGTCCTAAATATGCCGAGAAAGTGTGTAAACGATCCGAATAGCTACTGCAGTGTGCGTGGGGAACTTACGTTTTAAGTGCAAAAAAGAAGTTTGACACCAATGGTTAAACAATTTTATGAATTGTATTTGGGTGTAAAGTGGGTGATCAGGAGAAGAACTGGGCCCCTCATGTCTGCATTTCAACTTGTGTGAAATGACTGACGGGTTGGGCTAAGGACAATCGCCACATGACATTTGCAGTACCCATGGTGTGGCTTGAACCAAAAGATCACTCATTTGACTGTTATTTCTGTCATAGAACGATAAAAGGAATTTGCGGTAAGTCAAAACACACAGTAAAGTACCCTGATTTGTAATCTGTTATAAGGCTCGTGTCCTACAGTAAGGATTTGCCTGTTCCACAACTTCCAGCACATTTATCTGTGGAAGATGAATGTTAAGATGAAACTGATATGGAAATGCGGCAAGTGGAAGAAGATGCCATTTTTAAGGAAAGTACATCATTCATTGAATATTACATGATAATTCAATACTAATTAAATGACCTTGTCCGTAATTTGAACTTGTAAAAAACAGCAGCTGATATTTTGGCTTCTCGTCTCAAAGATTGGAATCTCCTACGTCTCCTTTCGCAACTACCAGGAGAATTTTGAACATTTATTCTCTGAAGAAGGTACGTAAGTTTACTGCAATGATGTTTGTGCTTTGATGGTAGAACTTTATCAATATCATGTAACTTCAGAGTGGAGACTCTTCGTTGATTCTTCTAAAACCAGTCTGAAGGCTGTAATCATGCATAATGGGAAAACATATCCTTCTGTGTCGTTAGCTTATTCAACCAACATGAAGAACTCATACGAAAACATGAAAATGTTGTTGGGAAAAAGTCAGTATGACAAGTACCTTAGGACAGAGTGTTGTGATTTGAAGGTAATTTATCTGTTAACCGGTTTGCAGCTTGACTGTACGCTGTTGAAGTCGTATGCAATGGATAGGTATTCCTATGTGCCGCCATATTGGATACAACAACTCGTTGCTAGGAAGTTGCTATGGTAGAAGTACAGCGAAATGGCTATTACTCAATTTGCAATGTTTAATTTGTATTTTGTATGTCCAAGCGTGAATCTGTCATTACTTGTTGTGCTTTAATGATACATATTTTAATGATTTGTTGCGTTTTTTCCCCGAGAATTTAATTTAAACACAGAGCTGCAGTCTCAAATTCGTGTTCATATCTTGTATGAGGGTTACCGCGCAAAAATAATGTTGGAGAACCACATTATTGACGGTAAAATTATTGCACTTATTTTATAATAGGCAGTGGCTGTAGGTATTAACACATATTTTTATAGTTTGTATTTCAGTTATTCAATTTGCATATAAAATTAAAATTTCCTTTCACCATTGCGCCCAAACTCCTGTAAGGTTTGTACTATGCCTAATAAAATTAACAGTAACTAAGAACTTACCATATCGATAGAGAGAAATGCATAAAATAACAGACTTTCTGATTAATTAAAACTACTTTCATTTCCTAAATTATGTCGTTTAACAACATTAATTTCATGGAGACCTGACCTAACCTAACTTGATGATAGATGGGGTGTGCTGATATACTACCCAACATTGCACAAAGTACAATAATGACTAACATGAAATATACGGTACAGTAATTAAAATGTCTCAAAATAAGATTATTTTTGCGAGTACTTATTGTCCGTATTCCGACGCACGATAGCGTATCTGCTCAGACACCATTTGTGATTCACCTGTAGTGAAATATTTAGTTAGGTTAGGTTTTATTAGATATAACGCAGTTAAGTGACACAATTTAATTAGTCATTGATTCCTGTTATTCATTATACTTTTTCCGAAATGTGATAAGAACATCGACACACATACCCACTGTAATTCACTTAGGATTAGCTTGGTTAGGTATTCTGCATTTCACACAGCTAGGCAGGTACCATCAGTACGCAAGCCCTCCAATTTCCATACTGATATGCACTAAGACAAATAAGCAAAACAAAGTGGGTGTGACTATTGCAGCCCCTATAGATCCGCCCACAATACATTAGGTTACTTATTATTACGCCTATTAATTTACTCTCAAACCCTACACAGCATATGTTTGTGCTACGACTACTTACATATAATTTTATTACTCAAATTGTCTTTACAGTACATCAAATATATTAAAATTCCTATAAAATCAGCTGACTCTACTTGTCACGCATTTCCTGTCGACTAGAATTTTTAAATTCGGCCTAAGTTATTCCACTTTTCTGTGAACTGTCCAGTGCCCACTGTGGGCAGGATAAGGTATGTTCAACTGCATCTTGTGTTGTTTTATGATGCTATGACAAAAGCGTTAAATATTAGTAACCACATAATATAACCTATAATGTACCTCCTTTTCGACTTCTCTGGGGAAGAAAACAAACAATTTTGTTCTGTTTCTTTCAGTAATTGTAGCACCATTCTCGTACAGGACTTCTGTAAAGCGACAGCTATAAAGACGCGTGCATTCGTTTGGATCCTTACCTTATCTCCGGCAAAAAAAAAAAACTTATGTGCTGAGAATGGTAATTTTTAAAGTAAAATACAAGGGATTCATACTAATTGTATTGTCCAATATTAATGATAAGCCTGGTTGCCTACATACAATGTTTATTACTTGTCTCAATCTGCAACATGTATTTTTGTAGCTCCAATTTAGACAATAATAAAAATAACCTGGGCATATTTCAATTTACCATATTTCAAGTATTTAAAAAACAAATATTTTTGGGGATTTTATAAGGAGTTTTACTATTACACTTAAAATCTAATTACATCAAAGAATCTTTAGTACGTACCGACACATACGAATGCACATCGATTATATTCAACTTTGTCTTTCGCAAAACGAAAGAATTTACACACCTCTCTAACGCTATTGTATTTGCAACCAAATGCAAAACAATTAACCGTCACTCATCTGTGGTTACTATTACGCAAATATTGCGAAAGACAAGAAAATTTCACTACAGCTTAGAAAACTGCTGGATCACACTTTTGTTTACACTGCCCTCATAAGTTAAAAAGCCCAAACTCCAAATAACAAACATTTACAGGAAACAAGAAAACGTACATTTATCACCATCATCAGAGTGATGATATTTTAAAATGTTTTTACTTTCTAAAAGTAGTTCTTTGCAAGTACAAAATTTTATGGTGGGGATAGGGCTTTTTACTATAAACTTAGCTGAAACAATGCACATTCTTAAAAAGTACTAACTCTCATAATGGGAGTTATGGCCTTTAATGATCAAATCTATCATGTTTGCATATAATATCTTCACCTTAACAATAATAACTTAATGTTCCAGTAAATATATTAAACATTGTAATCCATGGGGAAAAAAGAACACAGCAAATAGTTCTCACAGAATTAACTTACAAGTGATTTCCTTATGTGAAACTTGTCTTACATCAGTGTTTAGTCATCATTTAGTAAGTCTGCCTAGTCAGACTCTGGGAGACAATCAAAATCCACGGTGGCTACATGGCATGAGGGAGCATAGTTTTGTAACTATTTAATTTTTTCTTTCTGGTATTTAGTCCTCGTACTTTGTTTTCGCAGGCAAAAGAAAGTTCTTGATGAACATTGCTTGTAAGAAGTTCCGCACTTTTGAACAACGTTAGTCGTATTTGGTAGAATATAAAAGAGATGTATTTCCTCGTTCAGCAGTTAGTTTCACAATGTCAATGACGTAGGGCACTTCACCTCGACACTTAAGTTTTTGTTTCGAAGTGCAGTCTCCATGCAAAAAGGTCCCCAAAACTAAGTACTTTTGTGTTTACTTTCCCTGAGTTGGCTTTTCCCACACACTCAATAAAATCCTGGAAATCGTAAACTTTTCCACTGTGCTTCATAGAAAACTCAATCTGGCGGTGGAAGGAATCTGCTGCCATAAAAGTTTGGCCTGGTTCAAAGTAAAAAATTTCGATTCTGTCTACAGAAATATCTTCGCAATAATTCACAAGATACAAAAAAAAGGTAAAAAGAATCCAAATTTTATTTTCTCCTGAGCAGTTGTCAAGCCAAAGACATATTTGTTTCAGATCTCTGAAATGAGAGAAAAATAAATAAAATGCATTTATTATGTCTTTTTTTTCCTTACACATATTTTCTCACGCCATAAGACTGCAAGAGGTTTAGCCTTCGGTTTGATACCAAGAGGTATGAAACTTTCATTTAATACTACCATTCTTCGAGTAAACACCACTTATTTGAAAGTATCCATTCTAGGCAACATAATGACCTTTTGTAGATCAGCATAAAAGTATACGGTATCAGTGGAAGACTGCAGCTTAGCATGTTCTTTATATAACTCTCTTGATTTTTCAGCCTATTCAATGTGGCACTGCCAATAAATGCAGGTCTCACAGTCTGGAGATAAATTCTTCTGATTGTGGTCTTCGTCATGTTCCTTAAACTTGAAGCCCATGCCACATTCTTCGTGGTCAAGTTTCGTAAATTATATGTTCAGCTCATTAATAACCTTTCTATACAGATCGTACGGACAGTCACACGAGTTTTCAGCTCGTCTTAAGTCATCATTCATCCTTTATGTATTCACATAATTTGGGAGGTATCGCCGATTTTTTGCGTGCTCCCTTCTGTAGAGAGCAATACTTGGGTGATAGCTCTATATATGATTTTTTATTTCGCTCCTGTCAAATTTTCTAGGAATAGGATGCTTTCCTCTTTCGTAAATCGAACATGACGTCATTCCAGTCATCATCTTTTGTCAACAGATATTAAAGTATCTGTCATAAATGACCGAGTTATTTTCTTTGGAAAAACCTAGGGTAGTAAGAAAATTCCGCTTGCATATGTATACCCTCACACGTTCACCTTCTTTATCATTAAAGATATAGCGAAATGAGTTGTTATTTTTTTTCTGATTCACCCCAACGTCTTCTTATTGGAAGCACAATAAAGTTTCGCCTTTCTTTGGAATCCTTGTCCCGAAACTCTGGGTTCAATTGCTGTCTCCATTCGTCTGTAAACACTTTACCGCATCTATAGCGACATCTATAACCACAAGGCTAACGTTAAGGGGGGGGGGGGGGGGGGGGTGTTTATTTAAACTTTTTGAGTCTGTTTTGTGTTTTTTTTTTCGTTTGGGTAGTACATTTCTTCTTCCTCATTGTTTTTGTTCCTTTCTTTGTTATACCAACTTATTCTCCTTCTTCTCCTTCTCCTTCTTCCCCTTATTTTTATCCTTTTTCTTGAGGTACATTATTGTTTTAAGTTCCACAATCTTTTTAATGTTCCATATGGTTTGATAGTGGCTGATTTTCATCACGAGGGTTTTCAGCAAAATCCAGTCCAATATTAACATTTCTTGCACATGGTATGTTTTCTGTTAGGTTGTCTTCAATACTTTCAGGCAGCTCCTGTACATTGGAAGGACGAAGAACCTGAAGTGTTATGTACGTTGGTGTGATTTCAAACCCTTCGTTAGCATGGATAGATGAGGGTGTTGTAGTTAATGCAAAAATATCCAACATTTATTGCTGTTCCTCATTTAAACACGATTTTTCTACATGCATGGCAATGTCAAATTGATGATTTCATTTTCCAACGATACCATCAAAGTTCCTCTTGACAAATATTGATGTCCAGACATTGTTAGTACTAGTCAAACCGCAAACCTATCAATAAAATAATATTATTTGCACAACAAATGGTACAAATATTTACGTTAGTAAGATCAGGTTAGTCTTGAGGTTGTGTTTTATATCCCTAGGTCTACCATAACAACATGAACTGTAACGCAACATATTATAACTGATATAATTACCTGCAGTAAGTTGAAAGTAGAAGATACATTTAACTGCTAGACGAAGGTGAAAAGTATAACAATTAAAACATCCACATATTGCACTCTATTAACAATAACTTAACCACACCTCACACAACGTGAAAAAGCTGAAACAATGGCATTTTTAATGGTTGCCCACTTAATATTTACATTTAACCGCCCTGTTTGTCACATTGGTTTGATGGCAGAAAGCCCTTGTTCCATTAGCCTGTGGTGTGAATTTGTACACCTGGAAGAATAAAGGCCCTAAGTACAACTAATCATTGAGTTAGGGCGTATTTAGTATTTTCTTGTTACATAGGGCCGTATTTCATCAAAAACCTCCTCGGAATGGAGATGGGGCAAATATTATTTTCTCTAAAACTCACCTGTATATTGGATTAAGGGCTTTATTATGTCATACAAAGGCGTATTTTAACGACAAATAATATAAGCTAAAAAGAATTCTAAACAATGGTGTTAGGGCTTTTTAACTTATGAGGGCAGTACATCCAGTACAGCAGTTGCTAGGCAACGGTGCAGGATATGACGTCGACTTCAACAGCGTATACTAAATTTTGCTTCTTCCTGTGTGAGTGGCACAGGACAAAACATTACACCAAAATGGAATTGCCAAAGCGTGAATCGGTAGTGCCTGGACATAAAAATGTTGCGCATCCTGCAGTTGTTAGCTCTGAACAGATTCTCCTGCGCAACTGCATATTAAATTGGGACTTTTCAAAAATTTTGTTAAGGCTATGGATAAGAATAGTGCAGGGTTCCTACACTTGAAATATAAATTTCCTCGTATCAGTGATGGAAAAATCAAGCTAGGAATTTTTGTGGGTTCAGAAATTAGAGTTTTGTTCTCAGATAGGCATTTTGAGGACTTGCTGAGCCCAATTGAAAAATCTGCATGGGGGGCGTTGAAAGGTATTGCTCAAAATTTTTTAGTAAATTATAAATCCGCCCCGTATCGTCATATTGTGAGTGACATTTTGTAATCACACAAACAAATCAAGAGGAATAAGTCAATAAATATTTATTTTCTACACTCACGCCTTGATTTCTTTTTTAACTGTCCAGGCGCAGTGAGTGACGAGCACTGGGGACATTTTCACCATCCAATTCTCTAATTCTCTGAGAGAAAAGCGCTATCCAGCGACGCTGCAGAGGAAGAAGGCTCTTAGATTACTACTGTACACTGAAAAGAGATGTTCGAAGTACTACATTTGATGTTTCATGTTCATTTTTTATTTAAATGCATTTACTACATGTATTAGTGTTTACGTACTACATTTTATGTTTATTTTATTCTTTCTCTACCTACCGCAAAAAACTGTGTGTAATGGGCAAAAACTGATTGCATAAATCAGTATGAAAAGTTATGTTAGAAACCTTCATTGTCCTTCTTGTGAAAAAAAATTACCACATTCACTACGATTTACTTACTAAATGTTATGTTTACTTTATACTCTCCCTACCTGTCACAAAAATTGTGAATGATGGAGATAAACTGATTGCAGATTTGAAATCAGCGTGAAATGTTCTGTTAAGAACACTCATTGCCCTTCATGTGCCAGAAAAAAAATACTTTTGTTCCGCAGTGTATTCGGCGTAACAACAAATGAACAATTTTTCCATAGTCATGTCTATGAAGTTTCCATGTATATTGCCCTACAATATCGATGTGTTATCAAAAATAAAGTACCTTTTTCACCACAGACTGGATGTCTGCAAATGTAAAAGTTCTGATCCACTGTCTATACATTGGCTGTAAACGTGAATGTTGTGCGTTTGGCTGATAGCGAATCCTCTTATTTTGCTGTTGAGAATACTTGCTCTGAATTAGCCGAAACACGGTTTGAAGCAACTGTCGCATACTGTCATTCTATTTGATCACAACAATACTAACAATTCCTACTGATGTCTCTTTCCAATTTAGTTTTACTTGTTTCTCGAGAAAGATTCTTGAGTGTATTAGAATATGTTAGAGGAACATATCCTATTACATTTGCTCTTATAGTGCCTGTTGCTCTTATGTTCATTTTACGATATTCTGCTAGTAAAGGCAAAGCTCTAAAAAAATTACCACTTAATATATGGTACTCGAAGGCTCCAATTTCTGACAGTACATCAGCATACTGCAGAAAACGCTAGCTCCTAAACCTAGGTCTCTATATTCTATGATTGCGATGGTGTTAGCGCCTTAGTAATGCTCGTTAAAAACAACACAACCACAGCTAGTTGTTCGTGTCCACAACTTGTTTATCCATAGAGAAAAGGTTTTCTTTTCTTGAACTGCTTGCATCCGTGCTTCCCAAAATATGGTACTATTTTTTCTTCGACACAGTGATTTTTATAGCGAGGAGCATATATTAGAAAACATTTATTGGGTTCCATAAACTATGGACGAGCCTAGGAAAATCTGTCACTTTTGTCAAACTCGTCATTCTCGAAGACGTACAGATTTCCCATATTTTTCATAGCAAATTTACACTCGTACATTAAAAAAATAATAAATAACAATAGATTGTGAGTGTCCGGACTACTTTCTCTCAGCACATTCTTTCGTGGAAGATGTATGCAATGACTCAACAGTAACACAGGAATTAAACATCTAGTTTCAGATTTACCTATGTTTTTATTTTCTACATATTGATTGATGTTCACAAGTAACAATTCCGTCATTAAAAAAGGGGAAAAATTGGACAGATGTTAGCAGATTTTAAGTCTTTGAAACACTGGCCATTTTGAATAATCTTGTGAATTATCGACTTCTGACCGGTGAAAACAGTTTTTGTTTCAACATTCTTTTCGAATCACTATTATAATTTTGTTTTTCTGACTACCAGGCAGAGAGTTAAGAAATATATATTTCTCACAATTAGATTCACATTTTTTTGTAAGTGTAAAGCAGTAATTTCTATTTCCTCATTTTCAACTTTATCAAAAGATGCAAGCATTTGCAGTGCTTCATTTAGTGAGAGTTATATACAATGAGTGAACGAAAAGATTACAGTTTAAAAATTATAAATATTAGAAAAATAAAGTAAAATACCTTATATGGGAAAAGTTCACTAGAGCTCGACACAAGTAGTAGGGATATGGTGTAATATGCAATGCCTCTGTGTGTAATGTAGATCACCGCACGTTGTCGAAGCCATTCTGTCATGGTTTTATGTTTTCATGCTTTAGTGTGAAATTATAAATTAGTTTGTGTGAGCGCTAAATACTTGAGAAATGTGTACCAATTTTGCAGCATTGAATCGACAAATATAGCAACGTCATGACAAGATAATACTTTAAAAACATGCACCGTAAACTACTCCAAACTACACAAATTAGTAGACATGGAAAATATATTTTTGAAACGATTTATTATTACATTATGTTTGGATCAAATTAAAAAGAAAATTCCATATGAAAATACTGTGCTGACTCTGGAGTGGAATAAATTTATATTCAAAAGTTGGCTGAAATTGAATTGTTGAAATTGAAAAAAATTTATTTATGTTTTCGGATAACCATCATCCCTACAATAAGTAATTATTCAAAATCTAATCAAAAGAAAGAAAATTGAAATAAAATAGAAATTAAAAATAAATCAAGTGCTACTGTAACTTTAATAAACAGTTAAATCCTATTTAGTAATTTAAATCTCCTCACGTAATTCTGATATATGATTAAGTCCAAATGATAATCCTTTAGAAAAAATATAGTAGTGGGATTTGGATGGTTGGCACACAAGGGCATGGTGCATAGGAGCAAAGAAGCCATCCGGCTGCCATGTTGTTATGTCACCATGTGCCAACTAGGACCCATTTGACCTTGACCTCGACATTTGACCTTTGAAGTTGACAATGACCCGGTGACCTCTGGCCCCAAAAACAAAAAAAAAACATAAATTACAAAAAAACCAAAAAATTGCGAAAAAGCTTCAAAAATTAAAAATAATCTTATTAAAAATTGTATTTAGAATTGTTTAAAAATTTATAAAAATTGCATTACGAAAATGTTATAAAAATCATAAGAACATATTATTAAAAATTCCACTTAAACAATTTAAAAAATATATTATTAAAACAATTTGTTATGAAAAATCAAAAAATCGTTAAAAATGTTATATTAAAATTATTTAAAAATTATGAAAAAGTCGTTTACAAATATTTTTAAAATTCTGTACCCGTTGGCAACTATTTTCATTAAAAATGCATAAAATATTTTTTTTTTTATTTAAATTTTTTAGGGGCCCCCCATCACCATGTCCTGCAGACAACTGACTCCCTCACTCTCACTCCCATTCGCCATACTTATTCCGCCATTTTGAATTTTTCATTCATCATTTTTTATACATTACTGGACGCAGCCATTTTAGTAAGTGCATTCCACCGACAACTTGGTGTGCTCTCACTTACTTAAAAAATAAAATATTAAGTAAATAAATGTATTAAAACTTTGTTAAAAAATTTATTTTTAATACATTTATATACATTAATGGAGGCCATCATCTTGGTAGGCAATCACCATCTTAGTATAAATCACCGATATGCCATATGGGAAGCCATTCATAATTGCCACTCAAAGCAAATTTTTTCTACATTATATTTTTCAATGTGCGATTGTACCTTTTTACAACACTGCCTTTTAGTTCACCGAATGTGGAATAATCATTGATGTTATAATTTTTGCATAAGCTCTTTAAATGCTTTATTATATAATTCAGACACACTGTCACTTTGTAAATTATGTGACGTTCTTTGCATCAATATATGTTCTAATGCTTTTACTGAATTTTTAACAATTTTATCTTTAATAGCTACATCAAATGCAAACTTCGAAAAAAAACATCAATAATCGTTACAATATACATGTATCCATTATTTATATGTGATATGCCTTTCAAATTTTCAGTATCCATCTAAACAAGGTCAAATTGAAATAAATCATCAATACTATACAAAATTACTTTTCTTCTTGCAATTGTTTTTGGTGCAGGTGTAAATAATTTATTGATTATTCCTTCTCTTACATTGAGAAATGGTTTTTTTTTTTTTTTTTTTTTTTACAATCTTTGACCCCATGACCTTGAATGACCTTTAAAATAAAAAAACTTGAGAAAAATACACAAATGTCATTAAGTATATTACATTACAGACCATTACTGCCAAATTATATGCAGACTTCCTCAGCCTTGACCCCATGACCTTGAATAACCTCGAAATAAAAAACCCGAGAAAAAAAATTTAAGTCAGAAAGCATAATAAGTTACAAACTACTACCACCATATTGAATGCAGAACACACAAAACTCGAAAAAAGTCACAAGATACCACTTCACCTTTACTCGTCTTCACGTGTCTATGGCTGAACTGCATACTGCACCCGTCATACAAATATGGCATACCCCAGGGATTCGTGGCACAATTAAAGCACTCACGTCGCCGTATATTATGGTCGAAAGTAAATACTTTATGCAAACGTGACACTGACAGCGACGTAGTGGTTTAGACTAAGACTCGGGTAGGCTTTTTGGGGATGTACGTGCTGGAGCTTAAAAAGAAAGTTACACCGCCAATGATGTTCTATAGTTTGGCAAATAACAAAAAAACTTCTCCGTTTTCCTTCTGCGCAGTGGTGGCCTTCCCCTAGTTCGGCACAGCTAGGGAGGTGGTAAACCGCTTGGCGACATTCGCGTCCGTATTACATGAGCAAAAGTGAAACTCGCGCATTTTATTTCATGACGTGTTTATCATGTATATCTACGTAGCTTTTAAAACATGTCAATTTTATCAAATTTATCCAGCATTTTTTAAACAGTTTTTCCTATTCTTATAGTTTTAATAGAAGACTGAACAAGTGACGTTAAACGTTTGTGTTTAAATTCGCTGTTTGTGCCACAAACCGTTATACAAATGTCTTTGAGACAAGCGTAAAAGTGTATAGGCACCTCCACATTTATTTAACTAACCAGTAATTTGTTCAAGCTCGGTTTATGAGGAACCTAAGTAGTAGGAGAGTGCTGGTTTCACTTCACATGGGAATAATAGATGGATTACAGATTTGATTGAAAGGTTTAATCCTTAATCCGATCTTCATCCGATCAAAAATTTGAAGGGTTAAATTTAGTTGAAAGAGTTAAATTTATTGAAAGGGTTAAATGCATTGAAGGGGTTAATTTTTAATTGGATCAATTTTTCGTGTTTGGTGCAAGAGTGTACTAAGGGTCTTTCATTTTGTGGGGAGCAGCTGTGGTACGTCCTCACCCTTGGAGCTCTAGCACTCGGATGAGGTGTGGCTTGTTGGGGATAGGATATATATATATATATATGTGGGGTGTCGGTGTTTTAATTCATGAAGAAAACTCTAGAAATAAATAGAATGGAGAACTATTGCCAGATAGTTGGTTAAGTTGGTCCTAGTAAAGGTGAAGAAACTAATTTTATGAAGACTTCTATTTACAATTCAGGTTGGCCAAATTTCAATAAAATGTATGTTTGCTTGAAAAGATTGAATCATCCCAAATATATTCAGTTATTTAATGATTTGGATGAGGAATTAAAAAATTATGAGTGCAAGAAAAACTGGCATAATTTTTCAATAATACTGAGGAAATGCTCCCTTTAAATCAATGTGAATATGAAACACTGGTTATATTCGATGATGTCATTTTATAAAATCAAGACATCGTCAGGTATTATTTTACAAGAGGACAGCACACAAATATTGATGTTTTATATTTAGCTCAGGCATTTTCAAAAATTCTAAAACAGTTGGTACGAGGTAACACTAATTTCATGTGTATATTTAGAAAAGCTGATATGATTTATAATGTTGCCTTATGAGAAATTTAAAGATATTTGTGCCAAGTGTTGGGATGAACATTATATGGCTTTATTACATTTTATTTAATTAGAGAAATGAAAGAATGAAGGTATAGATATAAAATCAAAAACATTGTTTTTTAAAATATTTGACTTAAAATGATCAACCTATTTTAAACATTTTTATTAATGTTGAACATAAAAATGTGGTGTTGAATGTAAAAATTTAAAAAATCCAATTGTATTATTAATCCAAGAATTATGTGAATTATCTAAATCTAATCATTTTACATACATTTTATTTTCTTTAGTTTTAAAGACTTTTCGATCAAATATTCATCAGGAAGTTTTCATGATTTTGTATTCATAAAAATTGCCTATTATTTCTTCTCCTTTAATGTGTCTTAATTTGTAAGTTGGAACATCATAATTTAAGACTTTAATAGTGTTAAATAATTCTGTTGTCTTATTAGCAGTATACTACTTTTCAATAAAATTGTTTAGTTTAGCTAACATGTACAATAATGTTAACTTTATATTTCTGTTCAGTAATCATGTATACAAAATTAGTTAGTATTAATTTTTTTCATTGGTTTTATTAGCATCAATTGGTTTCATTCTGATAGTTCTACGCTTTTTGTTGTATTCTTTAAAGAAATCCACTAATTAATTTATCCATTCATAATTGCCACTCAAAGCAAATTTTTTCTACATTATATTTTTCAATGTGCGATTGTACCTTTTTACAACACTGCCTTTTAGTTCACCGAATGTGGAATAATCATTGATGTTATAATTTTTGCATAAGCTCTTTAAATGCTTTATTATATAATTCAGACACACTGTCACTTTGTAAATTATGTGACGTTCTTTGCATCAATATATGTTCTAATGCTTTTACTGAATTTTTAACAATTTTATCTTTAATAGCTACATCAAATGCAAACTTCGAAAAAAAAACATCAATAATCGTTACAATATACATGTATCCATTATTTATATGTGATATGCCTTTCAAATTTTCAGTATCCATCTAAACAAGGTCAAATTGAAATAAATCATCAATACTATACAAAATTACTTTTCTTCTTGCAATTTTTTTTGGTGCAGGTGTAAATAATTTATTGATTATTCCTTCTCTTACATTGAGAAATTGTTTTTTTTTTTTTTTTTTTTTTTTTTTTCAAATGATGTTGATTTATTACAATCACATACAAACATTTACTTTTCTGAACTCATCACATACATTTTCAGTATTTTCAATTTTTCAATTATTATTTTTAGTGACTTTTTGCACTTCAAGCACCCAGTGTTCTCCATTTAATAAGAATAAAAAACAATTAATCTATATACTTTATAATTACTCCTATTGTAGTCATCAAACCATCATCATATTCAGATATTTCAATTTTTTATATTTTAAAAGTTAAAATATCACCTTTGTTAACATCAAAAGGCTTACTCTAATATATTTTTGAGATCCCTTAATAACAGTCATAGTATCGTCAGGTAAATTGGTGTTAGCAGTAATTATTTTATAAGTATTACAATCCATAAAAAAACAAGGAAAATTTTATTTTAATTTAAGTGAGAATTATTATTACATATATTCCACTTTGCAGGTAAATAAAATATATGTGATCTTTCTTCCTAAATTTTTTCAATTTTCAAGTTAACAACTGTATCACAATAATTCAAAACTGATTTGTTTAAATTTTGTAATTTATCAACTATTTCTTTATCGAAATATATTTTACTGACTGCATCTTTTCCATCTACAGGATCAGCCATATCATTAATTCTACAATTTTGAGTAGAATCATAGTCTGTTGTATAAACAAAAACTTTACTAATTTGATCTTATAAAGCAGAAACAAAAGTATAGTATTTAGATTCTACACATGTTTTTAAATCAGAAACACTACTACTATTGTATTAGTTCTTTTCCTCCTTTTCGTAAAATTTTATCATCATTATGTCTAGATTCTAAATCTCTATGGCCTCTATATGCAATATCGTGATATTTGCATGCTTCAGCTAATTTATTTTTTCCTGTGTTGCCTATTTGCCATTTTTCATTTAATTTGGTAAATAGACCACAATAATTATATTCAGGCAAATGCATTGAGGGTAAATTCACCTTTGCCATGATGTTCAGAATTCAAAAATGATTTTGGAATTACATTTAAAACTCGTATTAGAAATGGAATCCCTT
Organism: Dryococelus australis; assembly: GCA_029891345.1. Lineage (NCBI taxonomy): Eukaryota > Metazoa > Arthropoda > Insecta > Phasmatodea > Phasmatidae > Dryococelus > Dryococelus australis. Next base: position 194,138,697 of record CM057009.1, read on the forward strand.
TTGGATTATTAATAAAAGAATCATAAAATGTATTGTTCAACATATTCATTATGCTTACTTTTTCATTTTAATAATTGTTACTTCCAGCATTTCCTTCACAGTGAATAACTAATAATCCATCAACCAATTTTAAAACATCATCCATCCAGACATATTCTTTTGGTAAATTATAGCTTCTCCAGATCTAGGAGTTCTATTAGAAATATTTTTTTCTGGTGTGTTTGGTGCTGTTCTTGAAAGTGATTCCATTATCTAGTTATGATGAATTGGTCCAATTATTTTTCTGTATTTCCAACTTTTATTCGAGTTTAATTTCTTTCTTGGATTATATTCTTGGAATGATACATCGGTATCTGAAACAATTTTCGTGTAGTTTTCATAGTCATTATCAGTGAAAGTATCCTTAAAATCTTCTTCTTTTTCTATTGTTAACAAATTAGAAAATCCTTACATTAATTCATATTCTTTATTTTTAATGGTTTATTTATTATCATCTATATTTACTTGTGTTTTACCTATGCAAGAATTTTGTCCTTCTGCACGTAATCCACATTGAGTATCAATAACATTTATTTATTTTTTGCAATTACTTTTCCAAGATTTATAGTTTAATCAGATGTTGTACTTTTTATAGGTAAAATAACCATTCGATCTTCCAAATTAGGAAATTTTTGATCTGAGTAATAATTTTCTTTCGAATGATGTTTCTTCTGGTGTTGATGGATAACCTAATTTTTTTACTACTACAGGAACTACTGTTGTTATTAAATTTTCATTTTCTTTGCTTACTTTTTCTACTTGTTTTAACCAAAATTTCGTAATTCGTCGATTAATGGCTGCTCTTTCTTCTTATTTTTTCATAATGCTTTTATTATTTTTCTTATATTTTTCATTAAGTAATTTTACTCGTGAAACTCCCTTTATAAAAGTATTGAGAGTTTCGAGGGACAAATATTTTCCCCATCTGTTCAAATTAGGGGCAATTAAAATGATTACAATAATAAAATTTGGTATTCCTGTAGGTGATGGCTTTTCTTTTCCAAATTATGCTTATGTTTAAGAGCAATTTAGTTTACTAAACAGATATAAGGTTGGAGCTGAGGCAAATTATGATGAATCAGATAATATTGATAGTTGTTATATTTTTTTCCCTTTCATTTTTCTAGAGTAGAAATTTCAAAACATTGAAATATTATTGAAGCTGTAGATAATACAGGTATGATATAAACAATGATGAATACTCTATTAAAATCACCAAGTGAACGAAATCATTTAGAATTTATTGGGGATGATAATCTATATCGAGATAAATCGGTTTCTAGTAATATAACAAAAGAGGTTAAAATTGTTTCTAGCAATAAAACAAATTAAATATGGTATCTGCTGAGATATTTGTTTGGACTTTTGCATGATAACAATGAGCTTTATTGGAAAGGTGGTTATAAAATTACTTTGTTTTGTAATTAATTTGATAACAACAGTTTATTTCTTTATGAACCTTTAAAGAAAGATGATAAAGTTATGAAACTTCATCCTGATCCTGGTAAAATTGATATTAAAAAATTATAAATGATGTGGCCTATTGTTGAATATGAATCTAATACAGCCATTGCAATTTAAGAAAAAATATACAAAGAACCAAAAATATCTTTTCGTTTTTATTATTGGCAATTTTCATAAAAAGAAGTTCCTGCTAAAACAACTGTTTTTAACTTGATAGAAAAGAATTGTTTAATAATTTAAAATTCGATATGCCTGATTTTATAATTGTAGGTTTTCAACTTAATAGAATAAATCATGCTGAACAGCATAAACACACTACTATGTTTGATCATTTTAATGTGAGAAAATTTATGTTAAACACAGTTAAAATTAAATTTTTCCTAAAGAAAACTGGAATCTAAATATTAAATGGTGTTTGTCTTAAACAATTTCTTGCTTATAATGATTTTAGAAATTAAAAAACCAAGCTAGATACCAACTATAGAAATAATTAACTTTATTATTAACCAACTGTAAACGTTGATGTTCATATTAATTACTATTAATTTTAGGGTCGAAGACCGTTATGTGTCATATATTGCATATATAGAAAAACTACTGTAGTTAAAGAAAAACAAATATAAAAATTAGTGTAGATATTAATGAGGAGGTTGAAGCAGGTACTATTTATTATTTCGTTTTAATTGGTAAACAAAATCTTACTTATGATTCTTTTAAAGAAGAAATTAATGAATATTTATACATTTTTAAAATTATAAATGGAAAAATCAACAAAATGCTTCGATATTTTAATACATCTTAGACATATATTTGAATGGTTACATTTAAAAGTTTTACGAATTTTTAGAAATATAGATAAACTATTTTATCAAACAAACACACATTTTCATAATTCTAAATGAGTTTTTCTTACACTAAATAAATTTCTTTTGTTTATAAATCAATCAGATTCATTATCTGCATTGCAACCAAATTCATCAAAATCAGATATGCAAATTGCAATTGGAAATCCCTTGTACTCATGATCTGCAACTAGAAATTTCTCATAATCGAAATCAACTTTGTATTCTGCATCTATATGTTCTAAATCATCTGAATCATCTGAAAGACCACCAGATTCATCCGAATCAGATAAGTAATCTAGAATTGTTAATCCCTTGTGATCTGCAAGTATAAATCCCTCATAATCGAAATCATCTTCGTATTCTCCATTTAGAAATGCAACATAATTCTCTTAAGAATAACCACATTCGCAATCTGTGCCTGAAAGTCCAATCACTTTGAATTTTTAGTATGACTGTTTATAAGATATAAGCTTTATAAAGAAAAAAAATATTTTTTAGATCTGACGACAAGCTCAGCTTGAAACAATGTTTATACGATTTAGATTGCTTGCTCGCAAAATAAGCATTCCTTAAAAACACGAAAAATTACTTGAACAGCAAGAAATGTGCTTGTTTCTTGTTTAAATTTTGATTTTTTTTATTATCACAAATTCTGTTTGATGGTTCTGAAAAAATTTATAATTTGCTTGATTTTGGCTTAAATATACATGATTTTCTAGGAAAAGTGTTTGTTTATGAGAGCTCCTTTTTTAATTTTAGAGCTTATATTTAACTTTTAAAAAACCTTGATTTTGGAGCAAAGGACCTCGATATTTTGATGAAAATAAGAGGTGTGCCAGGATCGACATTATACATCTACTCCCACCCTATCAACATGTGTTCCTGTATGCCAAAATCAGTCAGGCAGGACCTTTAAGGGCACAACAAGGTAGCCAAGTACATCAATGGAATGACGAACCCAAGTATTCTTACCACAGGAAAAGTATACAGACAGGACATTTTAAAGATAATAAGGGTAACCAGAAACTTATCAGGGACAGTTAAAGAATAATACCAGATGTGAAAGTCAGTTGCATAATTAAAGCCTGCAAGGTATTATTCAGTAAAGGGGTGCCCACACACTTGTATGCAGAAATCCTAAAGTTAAATTCCCGCTAGGAAAATTTCCAGATTCCACGGCAACATACAAACCAGGTGAATTAAAACTTTATGAAAATATGTCTAAGAGGTCGCCTGTTATAACATTTCGGGACATAAAATGCAGGCCAAGACAAAGCAACAATAACACTAACACCACCCACAAGGACAAAGTCACACGAAAACAAAATTGACACGGTACACCTCATGGAAGTGGCGATGCATGCTGAAGCCAGCACAGAAAAGTGCACGAGTCAGCATGGCAGCAACATCCTCGCAACATGCACGGCCTTCATAGGACCATGTTGCTGGCGGCTATGAAATGTGCTCTGTGTATGTACCTAGGTCATCATGCCACAGCATGTCCACTCTTCCCCAACCAGTCAGAGCCATTCAATTTAGACATTACAGCATGATTTTCTAAATTCAAAATATGCGTTGGATGAGTTACATAAAAATACCTATCCCATATGCGGAAAAGAGGATGCACAGCCAACACAAATCAGAACATTAAAAGTGATAACAATGCCAATTATGAAATGTGCATTCAACTGAGCCACATGTCAGGTTACACACAACAAACAAACATGCTCTGCCGACTAGCAAGGACGAATGCAGAGTAACCTACATGCAAACATCAAAACTGTCCATCCTTGTCCGGATCAGAGGAAGATCATATTATGTGCTACTGGACACCGGCTACTCGCGATCGTGCATAGCGACTATGCTCATAAATAAACATAAAGGAGGTCCAGAGATAGAAAAATTTATGCTATTGGGGGCCACATCAAATATTGAACTACCTAAGTAGAAAACTAATATGAATATAAACATTGCAGGATATAACTTTAAACAAGAATTCCTTCTAATAGAAAACCTGAAATTAGATATTATATTAGGTGTCAGCTTCATAGAAAAAATTACGTACCAATATTCTCTAGAAACATAATGTATTTATATGCACACCATAATAAAGGTATGATATAAATACCAATTAACACAAACTTAGTAGAATGTGACACAAATAACTGTATTGAATACTACACAAATAAAATAGAATCTCATAAGGATTCACCAGACAATACAATCTTAGAAAACATTAATGAAACACTGCTACTCCACAAAAAGGTCAAATAAAGAAATCACTTCAGAACTATGATGCTAGCTCAATTACCAAACAGAAAATAAAATTACCAAATTCAGCTTCAGTTAACTATGGAGAAATCAATACACCAACAAACCTACAGAATAAACCCTCAATTATGAGAACAGGTACTTGAACACATTCAACAAATGCTATATGCACACATAATCACCCTGTCAGAGTCCCCTTATGTTGCACCAAACCTCGTAATTAAAAAGTGCCTATAGGGCATATGTTTCTTAACGTATTTCATACTTTTAAATCAACATTTAAAGAAAGTACAGTACCCAATATCCAGAACCAAACATATCATAAACATGTTACAGAACTCTCAATATATTTCCGCCATTGACATGTTCAGTGGATTTTATGCAATTCTAGCATGCCAACAAGATAGAGAAAAACTGGCATTTAACATTGATGGTGTAGGACTATATGACTATATGAATACACTTGTATGCTAATGGGCCTTGCCACAAGCCCCAACTATTTACAAAAAAAATTTTAAATTTGCTTGGCTCTTTGCGTTGGAACACAGCCATGTCCTACATCGATGACATATTCATAATAGGCCATACTTTTGAAGAACACAATGTAAAAATTATACAATAAAGTGTAACTTCGCACAGCAAGAAATTAAAATTCTCAGCCATTACAAAACTCTGGAAGCCATCCACATGGACCCTGCAATAATATAAACCATAAAACAAATGGCACTTCCCAAAAATATAAAACAATTATGAACCTTTTTGGGACTAACTTCTTACATAAGAAGATATATTCTTAATTATGCAAAACTTCCGAACCACTCACAGAATTAATAAAAAGACTCAATACCATTCAGATGGACACAAACAGAACAACAGTCTTTCGATAACCTTATAGCAGCATTACTTAAAGCACCTATATTAGCAAAATTTATTGAAACCCGGCACACAATCCTTGCATGTGACGCATGACCGATGGCAATAGGAGCAGTCCTCATGCAGGAAACACCTCACACCAAATACAATTTAATTATTGCATTTGCATTGAAAGAAATTTTTCACTAAATGAAAAAAAAAATTATTAGCAACAGAACGTGAGCTATCTGCAATTAAATATTTTGTAATCTATTTCAAACAATATCTTTATGGAAGCAAATTCACTACAGAAACTGACCATTCCAACTTATGCTATCTAAAAACAATGGCTGAGCATAATATGTGGATACAAAAACTCACAATAAAACCTACAGAATACAAATTTGAAGCAAAATTTTTTAAATGGAAGCTAAACACACTCGCATATGCGATGAGGAGAATCCCCACTACTGGTGAAGCCGAAACTACACAAATAACAATTGATAATCAGACCTATGCTATCAAAAAAGGACCTCATAACATTCTCATCATTTTGCAAAGCACAAGCAGAATCCTTATTACAAGATCCAAACAATGATATTGAAATTAACTAAAACATTGCTAAATATGTAATTATTAATTGACAGGAGATAAAATATTTCATCAAACCAAAAATAGGTACAAATTATAAAGCACGAATAGCCAAATTAATTATAATTAAAGATTACCTGCATTTACAAGCAATTACTAAAATCATCACAACATTATACCAAGTAAATATGGAAATTGCTCTGGAAGGACACATAAAATTAAAACAACTTGCATTGACCCATGTTTAAAATGCAAAATGTTTATCACAATACATAACTCTAAACCACATTATCACCATATATACATACATGAACAAGAATACATTAGGGTTTAATATCAAACACACTTGCTACTAGCGCCACTGACACAAACACTCATGTCCACATTTTTAGTGGAATATGCTAGAGACCCACCACATCTAAAAACAAATGCTTGGCCAGACTATACAATATCACATGAAATGGGGAACTATACCTCAAAATTTTGCACACCCACAGGGGAAAAAGTCTAACACTGGTTCCACAAATTACATTCCAGAAATCGTTACGGCTCATTGCGATGCCTTATTAGGCAAAGTGCACTTTAGGCAATTTAAAATGCTAGAAAAAATAAAAAACCAATATTATTGGGACACCATGGCAAAAGAAGTGAAAGAATATTTCAAAATGCCCCCAATTGCCAAAAAATGAAACATACAAATCAAAAACTGATAGGCCTCATGATGCAAATTCAAGCTGCTCTCTCAGTCCATTCTTGGGGTCTTGCTGCAAAAGGAATCCCTACAAACCGCTACATCCAGGAATTAAAAATATTTACTTGTAATGACAGTTTTTTACAGGTTATGTAGTAGCCCAACCAGTCAAATCCATTGATGCAAAAAATGTGCTCACTTCATTAAACACGTCATACTCCGATATGGATGCCCCAAATCGATATTAACTGACCATGGAATGTCTTTTAATAATGAGATGATTACAGAATTAATACAAAAATTACAAATAAAAAAGCTACAATTAACAGCATACAACCCGGCATGTAATAGGCTGATGGAGCAAGTCCATAAGATTCTGTCGGGACAGCTGATGGCTTGTGCTAAGGAGGACTATGCCCACTGGGACGAGTACATCCCCTACATAGTTTTCAACTATAACTCCACAGTCAACAGAAGCACCAAGTTTTGCCCATTTTTTGTTTTACGAGTCATTGAAGCTGTCCAACCATACCACGTAATATAGTACATGTTTTCACAACGAGCAGACAACTGGTATGAACGATTAAAACAAGTGTGCGAACAAGCATGCATTAACCTCCTTGCATCACGGCAATGACAAAAACCATATTTGATGATGGCAAATTTCGACCAAACGACATCAAGATAGGGCAGTTTGTATGGTTAAAGATGCACACCTGCCACAAAGCCCTAAAATTAAAGTACCACAGCCCCTACCGGGTCATTGACATTTTAGGATCCACCACAATAGCTATATAAATCTAAAAAAGGAGACACAAAAATGGATAAGGTTAACATAAGGAATATAAAAATCGATAATTTAAAAGGCTAATAAGGATATTTATGTTACAGGTCAATCGCCCTTGACATAACCTCGTATAAAACAACCATATTGAAGCAGATCATTCTACAAAGCTGACATTTGCTATCAGAAATGCTTATTATTTGTGAACAAATAGAATCGACAACATGTGCATACGCACAACATTATCATATTGTTTTATAATCATATTACTATAAGTAAGAGTCTCCAGGCAACGACAATGACTGCTCTGTACTGATTGGTCGTAGCCACAAAATTTGTTTTTCTTTCTGGGGGGGGGGGCAGAGAAGGAGAGGAGAGGGAGGAGGGTCAACAGGAGAAGGAGGTAGAAAAAACAAGGAAAAGCTGACTATAAACTCAAACACGAATGGCAGTAGCTCCACCTAAAACTCCAATAAATCACCAAACTCCACCTTACAGCTTAAAGTTGATGATTCGCCTTAAAATCAAAGGTCTTCAGGGCGACCATTAATACCCTAAGCATACTAGTGATATCAGTGAGTAAAGTCCCAGTCAATCACAGTTCATTCATCCGCCATAAATTTGTAGAAACCTGGGGGGCGAGTTCACTTGTTTTGGCAGCAAAGAGGCAAAGAAAATATATTTAAATGGTAGAGAAAGGGGGGAGGGGGGTTGAAGGAATCTTTTAGTGATGGTGTTTGTTCACTATACAAATTCACTACTTAGGATGTATCATCTAGTATCCTTCAGTAATAGCCCTATATTAAAAATTAATCATTAGGTGTGCTGAGTAACACCAATTAAATATTCGAAAGTTACTTAGTTCCAATCTTATGTAATACCAGAGGAAGATAGTTCCCAACAAATTAATAGTAATTTTAAAAAAATATTCGGTTAGGTTCTTAAAACAATTAAACTCACAAAATTTCTACAGTTTGCAGTTTATTCAAAAACAATCAAATCTGTAATGATAACAATAGGAGGAAAATAATATACTTCTGGCTCAATGAGTATTTATATGATTTGCAAGGAAAAAAGTAATGGATTTCTGTCAACTATGTAGGCCGTAAAATCTCTAAAAAATACATATAAAAAAAACTAATAAGTTCCATAAACTTCTTTAAGTTATTACAACTATTCAAAATAGTAACTTCCCAAGCTTTTACAAAAAAAAATATTGTTTCTAATATCTTTGACTACAAATTAAAGTATTCCAAAAAAAAAAAACATTTAATTTGAAAGCAGGATCGTAAACAAATTGTCAGTGGTCGACACAGTCACGAATATAGTTTACAACCTGACTAACCTTATAGTTTTTACATTCCTTACGAAGGAAAAATCTTTTACCACAGCCAAGAAACTTTATAAAATTTTAGGGGATTGGCCTGATTATAAAATATTATCCTAACTAAAACTATTATATACTGAAATAACTTAAGTCTTGTATTGAGAAAATAAATAAGTCCAAGAAAACAAAAAAAAAATATTACCTCGCAACAAGATAACCAAACACTCCTGCAAATTACAGTCGTACCACCTGCATGCTTCAAAAACCAAACAAAAAACTAGCCCAACCAACACCAACGAATCGTTACAAACATATACTTCTCTCTAAAAGAGCACTCAATACACCATGAAAATAATCTCACCTTATATAATACTGCAGAAACGACTATAACAGTAGGTGATCTCATATTGCTGCTCGGACTCGACACACACACACCAGCTAACTCTCGTACTCTCCAAACTTACTCTAAACTTAATCCTACCCAATGAATTAATTTTTTAAAATTGACCAGGGCCATTCTTTCTGACCTTCGGAAAGAATGTCCCAATAAATCACTAACCTGCAGAAAGAAAAATTAAAAGAAACATCTTATCCCATCGTAGGGAATTCTGGGCGGTATCCTCCATACCGCAATTACGCCTTGGCACACACACCCGAACATCGCTCATTACATCACTCGCTGCACTCCCCTCTCTTCACGCACCTGAACTTTCTTTGAGTCCTTTCACCACACCTCTGCCTCCAGGTAATCAGCGGGCAGCCTCCTCCCGCTGGTCAAGACCAGATCTTGAAGGAGGCATGGGACTACATTCCCCTGTCCCCTGAACAGCCTTGCCTCTCCAGGCTGAGATCAGCAGGAAGCATTCCCCTTGCCCCTGGCGGAACCATCATTCTGGACGGCCACCACCGTAAAAACATGGTGCCGTTGCGCGCAAAGAAACTTCCAAAGACACTACATCGCGCTCACAAAAATGTGCGAGGCTCAGCTGGCATCTACTGAAGCCTCCATTCCTAGCATACCAAGCTCCTGAAAATCGTCATCACAGAAACGACCAGAAGGGAATAAAATTGCAGCTTCACTTCGTCCGAGAAGGTTCGATACTGAGAATAGTAAATTCTTAGCCGACACAACAAGCAAATTCCTAACCAGCAAAATCTAGAAGTTCATAATGGTGAAGAGAAGAGAAAATTAGTGAGTCTATCCACCACAGATGTATTCCCTCTTAACAAATAAATAAATTTAACCCACTAAAACAATTCCTATCCCAAAAATTGATAAACTGAACCTTGCAACCTTGCATGTGTCCGAGCAAAAAATTGAAAAGTTACCAAGAAAATTACCAATGAAATTTTGTGGGCATAACAATATAGCATTCCATCCTGGCTACGCCCCTGTCATTAAATTTGTATGTTTAATGATCAAAGTAATCAATATTGTGTTCTCTGTAATTAAACACATTTTTACTGCTCTACTGCCAAAAGATGATGGAACTGATACAATATTAAACTTAAGGCTTTCTTGTGTGCCTATTATCGTTACTCACGCTAACCAGCTGTAATACTCTACTTTAGAAACCAATCAGTGTGGTTAGCAAACAACCTCTGCTCCTCGATTATACTGTGATGGTACTTGCATATTAATACTTTTAGACAAATATATTCTGGAAGAAACATTTTCTAACAATAAAATAATTTATAAACAGTAACAATATGTCACATAAAAAAACGTGTTATCTGTTTGAGTTTTAAACTCTGAAACCTACACTTATGTGACGCATACCTGCTCACTAACTCGTCGAACTACACAAACCATTTACTGTGCACACATGTGATACTATATATATAGAGAATATAAATCCACAGTTACCGCACATTTTATAAAGTGGTATTTATACATTTATTATGGTCATGTGAGTAATATGCAATGTTTCACATTTTTTATTCATACATTATTTTTAATTTTGTTCATACATTGGATTTACAGAACTTGACATATTTTCGTAAACGGATATATACTAATTGAGGTAGGAACTCGGGTTTCCGCCATTTATTCTGTCCTAGCTCGTGGGTATAGCAAACATTCAGAACACGTTCTACTTTTACGGAGTTGGGACTTGGGTGACAGAGTTGGAGTATGAGTAAGAAAGAAGGTAGATGACAATGTGGCAATGCCGCTGACATTCCCCATGCACACACCACGAAAATGGACTAGCGCGACATAGTGTTCATTCCTCTAACTACAGATTCTTACCTGCTGGAGTGGTCAGATAATTTAACATGGGAAAGTCCACTCTAGATATATCTTTACTTATTGACAATACAGACTAAAAATTTCACACGTTACAGTACATGATGGAAACAATTATACACGCATTACTACTATACTGAAGATCAAAACAAATCATTCCAAACAATTAAACCTAGCACACCGGTAAAATACGAGTATAGATGTTCCTGCACTGTTAATTCATAAACTGCCTCAGGCTAACGCATGTTATCACAGACTTACATATGTGTGTTATTTCGTCCACTTCAACATTCATGGTAAAAGTGTTAGTAATATATTATAAAACATGGTGGAAAATAAGATATAATTGATAGGTTCATTCAGTGTTAAGATGCAGAAGTATACTGCCAACCAGCAATGATAAAAATTCAGGACAAACGATCGATTAAAGATAGGACCAGCGATGATAAGACCTGCGAAGACAAATATGAAAAAAATACAGAAGGAAATGTTCAAACATGTACAGAACTATACACACGACAATGAAAAATATATCGTCCGAAGCCCCTAACAAGAATAAATACAAACAAAATTTCAGGAGCAATGCTGAAAACATATAAACGCACATTATAATTGTCCCACACAGGTACAGAAGTACACATCCCACCAACAATGAAAAAATGTCAGGGACAACACTGAATAAATGTAGGACCAATGGCGAAAAACATTCCCTCCTAAGTTTAAAATCAGTACTTTAGGAAACGTAGGCAGCAGGAAAAAATATCCATATGTTTACTCCCCGTAACACAATATAGCTATCTCTCAGTGTCCACATATAAAAATCTTTATACAAGAGAATAATGTACGTACAGTAAGTTGTGCAGGGAAAAAACTGTATACAGTGAGGACAGAGCAGTGTAAAGTTACACCCACCACAAGTACAGAATAATAAAAAAAAAATTGTTACGTTCAGCAAACCAAATTATTGTATTTTCATATATTTGTGTGCTCTCGCTCCATTAAGAGATATATCTGATCCACCTTAGTAGTAGGGGTGCACATGTTCTGGCCCACTAGGTGAAAGACATGTGGATGGAGCAGATTATATAGTGGATTAATAGCTCATTTGATTAATTGGTTAATCCCCATCCGATAAATTTGCAAATTTCATAATTGGATTAAAACTTCGTGCGTTTTTGTAAAAAAATTATATTTTTTTGCCATTTTTTTGTATTTTTTTTTTAATTTTGGGGGTGGTATGTGTAGTTGAGGAGCGATGTTCACACTTGAATGTCTGGCAGTCTACTGAGCAGTGATGTGTAGTGTATTAGGTATATAAGTGTTGAGTTTGGTGCTATAGTGGCATAAGGGTTCTTTATTATTATATTTATTTGAAGAATAGTAGCAACAATGTTCACCCTAGGACACCTGGAGGTGTACTACGGTGGCGGAACACCTGCGACTAATGGTAGTATGTGTTGCAGAAGAGGTATGGATGTAATATTTATTTTTAATTATGGTATTGAGCAACAACAAGACACGTCTGTTCACTTGGGAAGTCGGTGCAGGACTGAAGTTGTGGAGCACTTTCGACTAATGGTAGGCTGGGTGAAGGAGGGGGATGGAATTTATGTGAATAATCGGAGAGATCATGCATGATACGTCCACTTTGGGTGGGCTCTGAAAGCAGACTGAGCACTCGCGTGTAATATTATATGTGAAATAGTGGAAATAAATATTATTATTCAATAGAATCACATAAATATGATTACTGGGGTGTATATTTAATCAGACTAATATAAACCAAATATGAAACATTCGAAATCACAATACATGAGAGAAATACAAAAACTACTTAAACTGGTTACATTACACACTACAGAACTATAATATATGGGGTACTACATTAATATAAATATTGTAAAAAATATACTAATCAGACCCAAAACTATTTTCCCGACCAAAGAATAAATTAAACCAAACAAGTGCTAACTCTATGAATTTCATTAAATGAATTACTCACACGAAACAACGGCATGCAGAAGAACATAGGTGTCATAAAAAAAGAAAACAAATTCCATTCAAGATGCCCTATTTCCATGATAAAACTCACTATCAATCCAGGTGTCTTAAAACATATATTAACATCCATTGAACCTAAGCACACATGCTTCACTTCGCCCTCATCGGCACTTAAGACCACATAACCAAAAATGTTACTACAGAAATGCAAATATTTTCACTCCTTGCCTTCCACAAATCTTCTAATGCCTTAAGAAAAAACTGATTGAATACATAGTCCTACAACACAAAATGTAAATTTTAACCAGGTACAAAGAAATTAATCTAACTTACCCCAAGCGAATGTTTCTAAAAAACACATAAATTATATTTAAACATAGCCTTTTACAAACATGTCTTCCGCTAGTTCATATGACAGCCAATCACGACCATTACTAGAAACTCACTGCTCGCCTGTTTCGAAGCTCCATAGCTCACTATACCACAACTTCAAATTAAATAATTAATAAAACAATTTAAAACACACTGCATTGCAATATCGCTTCGAGCATACTGGATCCTGCTCTTTTAAAAGTGTTGTGTGTCGGCATGCAGTAATCCTAGAATACCTTGCAGTACGCCGGCAGACCACACCTGTCACAAAAAACTCACTGCCCTCTCAATGCTCGCCTGTTGTGAAAGCCTGCCGCTTGCAGCACGCTGTATCGTTATATCACATGTTTAATAATAAATATACGAATCGAATGTGAAATGTAGTGTGTTGTGTCGGAGATGTTAACACTCCTCCCTGCATGTCCAGCACTCCACTCCTGCATGTTCTAAACTAACTGAATGTGTCCTGCTATGTGCAGATAGCACGCTCACCCCTTTCTCTAGACCTATGCAGTCGACAGCATTGCTCCGAGACACCTCTCTCTATCTTTCTCACTCCCTCTCTATCTCACTTCCTCATGACACGCATAGTTCGCAGCTGTTCAGGATGGTGACCAGCACAGCTCATTGTCTGCCGAGGAAGACAAACATGTATTTCGACTCTACACTATCTGACTAAATATGGCAAACCACACTCACTACAAATGTTAGTGACTGTGTACTTCTAGAGCATGGTTTGAATGGCCACGCCCCTGGAAGAAACTCGATATTCTACAAATCCCAGCACCTACTGCAGACAAGTTCCAAACATGGTTAAAATCCACAATTATACCAAATGAAAATCATTCCATTTTAAAATACTCTATTTCGACTATGTACAGATTAAATGAAATGGCTTTCAAGATGAGTGGAGGTATAATGTAAAATAAATTTCTTTGTGTTTTAAATATCCCATGAAAACTGCTTGTGCTAGCTATAAACCATTAATTTAATTTTTTGTGCATCTTTTAATCCTGTATACTATCAGCAATTTATTTACTTAACATGTTATTGTTTAGTTAGTATGTAAGTGTATTAAGTTGCTAGTAATAAATGTTTAGTTGTTAAGCTATAACATTGTATTACCCTCCCTAAAGTTTCTGGGCAAGATCGTTATTAAACTTGTTTTTGGAGGTTCAAAGTTTTATCAGTGTCAAGTAATTTTCATAATTTTATGAAATGAGAATGTGTCTTATGAAATAAAAATTAATTAATATTAATGCAATATTTAAAAGTTTGACTTAAATAAATTCTTCAGTATAGATGTCAACAAGTTGCTTAAAATTCAATACTCTGGTGTGAGCTATAAGTATTAAATGTGATCTAAACACTGCTCGCCTATTTCAAAGTGCAAAGGCAGCACACTGCGAATCCAGTTCGTAAACAGAAAACCGATTGCGGGTCTCGCAGCATGGAGTGTCTTGGTGCTCTCTAAGTGCCCCACACACCTTGCTGAAGCACGAGAAGTGCGCAGAGGTGTGGGATTAGGGAGGGGAGGGAAGTGGCATCCATTACTGTCTGTACAGACACAGCATGGAAATGTCTCCGCTGCACAGGCACGACGTGGAAGGGGTTTGCTGCTGTGCGAAGGGGCAGTGGCAGAGGAGCACGGCTTATGCATGTAGGGGCATGGAGACCAATGAGCGATTCAGGGGAAGGGGATGGCAGGTGGGAAGTGGCGCCTTGTGCATACTGTGGCTGCCTGTCCAAACACGCCTCCCTACTCCATATTCCACACACGTCCTAGGCTCACATGCTGTGGATAATTCTCTGTATACACAAGTCTCTAATGTGTTAAATATTAACAATTTCGCTGTTATAGGTGATATTCATTGAAACTGATTTCACAACAAGACAGTATTGCTTGCTGATATGGGAATACGGTCGGACAAAAAATATGTCAGTTGTTACGAACATACTCGTTAGGCTGAGTGAATGAAATTTACATATTGTGTTCACACACACAAATAATTCTATTCAATGAACATATATCAAGTAATTTTGTTTTGTTATGTTGATATGTGTTTTTCAATATATATATGTGTGTGTGTAAAAACATCACACCTACGAATAAAAACATGTTCGTCACACAAACAATGTGTAACGTTATGACTATAGATTGATAAAGAAATACATTTTATTTTAATTTTGTGAAAACATTGACTCACTCATTTCTTCAAATTATGTATTATAAAATTCCTGATCTACACTCTGTTTGGAGGTAAATGAAATAAATATTAAGATTGAAATACAATATAATTATATCTTATTTCTCCGACAATCACAATATATAATTTACATATAACAAAAAATTACATTCTTCTTAACATATTTATTTACATATACAAAGACAAATAATCTTCTTTATAAAGTAAAGTTTCACAAAAGGTCTTTATTGAATTAAATAACATTAATAGACTTTGCGTGTTTGATGTCATATAGTTGGTGAAGAAGTAAATTACATATCTGGGAACATGTAGATATTGTCGCAGTGAGACAAACTGGTCACTCTCAAATCTGCGAGTTGTTTAATTCACAGCGGATACTAGATGTGTCATTGGTTCGCTGGCTCTTAGACATCTAGATTATATATTAGTGGTTGTTGTAAACCACTAGCTGACAATGAGGTTGGCTCATTCATGATGCGACTGGTAGTTTGATTCACTCATTCGTGATGTGGTTTGAAGTTTGATTCACTCGCAGATGATATTGTGCCAGTTAAGTAGCTCATTGGCGGTGTTGCAGTTGACAGGGTTGAATTTATTATGTAACTGAGTGTAGTGGTGTAGAAGAAAATTTAATTTGGGAATTTGTAGTCCCCCCCAGGGCAAAGTTGACACTCCATCCGCTTTAATGTAGGGCTTATAATCCAATCCCGATAACAATACTTTGGTCATGCATTCGGTGTAGACTTCGTTACCACACAAACAGAACTAATATTGGGTCTCCAAAACCCTGATAAAATTTTCGAGGCATTCCTGATAATCCTTGTAATGGAGTTTCCATAAGAAGTTATATTTTATGTACTTCGCCTTTTGCATACACTGCTCATTCGCAACAATGTATGTGTAATGCTTGGGACGTAAACCTTTAAAATGTGTGACTAGTGGCCAGCACATTCGTCTTTCATCACCACACTATGGTCTTAGTTGTCACATGAGAATTTTTTGGATTATCGAACACATAGTTGGAAGTATAAAACCATGCTTTTAAATCTGGTGCAATTACTTTATAAACATCTCGACAGGCAATTTTATTAATCAGGCTATCTGAATAGCAATATAAAAGGTGCAAGGCCGGCAGAGGAAATTTGGTGAACCATGTACTGGTAATGAAATTCATAAAGGGCAATTGGGAAAGCTCGAGAATGCCAACACCAATGTACAAAGGCTTGTTAAACCTAATAGAACTCTGACATTTCGATCATAATAGGATTTTCATCAATGATTTACCAAAAACCAGCAGGAAATGGTCTATATTGCGACATATAGGTGTCCATATATAATATTAGTAACAAAGTCCAGCCAGAACCACAAGTACTAAACTCCTCGAGTCTATTAGTGAGGTAAGGCTTAATTACCTCATCATAAATTCAGCCAACATCGTATGAAGGCAGGATGGAAAGAGATCTACTTTGAAAATAAAAAGTCTACATAGCATTTTCCTCCACTCCGAATGTTTTCAGAAACTTGCACACTATGGTGAAATTAATCAATATAAGTTGGGGTGATGCCATAATTATTTATAAGAAAGGGACACTGCGAATTGTAAAAAATTGTTCAATTGTTTCAAAATTGTTCAGTATTTACTTTATCATTAATGATCAGCACTTCACTTCATCTACCAGCAAACGAGCTAGACAGTATCTCATATCTGAGGCTGGATGTTAAACTTTGTACTTATGAGCAGAAAGTGAATTACTTTCCAAGCCTGAATAAACATATCGACATTTAGGAGCACATTCAGTAGGTGGAACCTGTGGAGATAATTGTGGTACAGATTGTGGAGAAGGTGGTACAGTTTGTGGAGCAGGTGGAACAGATTGTGGAGCAGGTTGTGGAGTAGGCAGAGCAAATTGTGGAGTAGGTGGAACTGGTTATGGATCAGGTGGAGCAGGTTGTTGAGCAGGTTGTGCAGAAAGTGGAGCATATTGTGGTGCAGGTTGTGGAGGATATTGTGGAGAAGGTGAATCGGGTTGTAGAGAGGGTGGAGCAGGTTGTGGAGCAGTTGGAACATATTTTGCAGCAGGTGGAGCAGATTATGGAGCAGGTTGTGGGGTATATTGTGGAGGAGGTGGAGTAGGTTGTGGAAAAGGTGGAATGTATTGTGGATGAAGTGGAACAGGTTGTGGATCAGGTGGAGCAGATTGTGGAGCAGGTTGTGTAGTAGGAGGAGCAGAATGTGGAGCAGGTGGAACATGTGGATCAGATTGTGGAGCAGGTGGAGCAGATGGAGCAGATGGAGCAGATTATGGAGCAGGTTGTGGATTAGGTGGAGCAGATTGTGGAGTAGGTGGAACAGTTTGTTGATTAGGTGGAGCAGGTTGTGGAGCAGGTGGAGTAAGTTCTGCAGAATGTGAAGCAGCATGTGGAGCGGTGTTGTAAAATCTATAATGTATCTTTAAAGCATCACTCTGAGAAACATGTCCATGAGAGAATTTGCACTGAAACTGCATTCTGGAAGTTTTCATTCCACAGATCATTATTTCATGTCATAATGAGTTCCGCAGAGCTGTGAATGTTTTACCACAGAAGCAACACAGGAAAGGCATTAATGCTTCCATATTGTTCCAAGTCTAGAATGAAACTGAAAGTTACAGCACCTTTTATAGGCTCTTAAATTTAATTATTGGAATTGCAAAATGCAAGAAACAGGTAAATTCTATGAATTGTAAATTCGATTATATTAGACGTTTTAAACACAATAAGTTTGAAACATATGTTTGAAGAGCTTTGTGTATTAAATCACTTTCAAATTACTATTGTTTTATATAATTATTATCCCACATGCAAACCTTTATGTGCAAACACATTTAGATTTGATTGTTAAATGCACATAACCAAAGTTTACGTAACATTTCGTTGTCAGAATTATTTTACACTTGAATTTTACAATTCATTCATTTGTAAAGTCAGTAAAAACACAAAAGTATTTTCAAACCAATAATTTTGTTAAATTTCTATGACAGATTACATTTTGTTTACATTAGGGCTTTGCAAAAAAAACTATTTACATTATATATTTTCCATTCGTTCCTTGGCAATACTTGTATTCTTCTCATCTGCTTGATTGTTAGAATTTTATGTTTGTGTGTAGTATTATGAATTCTGGTAAATCAGGAAAAGTTCCATAAAAGGGCTAATACACTTCTTTGGTGGTAGACATGTAATCGAATATGTAAGGTGTACAGGAAATTTTTTTCAGATCTGGACAAGAATTTTAATAAGTTGATTTTCTTGGTTTAATGGATATTGAATATTTTTTAAACAATCCATCGCAAGTCTCTCCAAATTGATGTATAATTCTGCTAAACAAACAAGAATAATTCACACTTAAGTTTCCAGAGACTTAAAAATCAGTTGGAAATATTACATTGTTACAATATGAATGTCACAAAGATACTAAAACCATTACTTTCCAAAACAAGTTCTAAAAGGTTTACTCCAGCATGCAAATAACTTACTAATATTCAATTTACATTTTGATTTATGTATGCATAAGCATATGAATTCGTTCTCTTCTTTATTCATATTTACAAAGTTTTGGTTTGCAAAAACCAAGTACTTTTATATACTAAATTCCACTCGTTAGTCCACAAAGTTCTCTCATCCCAGATAATGCCAAATTACTCGTATAACACCCACTGGTAACACAGGAGGAGATTCATCTGCTTGACTCTAATCTGTCATCAATGACCAATTCAACATTAAGGTGTCTGTCTACCATGTGCTTGAAGTGCATTGTAGAGTGTTCGAATTCAGGTTTTTCTAAAAAACTATTAAATGTGTGTCCAGTGTACTGGCCTACAAAAAGAACACGCATTTAAGATGAGGGCTGTTGAGTGTTTTCAAGACCTCACACTAAATAGAAAGACCATTTCAGAGCATATCAGAATTGCTTTTTCAAAACACTCTATCTTAAAATGTATGTGTCAGATCCATACACAACTAGTCAAGGGGCATGCATTGAACATTCCTACACAATTTCCACCAATATTATAATAAGGTCACAGCTGAAAGTCCCATAGGTACATGCAGCACAACGAGAAACTTCATACCAGTCCAGTGCTTTGCGCTTAGCAGTGATTGGTGACTTGATTCGCAAGGAAGTGTTGCCTTTAACACTACCTCGCCTACCTGCTTCAAATCCGGAAAAAAGCTCTTGGTAGACAAGTGTCTTAATCTAGGGTTTTCCTCTGCAGAGAGTAAGGTCGGTTTATATCCATATGTTTGATGCACTTTTTGAATGATGAGCAATTTTATTCTTTTTGAGTATCTGTTATTTTCCCATTCCACACATTTTCTGAAATTCATTTTGCTTGACTCGACAAATGTATATCTCGCACTTATTTAAGTATTTCTTGCAAAAATATCCAATATTTTCATACTCCATACATCCACACTACCATGTTAATCCATGGTGGTTTTAAGCTGAATACCATATTGTGTTCATCCATATCCTAGCACATTGCAGAAATCTGATTAATATCTTGGCTCATTGTCTACTGAATCAAGTCATTATCTTCATTAGCTTATCTCCTTCATTATAGCTAGCCAATCTATCATGAATAATCAAAGCATAGGTTTGTGTATTTGCCAGAATGGGTATATTTGTAATAATTTTAATTTGTGAGTCAATAACATTATTGCTAATGGTGTCATTTTGTTTGCTTAAATCATTTACATATAATGCTACTCTAGTTTTAAATGCTTTGGGTTCTAGTATCAGTGAGCTGATTTTGTTATAATACAGTTCCTTAAATTCTGAGTACATATCATAGCAAATAAGGAATTCCCATTACCAAAGTTTATGTTAAAAAATTTATAGGTATATGCTCGACTATTTAGAAACTTATTTTTATTTTTGTAATGGAATTTTCGAAATTTGATCAGTCTGTTTTAAATTGTTTTGTCGATTTGTTTGAAAACAAATAACAAATTTGGATTTCTGAGACAAAAAAATTGATTTCCCGTTCCAAAAAACTTTTTGTGATGTTGGTATTGTTAGAAAGGTCTGTAAACCCCATGATCTGAAAGCATTATCTAGATTTTTCCCTATTTCAATATATTTTAAAAACTTTACATATTCACAAGTGTTAATTTTAATATATGTGGCATTAGCCTTCAATGCTATTCAGATGTTACACCTTTATCATTATTAGTCATGTTGCATAGAGCATTCAAATGCATATTGCCAAATAGAATAACTAATTCTTGTTTAGCATTTAATATAACTTGTTTATAGTCTTCAGTGAATCCAAGTACCATACTTCACTGTATAATGAATTTGTATTTTCTCTCTGGGTTCATTTGTAGTGTATAATCACTAGCATTTCTCCACCCATCTGTATGCCCTGTATAAATATAGCTTACACATTGCAAGAAATAGTTCTTTATCATGGAAGTAATTCCAACATCTCGTGTTTGTTCGAATTCAATGCCATTAAGCAGATATGCAATTCTGTCGATTAAATAAAGTATTCAATTTCTTACTATTAATGTAGTTACTGGATTAGTTGCATCGGCTGTCTTTTTAATTGTTACTGTAAATCTTAAATTTGATTCCGATGGTAACATATAAGTATCATGATTTTATATAGCTTTCCTTATTTCCGATGGAAACATATACAGACCTGCTTGGAATGGTTCATATACATATATTTCCATATTGGCTGTTGTCTCTTCATAAATGATTGGTTCTTCAACATTCTGTATCTCTTCCATTTATATTAACCAGATATCCTAATTCCTTTAAAAACAATGCATTGCCCCATGCTAACTTCTCTGGTAACTTGTTTGAAGTGAGCATATTATAACTCAATTTACATATTTTTATAGTTAATTTCTTCGAAACAAAGTTTTAAAATGAACTGCCTATTTGATGTATGTATTGACTATTAAACACAATACACATTTCGATGGAATGCATGTGTTTATTAACTGTTTTTAAATGTAAACTAATGGTAATATCTTTGTTTCTGTAATTAATCAGTTAACCATATTGATCAACAATTGTAACAACTATTTCATCAACACAATTAACTTTTACTGGAATATATATATATATATATATATATATATATATATATATATATATATATATATATATATATATATATCGAATAATTCAGTTTTTCAATTATTTTGTTTCCTGGAGCTACCGCACTCATGAATTCATATATTGTATTTGTCGGTTTTCCATTCAGATATGAACTACCTACAATATTAACATTTACATGACACACATTAACCGATAAATTTTACCTGTTTTGATGATTCATGTAATTGATTGGCAGGATATATGCTCCCTTCATAGCCTAACATATTTGCAATTCAATTGCCTTCCATGAAACCGATATCAACATTACTGTACATCGAACTAGTTAACATATTCGGATTTCAATGTAATCGGAAATGTACGTCTTCAGGTAATGCCCCTTTAATAAATATTTCTAAATCATCTAACTCATTAGGTCTCAGCTGTATCTCAATCTCGTAGGTTTTTTTCAACAATGTTGACTGTAAATGACTGGTTGTGCATATCAATATTGGGTATGCTGTTGTAAGTAACACATTCAGTTAGACTTATTTGCCATTGTCCATCTAACTCCAAAGCTGGAAATATACCAAACACAACTGCTACGAGTTTCCACTTATTATCAACAGAATTGACATAATACTAATATGTTTTAGTATTGCACTTACTTATATAGCCTATTTATAGTAAAAAATATATAAACATAAATGTCCACAATTGACTGTATTTGGTAATTGTTCTGTTTTGTAATTGCATCTTAATTGTGCATTATTAAAATAATTATGTGTTTCCAATGGAGGATGTAAATCGCCAAAACTGTCGTAATCCAATGATTGAGTTACGTTTTTAATTAATGCAACCCAATGTGTTTCTTCATTTTGTTTCAAGTCTAATTTAATAATCATACATTCATGAATGTTTAGTTTCTTTGGTAAATTTTCTCTCATAATGCACCTCAGAAATAAGGAATATCCCACTTCTCTACAAATACATTAATGTCTTTGTTACTGCAAGTTTTGGAAGACTATTTAGGACTTTCTGCATTTTTTTTTCCAAATTTGGAGTTTTTCACCCTTGTCTGTCTTTATATGGTTTAAGATAATTCCTTTGCCACTTGATTTCACAGCTCTACTAATTACCGAAGCTCCTCCAAGGAGTGATCCAAGAGCTGTTAATGCTGGAAATATGTTTGGTAATATACCACCTTTCTTAGTTTTTTGTCTTGTTTTGAATTTTACACCTGTACTTCTTTTCAATTTTGTTTGCTTCACATTGTTAACGACCCAAGTGGTGAGCTTTTCACCTGCTGCTGTAGTTCGATTCTTCCTTATATTTTCTGCAATATCAGCTAGAATTGTATCTGCTATATGTCTTTGTTTCAAATAATTTTTTGATCTAAACTATATAATGCTCTTGACACATGTTATTCAAAGAGTTTATTCCTTGATTGTTCCTCGCCATACTTTTGAAAACATAGTTCCAGGTCCACGCTAATTGTACATAGGTAAATACAATTAAATTTCTAATTTGCTAACTAATGTATTCAAACCCCTCTACCTTTTTTGATGTGTTTAGTATGAGCCATTGTTTTCAACTGAACGTGAATCTATATATACACCCACATTTATAGTTATTATGATAGTATGTTATATTGGGTAGAAATGAAGATTGTAAAACAAAATGTAAATTTTCCGGTAATTGTAAATACAAAAGAAAATGTAATTGAACATAAACATGGAATTCTTTTACCTGTAAATATACATTGAATACTAAGTGGTCCTTCTTCTTGTGGAAAAATGTGTGTCATTATGTCAATATTGGAAAATCCAAATGGACTTAAGTTTGAAAAATATGTGTTTTCTAAAACAATACAAGAGAAATATCAATGATTAGCAATTATTTTGTTGTTAATTGAAGGAATGTAATATTTTCTGAATGAAGCATTACCCAATTCCATATTTATATTTGACAATATTTGGTGCTAACCTAGTGGTGAAATACAGCACTTCATTACTTTTTGTAAACATTCAAAAGTTGATTGCTTTTATCTATCTCAAAGTTATGCACATATTTCAAAACATAACTTGTGCAATAATCCAATTATGTTAATTGTGTTTAAAAAGGACAATATGAAACTGCAACATATTTACAATAATCATGTTTTGAGCAATATGACAATTAAAAAGTCTAAATATATGTGTTGGAACAACAAGTATGGTTTTCTTTTTATTATACCAATACTTCTCCTGTATAAAGGGAGATACAGGTCTGGATTTGACAGTTTTTTACTTCCCAATTAAGAATAATAAGTGTTTAAAAGTTTGGACATAGCAGTATAAAACACAATCATTACAATGCCAGTTTAATGAAAAATTGTGATAGGATTTGTGACTTGAATGGACATATATCACACAATGTGGGTGTGCCTGTGATATATATTGATGCAGTATATAAACATTATGCGGATGACTTACACTATTATGCTAAATGTATTTAAGTCGCAATTGATCAATATACAAAAGAAATTAATAAACCATATTTAAAGTATTACAATAGTGTCTATGAATATTAGTTACATTTAGGAAATTTTGGCAAATGTGATGACTACACAGCAAAATATAGAAACTACATTACACAAACATTTGGAACATTCAAAACGTATTTAATGAAATTATATTTGCTACTATTACAAAGCAACTTGAAACAAAATTAGAAGAGATGTCATTATATATATATGTTGAATTGATTAATAAAACATTTGATTTAACTACACAAACAGATTTGAGAAAGAAAATTAATGATATGATATCCCAAATAAACTATTTTAGTTATGATTTGAGGGTTATAGCTGTGAGTAAATTATACACAATTTTTAAGTACAGTCTATAAGAATGAAAATGCACAGAATAGTCGACCTAGTGCATCAGCTAGGAAAACAATGCCTTATTTTATATATAAATACTGTAACATTAATGTAATATAATCAAAATGTCTGAATGCTTCAGTATTACATAACATCATATCTGCTGTAAAGGAGAAATATTTACAAGTTAAACATACATAAATGAAACAGAATGTTTTAAATGAAGAAATATTTAAACCTGGTATGAGTATAATGTATACATTAACTTGTCATTGCTTCGAAAGAGTCTGGGAATAATTTACACATGGACAAAATATTTTCTTTTATAGAATATCTGATGGATCAAGTTCAATAAGATTGTTCAAGAACTTTACACCCCTGCAATAATAAGGTTTCCCAGAAGAAGAGTTATTACTCATGGTTAAAATGATGTTTTTAAGTCAATTTGTGTGAGATGACATTGCATTCGAAATACAATAATTGACAGAAATATATTTTACCTGTGATGAACAAGACTGGAAAACAAGGCAGTGATGCAATGAAAACCATTTTGCAAGAAAGAACCACAAAATCACTTCAAGTGGATAAAGGGAGCGAGTTCTGTAGCAAATATTTTCAGAAAGTAGTGGTTAAATATGGGATTAACCATTATGTAATGTACTCTGAACTTAAAGCGAGTATAGCCAAGAGATTCAAAAATCGATTAAACTGCTAATATACAAAAATTTCATGTCGAAGGGGACTTATACAAGGGTGGACATTTTGCCTGAAATACTTAAATTTTATAATTCCAGATATCATAGAACTATCAATATGTCACCCAAACAGGTCATGGGCAATAGATTGATGAAAACTGTATATAATATCCCTAAAGCAGTTAACAAAAGAAAGCAAAAAATTTAAGTAGGTATGTGTGTATGGGTGTCTGAGTTAAAAGGGTTTTTGAGAAAAAATATACCGTGAATTGGTCTTACAAAATATTTAAAATTATTTCAGTTAGACAGTCATTTCCTAGAGAATATTACCTCGAAACCTTCTATTAAGAACCTATTAAAGGCAGATATTATAAACATGAATTGCAAAAATTTGCATCTCCAACTGTATATTTAATTGACAAAATCATTAAAAAGGGAAAGGATAGGTCCTTGGTTCGATGGAAAGGTTTCTCAAAAGCACATAATTCCTGGGTGCAAAAACCTTATCTTTAAAGATTATAAGACAATTTTTGTAATTTTTTTGATAATAAATAAAATATTTAAACAATTATGATGTGTTTTTATGTAATAAACCTACCAATATTTATGCGACTTATATGTACAATTGTTGTGTAATTATTTTTTACATTTATTATGCAATCATTCTGCTTGTATAATTAGGTTACTGTTTGGGTGGTAATCTGATACATTTGAGTCCAATTAATTGTGATGTAATTCAATTGGTAAATATAATAAATTCGTTTAATTATTAATTCGAATGTGCTGATTATTGTATTGCACTTAATCTTATTTAGGCAGCAAACTGTTACATTTAATATATATTTTTGTTTTTAATTTGTAATTTCTGTTTTTAATTCATAAATGTTAGTATCTCGGAATAAATTTCTGGGTTTGTGATAGGTTATATGTCTTTCCTCCTCATAGTACATTTCCTGGAACTGTGGTAAAATTAATGTAAATTCAGAAGTAAATCCATGTTCTTGTTTTTAGTTATTGAATCCAAAATGAATGCCATTTTCCTTGGATTTTGGCTAGAATACAGTCTTTTCCAAAATATCATTAATTTTGTTATATAACAACACCTTTTGGGCTTGCAACATCATCTTTCATTAATATTTTGTCGAAATGTAGTGTTTTTAACTAAAATATGCATACATTTGTCTATGTATTTGCATTTCTGATGTAATTTGTATAACAAAAATCTTGGATGAGAAGATGTAAATGTTGACGAATCTCTTAAATTTTCACATACACAAACTTAGTATCTTAAAGTTTCATCTTGTAGAGAAATTAATGCATAGAAAACCCTATTTTCTAGGTTGTATGTATGAATATGTATGCACGCTCATTAAAAATGCTTCTCGAATTGTGTAAGATACCAAAATGATTGATGGGTGAAAAATGTTTACAGAAATTAAACATTTTCGCATACTTAATTTTAAGTATCTGGGTCTTGGGAGCTGACTACTTTAACAAAGTATCTCATACTATTTTAATAACAGTATTTCAGTCCCTTCATAGACATATTTACATTCTAAATTGGTTCTTTTAGTTCATGTTTGTATTTTATTGTGATATTTTAACGTGTGGGGGTAAAGTTTTCCCATGATTCCATTTTTATATTATTTAGAATGTATTTCGAATATTGTGTCCTGGAATTGAAAAATGTTTTATGTATTAAAGGTAATTTGTTGGTAGAGGGACTACATTTCATTTGATTAAATTCCATTTTTAATATATATGGCGCTATAATGTTCCCTTTCCTGGTGAGCAGGGCTCTGACCTGGTATTTGGGCACTGTCTTGACTCTCCAAGGTGCTACCACCATGTTTTTCCGAATCCTGATCAGTTAAAAATACATCGAACACTGGAGGGCGGGGATGGGGTGAGCGGTATTTTCTGTGCCTAGCAGGACACATTCAGTTGGTTTATAATGTGTGTACTGGCTGGAGTGGTAGCATGCATGGAGCAGTGTTGACATCTCAGACACAACACACTACATTTCGCATTCAATTTGTATAATTATTAAAAGTGTGATATAATGAAACAGCGATCTGCATGCAGTAGGCTTTCGCAACAGGCAAACAGTGAGAACTCTAGTGAGTTTCTTGTGACAAGTGTGGTCCGCAGGCATACAATGAGGTATACTAGGATTGATGTGTGAAGACACACTACGCATTTCTAAGAGCAGGATCCGGTATGCTTGAAGCAACATTGCAATACAGTGCATTTTTTATTATTTTATTAATAATTTAATTTGAAGTTGTGGTATAGAGTGCTACGGAGCTTCGCAACAGGTGAGCTGTGAGTTTAAAGTGACGGTCGTGATCGGCTGTTATACCAAGTAATGTAATATTTGTTTGCAAAACGTTATGCTGAAATATACTTCACATCTTTTCACTTGGGGTAAGTTACATTTATTTATTTGTGCATGGTTAATATTTATATTTCATTTTGTAGGACTATGTATTCGATCAGTCTGTTTCTTAAGGAGTTAGGTGATTTGTAAAATGTGAGGTGTGAAAACTATTTGTGTTTCAGTATTAAAATTTTGGGTTTTGTGGTCTTGAGAATTGATGTGAGCGAAGTGAAGTACATGTGCTTAGGTTCCATGGATGTTAATATTCGTCTTAAAACATGTGGCCTGATGGTGAGTTTCGACATGGATGTAGGGTATGTTGGCTGGAATTTGTTTCCCTTTTTAAGACACCTAGGTTCTTGGGCAGCTTTTCATTAATTAATTCGTGTGATTGATTAATTTAATGAAATTTGTTCCCTTAGCACTTGTTTCCTTTAATTTATTCTTAGGTAGGGAAAATAGTTTTGGGTCTGTATTGTATATTTCTTTACAATATTAAAATAGATTTAGTGCTCCATTCATTATAGTTCTGTCGTGTGTAATGTAATTGGTTTAAGTTTTTTTTTTTCATTTCTCTTGTATAATGTAATATTTAATGTTGCATGTTTGGTTTGTATTAGTCTGATTTAATATGCACCCTGGTTATCGTATTTATTTGCTTCGATGGAAAAATAATTTTTATTTCTGCTATTTCACATATCTAATTGCTTGCAAGTACTCAGACTACATTCAGAGCCCACCCGAAGCAATCGTGTCATGCTCTCTCCTATTAGTCACAGGCGTTCTATGCTCCTCCCTCATCCAGCCTACAATTAGTCTCAAGTGCTCCACAACCTCAGTCCTTCACCGACTTCCAGGTGAACAGACTTGTCTTGCTGTTTCACAATACTATAATTAAAAATAAATATTACATCTAACCCCTTCTCCAAAACATTCTACCAATAGTCGCAAGTGCTCTACCACTTCATTTACCTCTAGACATCCTAGGGTGAACATCGATGAGGCCACTCTTCGAACAAAGAAAAAAATAAAGGACCCTTATGCCACTCTTGCACCAACCTCAACACTTATATACCCAATACCCTACACGTCACTGCTCAGTCGACTGCCGGATATCCTAGGGCGAACATCATTCCACAATTGCACATATCACTCCAAAAATAAAAAATTACAAAAATTAAAATTTTTTTTTTCCAAAAATTTCTCAAAAACGGTTTAAGCCTTAATCAAATTATGAAATTTGCAAATTAATAGAACTAGGATTAACAGGATTAATCAATTATTCGTATTAGCCATTAATCCACTCCATTCACATGTCAATTCGTAGTGGGCCAGAACCCACGAGCGCCTTTTACTGACGGTAAAATATCCCCACCCTCCGGAGTCCCTTTATACTTATACGTGACTTTAGCCGAATAAAAATTAACATGCTAACATGTGCATCTATAAGTGCAGCTTCAAATGCTGTGCAATAGTATTCATCCTTTATGAATTATGCGCACTAAAAAACAGTTTTATTCCCGAGATGTTAGTCAACCATTCAGAGATACACCACAATACGAAGTCCAGCAAAGACACACACATACAGATTTAATTCACCACCCTTCAACCACGTCGAGACATATAGTGAACGAATTAACATGTGCGAAAAAATATAGAGTATATAGCAGTCAGTGCATTATGAAGACAATAAAATATGTAGAGTTATGATAATCCCTTTTTCGAAGTGTAGAAAATTAATTCTCTGTTCAAATTTTTCTCAAATGAATTCGGATGTGAACTCCACCATTGTTTATTCAATCACATAAAAAAAATTAATGTGAAATTATTTATTAATTCTGGTGAAATAAGAAAAGAAATAAGGAAAACAGGTACAGTCTCCACTTCCTCATACGTCAAACACACACACACACCTACACACACATACGCTTGAGACCAAATAAAGGCAAGAGAAAACAGGCCACACATTACGACATAGGGAAAAAATTGCCCAGTAACGAATTTAAGATAAAGAACTTCGTGCACCCAACACTGCAACATATTTATATTTACTATTCGAAGCAATATTCTGAGGTGGAAAAAGCCTTAGTGTTATAAGTTGTTATCTGTAAACCTTCAGAGGAAACAACTATGTTTACACACCAAATACGTTACCATTAAAGATATATAAATTTATTAAGGGTTCCTCCTGACGCCCCTCATCAAAACAAATTAATCGGAATGCCACCCTCCCCCCTTATCAAGGGCACTCTTATCCACTCAGATATTCTGGTGTTGTCAGCCATAGAAGTAACCATTTTGGATGTAGGTGACTGTGACCTTGCCCCAATGATTTTGAATGACCTTGAATATGAAAATTCGTAACAATACATAAAAGTCAACATGCATATGAAATTGTAGACCTCTATATTGGATGCAGGTGAACTTGACCTAGACTCCACGACCTTGAATGACCTTGAACACAGGCAATTTACAAGAAATTCATTAAATAATTACAATAATATCCCAAAGTATATTTAAAAATTTTAAAAGTTGTAAAAAAAAATTATGAAAAACAACTTACATATCCGGAGGTCCCCCAACACTGCAACCAGCAGGCGAGCAACCAGCAGACGACTAACTCCCTCATCCCCACACCCCTCATCAATACTCATTCTGTCGTATGCCACTATCTTGTTTTTTTTTACATGTGTCGTTTGTTTATAAATTACTGGAGGTTACCAACCAGATTAAATTAATATGATTTTTATTTTCAAGCGTTTCCCTTTCTTAAAAATATTGTTTGAATTTTTCAACAATGACAGAAGACATGTTCCGAAATAAGAAATTTATGTTTAAAATAAATCAATAAATAAAAAATACATAGTACTTATTTTTTGTGGAAGCAGAAATTATTACATGTAAAATAACACAGTCTGCAAAAAAATAGTGAGTGTCAGTAGTAGGGTTATGGGGAGTTGGAGACAAGTATCATGCTTTGGATTTTCCGATTTCTCGTCTGTGATGACATCGCAGGCAGTTGGCCATGTTGTGATGGCACCGGACCACAATATTGGATCTTGGTGACCTTGACCTTGTGCTCGTGACCTTGAATGACTAATCCCAAAATAGGTAAAATATTAAAAATATTTTTAAAAATTCTAAAAATCAAGAAATATGATGTTATCCTATAACTGAAACCACCATCGTCAACTCTCCCCCTTCCACTCAAAAGCCAAAAAAAAAAAAAAAAAAAAAAAAAAAAAAATCAACAAATATCACAAAAATTATAAAAAAATTAAAAATTTTTAAACATTCGAGGAGAATTAAACTTTAACCTCACATTATTCCCACCACCCTCAACTCGCCCACTCCGCTAATCATAAAAAATTGAAAAAAAGGTGCAAAAAATCGATAAATTGAATCTAAAAATTGTATGACACATAATGTTACGCTCTTGCTCACCCCACGAACCCTAATAAACCCACCCATACTTCACCGTAACCCTCCGAATAATAAAAAACTGAGAAAAATAGTAAATATCGGTAAAATTCTTTAAAATCGATTAACATATAACTTTAAATCCCTCTCCCGCTGCTCACCCCTCACACCCAACAACTCACTAAACCCTCTACAAAAATTAGCCATTGACCTTCTGTAACAAAAGTTATCCTTCAGCCCATACCAATCAATGGAAATGCGCATTGGCCACCAAATAACCACTTTAACGCATATTTGTCCATTATTGGACACTACAGCATTTTCTAGTTATTTTCTTTTTAGTTTCTACACCAGAGTTCCCATATAGTCTATTTCCAAACTTTTATTGGCGACTACAAAAAAAATGTATTTACAATTTTACTACAAATATTCTAGATTTTAGGGTCAATTAAAAAACAAATAAGCCAACATAATTTTTTTTGATTTATTAAAAATTAAATAATGAAATACACATGCACATTGAAAATGTATATTTTACTATTTGTTTTGTGTATTGCAAGGCACTGTGCCACAGTGAATCCTAATTGGGGGGGGGGGGGGGTAATCGATATACCATTTAAAACACTGATTGCATACAGTACATGAAGTTTATACCCATGCGAAGTAATCTGTAAATTTATCAGTCGTGAAATTTTCTTTATGTAACAATAATGTGAAATATTCTTAGTTTTGTCCTTCACCATCAGAATATCGATATGTTCAGGTTTCTTGTTCTTAGTCATTCATGTGGGCACCACTTTGCCCCTAGGATTCAGCGAGTACGCATTAACACTCACCCCAGGGTTGTTGTTCTCAAAGGCCCTTACTTGCTGTAAAGGAGTCGGAAAATCCTGTCTGCTAAAACCAATAATTTTATCCACCTGAGAATACTTATTGTCCACATGATGTGGTTGTGATGACTTAACAAATTCAGACAACACTTACCACTTGAAATATTTGTAATCATAATTGTGGGGATTGATTATGGCATGATTGTGTTTGACAAAGTCGGGAAGGTCAACGTATGTCGATAACAGTGAAAGTTCATTCTCAATGTTACATGAAGGAAGACCCTCCATACATTCATGTGTGCATTTAGAACACCCATTCGTGAAATCGACACCGCACACTTCGAACACACATACTTAATTTGGGTGAGGCTCTCTGTACAGCTATGCTTCTCTTATCGCAGGTCATTAATATACCAAGCAAAAATCATTTCACAAAACTTCACTTATAAATTTGGGATTGTTAAACAGAGGCCATACAGTTGTTTCTGCAACCGATGTCGATAGCCCGGTTGGCGATGAAGTTACCTAAGCTGAAAAATTGGATGGCACTACTGCAGTCTTGGTGCGAAACATTCCCGAAGACCTTGGATATTTCGGTAGGCATATAGGCGCCTTAACCAAAGATGCAAATGATATGACTCAAGAGAAAAAAGTCGATGCGATTACTGGTACCTCAACAGAACAAGGTGATTGTGAAGCTGCTGTCATGCTCGAATACGGCAATGGTGGTGCTTTTTTAGGTAGTGTACCCGATGACTCTGGAACATTGGAAGTCATTGCAGATGCAAAATACAATGCCTAGGAGATTCCTCACAATGTGTCATTATTTATACCAATTACATCTTGTTTTCCCTTCTTTTATGGCCTCACTCAACCCCCTCCTTCACCCTTCCATCCTATACACTGCCTGTTTCAACCTGAGGGCATGTGTACTTTGCCAGGTCCATCTGTGCTGTCACCTGCAGGTTCAGCCTACATCAGTATTACACCTTTATATTAATTGGTTAAGTAGTGTTTATTAAAGAGTAGTAAGTATGGTTGAAAATGCCATTTAATGGTTTTAAACAGTTTATTGTACAGATAATTACATAAATGCCATAACACAAAAATAAATATTTTGCCTCAATTCATGGTGTTTAAAAAATATTGTTCATCGAAACTGATGTAGTTGTGACTCCTTGTCTAGTCAAAACACATCGATTCATGGCCCAAGAACAAAGCATACCATTTGCGCAGCAGCTGTTAGTACATCCATGCATGTGTCCAGTTAGGATCTGACCTGTCACAGAAATGTTGTTGCTGGTCGTCGTTAACTTTCGTCAGCTTGCACAGTGAAGGACAGCCGTACTAGAACTGCATGTCGATGATTTACACTCAGTTTTACACAAGTCGCTCAGACATTTTTTCTGTTTGGGCACCTCCATGTAAATCGGTCCTTGCAGATGCTGCATCACAAAGACACACAAAATTGTTCCACTTTACGGTAAGGAATCGTTCCTTTATACCACTCCAATTCATGGAATTACTTTGCCAGTCAGTCGGTAGTCCTCTTGACTTTTTAATCCAATAGTTCCCACAAATAAGGGGGTCAGAAGGACCACGTGCATGTTTTGTGTTGTCATATGACACTGCAATCTCCTTGAGCATGTAACCGTTCTGGCTCTGGAAGCCCTGCAGATTACAGAACGTCCTGTCGCTGTCTATGCTCGAAGAGGACTATTCATATATCGCTTATGGCCCATCGTATTTATATACTCTGCGCATTCATGAAAGTATCTTGACTACTTTGTCTCCACAATTGTATGATGCGAGTCGGTCGTGAAGTATCAAGCAGAATGCGAAGTCTGTGGAGGAATATTTCCATTCATAGTGAATTCGATCCTGCAGTCTACTATACTGTAGCTAATATGCTCATCCTGTTCACTAATATCAAATACCATGAGCGGAGCTTTTGGAATATAGCATTAATTGGGTATGCCAGCAGGTACTGACCATTTTCAAAGTTCATGTACATGTCGATATACAGTTAGCTTTCACTAGTAAACCTCTTTTTACATTTTCTATTTGTCATGTGTCAAACTGCGAGCAGCTCACTCTTACATTGTGCGGTCGTCTGGCGTGTAGCCCAAAGATGATGAACCTTGGTTTTTCAGTCGCAAAGCTGAAGTTCACCATCCAGTTGATAAACTGCCTTGCGGGTAGTCCAGGGTAGCTCTCGAGATTCTACAACATGAAGTCCACATAAATGTTTTTGCCATCTTCCACATTCTTCAGAAACTTGATTCATTCTATAGTTCTCAGCTGTACATGAGGCATCATCTTATAGATTGACTGTAGCTTCAGTTCCACCCTCTTTATGTTTTCTCCCATAACCCCAGTAGCATCTGCATGCTTATTGGCTAGGAGTAGTACTAGTCCCTGCTTCGAATTGTGGATAATTGGTTTGTAATCTTTGGCTAATCCCAACAACATCACTAGGGGAATGCAGCCATCAAAATTACCTCCAGGATATATAGGAACACTGTAGTCATCTTCTAACCCCCAGCCTACCATCTTGGCTACAGGCAGCTCATCCGGAAATAGCAAGAGGTAGTTTTTTATTGTAGTTGTTATGCCGACATCTCTCATCTGGTCCACCTCACCACAACTGAGTAAATACGTGATGTGATTGGTAAGGTAAATATTACCATTGCTCGTTATTTTCGACAATGCTGTGCTGGGTCTATCTTATTCCGTCAGTGTCCCCCATAATCACAGGCATGACTGAGAAATAATAGTGCAGATATCTTGTTGTTGGACCACTATCCGAAATTCCGATGGTAGTGTGTATGGGCCGATCAGGAATGACTGGTATGCGTGGAGTTAAAATTTCGTGATGCTGTCTTCGAACACGAATGAACTGTCGACATTTATAATATTCCATGACAATCGACCTCGAATCCAAGACTAAGAACAAAAATTTTGTTGGTCATGTGGTAACACCTTTGTGACATGCAGCATACTGATAGTTTGTTTGAAGTGGTACTTTGTTTTATTGCTTCTTGTAAAGGCAAAATCATATTCCCATTTACTCAAATGCAAGAGTTGTGTGATTTGATTCGTTGTGATAGTACATCAACTCTTGTGCTGGTCGTCGATTGTCACGACCACTTTGTGTGCTTTCTTCGCCATGTCGGGAATGTGAACCCATGGCCTGTTTAATACCTGGAGGTACGAAAACTCGTTTAGCATATTACTAGTTCTACTTTTGAGATATGTGCAGCTCGCAAATTGCAGTTTATTCATGTCACATTAACTGGCAAGATGATTCGTGTAGATTGCCGGCTTCGCGTATGAATTGCTCGAGCCACAGCATAGGTCCGATGGTATCAGGTTAAGTGCACTCGATATATTCACTGCATCTGATGATTGAAATTTTTACATCGTTCGAATTCTGTGTCGGGAGACAGCAAATCAGTGATGTGCCTTGCTATATCACCCAATTCGTAAGAGTCAATGGCCAATGTTACCTCATGGGACACATTACCACTTTCAGAAGGTACATATTACAGATTTTTTCATCGATGTTCGGTATCGCACTGTATGTTTGAAAATCGACCAAACCTATGCACAATTCCCCCTTAAGGTCGAGTGGAGGGAAGTGTACTGCACACAGATCGGAGCTAAACACACCAAGCTAAGTGTTATCTACATGACTGATGGTTTCCTGTCGATTAATATCCATTCTAATCAATTACTTGTACGAGCGAACAAGGAAGCAAAGACACAGTTGTCAGCAGTTCCATATGTTCAGCATCTGCTCCATCTCGTAGTTGTAAGTAAGTTTGCTATTTTTCAGGTACCACCATAATTCAGGTGGAGGATGCAAATTCCCAAAACTGTCATAGTAGTCTGCACGCTTTCCACATTCCACATTAGTTACTCATTAAGTACGGGGCAAGGCTGTTGTGTCCAGATTGATAATGGCACATTCATCTAGTTTTGGTTTAGGAGGAAAAGCATCTCGCATGAAAACTCCATGAAAATTAGGTATCATTAATTTGCGGGCAAACAGTTTCAAATCCATGTTTGTGAATGGCCATTTCAGTAGAGTTATCATTACTCTTTCTCTTTCTGCTGTGTCACTTTTGCACACATCCATCTCCTACTGGATATGGCACTAGGTAGAGGTCTTGGACATTTTTTAATCATTGCGATAGCTTCCATATTTGTATTGTACATTTGGGAAACAATCAATTTTTTCTGTTTATTGTATCTGTGTGGACATCTCGGACGATACCAACCATGGCTATAAGTATGGCCCCCCAAGAGCCAAGAAGGTAGGCAAAAGATGAGTCCATCTCCCACGAATAATGATATTGAAGCCTATTTCCGAGTACAATGAGGTGCATCAAAACTGGTCTTTCAAACAGTGAGAAAACATGTCTCCTAATGAGCCTTCTCGAAGAAGAGAGTTGCCTTCGTTTCGAAAATGTTAACCAGTATTCTAAATCGCTCCAAAATCGAAATACCAGTGACTGGCACAAGTACTACAAGCCATAGATGGTGTGGGATATTTCATTTGCAGCAAATAATGAATTCATTATGCTACCAAGTGAAGCATTGCCAAACTCTGTGTTTATTTTTGATGATGTGGTGTGTGAGAAACAGACTTGCATTCAAGAATACTTTAGCATGGGATAACACGTGAGGGACTAAGTGTATCTTGGCCAGACTTATTTGTGCATATCCAAACAACTGCTTCACGATAATGCGAATGTGTTGGTGCTATTTCGCAAAGACGATATGAATTTGCAACATGTGTACGATGACCATGTCAGTATGCACATGACAACGGATTTCAAGATCATGTGTTTTTTGTGCTGGAAATACAAGTATACATTTTTGGTCATCATAATAGACTAGCCTCTATATAATGGAAGGTACTCCAAAGCATCATTCACTTCATCATCAATCGAAGAGAATGAGTTACACCATACTGAAATTATATCAGAGTAGCCTCAAGATATGGCTTGATAAAGATGAAGATATAGGTAGTCTCATTCCATGAAATGTTGGAACTAGCATAGCTGGTAAAATAATATTTCTAATATTGTTGGTGAACCTAACTATCCCAAGATGCTTCTACTAAATACTAGATCCTCGAAACTGGTAATGGCTTCATCTAGGAATTATGCTTTGTTTTTGCTGATCAGAGCTAATTATTACGCACCAACTTCAACATGCTGAGTACAAAGATTTATCATGTGAATACTGAGATCATTCGCGAATAGATGGCAATGCACAAGCACATAACAAATGTTCAAATGCAAATTACCGACAGACTTAATGTGACATTCGCACAAAGTGATGAAAATCTAAAAGTGCCTAAATATTCCACTCAGGAAACACTCGCCACCTCGATTTCACACCTCGCTACGCAAATGGATAATCAAAAACATAGCAGAGGCATATTGAATAACTGCAGTAAATGTCTGCAAAGAATCTAAAATCGTGTGTCTGAGACACACGACTAAACCTTTAAAAGAGAGCAACATTAACACCTTTTTTATTCATAACGATGTTGGACATTGCTAGCGACCAGCATCGAGAGATTCAGTCAGTTCTCTTGAAGTAGTTTCTTGCCAAGAGAGCTAAACTTTTACATGACCTTATAAATTAAGAGATCTTTAAGCCAATTAATCGATACCTCTATGTACTCAGGGGAGTGATGGAGCATCAGTAATCTTGAAGACAAGAGTCAATGATCCTGCTGAGCATATGAAGAAAACAAAACATGATGTACAAAAAGATCGGGATTATGGATCAGATGTGGATTTGGCACACAATAAAAAGGTATGGAAGAAATTCTTTAAATCCAATGCTCTGGCTCGATGGTACTTACAAATGTAAATGTCTCATAATAATGATTTGACATTGGCTGTAGACAGGCATAATGATAAATTGTTCCTTGGATCTGATGAAATAAAGTTTATACCAGGCAGGATAATTGAAGTAGGCGATTACAAGATGTGAGGAACATACAGAGTTTGCGAAATTCTATTTGATAAGGAGCCCAGGGAATTTACAGAATTAGACCTGATGGAATACAAGAAGTTAGAACTTACGCACATGCTTTATGAAGATAACAATATTCAGACCAGTGCTTAAAAGGACGAAGATCATGAAAAAATCGACAATCTCGCAGACCTTTTCACTGGCCTAGCACCGAAAAGTGGGAAGATCTGTTGAAGAAAATTGGTAACAAGGAATCGAGTGCATATTTTAGGATGATCCAAACAAACTAATGGATAGAATACAACTACTGGTAGCTTTGCAAAGGGTTGAAAATTACTTTCACACCAGTGAGATGATATTTATTGTCGAAGAACTGAATGAAGTTGGCTACATAAGATTAGTTGGTTAGGAATTGTCCATGAACTTCATGCTGTCACCAGGTACAACTAATGTTGTTGCAAGTTCATGATTTGTAGAATGAAGACCTTTTTCAAGCCATCCTCATCAACATATCATATGCTCGGGTTGACAAGGGTTATAAATATATATTGACAGTCATCGATGTCCAAGCAAAGTCGTATGGGCCAGTCTGGTCAAGACAAGGATGCACGCGATGCCACAGAACTCATGGAAGATGTATTGCTTGAATAACCTATCCAAAAAAACCTACAAACTGATCAGGGCAAAAAATTCTACAATGCAAAGCTCAGGGCCCTTATGAAGAAACATGGCATACACCATTATTCCATATACAGCAATCACAAAGCATCTATCATCGAGAGGTTCAACAAGAAACAGAAGGGGAATATGTGGAACCATTTCATGGCGAATGGCAGCTACAGGTGGCTGAAGCTTCTGCCGAATTTAATCAATTAGTATAATTCTACCATTCATTCTACAAAGCGTATGAAGTGCAAAGACTTCAAGGACGACTCCCTGATTCGGACTGTGTGCACCAACCACAAGAACAGGTACCTATGCAAGCCTAAAGCCAATATCGGCGACCTGGTGTGCAAATGCAAACAGAAAGGCATCTTCGAGAAAGGGTTCACAGCGAATTAGATTCCGGAACTGTTTATTTGCGATATATATGCAACTATGCTCCGAGGAACTACTATTTCGAAGATCTGAGAAATGTGCCCATCCATGGAAGTTTCTAGGCTGAGGAGATCCAGCTGACGAAGTTTCCAGATGTCTCAGGATCTGGCATCAGAGGTGCTAAAGTACCTCATGTCAATAGGGAGAGACAAGAGGAGTTCGATGTATGGTGGTCGAGTCGCAGAATGAGCAGTGAGATCGGTGAAAGTTCGGAGGAAGGGGATGATGTGAACGACCATGATGCCTGAACACGTCTTCCCCAAAGTGTTGATTTTAAATGAGTGTGAGGGCAGCCCTCTCACATCGTGCTCAATACAAGAAGCAGTTCTTGTCCACGGACCAGAAATTTCCACTTCATGATCATAGTGGAGGAAGGGGGATCAGAAAGGGGCCCACAGGCCCCCCTCTTGGCTGCTGTCTGACAAAGGAAGAAGTAACCCGCAAAAGGGGAATGAGCTACTCAAGTCCAGGTCCATTGCAAGAAATATATACCTGGAAGAACAAGGGAATCATGGCCAGGGAAACATAGAATAGGTAGAAGAAAGATGGCCATGTACCTGGAGCCGGGTGGTTTTTGTCTGGGAGTGCTTTGCCTATCTGTCCAAGAACTTGAGTAAGCTCACGAGGAACAACATACAAAGAATAGTTTGTTACATGGATCTTGCCAAAGAGGCGTGGGAGATGGGGGTACCTATGGAATATGGGGGTAGCAAGAGAAACTGAGGTGTAAGGAAATGTTCCTCCATAAGCAGCTCCTGAAAAGGAGCGAAGCAGCT
Organism: Dryococelus australis; assembly: GCA_029891345.1. Lineage (NCBI taxonomy): Eukaryota > Metazoa > Arthropoda > Insecta > Phasmatodea > Phasmatidae > Dryococelus > Dryococelus australis. The sequence goes on from CM057009.1 coordinate 194,178,536, forward strand.
CCTTCTACTGATAGAACAGTAACCATCAACTGGCCGTATAAACGGAATATGGTGATTGCAGCTGTGCAGACTTACCTGTACCCGAACGAGCCACTGTGGTATGATGAAATCTTTCGAGGCACATACATATCGGGGTTGGAAGTACCCAACACTCTTACGGCAACCCTGGCCACAACAGTCAGACAAATGGAGGGGGAGACCAGAACCGCTTCCCCTGAATGGCACCACAGTATAGGCTCGTCGTCGCCCAGGTGGGCCTACCAACCTAAATAGATGAACTCCTTAGCTTGCTCAGAGAGAGAAAGATACTCAGGAACAGAGATCTTCAAGGATACTGTCCGTACATATGGGAGACGTACCTTTGACTACAGCAAGCCAGCCCTTCACCATGTACACTGTAGTCTGGTATTAGTACTCCATCCCGGTCGGCATCCTAAACAAAGTCAGAGCCAGTCCCGAACAAGACCAGTAGTTTCTCCTAAGGGATATAAGCCCGAGGGAGGGATTCTGCAGGGGATGGAGATGGAAAAGGTGTCCACAGGCTCCCCTCCTGGCTGCAACTAACCAAGGAATGGAAGAACTAGAAAAGGGAGAGTTACCACCACAAAGATCCACATCCACCTCCCTCCCTCTCCTTCCTGGACACACCGATCAAGACAATACCTGGACATGTCCCTTTCCCTGGATAGGACTTAGTCTAGTCCAGGGAATAGCATAGATTATTGAAAAATTACGGAATGGAAAGAACCAAACCTCGATGTTACCAGAAGAATAAATTGAATGGATGGGTGTGTTGAGGATGAGAATCATAACGAAAGACTGCTGTGTGGTATGACTACGCCCTTTGCACTTGGAGTCGAGGTCGTGGGGCACGAATCTGGTTACCAATCATTCCCCAAAACTAAGTCTGTGCTCAGTCGAATGCACTGGGCTGCGAAAGCAGATAATTAGGTTCCATCATGCCTTCATTTAACATGGAAGAATGACAAGCGCGGTAGTTACTTGCCTGTGTGAGTAGTTTAGTGTAGTTCCCTTTTTTATATTAATTCTGACAGAATGACGGTTTCAAAATTGCATAGTTACCGGTGGACCCTGAATATCAAAGAGCCGATTTAGCTTTTGTTTTGTGGGAGTTAAAGTAAGGGTTAGAAAGAAGTGCTCTATGTATGATCTTTTAATAGGTATCGGCCTCATAGAGGGGAGGTTTAGTGAGGACAGCGCCGGTTCCACCGGGAATATTGGTCAAGGTCGAGGTAGTCTACATATAATATGGCGGTAACAGTATGTAATATAATATATTTGTTGACTTTTATGTATTTATCTCGAATATTGGTTTTCTAGGTCATTCATGGTCATGTGGTCAAGGTCGGGGTCACTGGCTTCCCATAAGCATATGGGTGATGTCTACAAATAGGTGGGTTGTGTACAAAGGTGGTGGCCTCCAGGCACATATAAAAGTTGAATAAATATAAATTTTTATGATGTGTTAATACATGTTTTAATTAATTTTTATATTTTAAAGAAAGTGAGAGCATACCAAGATGTCATTGAAAGGCACCTACCAAGATGGCTGCCTCCAGTAATGCATAAACAAATGACGAACGAAAAATCATGATGGCGTAATGAGTATTGGTGAGGAGAGTGGGAATGTGGGTGTTGTCGTCTGCTGGGCAAGATGCTGGGGCGACCCCAGTAAATGAAAAATTTTTTAAATAAATTTTTGCGTGACTTTTGGGAATTTTATTGGGATTTTTTTTTTACAATTTTTAGGGAAAATGGCTGTCAAGAGGAAATTAATTTTAATTAATTTATTTTTTAATATTTAAAATTGTGCGAGATTAATCATATTTGTTAATTCCCTTGCTATATCTCCAGGAACTGTGTAGGTTAAAGGTATTTGGTATGTAACTCTGTATTTAATATCAGTTGGGACATGATATGTGAAAAATCCAACGTACTGCTCGCCACATGCTAATTGCTTGTGGTGTGTATCACAGGGAGCTGATCATGTGAGAAAGAGAGAGAGAGTCAGGCAACACTCCCTACCGGTGAAACGGGATCACTACAGTGTATGTGTGGCTGATCTGGCTGCTAGCTGCTGGAGAGAGAGCAGACATCTCAGACACGCTGAGCTTTCGTTCGCAACATACACAACTGCAGAAAACATATTCATACTTGCGTGTGTCCAAATAGGAAATTAAGTTCCTACATTTAATAAACGTGCATTACAGGGAAATGTGTGAAATGTGTGTATAAGCGTGGAGAGCCGGAGCGAGTCGTCGTGGGCTGACACGCGATGCGCTATTGCTGAAGAGAGAGCAAAGAATCGAGGTGCGAGTCGCCATGGGCAACCACCATAGTAAGAACAGATGAGGGCGAAATAGGGCACCCTAGTCTTAAACGCAAGTTTCATGTGATATTTCTATGTTAAAAAAAAACACATTTCCTAGTGGGGCTGTAAACTGATTTCGTTCGAGTTTAGTATTTAATTTTATGCACGTATTTGAAATTTTACCTCTCATTATGTGTCAAATATCGTAGGTGTAATGGAGGCAGTGTCATTTAATTTCTCGCTTGGGTGGGGCGGTAAACTGCTTCTGTGTGCTTAATATTTAATTTATATTTTGAATATTTACTTTATTCTTTATATCTCGTGTGTGAAGTGTGCTTAGTGTTATTGTATTAACTCATTCCTTGCTTGTGTTTTAACGATCATCGTGTCGGTGCTTGTTTCTTTACTAAGTGTGTATTTGATCGTGTTTAAGTGGACTTTCGTACAGAGTAGCTGGGCATTTATAGGTTTTTAATTAATTTATGATAACTTATATGGGATAGTAAACTGACTTTGTGTCTGTTTAATATTTCATGTGCGTCATTTTGTCGTATTTGTTGTGCGAGATTAGTATATTTAGTTATGAGTTGTTGTTTGTGATTACTAAGTTTTATCATGAGTTGTTATGACAGTTATATTCTTGGACGGGGCTATAAACTGACTTTCATTTATATTTTGAACCTGTGCTTCATTTTGATGTCTCGTTTTCTGTGAATTGTGGGTATAAATGAGGGTAAGTCGTTTTAATGTATCTTTGCATTTTAATTGATTTGTGATAAACTATGTCATATTTATGGCACGTGAAGTGTGTCATGTTTCATTTCTTGAGCATTTAGTAATAATTTGATGTCATGGGATTTAAATTTTTTTCATGTTTTGGTGTAGTATAAACAATATGTACTTTGTTATTTAAAAACAGTAATTTATAAATGCTCATTCCGACCTCAACCAATAGCCATTTCACATGTATACCAAAGTAGCAAACAACACGTAGATAGCAGTTGGCCAACTGCTGGCACAGGTGGTACATTTTCGCCCATATGGCTGTAAGTGTTTTCTTATGTGGTACACAATAAGACCATGTGAACAATAGTTACTGTATTTGCTTGGGAAGTATTTTTGATGTTGGCATTTAACACAAAATTATTGACAGAATTTAATGTATGGCACACAAGCAAACATCAGTAAATCATCCACTGGCATCTTAGAACCCGTGGAAAACCTGTGGCTGATGTATGCCAAATAGTATTAAAATAAGATTATTTTTCCATATAAAACCCTCATGTGGTAGACATGTTCAGTTCTGATAGTTGGGCATCATCATGTGGGTAATTATGGGCCACTTATCACAAAATAACTGACAGAATTTCATATCTGGCCCACAAGCAAACATCACTGAAACACCCACAGGCATATTAGAGTATGTAAGTAACATGTGCCAGATGTATGTCAAAGAGTATGATTATAAGATCATGTTTTCGCATAAAGCCCTTACGTGGTACAATAATTCATCTCTGACAGCTGGGCAACATCACGTGGGAAATTTTGGGCCATTTAACACAAAATGACTGACAGAATTTAATAAATGGCATGCAAGCAAATGTCTGCGAAACACCCACAGACATCTTAGAGTATTTAGAGAATGTGTGGGTGATGTTTGTAAAAGAGTATATACAGCATTTTGTGGTATGCAAACTAAAAAATAGTTTTAATACCAGAAACCTACAAAGTATAACACGCAAAAAAACATCATTTTGCATTTTAAGTTGTACCTGAAAGTAGTCCGAAACTAAAACACTAGCCATTTAACAAAAATACATAAATCACAGTATTGACTCGTGATACTAACACTGTCTATATAGCAAAACTAATAATGCATTATGTATGTGAAGTAAGTATCCAGATTTACTTTTTAAAAAAATCTGTACGTGAATGCATGAGAGTAGTTGATAGCATGCTTGATTGCAAACGAAATGTTTGTGAGTTATATTCCAGGTTTCTCCAAAGAATTTCACTAATTATGAAATAAAGCTGAAGTTAACACGCATGGATATGGTAAATACATCAATTTTATTTGGATCAGACACAATTATTTTTGGTGTTTAAAATGCATCGCAAGCTGCATCTATGTGGGCCACAAGTGGCCAATAGCTGGGCCACATGGGGCTTACCAACAGTTGGCTAACGACATGTGGGTTACTTACAGCAGGCCATAACAGAAAACCGAAAGTGGCCCACTTGTGTTTAACATATGGGCAACTCTCATTTTCCCAGACATCAATCAACAGTTCATCAAGAATAAGTGGTCCGCTTATGGTTTACTTATGGGCAACTCTTGTTTTGCCAGACATCAGCCGACAGTTCATCAAGAAGTGGCCTGCTTGTGGTTAACTTACGAGGAAGTTTAATTTTTCGAGATATCTGCTGATAGTTAAATATCTGTATGTGGTCAATGCGTAAACACATCATACCACAGTCATCATTCATCACATGTGCCACATGCATCTGTGGGTGCATTCCGCTTCTTGAATGCCTGTGGATGCCGCATGTGGGCTGCTTGTTCACAATCAGATCTGCACATGTGGGTCAACTATATTTTGCTACTGGGTAGAGTTCAGTATGACAACAAACAATTCTGTATTGGCGAACCCGACACAACCTCCCTCCCCTCACTCAGCATACCAGCCCAGTCATCTTCCAAAAGCAACCAAGGTGGATGTGTCTTTGTGCTCCTCTCTATGTTTTCTCCTGCCCCTCTACCAGTCACCGACTTCAGCACATACTCTTTACAACTGACATACATTTAGCCCACTCTTGCCCCAAAATAATGCTTATGCCACTCTTGCACCAAGGTCAACACATATATGCTGCTGCCCACAGACCTCACAGCTCATCCGCCTTCTAGACGCCCAAGGGCGAAGACCTTTGCCACTCTCCCAAAATAACCCCTATGGCACAAATTACACATACATTTAAAATTTAATAAATAGATAAATAAATTTTAAAAAATCTATTTTTAAAGGGATTAAAGAATTAATCTTTAATCCGATACGTCGGATTAGCGACAAAATTAATCAAATTATGATTATCCAATCAATTAATCATTTAATCATTTAATCAGTTAATCTGCAAAATCTATAGTCAGACCATCCCCATCGTTATGTCATTCTAGTAGTGGTCCAGGACCAGCCTGCGCGCTCTACTTTTGGAATGCACCATTCACCACGGCGTCTCCTTCTATGTGCACGCCTATGATTTTGCATCAAGAGAAATCGGGACTATTCTGTTAATAACCCAGCTCTCTTGTGGCGAGGTTGCCAGTTGATGTGGTTATGGGCGAACTGAAAGCGAGATGCTCGATGTTGCCGCGTTAAGCTGGGTACACTAACGTGACGTCTGGGTCATAAGGGCCTTTCTCGTAACATATTCCTTATAGTTTGATAGGAAACCGTGTTTTTAACGGCCTTTTGTATGTCTTGTATCTTTGCACTTTTCTGGAAGTGGCAATATGGCGCCGCAAATCAGAGATGGCAAGATATCGGTCATCATGTGGAGTTGTAATGCATCAACGACCTTGTCCAAACCGTCTGGGGAAATTACCTGTCTCGTTCTAGCGATTCCACAGCAGATAAATGACAGCTGAGGATACATTGACATCTGCAGCAACACGACGAAAGTTTCGCCCTTCCTGAATCAAAGTGACTGCTCTTGCGACTTTTATGGCATTCTGATATCACATCACATGTGCTCGGTTGAATACTATCTCCAAAATAAAAATTTCCGTCTCTGTTCCTCGCTATGTCACACTGACACACCGTTACGCACTTTGTTTTGAGGAGTTTCTTCACCCTGTACTGCAGGGCTAAGCCTGTAGTTAGCATGTCTCTACTTTAGTTTACGTTGGGTAGCAAAGTTGTCAAGCTATACAATTATACCACTGGTGCCACCTGTAGCCAAAAATAATAATCCCTCGACCCGGAAGAAATATGGTCGAGGTCCTTCTAGATCGCTCGAATCTGTCCAGTGGAGTTGGTTATCGTCTGCTGATAACCCATAAGTACCAATGCTAAATAAGTGGAAGTACGAGACGATCGGTTGGCCCCACCAGAAGTTCTCTTCGGTGACCGATCTCTGAGGTTGGACTCGTACTGGCAGTGGTTAACTCCGTATGCTGGGGGATGTCTGGAGAGGTTCCCACTCTCGATAACAGACCAGGCGGTGAGCAGTCAAGCTGCTACGGTGATGCCCTGGAAAGGCACTAGTGGTTGGATAGTTCCCGGCGAGACCTTCGACTTGGTGTCTGAGTGCAAGGGTCTCAGAACCTTGAGAAAGGGTGACTTCTGATGTGGCAGTGCATCAGTGTTTGGGCTTTGGACGCTGGTCAATGCAGGCATGAATCAGAGTTTCCTGCGATGTGAGGGCGTGATCACTCTTCCAATCCTAAAGGGAGACTGCGGCGTGGTAGGGCCTTACGGGTAAGGGTGACACATTAAAATACAAAAAAACATTTTATGTATGTAGCCAAAAAGAAGTAACATACCAGATGTTCAAAATCATGTTCTGCTCATTCTTTTTGAGAGTGTATATGTGTATATAAGTACGAAAACAATGAAAAATCTATATAAACATGTTGCCTATTCGAACTTGTTTCCAAGTTATTGTCATGTTTGCACGGCAATAATGCAGTGCTACATATTATTATACGAGGATCTCAAAATGACCATATTCAGCCTTAATGCACGCCTGCAATCATCGTGTCTCAGACAGGTGTTTGTTGAATAAGTTGACAGCCTTATTGACTTTACTGACAGTGTGTTACAATGTTGAGAATGAGTGATATAAAAACAATTGTTTACAAGGACCCCACACATAAAAGTTCCAACGTATTTGTTTCTGGAGGACATCCAGGCCAGACACTACGTCTTACACAACCTCTCTATTTGTTCGGAAATCTATCGTTCTAGAACTTTCTTGTTATTCGGCTAAAATGGTGCAGTGCATAATAATGCATAAATCACATGCGACGCACAACATAAACGAGAACTTCTTCCCAAAATTTCGTGCAACATGTTTTTGAGGAAATGACCTCTCAAACTTCTAACAATACAAGCAGGTCAAATTATATTGTAAATTATTCCTGCTTATGCATTAATGGTGAATTGTTGTTGACGTCGTGATTGATGAATGTCATGTGGATTTTAATCAGCCCAATAATGAGTAATATGAAAATTGATGATTCCATCTCTTGTGAATCCAGATTTCGGTAAATTATACGGTGGCCAGAAAAGACGGATCACCGATAGACATCTTTGAAACCAAACACAAAAGATTACTCTCGGAAGAATAGCATTGTTACAAGTGTCTGCACACATTGAACATGGCACGGATAAAGCATATGCTGCCGCAAAATTCTCTAATCTGTCGCATGTCCAACTTTCTTTGCTACTGCTATTCTTTGGACACTAGTGCCAGCATTTTCTTCAGGTGATAGAAAATCCGCTCTTCCAAGTAGTTTGAACAATAACGATTTCGCCCTTGCGTGACGCTCGGTTTTTAAACGAGCTCGTATGTCGCAGGCGTTCATGTCATCGATGGAATGTTTTATTATCTGCAAAATGTCTATTATGGAAACGATCCGCACAGAAATTTTGTTTCTGCTGCATTACAATCTGCGAGCCTACGCATCAAATGCATCTATGACGTTTCCTGTTTTGAATAATTTATTATCACATTGAACTAACAGCACAGCACATTAGCAACTGCTCTTTTCAGGAAAAGAAACAGGAATATACCATAAACATTGAGTAATGATACACTTACAGTGAACTTCCCCAGGTTAAATTTTCTGACCACTCCAGCAGATAAGAATATGTAGTTCGAGGGATGAACACCACGTCCCGCTAGTCCATTTTCATGGCGTGTGTGTGGGGAATGTCGGCGGCGTTGCCACATTGTCATCTGCCCTCTCTCTCACTCATACACTCCATCTCTGTCACACCCAATCCCAACTCCGCAACAGTATAACGCGTTCTGAATGTCTGCTATACCCATAAACTGGGACATATAAGGTGGCGGACACCAGAGTTCCTATCTCAATTCGTATATATCAATTTACGAAAATATTATAAGTTTTGTAAAACATATGTATGAACAAAATGAAACTAAATGTACGCGTAAGTAATGGGAAACATTGCATATTACTCACACGGTCATAATAAAAGAGTAAACACCACATTATAAAATACGCGATTACTGTGGATTTATGGTATATATATACACAGTAAAAACATCTCATTTACAGCAAAGAAAACATTTATTTGAGGCTCTTTAGCTTGCGGTAAAGAAATATTGCTTAAGATCAAAGAAAAACTTTTAAAAAATATCTTTAGTTTTACCAAATAGTTTCTTTAAAAATGATTTCTTTACCTTAATGCAAACAAATCTTTGCTGCGACATAAAACTTGCTTTACTAAAACAGCAATTATCTTTAGCTTAAAGATTATTGCTAACACTGTAAAAAATAATGGTAAAATTACCTGACAAGTGTAAGGTAATATTCGCAAACTTGTGTGGGAAACATAGTTTTCCTTACGTGTAAGATAAAATTACCGCACTCTGGAGTAAAATTCACGTACATAGTAGTCAAAAATCCCATAGATGGATGGGAAAATTACTTTACGACGTGTGGATCTCCTAGTCCATTAGTGACTATTTGATAATCGTATTTTATATATTTTTTACCTTAAAATAAATTTTAATTTTTTATTCATGCAAGCATTCACACATATCTCTTTATATGTAAGGAATAATTACCACACTGTGGAGTAAAATTCACTTACATAGCGGTGGAAAACCCCATAAATGGACGGGAAAATTACCTTACGATGCGCGCGTCTCTTCATAATAGTCTCAACAGCTAAGTGGAAATACGGCAGGAATAACAATCGTTTAACACCCTAATAATCACTCATAGTGTTATGTTTTCTTCGTGGTGTAATAGAAAGCCTAACGGCCTATCGTGCTAAAGGACCATGGTTCGCGCCCATCCTTCCTCAAATATCGAGGATTTTGGAGATGATGTTTCGGTTGCTGTTCCTTAGAGGTTGTAAGTAATATAGAAATGAACAGGACTAATATCTCCGCATAATTATAAATATAATTTCATTATACGATATAAGTAATATTGCCTTATTTGTACGGGATTTCCCCCCACTTTTGTCAGGCTCTTTTTCCGTACGATTAGGTAATAATACCTAAAATGTTGTGTAAATTTACTCCACATTTAATAGGTAATTTGACCTTACATGTAGAGGTAATTAGCTTCCCTTACATGTAAGGGAATTTCACCTAAAAATTTTTCAAAGTAAAATTATTTTTATGATAATGCAATGTTTTTGTAATCATTATTATATGCTTTAAACAAAAATTCTCTTTGCGGCAAAGTTACTTTGCAGTGGTTCATATTTAAACAAAAAATTTCTTTGCTGCAACACAATTTACATTGTGTCTAAGAAAGTGATTTTAGAGTGTACCTGATCACGCTTACGCACAGTAAACGGTTTGTGTAGCTCGTTGAGTTGGCGAGCAGGGCTGCGCCACATAATTGTAGGTTTTAGAGTTCAAATCTCCAATGGGTAACGAATATTTTTATGTGACACATTATGGCTTTTATGACTTATTTTATTGTTGAAAATGTTTATTTCCAGAATATCTTTGTCTAAAAGTAATAATACGCAAGTACCAGCACAGTACAATCGACGAGCAGTGGATGTTTGCTAATAAGATCGATTGGTTTCTTAAATAGAGAATTTGACCTGTATAGCGTGAATAATGTTAAAAGGCACACATGGAAGCCTTAAGTTTAATATTGTAACAGTTCTGTCTTCTTTTGGCCGTATAACTGTAAAAGCGTGTTTAATTACAGATAGCACAAGACTGATTATTATGCTAATTAAAGATGCTCATTTAAAAACAGGGGAGTATTCGTAATTTGGGGGAGGAAGATATATATTGGGACATATCCCCCCCCCCCATCAAAATGAAAATAAAATTTGAAACCAAAATTACAAATTCTATTTAATTTTAATTAAAGGAATATGTGATCTTCCTTGAACATGAAGAATGTTTAGAGCATTTTCTGGTTCCATATATGTACATGAACACATTGATTACAAATATTTATGTAACTATACATTTGATAAAAATAAAGATTTTGTATTTTATTCAAAAATATAAATATGAAATCTCTACCCCCCCCCCCCCCCCCCTTCAACATTACGTTCTTAGCTACGACCTTTTTTAATTAATATGCCAATATTTAATGAGTGGCATAAATGTCCGTCGTATATATATATATATGTGTGTGTGTCTGTGTGTGTGTGTGTGTGTGTGTGTGAATGCCGTACCTGGTTTTCCATACATAAGCAATGCCGTTACTCATATAATATTCCATACATTATAGGTACTCTAACGTTAAAACCTAAACCAATGTAGTTTTCAGGGGAAAAAATAAACCATCGTCGTACATTGCGGATGCGCCAAAAAGCGCCTATATATAAAATTTATTTGCATTTGTACCCCTGTCCCATGCGAGTTTCTTTGTCTGCAATTTACAAGTTCCTGTTAGCACTTTAGGTAACGTGTGGGTATGAACGGATGCGTTCTTTATTCCCTTATGGTATAGAAACTTGTATGCCTTCTGCTGTGCCCATGAGTATAACAGAAATTAGCAGAAAATGGGTATCGTGTAAGGCCGGCTTAAACAACTCACGCCTCTCGCAGAATTTAGGCACCAGAAACTTCTTAAATTCTTTTTAAATATCGGGAGGAAAGTGGTTTTGAAAATATGATACACTACTAACTGTAAGTATTATACTAACATATTACAATTCACTTTGTTAAGCGGTAGGGGAATGCTATTAAAAAGGAGAAAAAACCCACAGTAAACAAATCGAATCTACACTTGCTGTATGAATCAACACTCCTTGTTATGAAGAAGATCGTACAAGTTATAACATATATTTAGTTACTACGTATAGTATATTCGTGCAAACAAAATGAGTGGTCGTTAACGAAAAAAAAGTATTTATTCATTCAACACAACATGGAGCACACAGAACATAACTACTATTAGGAAAATTAAAGTATAATTTTGTAAATATGCCACACAGTAAACACACAAGAATGCGCTACACTCACTAATCATTCCAAGTTTTACATAGTGTACGTAAATTGTTTTCAATATATATTTGTAGGTTAGGAGACAACAAACATTCCAGAATACACAGAAAACTTTTGGCCCGGTCAAGATATTTAGTAATATATACGCTATTCTTGGTAAAAGCTATATACTATGAACAGAGAAGTGTATTGATTCTATTGTGTTTAATCACACCTGCACACCATATTGCAGCGTAAGCTGCGACGTCTGAAGTAAAGTAAGGTTTACAATATAATTATTTAAGCACTAGCGACCCGCCCCGGCTTCGCACGGGTGCAATTAAGATAAAAAAACTGCTTAACCCGGCGTTAATTAGGTTGGGTAAACTCTCCTAAAGCATTAAAAAAATCACATTATAATTTAAAGTTTTTTTGTTATTTTTATTTGATATTTTCTTACTTTTTTAAATAATTTTTCATGTTAATATACATTATATTACAATGCAATTTATCTGAGATAGAAGTATTTAATATGTTATTGGCTAAGACATTCTCTGTAGACAATGTTTGGCGTCCTGTTATTGTTTGGTAGCAAAATGTACTGTTTCTCGGGACTTCCAACTCGTGATAAACCAACATATAGTTGGCCATGGGAAAAACACTCTTTTCGTAGGTCGATTCCAACCAAAGAGAAAGTTTGACCCTGGGACTTATTAATAGTAATCGCGAACGATGTTTTTACGGGAAATTGTAACCGTTTGAAAGATATTTACAAATCCGTGGGAATCATGGGAATCCTCGGGATGTTTGCCAGCTGGCCGGCTGCTGGACCGGTGAGGATGGTCGCGATAATCAAATTTTCTTTCAAGTCTTTAATGAGCAATCTTGTGCCATTACACATGTTAGGAGGGCTTATATTCCTTAAAAGCATGATAAGAGTACCGACTTTTAATGATAGTTCGTGAGGTGGCAAGCCAGAAGGATTAAGTGAATTTAGAAAATCTTGAGGAAAGTGGACGACATCGTCAACATTGGTGACTGTGTCAATCGACTTATAGGTTTAGACTTGGCTGGGAACTCTTTGTATAATGAGATTGTTGATTTCATTGACAGTGTCGTTCCTAGACGATACTATTGCCCTGGAACACAACCAGTGAAAGTCTCTTTCAAGTAAATTTTCGAGGCCCAGCTATACTGCTTCTATAAGATGCTGACCTAATGTCTCATTTAAAATGATTTCAGCAGAATTAGTGCCCAAATTTAGAGAAGGAAAAACTCCTTCTCCAAGTCTGAGCAATTGTTGTGGGAAATCTTTATGCGTGTCTCCACCAAGATAGGCTCTCATATTCGTTCGCAAATTTAGGTGTTGAATAGAACTCCATAAGGGATATGATTTAAGACATTCTTTGATGATATCTGCACGCGTCCCTTTTGTAACTATAGGGAGTGTCTGCCGAAAATCCCCAGCAAACACAAAAGTAACTCCCCCCATAATGGCAGTAGAGCTTCTAAGGTTGGCACCGTACGCAGCACACAGCACGTTTTATTTTCCGAATCTGTCCGTCCTGCAAAGCCGTAATACATTATTTTGTTCTATCATCAATAGTTTTCGCAGCGCACGCAATGTAAGGAATTTTATAGGTCATTTATTTACACTTTGTGTTACATTATTGGAGTTTTAGTAGGGATCTATATTGATTTTTAAAATAAAATATAGCCTATGACACTCAGTGATAACGTAGGATTCTACTGGTGAAAGAATTTTTAAAATCGGATGAGTAGTTTCGAAGATTTCCTCCTACATCCAAACACACAAACACACAAAGTTACAAACACTACCTCTTTATATATTAGTATAGATTATATTATGCGTTAAGTTGTGTGCAGAAGAAAAGAATGTGTGTTCTCTTAGGTTTTAGTGCCCGGTGGAACTGATCAGGTCGTGTGTGTTGGTGGGATTTCCTTAACCATTGAAAGAAATAGTTGTATTTTACATCTTTAGAAAAAAAATCTATGCTACCAACAATCAGTACAGAGTAGTCGGTGTTGTTGGTGGGAAACTGTTATTTACAGTAATGTAAGTATAAAACAATATGACAAAGGCGTGTGTGTGCACATGTTGACTATTCTATTTGTTCACAAATAATAAGCGTTTCTGATAGTAAATGTCGGCTTTGAAGTATGATCTGCTTCAATATGGTTGTTTTATACGAGGTTATGTTAGGAACAAAAGTAAACATGACAGGCTTACTGCCCGTTTCCATTCGCTGGAATTAAGAACTAAAACTTTTAAAGAAAACTGCAAATACAGATGACGTTTTTCTGTATGGCAGATAAGCACCTACTGCATAATTATATATGCATTAGTTTTGTATTGTAAACGTAGGCCGTATCCAAAATGGCAGATTGTGTTGGCAAAATGATCACGTGATCCGATTTTGTATACAAACATTGTGACGTATTTGGTTAATTGATATTTCGTATCTTGTATATAGTGGATGTTAGTAATATTACAAAATGACAAAATCAACACCATGTGGGTTTTGACATTTAAAACACAACCACGAATGCGCACTTAAAACATCTTTTAAAACCAATAACTGTTCATAAAATACACTAGACATGTTTTAAAAGCAAGCAAGTGTTGTCCTCTGTTTATATATTTCGCGATACATGTTTTATTTTAAGTCGTTATTGGATATTATATTATTTTCTTGTTTATTAATATATTCGCAGCATTCCAGTGACGATTGTAGAACTATTGCTTCCATTTTAAGCATTTAATTTATACACAAGATGTTTTCACTGTTAATGTAAGAATATGTTGCCGCTAGTGCTAAACAAGTCACTGTCGACAACGTCCGGATTGAAACTTACGAAATGACAAATTACAAAATAATGAATTTGTCCTTTCGGATACGGCCTTAGCTTGACTAAGTGATTGGCACCGAGTAATTGCACTCAACCGATGTTTAGTGCAGAAATAGTTATATTTTGTTATGTACCTAGTCTGTAGTAGAGTATTGTGGCTCACTTTGTTATGTCTAGTTTACTTGCGTTCGTTAGTGTAAACACTACTGATACAAACTTCAGTGGCAACGTTTTTCGCACTGTTATGGGTGCACTCGTGTTAATGTAAACACACACAACTACCAACTTTTCAGACAATATCCGCTAATGCACATCATTATTGTAAACTTGGATCTTACAGATACTACAGTTGTATTGTCGCTTTAAAACCAACATGTGTTAGAGTTGAGCTTTATACGTGAAGTAATGTCCTTTTCCCGCTAAATGTTTTACATGTCTCGGAAATTACATACGCACGTACACTGGGAAACGAATGTGTGTATGTCTCGTGCCCTTACAGCCCACAAGTTACTATTTTGAAAATAGATTTATATGTAGTTCATAATTGTTACTACTAAAAAATCTTTTTATAAAGAGTGGAATGGAGGCATTAACTTTCGAGAAATGCCACTGAGCAAAGTTATTATCATTGTATACTCTTTAACATTTTTTGATCTGGAAGATCCGGGATAACATAACCAGTTTTATTCGTGATATGTTATAAACCGAGCGTGGCATTGCATTTATAGTTAATATGCAGATAATTGAGAACACTACCAATGATTTGACAAGGCAAGGCATGGATGACCGAAAACGTTATATCAAAATACGACATTTAATTTTTATGCACACCAATATTAGTGATCAAAGTAAATTAACCTCTAGTTGTTGCCAGTTATAATTATACATTATCGATAACTGCATTTATTGACTCAATTATACATTCATTCCTTTCTGTAAAAATGTCTATGATTGGTTAATAGTAGCACTGTCATTGTCGTGCGCTTTACAGCTACCTCTCCTAATGGGCTGATAATTCCAAATATATACGCCTACGTTCCAGCAATTATTCAGTATGTGTTTTTCGTCAAATTACTTATTCACAATCCTATAAGCTAACTGGTTGCAGTAAGGGATGCAAATAAGTATGCCTGTCGGAATGTATCACGTATCGAGACGAGTGGGTATGCTTATATACATTGGTGCATTCCTAGGCTCGGACACACCTTTAATGACATTTGAATCGATACATTGAACTTACTGATTATGTGTACGAACGGGCACCTATGTAGTAGATCACAACCCCAAACTATAAACATCGCGTTCAATTTTAGACCGTCGTGCGTCTAACATATATTTATCAAACACTGAACAATTATTTCCTGTCCATTTCCTTTCACCTTAGAAGGAAATGAAAAGTTTATTATGATGTATGACATCATTCATGATTAATATGACGTTTGTAATTGTAAGTGCTAACAGTACTCATATTTTATCATGAACACCTAAACTATAGTAAAATAATAGATTATCATTAAAAACAATGACCATTTTATATGCATGATAATTCATTTTCACAGAGGTAAATAAAACCAAACAGTAGTTGACACCGCTGCAAATTTCTGCAAGCAATTATTCTACGTCATAAACGAAACACATGCCATGGGTGCCACTAGTAAATCATGAGTAGGGTATTCAAAGCTGCAACGAATGCTGGTCACTCGCCTTTCTTAGATCTTGAACGAACACGTAGGTATACTGAGGCCAGGGTTATGATATTCTTTTACCGGCTGCGGAACTGGCAACACTGTGAGGATGACGTCATCGAGAGCACTATAGCTGCTCTGGATAATTAGTGGAACTAACACATAAAACTGATCAGACTTTTCCTATCCCATGGCCACTCAAGAGTATATATTTACTCAATATCATAACCTACCTAATAAACAGGTCGAAAATGTTTTTTATGTGGCTTTTACTATAAAACAAGATCAAATTGGCGACATGCTATATAAATTTTTTTCATGCTTTTAGTGTCTCATTTCCACCAACGAAGTGGGTTCCACATATAATGAAACGACCGGTATGTATATCTATTTTTGTGTAAAATGCAATTGAAGTAATAAACGCTTATATTTTTACTTCGTTTGGACATTCTACATGTAATAAATAACCTAAAGCTTAAGATTCAGTAATGGTAATTTAACTTTCTGAAAGGAACGATGACAAGTAAAATAAACGGTTTTCAGGTGAAAAACCAGAATGTGCACTATTTAGATGTCATATTTTTGCTGCATATGACTGAAACAGATCTCTGTAATTGAAATTATATGCTTTGGATGTTATGAAATTGAACTTTTTTTTTTTAGAAATATATGTATCACATTTCATTACTTTTAAACCCACAATATTTTAATGGCAGTAAAATTGTTTCGAGAAAAGATGTAATTTCTGTATATTAATTCCTTAGATTCATAAATAATTGTTTATATTTTCTATGCTTCAATAGTTAACAGATAAACGTTATACAAGTTTATGTTGCGTTCACATTTAAACTATAAACAAAAAATTATTCAAGTAGCCATCACAAAATATTCGTAATCAACTTCAAGTTCCTATTTTGAAAGTACAATGCAGCGATGTTTCAAAATCTTTTGAGAATTTGCTAAATTTTGAGACCGAAATTTTTGTTGTCGTAAACATTTAGGTAGCAAAATATTTCTTTTCTTTTTAGCATTTATTGTATTTAATGCCGTATTTATAAAATCATAATTGTTTAATAATTTACAAGTAACGTATTGTAGCCATATTGTACACATTATGTTTATGAATGTTCTCATTTAATTTGAGCTTCTGGGTCTTTGAAATAAATCCGACAAATAAAAATAATATGGGCTTTCAAATAAGTATTACTTAAATTTCCATTGTCTTGCATTTACTTTCCTTCTTCCATACATAAAATAGAAGGAATGAACATTATCATACAGTATGTTTCTTTGGCAATAGAGAAAGCTAAGCAATGGAAAAGCCAAATACATACTAAAAGTAGGCTAACTGCTGAGAGCTTCGATCGTTAAGTAAATAATATTAACATTAGCAGATCTTCAATTCGGATGTACCGAGAAGAAATGCGTGATGAAATTACAACTTCAAAAGAGGAATTTCATACAAAATTCTTCCTTTTTATTCACTGACGTCAAACAAGTTTTCCAAACCTAACTGTAAATGTAAATGAAAATCGATTACGAGTGTTTGTGTCTGCACTAAGCGTTAAATAATTTGATTGGCGTTCCGATGTTTGTCAAGTACAGAAGCACATACTCATGCAGTTGTTACTTTGCTTGAAGATTGGGGAAACATTCAGCAAGAAAATTCTATGCGATTTGGCGCGACTGCTAGAGGCACACGTCACAAAAATGCAGTTTTAATGATTTCGGTACAAAAGTTAAGAAGTGACCTCCATCTAACATGTAGTTTTCATATATTAGAATTCATTTTTTTAAGTGGCCCTAATGTAGATTTTTTTTTTAAGTTTTGAGAAGTGTTGGATTTAAGATAGATTAATGGTGATGTTCGATGAGACTGAATTGGTAGTTAACGACCACAGTAGCAAACTTAGATGCCCCAAATGTTCGCATTTGTTTGGAAAGGTTTGTTACAATATAACATGTAATGCTGTGTTGGAAAACACACACATTTTTGCAATGTTGGTCCAACGTATTTTACTAAAATATTACCAAGAAAATTGTACTATAGTACTTAGCACAACTCAGAAACTGATGTCACTAAATCAGAAAATGTTAAAACATATCACAAGTGTAATTTTTCTAAACTTGAAAAAGGTTTATTGATTGTTGGTAGAAAGTTGGTAAACATATTGCTATTAATCGGTAAGTATTTTTCTGTCCGGTCAACTTTGTGCACTTGACAGTTTGTGGCAAATTATAGCAAAAAATTTTTGATTGAGGAAAATGCCTATATACGTAATTTTAAAATTTGAAGTACTTTTAAGGCGTGGGATCCCTTTTCTTTCAAAGATATTTTGTTCGTTATTTGTTATTTAAATATAGGTAAAACTATGTTAGTGAGTGGCACTTATTGTAGGTTGGGCCAACATTGTGTAACCAACATAATGCAAATAATGAACAATATTGTTCATAAAATAAAGAAACTGTTAAGTATGTTTGCTTAAACAACTGTTTTAGCACATCAATAATTTCTTTCTAAAATTTCAATTTGTATATAATATTATGCTTACTTTAAAACATGGTGATATGTAATCTATTTGGGTCAACACTGTATAACCAATATCATTTTGCTAATACAAAAGAATAGTACTAAATAAAAAACATATTCACATCGTAGCTTTTCCAAATGTTACTTTTCTTTAAGTCTGTTTTGTCGATTTAATGCTGAAACTATGTTGTGAACAGAACCATTTGTGATAGTTACGTTTTGTTATTTTGGGCCAATAGTATAAATTTGACTTTTATCCTTCATTATTCCCCAGGCAAAATTCAAAATTATTTTTTATTGAAGTTTAAATTAGGGGTTTTGTTTAATATATATATATATAAATCTACGTATGTAAACCAAATTCTTTAAAGAACAATTAAAATATTTTAAAAGTAAATTTCTTTTTATGTACAAACTCAACGAATTGATTTTAACCGTTTGTGAAAACTAGCTTCTAATTAAGAAATGAACTTGGAAGGAATTGACAACGTAATTATGTATTAATTTTAACGTTTGAGGATTGGTTCACTTGGTGATATAAGTGGTGAAATATACGTTATGTTCGAAATGAAAACTGGCATGTGTTAATATACCACAGTTTTTGTTACAGTTTTCGCGTATGCAAGAGAAAAATTAAAATGCGAAATTGCTCATAATTCTATACATTCCGAGCGTGAAATTGTAGGTAAATACAGTATAAAAGTAGTGGAATCTTTAATACTAATACATTGCGGAATACAAAAGAGTAAAATGAGCGGTAATTGCACTGCAAATTCCATACTTCACTCCTCATTAGGAATAAGAGTAGAATAATGGATAACACACAGGCATGATAAATCGAAAGGAGACAGTTCGTGCCCAACACCCAGAGGACAACAACAGTTCCATAATATACATTGTAATGAAGTGAGATTTAAACTAACAGAGAAAACAAAGAAACAACCATAGTTAGGAAAATAAATATGCCAGTTATGAACAATAAATCATACTCTGACAATGTTGTTAGTGGTGTTTTTAATACATTTTACCTACTTTTTTTTTCCATACGAGGAGTGAAGTAATATGCTATATTCAACATCATTACTGCTCGTATTTTTGATCTGTATTTCATAACATATTAAAATGTAAGTTTCTACTACATTAAAATTGTGTTAACCTACCATCCCACGTGAAATAATGAGATTTAGTTGACGTTATGCCTTACATGTTTTCTAGTATGTCACACATATTTAATTCACATGGACGTAGAATACGGTGTTGGGGGAGGAGGCACAAGGAATGTGAGTCATAAATTTTTTTGACAGGGGTGATAGCCCACCCCCCACCACCAACTTTTCCAAGAAATAATTTTTTTATATTATGAAAAAGCTATCGAGTGACACTTCTGTCTCCCAGTAACGGCAGAATCCCTTAAAGGCGGAGTTCGAAAAACATATTATGTGGGATATTATGAAACATACTTGCGTTAGAGGAACAACATTTGGCAAAGAACTAACTACACCATAAGATCTTGGATAAAATGAGTGATGGTACGTCGTACTCACCCCATCATGTAAAAAATATCAGTTTGTTTCCTGCTATTACTTACAACTTTTTTACCTTGAGGTAAAATTCATGTCTAATGCCATCACATTAAGCAATACGGTGTAATTAGCCAAATAGACACTCTCGTTGCAACTCTCTAGGACCCACCATTTTGGTGTAAAACGCACAAAAGTTTTCAGTTGTAGCAATACTACGACCTGGTGGGAAAACAACATATACTACACCCAGAGGAAAACTCATTGTTATGGAACGCTTGGCCAGCACTCAATACTTACTACTGCAGAGATATGGATATTAGAATGTGATTACTTTCATACCTTCACAAAATTAAAAAACATAAATGACTGATTCTGAGTTGCTTGTATACAATGTGAAAAAATTACAATAGTAGTCATTTATAATTAGTTTGTAAGACATGTAGTAGTTACCATATATAAGAACAATAGAATGTCTTCCTATAAGACTGCAATTAGAGACTAAAATGATGGTTTTGAAAATTTAATCACGTAGCAGATGACATTTACGAAATTTGCCTCAACAAGATGTTCGCACATGGTGTGTGAGCATGTAACAGGATGGTTCGTGTCATACACCTGATAAGGGATTGTATTCGACTCCTGAGTGCGCACTAGTGAAATATTTAATTAGCATTAAGTCAAAATTTGTAATTATTTTTAAAATGTTCAGTGATGCATATGGTAAGGTATAATTTAAATCACTGATATAATATACAAAAGTTTAATAACACTCTGCGGTGTTGAAATGTGCCTCTGAGGTGCTTCGTTTACAAGAGTGGCAAGCCTGTTGCGGCTGCCTACAGAGGTTGGTACAATTGTGCCAACTCCGACACGTAACAGTGCTGTGTGCAAAAATACTGCGAAAGCAGATGCAATGATATGTCAAGGGTATGATGTCTTTTACATTGTTAAATGTTTTAATTAATTATTGAGATGTTTCGTGAACGTATTTACATGGGAAATAACATCTAACAGCACAGTGAATATGGACGTAAATACTACTATGTACTGCGTGTAACAACACGTTGACGTGTGTCTAAAACTTAACCTAATTGCTCGTGATTAATATAACATTCAGTGAGTGTTAGGTGAATAAAACATACTCTGTGAAAATTGTACATTACTAACTCGTACATAACAATTGTACAACACAATATTGAGAAAATAACATACTATGAAATAAAAAAGACATCTAATACTTGAGATGTTGTTGACATATAAATGTGCACTTGCACCATCTGTGCTAATACTTGAATATATTAAATGTGCTCAGTTATGATCATTACAATTTTATATACATCAAACAAGGATTCGAATGCTTTCCACATACCACAATATTGTGAAACCTTGAACACGTCTTGCAAGTTGCAATAACAAGTAATTGTTGTGTACAGTGGAATAAATAACTATGGTTAGATAGACAGAATTAAAAACTGACAACCATTATCTATGAATGATACACGCTTATACAGCATTATATACAGAATAATATTTCACAAATAAAGGTGATGCTCTCAGTGTAGGTTCCACCTAGACTGTACTTTGTTGGCGATGCCATTAAAGATGGCTGCACGCAGTGCTATAATAGAATCTGTTTTCATAACCTCCTCTTGGAGTATCCAACTTTCCACATGAGTGTGTTTGAAACATCTGTATACCGCAACATACTGGTTTTTGTTTCCGTTAGTTTAACACTTGAGAAACTACTGATAGCTATTTATAATTCTTTAAAACAACATGAAGATGTGTATATTGAATGACATATTAGCTACACAATATACTTGTTATGTACATATTTATATCGAAACACCTATGCTGCTGCATCACGTACATATACTTCGCCGTATAAACTGTGAGTCTGACCTCACTGTAAAATACCTCAGTGGTTGAAAAACCACTTCATGGATTAAAACAGAAAATCTAAATATTTTGACATACAATCCACCTAACGTGATTAGTGGCAATATGATAAGGTCACCTGATACATAGTTCTATGTATCTTGTTCTAAAAAATAAAAACTTGACTCTTTTGCAATGGGTTGCAAAAAATTTGTTGAATCGAACTTACTGCATACTGGTAATGTAGCATGCTTGATTTTCCAATGCTCGTCAAGAGCATCTGTTACATCTTGATAATGAATACCATTAGTCATAGATAACTGACCTAACTCAAAAGCATTGGACTTCAACCAATGAATGGGCACGACAGCGTGAACTGTCGTTTTGTTAGATGCTTTAGCATCGCATATGTGGAGAGCCTCAATAAGTATTACCTGATTAGTATTAACTTGACATCCACATGGTAAATTCAATTGTCTACTGGACAAGAATATTTACATTAATACAAAGGGGTTTTAAAATCATGCTAACTTGACGTTTTGTGTATTCACACGTTTGTATTTTGGCACACCTTCCATATTGATTTGTATTTGTAATGTTGATGGTCCAAAGACGCTTACAACACGATAAGGCTCCCTACATTTTTAATTTATTGCTATAGTTCGTGCATGGTTCTTTATCCAATTCCAATCACCAATTTTAATTGTGTTGGCTCGGTGTCTTCGGTCGAATTGAGTTTTCTGTTGAGCTTGTGCTTCTAAAATATTCATGCGTGCCTGCTCTCTATCCTTACATATATGTTCACACAAATTATTGGCTTGCACGTAGTACAGATTGGTAATGACATGAGAAGGATGTGTCGCTTCTACACCATGAAGAAGATATAAAGGCATATATTTATCGCTCAAATTAACAGATGTGTTATAGTGAAAGATTATGAAATCCAGATAGCGATGACAATTGGCAGGGCCCTGTTGTAACAAAGTGGTAAACTGTGTAGAAATTATTTTAAGAGCTTCTGCAAGCCCATTGCAAGATAGATTATAGGACATTGTCTGTAACTTCGTGATCTTCAAACTTTTGAGTAGTTCCACAATTAACTCATTACTAAAGTACGTACCTGTGTCCATTAAAATTTGTTGTGGGCAGCTGTATTTGAAAATAACTTTTTTAATAAAGGCTACTCACGTCTGTGCATCATTGCCCTTAACTGGCTCTGTAACTGCATATCGGCTGAAAAACTCTGCCATTACTAAAATATATTTATTGTCTCCTTGAGTAACTGGAAGAGGTTCAATAGTATCTAAACTCCATGATTTCAGAAGGGAGGGTGGAGTAGTGTGTGTAATTTATCCCGATAGGCTTCGTATTAGGTGCTTTCACATTCTGACAAATTTGACAGTCCTTAATATAATTTTTAAGATCACCATTCATGGTGTCCCAATAAAATATCTGCTTAATTTTCTGAAATGTCTTGAATAGATCAAAATGTGCCACCTCCTAAAATGGTGTCATGATGTGCTGCGATTAATTCATTAAAATAGTATTTGGGTACTAACATGAACTTCTTCTTGCCTACTGGAGTAGTAATTTTCAAATAGATTTCTCCGTTACCAGTAATACTGTAGTGTCTAGCAAGTTCCCTGTATCTAGATTCCGCGTTATCTGAATCTGTAACAGCTACTTTAAGCTTGAAAATGTGTGGGTCGTTCGCATATTCTCCTAGAAATGGAGACCTAGGATAGTCTACTGGAAATAAATGTAACTGTTGGTCGTTGTCAATGCTGATGTATTCCTGTTCGTGCATAAACGCTGGTGAATAGTAAATCTGATTATTATCCTCAATGATAATAATATGACAATGAAGTAAAGGTTCGATGCATGTTGCAGATATTTTATTCAAATCATGCTGTGTTATTATTTCTAAGTTGACCAATATGTAATAGGAAATAATCTTTGCTATCACATAGGCGGGAAGATATTCACCATTCAAAATTGTTTAACTAATGATAGACTTATTTTTACTTTTCATCTCAGGTTTAATGTACAGTTTGTGTCCGTCTAATTCTTTACAATGTATTTATGAATGATTTTCTTAATTTTCTCGTCTTTGTGATGATTTTGAAAAAAAAATTCTGTAAGTGCCTTAAATAGAGATGTATACTGCAAATAATCTGGTTTCACCTGATATGTCTTATCATGAATGTGTATGACTTGTGTCATAGTCTGACTGGGTATCGGAATATGACTTAATGCATCAGCTACTGTGTTAAGCTTTCTTTTTATGATGTGTGGTTCGAATCACTATCTTCTATAAAATGCGTAAATTATAGTCTGCCATGGTAAGCAAATATCAAAGACAACCATGATCTGTCTCTACAATAAAATGGCGGCATTTAAGATACTGCCTAAAATAATTACATAAGTATTTCACTGTCTCAAGCTCTCATTCTGTTGCACTCAAACATGTTTCTGGACTGGAAAGTTTCTTCGACACCAAAGCGATTATATGACGTGACTTGTCATGTGGATCTTCATGTAAGAGTACTGCGCCATTGCTGTTTGCGAAGCGTCTCAATCCAGAATAGAAGTTTTATTTTCGTCAAATCTGTGTGAGAGTGGTGCCTGCTGAATAGCCTGTTTCAATTCTAAAAATTGCCTTTGTTGTTCTTGGCCCCATTGTAATTATTCGATTGCTTGGTTGTATATATTCAGGATGCTGCCTTAGCTGCGAAATATTGTATGTAATTGTGAAATATTATGCTAAGCCTAGAAAACCACAGAGTTGCTTTATATTACTGGGTGGTGACATTTGCTGAACAGTGCATACTTTCTCCAGATCTGTTGCTATTCCATCTGGTGTAATGTAGGGACACAAGATCTAAATTTCTTGCTCCACAAAGGCACATTTGTTTGCATTAACTTTCACATTGAATTGATGCAATCTATTTAACACTTTATTGATATTATTTATAAGCTCAGAAAAATAATTTCCTATAATGAATATTTCATCGATATAAGCAATCGCTGTATTCCAGTCTAGAGGTCACAATAAGATATTCTTAAACTATTGAAAATGTTGGGGAGAATGGCTTTACCCCATAGGCATACGATTATAAGTGAAAGGCCTAATTCCAAATATTAAAAATGCAAATTTATGTCAATATTGTTTGCGTACAGGGGTGGAATATAATCCTGAAAAGAGATAAAGGCTAGTGATATACTTGGAATTTGGTAAAATATTCAAAATGTCCTAAGTACGTAGCAATGGGTACAACTGAATACATATTAAGTACTGATTAAGCTTGTGAAAATCTGTGAGAAATCTAATTTCTCCAGATTTATTTCATATAACTGAACTTGGTGCAGAAAATAGGAAATCTGAACGTTGGATAGTCCCTACTTTTTCCATATTGTGAATATGTTCCAATAACTCTTACCTAACTTTAGGACTTATGTGATAAGGTCGAGTAACAGTTGTCTTATCTGAACTTAAATATAATTTAATACTGTAATTCTTTGCTTCAGTAAGCTCCAAAATTGAATGTGCAAATCTGTCCTGAAATTCCTGGATAACATCCTTAATGGAAGACGAGGTTTTTTGACATAAATGGAATGAAAAAAATAAGGCGTCATCTTCAATACGGGGTCGTCATCAGTTCAAAATCTAGGACCACAAATACCATAAATATGTGACACTGCTAGTTCAGTATTTAAGTTGTGTTACATTCACAACATTAATATTGGCTTCTATTCGTAATTTTTTACTCAGGAAGCAGTTAATCCTCCAAAATTGGCATGACATGAGACAGGCAATTTTTACAAATGCTTTTCATTCTTAAATACAGTGCATCCTATGGTTGGATGTAGTTTTGTAGTGCTGAGACTGTACCTGTCAACTTTGACAAGGGTCCCCTTATCTGATGTCGCCTAAAGACATAATACACTTAAGTAGTAGGGGTGGACTGGTTATAATTCTCTAGGCGAATGACATGTTGATGGGGATGGTCTAAAAATAGATTTAGCTAATTAATGGTTAATCCGATTAATTGGTTAATCCTAATCCAATTAATTTGCATATTGCTGCAAAGATGAAGCACTTTTCTGGGCAGCTCAAGCCACACATATAAAACCCACAAAAGTTTTACAGTGTAAGGAAGATGCTGCTACCATACAGCCATGTTAGACACGCCCATTGCATTGTAATTAGCTTTTCTTTAAAAGAAAATAAATAGTATCATATAATTAATATAGCAGCATTTCTTCTTGCCAGGTTTGTCAAAAATTAGCAAAAATACTTTCAAACTATATAATTTTTCCAGCATTTCACAGGGGTAGTCTTGAATTCAGGTTTAATTATTTTCCCCTCAAAAAATTTTTTTTTGGAAGGGGAGGTCTTATATTTAGTGTCGTCTTCCTTTCGGGTAAATATGGTAGCTTGCTGTTGCTGGCTATCTGATCTAGAATTTATTTTCGGTAAAGGTTTCTCTTCCTTATCAGAGTCTATGGTTTCTAATTTGTTGAGACAATATTGAATTGTTCCTGCATTGTCATTGTCTATCACAGATGAATATATAGCAACCTGAATAATCTTATCTATGTCATTGCCATTAATAAAAACAATGTTATGTATCAAATATTGAATCACGTCGTATTTCCTAATAAAATCGACTCCTAAAATTATGTCACTTTTAAGGTTGTCTATTACCAATAACTCCTGTGGGTAAGTATCAAGGGAGCTAGAGGGAGAGGTAGGGCCAATCCAAAGGCTAAACGTGGAGGGGAGAACAGTCTGTCCACGTGACATCACAGGGGGCACCGTGCAACGCCTGGTCCATGCAGAAAGCCTTCGCCGGGGGCGGCAACTCACTGCAGTATAATTTATTACAAGCTGTTCACGTTAAAGTGAGCTCAATTTAAGTTCTTCTTTAAGCCAATTTGTATCCTTGCCTTACTATTTTTCATATAAAAATTTTCCTGCAGCTAAAACCCATTGTATACATTTTACCATTTCAATAGTTACTATCTGTGGCCTCAATAAAAATATTGTTTTCACTTTACCGCGAATGGCCTTTATGCAAAACACGTTTGATGTAGAACCTACTGAATATTCACTATATTAGATGTGTTAGTATGAATTATATACAGACACAAACTACCAAAACAATATTTATGTCTCATTTAATATCTCTCACTCTACCATAATTTAAAAAATATGGTCAACTTGAAAATACATTTTAAAAATTAAGATGTACAGTTTATAGCGACAAGAATTATTGAAAATACACTTCATGAGGAAATTTCTAAAAGTTTTTAGTTCCTGTAATAAAAAACTCTTAGCTGGATGGATAGTCATGTCAGAGGATTATGATGTAAAAATGTAACATTTACAATATACAATTTTAAAGAAGGCCCATACCTGAACCTGACAGCTATTCCTGAGGCTGCTTGAAAATTGTGTTTGTTTTTCTCATTTGAGCAAAACGTCAGCATGAGCTTTGCGATTCAGAAAGAGTAATCTTATGAAAGTCCGGACCTGGCGAGTTTCTTTATTGTCTGTTAACTTGCATTCGGAAATTTCGTAGTAAGCCATGTAAAGGAAGTCTTTATTACACCAGGTTTGCTGTTCAGCCCACTAAGAGTTAAATATTTTCTCAGCGCTATTGACGATTGGCGATTAATGCTTGAGACGGTATAGCAAGTCCACCACGACTTAACGATTCAATCCAACCACGTACATAAAACGAGAACAAGAATTTAAAATCAGATTTAAGTTTAAAAAGATTTTTATTTTTAATTTTTTTAATTTTCTATTTTGTCTCAAAAGACTTGCCTTTGTTTAAACTAGGCTTTTTCTTCATCTGAACCACTTAAAGAGTCTGCTAACTGTGATTTTTCCTTCTCTGGTTCGTCTTCAATGTCCTCTGTAACCTCTCTGTTTTCATGGTTTACATTGTCTGCTATAGCATTCTCTTTCTCAGTATTATTTTCCATGTACTTTATAAGCAAATGAGAAGTTAAATATGGTTCCTTAGCACAGGTGTCTTGTACACATGTTCCCGATGGGAGAGGGTGTTCGTTTCCGAATAGAAGCATTTGTATTCGATATTTAAACTGTGTTGGTGTAGGGTTGTCGTTATTTCCAATAACACCCGAGAAAAAAAGGTGTTTCAAGCACATCCTGATTGAGACGGCAAATTATAACATATTTCAAGTTTTTAGTTGAAACTAAATAATTGTACAGTCCAGTAGGAGATTTAATAGACACTATTGTGCCTCTCTGAAAAGGCATTAATAAGCTTTTTCCTATTACACTCATGTTTTACACATAACCCTTCATATCTTCTAGGATTTGTGCTTGTACTAGAAAATGAATTCCAAAAGCACTGTGCCATGGTTTTCTAAAATCTTATACAAATCTGGAGTTTATCACATCAAACCACTTATGAACCAAGTCAAAAAACTTTGAAATTTGTGGTTTTTGGGGGAATTTTCTTTTAAGTAAAGTTGCTGTGTAGGGCGAAAACAATTGTGTAGCAAACTTCACTTTTTGTTGTGCACTGCAACTTATATTGAGATGCACTCAGCTATCAAGTTTAGGAGTTAGTCAAAATTCCTTTGACTTGAAGTATTTGCTGTAACTTTGATACTTCAGTTCCACATGGGAGCCGAATTCCGTAGTCCAGAAAATTATTCCTCAATAGTTTTATTAAATTGGGTATGTCAGCAAACACCCACACTTTTCGTGTCACTTCCACCAGATTAGTAAAAGAAACTTTGTTTGTGGAAAATTTGTAAGTTTTTCCACAAATTTAGATTTCCTCATCCCATGTCACTCACAATGGTTACAACTTTAAAAGCAGAATCTTCACCTTTCTTTATTACTTCGAACAGTTCGTCTTTAGTAAAATTGTTGTAAAAGTTGTAGAAAATAGGTTGTTTCCATTTAGATGCCAGGCCTCTCGCTATTTTAACCTGGGTGTTGGAATGGAGGCCCATTATTCTATATTCTCTTTGGTCTTAACACATTGTGTCTCATTGCGTCGAATGAAAGACCTGTCAAACGGTCTCTGGAAGACAATGTCAGTGATCTACCTTTCAACACTGAAAGTAATTCTTTTTGGATTCCAGGTAAACACTTCAGGTTGCGAGTCCATTTTCGAATAGTTGATAATCCAGGTAATGGTAGACCAACTTTCTTCCACAAATATAAACACATTTTCCTTGAAATTGAACGAAGAGCTACAGCCGCAACTATGTCATTATTTTCCCGCCATATTCCCTTTCTGTTTTTGAAAATCAGCCTTTCTATTTGTTTTGGTGTAAATACTTATTTAAAAAATTTCCCTTAGTTTTGTGTTTGCATATTTTGGGTACTGCCTATGCTGAATTTTTAAAATTATAAATTCCTATCTCAGAGACACATTTTTATCTTTCAGATTTTTTCAGACTTATTCTGTTGCTTTTTTCCTTCCTCCAAAGATGATACTCGCATTTGGAATTATTTAATTTCATTTTCTAAAAAATGTATTCTCTGAATGATGCTTACATTATATACTTGGACCTGGTTGACACATTGTTTGTTCTTTCAGTTCCTGTGTTATGACATGAGTCCCATTATTTTGGTTTACTTCACATTTAGAATTTTCTGGATGTCTTTTCCTTTCCCGCATTTCTGTTAGGTCGGAAACTAATTTCCTTTTCACAATTCAATTCTTTAATCGTTAACTTCCCTCTGGAAATTCGTTGGGCTTTGCTTTTGGTAACAACAAATGAGGCACCACATCGGTTTTGAGGTTCGGTTTCTTTTTATCCCCGCGAGTTCACATTGAATATCTCTCTCGTAATCATTTTCAGAGAAATGAATGGAACAGACTTTTGGCGTATCCGCTTTGAAGACCTTTCTTTTACATGCAAATATCCAGTTTTTATGTGTAAGTAAGTCATTTGGGAACATATGGTACATTACCGCTGAGCCAGTTTTCCTACACTATAATTTATACAGTATTGCACTGCACAACAAGACATTTTATATTCCACATGTATAAAGCAGTCTCCTTTACATTGAAATATAAATTAACTGGTGCAGACACCTAGCATTTTCATAATATTCTGGCCAGCAACACTAAAATAAATTAATAACTACACCCGAAACACTCATAAAAAAGTTTTAACATCTCATTTCACTAGTTAATAAGCTTTTTTAACACTTAAAAATTTACCCACCTGAAAGTCACACGTCATTCTATAAATTATTCAGAAGTAGAAACCATCGAACATTCACTTTAAAAGTGTTAAACTTTCCAGAATAATCTATTTAGTAAATACAATATTTCCAACAGAAATATTGTAGTATTTAATTTCACAACTTTGCACTTCGCACAAAATAAAAATTTCTGGAAATATAAAGAAATAAGTAGAAGATACATAACAAAACTACCCCCGAGCATAACTTATAGCTTACTGCAGGCAAGTCGGAGGGCCAGCCAGCTGGCCTGTGCCCTCCGTGACGTCATGGCAGGCAGGTAGCTGTTCTGTTGCTCGGCAGAATGAGTTGTGGTGCTACCTCTCCTCTAGCTCCCTTGGGTAAGTATGGCCCGAAATACTCAAGTTAATTTTCGTTTTGAACTTTGGTGCTTCAAATACCTCGGTCTCTCCTACAAGCGTGAATTTCTCTTTTATAGGTTCCAATTTCTGCTTGGAAATTAATGTTGATGCAAGACAGCTGCCTGAACATCCCGTATCGATAAGTGTGATGAATTGCCTACCACATATTTTGACTAAATTGGAGAGGTCGATGTGCGAATCAAAGCTTTCTGACATTCAAGTTTTACATCGCCGTGCTGTGGTCGTCGGAACGTGTTTCGGCTCAGTCTGTGTACACCCAGTGCCTCTTCATCATTGCCGACTTGTCGCTGATGCAAAGTTTGACGTGCCTCATCCCGAATTTGTTTTCAAATTGCTTGAATCTTGCCGCGATATCATATTGGAAGTCAAAGGCCTGGTTGGAAAATGTTTGCAATGACATGCCTTGTGTCCTGAATAGAAGCACAGTATGAACACGATTTTCGCTTGGCGCCTTTCTTGCGGGGCTGTGCCTCTTGTGGTATTTTGAAATGCAATGTTTTGCATGCATCATTCGCCTCGGCTTCAATAACAATTGAAGGTGCTCACATTGTCTAACTCACTGGATCCGTGACCGGATTCTGCTGTGGCATATAGTTTCCTCGTATAATCGTGGGTCATTGGTCGCACAGGTTAACTATCTGTATAGAAGAAGTGCTGACTTTCGCCTCGCAATGCACCTTGGCTGGTTTTCTGCAGCAAGAATGTGCAACGCTACTCAGTATGATGCCCTGACTGTAATCATTGACCTTAGTTATTTGAGCATACGACTTGTCCTTCACAACTTTACTGAAAATCGCCCTGCATGTGTTCTTTATCCATTCTTTGTTGTCTGCGGAGAAATGTGACTGACCCCCTCATCATATTGTTTTTTGACTGCTGGGTACTTTCACCTCTATGGACACAATGGTTGGTGCCCCAAAAGTTAATATGTCTGTCATCTTGAAACTGTGGTCGATCATGTGATTCTGCATTGTCTGCACATGATCTTAGCCTGTCTCTAAACCCTTGGTTTTGGGAACACTGCCGAAAACGACATGGTTAGTAAAAAATTTTGGTGGTGCTCTGCACCACAACAATCCTTCAAAATAACTATCAGCTGTTGCATACTCTGTGGTTTTCTATTCCACATGTACCTATTCCTGGGATAGAACTGATGTTATAAAATGGTCTGCAGGGTTCCTTAGTGTACCAAAGTGAACATCTGCCTCTATTTTTGACTCAGTAATTATTTCCGATCAGCTGTGTCGTGTCCTGCGATTGCTGATTTTGTAGCATAAAGTTGCCTATTTCCTCTTTAAACTTAGTGATTTCGGAATGAAAATGCTCCATATTGGGATTGCTCGGAACTGTATCTACTACCTAATTGTATCAGTAGATACCCAGCTCTACTCTCTTCAGATTTATAATCATCTGGTCTGCTGTTTCATTCTCTAACCTGATGATCTTGTCTACAATCGATGGCAGTAGCGACTTCCAGAGAATGCTTATGAGCTCTGCATCATTGGCATGTGGATTGTACTTACACTGGTAGTACAATAGGGTCTCGACATGTTTGCAGCTCTTGTCTAATACTTGCCTTTTGGTGTAGAGAAGCTGCCTAAACTTCTCAGTCTCTTCTGTGTGTGTAAAGATACTCTGTAGTTTCACTTCTACACTCTGCCATGTAATGTTGTTACCACGAACTTGGATAAGGTTGTCTATGACATATTTAGCCACACAGTTTACGTGTATGCGAATGTGGCTACAATGTTAGTCATCGTCCCAACTGATAATGTTGCTAACTGCTTTGAATTCTTCTAAAATCATGGATAGTTTTTCCATGTTTGTACTGCAAAATGTAGGCACTCTTTCCTGGTGGTTAACCATAACATGAACTGGCTGAATTTTGATCATGGCACTACTAACAATTTGTCCTCTCTGTGTGTTCATGGTTTCCATGTCTAAATTGTAATACAAATGTTTTGAATGGGGATGCAAATGTGCCATGGGTTACAAATAGTTTCACCATAGTGTTCAAGTGAAGTGTCATATGTATTTGGTAACGACGTGATCTCTGAACTTGCATGAAAAGAGTAATCTGAGCCAATATTCTGATCACTTGAAACACCGGAAGGCACTGGTTCACTCGTGTTTAGTAGCACAAGCTGTTTCTGCTTAAGTATTTGTTCTGCTTCCAGCATATGTACAGTACCTGCTTAAAAGATTCTTCACAGACAATTGTGCCGACCTGCTATGTGTATCCATTAACTCAACAAAATTACATAAGAAAAATGTTTCTGACACGCCCTAATGGAGATGACTGAGTACAGATGTAATTAAATACAAAAATGTGCACTGTTTACTTATACTAATTAACTAACTACCAGCACACAATGTTTGGGCCCTCAATACTACACATGCCTCAACTTTACTGTAGGAGACTCTTAGCACTACCAAAACGGTTACGACAATAGTTCCATTGTACAATGTACCTTACACTATGAAAGCAAGATGATACTCTACTACTACAAGGAATGGGTGCAAGGTGAGCTCTGCGCATTGTTCCTGCAGTTTGTGCTGCTTAGCGCAGCATAAGAAGGCCATCCCACTGCAGCAGAAGATGACTAAGCTTCCTATCACCTGCTCATATACAGAGATAATATTTAAGCTTGTCCTTGGCTACACCGCTCACTATCATTATAATTACACAATTATTAAACAGGCTATTAAAATTTCTAAACCTCACTTAGCAATTACGATGCGGTAGAACCTTAAGATGACTCTACTTGTTCCTATGCCGCTACTAAAATGATATGGTAGCTCGTCTACTGCAGTGAATGATCAAAATGCAGCTCCACCAGTGTTATGGTGGCATTAGGCTATGCTCTTGATATTTACTTCTGCCAGAGTTATGGCAGGTTAAACTGGACTCTACAATTACTAAGACTGGTGAATCCACCAAGTCTTGCTGACTTAAGGCCACCAAACCTGTCCTTTGTTCAACTCTAATATGCAACACTTTACTTTACTCTTAATATCACACTCCAAATCGTTACTACTGTTGCTAAAATACCACAAGGACTATACTGTGGGTGACGTACCAGATAGTAGAAATCAGGAACACAAACAATTACAATCACATACTTTTTATTACTTCTAAATTATCCACAATCTGTTTATATTGCAATCTCTAAGTATTTACTTATTCTGCTTATAATTGCAATATCTCGCTTATTCTCTCAGACTTTATCTTTGTCCTAACTGTGTAGCTTCCTTAGCGACTCAATCTTGTACCCTAACTGTTTGACACCTACCACTGATTTCGACTCAGATCACACGGAGCTCCTCTGTCCTGATGTCGAGTCCCACATAGTGGCCGGTATATGGGCCAGTGTGGTACAAGTCTTGGCATTTCCCACCTTGTACGGCCATATTTCGTACCAGGGTGCTTATTCTAAGTTTTGTTGGTAACTGCCGACACCATCATGAACCTACTGTCACACAACAGACCGAAATATTCATCGGATCCAAAACGGTATTCAGAGTTATCAGTTGTTTAGCACTGGCGCGCAATTGGGCATATGTGGCTTACCAAATCCTCCTGGGATTCAGTGGGTGTCTTGTATACCAATGTCTTGACGAATCCACACATCCAAAAGTCTAAAAAGTGGTAAGGTTCGGCGAGCGTGGTGAGCATGTATCAGGCCCACCGTCCTATCCAGTGATTGGGATATGCTGTGTTCACATTATTGATTATCATGAAATGGGGTGGAGTGCCGTCATGTGTAGCCACATACATTGTCTAACGGCGAGCGTAACATCCTCCAGTATGTCTGGCAATGTGAACTGCAGAAAATACCAATAATGGAAGCCTGTCAAATGGGTTGGTAGAAAGAACAGCCAAAAACACACTGCAAAAATGGATGTGTTTAACGTTTACATTGTATTGAAAAATTACCACACTTCCAGCTAATATGGGAATATTTAGTGTCGTTACAATAAAAAGTTAGAAACTTCCCTACGCATTAGACACATACCTGAGAAAATGCAGGAACGCTGTAATGGACGCATGGGAAAATAATTTACTATTCATGCTTTCTCACTGTACATATAAGCTGATGTGGCAAAATTAGGAATGATTTTTCAGACTGCGTAGTCGCCAAGTATTCCAGCCCAAATATTTATCAAATATCGATACTGGTAGCCCCTCATTGCAGTTGCATGTAGGTTTGATTCATGTCAGACGTGGCTATTTCGACTATTAAAATACCCTTACTCTGTGAATGTGGCTTTGTCTGTGAACATAACAGTAGCAGGAAATTCAGATACCATTTGACACTGATGCAGGAACCACTGGCAACAATCTCAATGATGGGTACAATCCTCTGGCTGCAACGGTTGCACCTTTCGCACACTGTATGATCGCGGCAGTTGTTCATCTAGTACACGCCATACTGTCACATTCGATGCATCCATTGCATGTGCGATAACACGAGTGCTAATAGAAGGTGTTTTCTTTGCACACTCCAAAACTGCCTCTTCAAAACGTGAGGTTCGAATGCTTCTCTGTTGACCTGGTCTACCTCACCTCATAAACATGCCCGTTTCCGAGAGTATGAATGTTATGCTGGAATCACAATAGCGCGACAGACGAGACACGATGGGAACGACAGCAATAAAATTACGCGACGAAAATCGCCTAAGCGACAAGATTTCCGAATAGAAAACCATTCTAATTGATTTGCATCGCGGGCGCGACAGGTCTGAAAGTATGTCTATTTCTCCATATTACTGGCGCTAAAGTTTTACATGCTCTATTATTTACCGTATTAATAAGAAAAGCAACGCGTTTTAATGACCAGATGTACTTACAACCATATATTCACGCTCAAACTACCAGCGGTCTTGGAAATAATTTTTTGATTGGATTGGAATATAAGAATATAATGGAAATATTAATCGCCATCGTAAATGATGTTAGTATGCAGTAGCAAGAAACCATTTATAAAAATTATTTTAAAATGTCAATCGCGAAGCGGCAAAATCTTGTGATCACATCAATGCGAGTTTTTGTTGTCGTGTCGCGTCCTTTGCAACGCATCTGCCGCGCTATTGTGATTCCAGCACAAGGCTGGCGTCGTGCAGGAAGTTAGCTGTACAAACTTGCAGCTTCGTTTCCGTTTCCTCTAGCTTCCCCATATACCAACACCATGTCTGTCATCTCCGAATTAGTATACGATGCCTCTCTTGCAGTGGTGAAGCTATGAAATAGCACTCAGTAAATAACAAGTGGCTCTGGCATCGAGGTAGGGCAGCAACAATGAACGGGAGTACATGAAGTGGTGGAAACTGCTATGACATTCAACAACATGCAAACTCGATTCAGGTAAACAAATCACTGACTATAGTAGGAAGTTGATGTTTTCCGGTAGGATGTTAGTGTCTTCATCACCACCTACACTTAAGCACAACCCAGTAAATATGTGGTTATAGTAGGCTACCTGCAGAATGGCCAGTTAGGCAGTTACACAAAAAAGTTTTGCCTTCGTTTCTGGTCTGGTGTTTCATAATGTGCCACCAAACACAACTATATGCCGGTGCAGCGCATTCACTAATTGTAATTTGTTTTGTTGCCTGTTTGTTCTTGGCGATAATTATTCAGCGTACGGCACCGTATTACAACAGCCAGCATGTATATATCTTCGGGTGTAGGATGTGTTGCTTACCCACCAGGCGTTTGTATTGCTACAACTGAAAGCTTGTGTGCATTTTACACGGAAATGGTGGGTCCTAGAGAGTTGCAACAGGAGTGCCTTTTTGGCTACTTACGAAATATTGCTTAATACGATGGCACCAAACATCCTTTTTATCACAAGGAAAAATTTTGTATGCAATAAAATGTTCCAAACTGCTATTTCTTACGTGATGGGGTAGAGTACGACGTACCATACATTCATTTTACCCATGATCTTGATTTGATTAATTTGTATACCAAATTTTGTTCCTCTAACACAAGTTTTTTTCATAATATCTCACATAATATGCTTTTCGGAATCCGCCTTTAAGGCCTTCTACAGCCCTTATTATTTGAGATGGACCACGGATGTCATAGTTGAGATTTCTTTTATCCACGTCAGCATACTTCTGGCACAGTTATTCGTATGTTTCCTAAACATGTATTATAAATTAGTTCCTTCTAATACTGCAATGTTTGGTAACGAATAAAGGTTTCCAATTTAGTTTATGTTGATTTATACCTTGCTGTAGTGTTAATTTTCTGCTTAAGTATTAAATTGAAACTTTATTTGCTATATATCAGGGATGAAAATTTGGAAACCACATTTAAACCCTCACTGCCAAAGGCCATTAGACCATCATGAAGAAAAGGAGTTAATTAAGAGTCCGCAGGAGTGAAGTTAAGAACCATTGGTTAAGATACATGCAAAGAAGAATAGAAAACCAATGCTTAAGAAACGTTATGTTAGGCTATATTATACTAATTACTCTACAAGCACTGGATAAACTAAAATCCACTATTGAGATTAAATCTCTTACTATTTCGCGGCAGTATTCAATACTCTCAGACATTCCGGCAGCTACTGCCCTTCCCCTCAAGAAAACACACAACTATTTCAAACAGTCCCCCCTACTCTTCCAGTCCGCCCTTGGTGAGGCCGTAATTTACTCTGGGTTTAGTATATAAAAATTTGTTATGAAGATACTTTTAAAAGAGGTTTCCATTTAGATATACACATTGCATATAAAACATTTTTAATATCTTGTTTTGGAATTTTAAGACGTACTTTCTTGAATACTTTATTCATGTAACATTTGTGTTAAGATGAACATGCTATTTGCAGTGGTAACTGGTCACAAGTTGTCGTATTATGAGTAATTAATAATACTTATCTGGCAGCAATCAAGTTAAGCCAATCGGGTTCCCACTGTACTAGACTTAAAATTGTTTTCTGCATACTTAAAAGTTATGTAAAGGTTCTCTGTAATGTGTTTACATTATTCCTAGAATTTTTATATTACCGCAAATGGCAATCAATACTTCTCTAAAGCAAATGTGGTACACTAGTACAGCAAAACTGTACACGCTTGGTGAATATGTAGTACTGTAGTTGGTTTATATTAAATATATATTTCAAGAAAAACATTTAAGACAAAGTATTTTAATAAGTGCAACAATGTCTAGTTTGCTGATTAAGGAAAAATATTTAAAAAAAGCTAAATAATTTAAAAGAAAAACACTTCGAGTCGAAGACTTAACCTATCGTTCGTTACAGAGAGATAGAGAGAGAGAGAGAGAGAGAGAGTGAGAGAGACGAAAAATGGGGCAGGCTAATTGTTTAATATGATTATCAGATTAATTTTTGCATGCAAAATAATTATCTTTCAAAAATTGAAAATATACTGGATACGCATACAGTTGGCACATTCCCAATTTTCAGTCCATTATACACATGTCTTACAAACTTAAAATAGAAAAATGTGATTTATAAACACAATTATATCTTAGGAATAAATTAGATTGGTACAGTTTTAAGCGTGCGCGATATGAAAGGCAACATTATGTAACTTCAAATTTTCAGACACGATATGATAGGCAGACCAGAAGCCTACAATGAAGGCGTTGAATATGAAGAAAGTTCGTTTAACATGTCACCAAAAAAATATTAATGTAATGAAAATACCAAATTGATAGAAATTATTTCTTAAGCTCTTTTTGTAATCTATGTGTTTGGTATTTACACTTTAACTCTTTCGTGAAAAAATGTCGAAACACAATTGTATTCACGGTGAAATATTTCAAAATACAGAACATATGGTACCACAAAATTACCACTAAGGGTTTTCCGATTGGGCAAAATTTGTCACAGTGAATGGTAGTTTTAGAAAAGCCTGCTGTTTAGGAAAATGGCGAGTTGAAGGTACTTCCAACATTTATTGTTTTGAAAATATTTAGCATTAATATTTTATAAACTGGTTATTCCACAGTGTAAGTAAAAAAATGTGAAAGCGGCAATTTATCCTCAGAATATGATATATTTTAGAGCATATGATAAATTTTGTAAATTATTTTGACAATATTATAAAAAATTTGGTTTTTAAATCCAAACTGATAATATTGTCGACATGCAAGTAGTACGGGCGTAGGCGGTCCAGTTCACTTTTTATTATTAGATTAGCAATTAAATTAATTTGATAATTAATCCGATAATTATTCCAATTCATTTCATTTTATTAAAATGTATTAAAATAATCTTAATATGATTAAATAAATTGATGCAATAACTTTGATCAAATTCTTTGATGAAACTTTTTTTTTGTTGTGTGATTTTATATTTGGTATGTGGAAGAGTGTCATAAAGGTCATGGGTATTAATTTATTTATTTTGAGAGTGGCAATATCGATGTTCACCATTGGACATCTGGCAGTCGGATGAGGTGTGAGGTGTGGGGGAAGGGGTATATATGTAGTGTGTAATAGTGTTATAATTTATAAATTTAGGCTTTAAATATGAAATTGAGGAGGTTGATGGTGAGGAGGGGAGTGAGGAGGGGTTGTCGGGAGGGGGAGTTCCTTCCCATTTGCCGTCGTTGGACTGACTGAGGGATAGCACCAAGACACATCCGCCTTGGCCGGTATGAGAAAATATAATAAACATTAGATACGTATAGTGGTTGAGTTCGGAAACTTGTATTTGTAAATGTTTTAATATAACAAAGAATACTATTTCAGCGAAATCAAATGATTAACGGATATGTAATTTAAATATATATTGAAAGAATACATATTTTATTGAAAATCAATCAAATGCAAAGATATGTGAATACGATTAATCATGAATTACATGTCACAAATACAGATTAAATCCCGCTCAAGGAAACTACGAACCACATGTTAAAAAAGTATTAGTAAATAATCAGTTTAGTATCCCACTCTGTTTCCTATCAAATAATTTACGACTTAAAAAAACCCAAAACTGCTACAACTTACACTTAAAATTCCAAATACGGATCACACGAATCAAATACTAACCAAAATCACTCATCGAATTCCATCAAATCCCATGCACATATCAAATTACTTGCTGACCAGAATATAATATTATTACTATCGAAACGCAACTATCTTCACTCCCCGACTAGCTCAAAAGGAACGATATAATACTAAACACCCAAATACACATTGAACAACTTAATAAATCAATAAAAATTATTTAGCATGTTTACGACACATGTAATTAATGTAGCACAAAATCAAAATATTAAGGACTCCCAAGCTATTTCCATACAAATATGTGACAAAGAAATACACTAAGTCTTATTTCATGCACCTACCAACACATAACGAATGAAACATCTGCATTTTAAATTAATCAAACACACGAATACAAACCAGACAACTTGCATTAAAACGCCCACTCAAAATACGCATACTTACTCATGAAAGAATCAAGGAATTGTGCATCCTGAATTATACCTACAATTAAGTAAATAACCAAACAAAAAAAGGTATCCTATTTCCCTACCAATCTAGGTATCATTAAGGAATGAAATGCGTTACTAAAAAAATTACACGAAAAAATGCTAACATCGAAAATTAAAACTCACTTATCGCCTGAAGTAAACCATGAATGAGCATCTTGAATACACTAACATCAACGAAACTATTTCACATACAACAGTTATATTAATATCCTAACTCCCACAAAACACAATATTTGAAGTATGAAACATAATGACTTTACCACACTATAATAATGGTGTTTAAAAACTCTTTAGTACAAGTATGTTTCACTCTCATTAGCTCTACAACACAATGTTTGTTCTAAGTACAACGTTATTTTACTATCACATATAATTTATAAAAAATCTCAGAAAAGTACGAATACCCGGAACGATCTATCCCTTAAACATTTCCAGTTAACACAATTAAACAAAATGTTTCAAATATGCACATGAAATATTAACCACGACAAAGAAATATTTATATATTAACTAAACATTTGCCACACAAACAAGTCAATTCACCTTATCGCACACGAAAGTAGATGATCTACTAGATAACTTAGCATATTTCCACACTTAAAGTGAATGCACAATTTCACTTCCCTAGAGAAAATAATTTTTAGAAATAATTATCTTACTCATATCAGAAATGATGTATTAACAACCACGTGCAGGAATGAGATATAAATTAACTACACAGTTTACCACTCTTTATAGTTTCCCTAGTGTGAGAAATGTATAAAAAATAACTCACTTTTAACACAACTTCCCTTGGAGCCTAGCGCAGTAAGCTTACCGACTCTCACAGTGTACGGTGTAAGAAAACCACAACACTATACAGACATATGTCGGCTTCAGAAACATAGTTCAAACTCATGCATCCCAATATTACACGTTTCATAAAAAAATTAAAAGTTTCGAATTTCTTATATGATTGTGAAATCTATTGTATGGTACGAAGGAAAGGTTAAGAATGATTGCTCTCCGGAACTCTGTCCAGCGTCCACTCAATCCCAACCTCTGTCGCAGTACTGGAGAGTGGCATTAGCTGCCTGCATGCGTGCGTCAAACTGTTATCCACCCCTGCCTTCCCAACCTCCCTCTCTCGTCAACCCTGGAGCAGGGCACTGGTGGAGGACTGAAAACCACGTTCCTTTGTCCCGGAGATCCATTAGAAAAAATTTTCGAACCTCGCATCCCAAACTGTCTTTGAATGTTCCCTCCTAGTAAATATAATGTAACAAATTAACCGCGATAATTACAAGAAATCACACTGAAAAAAATATATAATTTATCTCCTGAACGCAAAAAGTTACTTCATAATTATTTTTAAGGTGAAAAATTCTAGGAAATTCGGGTGTAGACATTTTGGTTTCAACTTCTATTTATGAAAAAATAAATTAATAATGAAATTTTAAAAAGTTGTAGAAGAGATTTAGTTATAAATTGGAAAATTTTATACAACTTGGAAAATGTAAAAGTAGTTGAAACTACGGTAGTAAGGAAATATAGCGCAGTGCTATTTTTTACCTATATAAATCAAAATTTAGGAAAAACATTAGTTGTATTTTAGATAATAAGTATAAAATTACTTTACCAGATCATTATATAAATATGTTTGATAAAAATAGCTTCAAATTAATAAATGAGAAACCAGAATTTATAACATCTAAAGGTTTAAACGATATAAAAAATGGAACATATATGCATGATTTAGAATTCTCTTAAAATCTAAATATTATATGTTTTGAATCTTTTAAATTACTTTTTAATCTTTTTTTCATATTTCACTTAACTTCGCATGATTCAGTTAGCAGATTTAGTTTAAATTTGCTTCTTTTTGGCTTGATTTATGCTTAAGTTTGCTTGATTTTAGCTTAACATTTACTTGATTTAACTTGCAGATTTGGCTTAAATTTGATTGTTTTAGTTTAAAATTGATTACTTCATATTAATTAAGATAAATTAATTTTTTGAAATTATCTTAACGTATCACTATTTTGTGTGACTATGAGAAAATCAGGTTTAAAAAAACATTTTCCAAGGCAGTTAATAATTTTTTGAAGCTTTTTATTAGACTTCTTTTGGCTTCAAAAAGGAGTGATAAAAATTGAAATAAAGAAAAAAAACCTCATTAAGAAAACAACATTGAAAATTCATGGAATTTAAGGCAAAAATTGGATTGTCCTCAGAAATTCCAAGAAATTGTGTGCCAATTAGAATGTAATTGACTTGAAAATGGAAATACATTTACCGACACTATTCCAGCAATTATTTCACAATTCCAAGAAATAGCAGTGAAAAATGATGAATTATAAACACGACCTACGTAATGTCCAACAAATTACCATATAAAATATCATTATTCACAAATAGTGATTTATTTACATTCCAAATACCTTTAAGCTGCAAAAATTCCACTAAATATATTTCAATTACACAAAATTATAGCAACCACGAATTAAACCAATATAATATATCACATTCCAAATACAGTCTAAAGGACATTAAAATGGAATTACTTCTCACATTTCATGAAATTAATCCCAATTCCAGGTAGTTTATCAGACAAGCAAAGAAATATAACCTATCCAAACAATTAAAAACCGATAACTGTGTACAGAAAAACGAAACATCACTATAATGTTAATTAAATTTAAAATGTTCAATTACGCCACAATTGAAAATACAATTCAAATATATATGAATTACACCTAAATGGGAAAATGCCACTATTGCTAATCAAATGACATACAATTAAACAAATACAAACATGCAGAATGATTGCACAATAAGTGTAATAGTTTAAGAACACAATAAGTGTATATCCAAAACCCAACAATATCGATAGGTTCAATAAATTAACTCACATTATTAATCAATTTTATTTATTTATTGATTATCATAATTTACAACTATTGTATTACAATTTTTTAAGATCTCTATTCTTCACTCACGAATCGTGAGCTTTTGGGAACCCTTTCTAGTGAACCAAGGAACTCTATTTCCCCCTTTAAATAATTTTGTCAACTAGATATTAATTTGGAGAGGTAACTTTCTGTAATTCGTGTTCATAAAAAATGCATTTTATAGACTGTCCCTCATAACTTTCGAGGTAATAAACTCTAGAAAACGACTGTCTGACTAAAATAATTTTATATATTTCGTACAATCAATTAGTAGTATATTTATTCTTAAAATCACCTTTCAGTTTGGAGATACATATACATTAGCTACTTTGAACTTATGCCTTCTCTCACCGACTACTTTAGGAATATTATATATGGTTTTCTCAATCTATTATCTGTGACCTTTCAGGTGCCATCTTGATAATTAGATGGTATCTCGAATGATTAAATTTTATTATTTCAGACAAAACATCCACCCATTTGTAAGTCCCCTTCGAAGGGAATGTCTGTATATTAGCTGTTTAAAGTATTTGATGGTAAAAGAATTCAATGTTTCTGTTCAATTGAATTTTATTTCGTAGATACAATTATTGGAATATGCACACTTTGTTTTACAACATTCATTTCTACACAAAGTATAACATACTGATGTAACTATAAATGCAAGTCCATATATAGGTTCACGTTCAGTTTAAAACATTGGTTTCTACTAAATGCATAAAAAAAGGATGAGGAGTATTGAATACTTTAACTAATAAATTACCGTTTGAATTACATTTTATGAAACACAATTATTATGGGCCATGAACTAAGCTTGCAAAACATATGGCATGGAATGATAAAAGAATAAACTCTTTGGATCAAATTTGTAAAGAGCATGTCATAGTTTACGCTTAAATAAATTAT
Source organism: Dryococelus australis (assembly GCA_029891345.1). Classification (NCBI taxonomy): domain Eukaryota; kingdom Metazoa; phylum Arthropoda; class Insecta; order Phasmatodea; family Phasmatidae; genus Dryococelus; species Dryococelus australis. The sequence continues at coordinate 194,222,458 of CM057009.1, forward strand.
TTGAAAGAATGCATATAGCAGATACGATTTTAGCCAATAAAACAGCAGATATAAGGAAATACCCATCCACATCAACAGGTAGAAAGCTCGGCGCTTGGGTTGTAGACGAAGTAATGGGAGCAAAAGTGAAATTAGGTATGGGTGTAAAACACAATACCAAACAACAAACAAAGAAAGTCGGAATCCTCCCATTCATATTTTCAGCATTATCAGCCCTTGGAGCTGTAATAGGAGGTGTTTCAGCTCTTGCTAAATCAACTAAATCAAGTGGCAGAGGAATGTATGTTAAACAATATAAAGTTGGACAAAGATGAAAATACTCAAAATGTGGGGGAAAAAAATGCAGACATTCTTAAATAGTCTTCCAAATTGTGCACTTACAAACAAATACAATTATGTATTTGTAAAGAAACTGGATATTCCTTATTTCTGAGGTGTGTATATGGGAGATGTTTACCAAAGAAAAAAATTGTTAATGTGTGATTGTTATTTTAGATCCGAAACAAAACAGAGGAATACCATGGGTGTCTACACCAGGGTGGCAGGGGGGCATTACCCTCCCAAAGTGTCCAGCAAGGGGGGGGGGGGGCAATGGGAGACAAGTGGCAGTAAATCTCATCCCTTGATTATGAAAATTTCTAAAATCTCTCGGCAGAATTTTGATCAGTTTAACAAAATAATTTTCATTTATCTGTAGGGATTCTTCTCTCATTTCTTCGCATTATATTATGCTGCAGGTAGGCAGTAATATTCAACTGACATCGATTTTCAAGTATTTAAGTGTGTGACATTAACAAAGGCAATAGTACCTCATCTACCCTTATTCCTGAAAGGTATTTGTACGATGGTATTTCTACCTGCTCGTTTCTCCTGCTCCTCTCTGTCGCATTTTTCTTGGAGCTCGGAAGCCATCCATTAGCCCACCACCACCCCCCTCCTTCCTCCAGCGCAGTTACCCTGGCTAGGACACCCTAATCTCTTAATACTTGGTTTGCTTCCTGCTCCACCAGAAATAAATTTTATTTGTTAGTATTCCAGAACCTGCACTGGAGTGAATTAGTACGAATTGAATAGCTTGTCTTAGTACTTGGCACGCAATGAGGCATGCATATTAATTTAAGAGTGCAGCAAGAAGGTGCCAGAATATTACATCATTCCTTCAGGAATGTGAAGATATAAATAGTAAGCACACCAATTGTGTTAATAAGATTATAAATGCGAATGTTTGCATGTTTGTTCTTTGTTACTCAATCACATCATAACGGATTGATGGATTTGAATGGAATTTGGTACAGGGGTAGATTATATTCTGTATTAGCATATATGGTACTTTTCATCCCGGAAAAAAGAAAAGTTTCATAGTTAATATATAAAAAATGCCACCAACCATTTGAATAATCACTGGTTGGTGGTCTGTTTTTTATTCCGGGATGAAAGATCCCTATGTGCTAATGCAGAATATTAGAATAAAAAAGAAGAAAAATTTTTGATAGAGTACTTGGTCATTACAATTAAGGTTTGAATTTTGCATACAGATGGAGCAATGACAATGGGTAACAGCTAATATTTTTATATATTATATTTTATTACAGAACTTGAAAATGCCTATGTGTCCGTGAATTATAAATGTATACATTTTTGGTTGCTTGCTCTAAATATTATTAAAAAATAATTTAAATAAATATTATGACAATAAATTATGGTAACTATGTTTTATGTGCTTATATTGGTTATGGCTATCTTAACAAAAAAAAAATTACATTCATTGAAAAGAGTAGAACTAACAGTAGTCGATTGTGTTTTCTGTCCAGTATTATGATAAGATTTTCTATTAAAGCTTGAGGTCAACTAGTACTTCCAATGCTGTACTCTGTGATGTGCATTACAGTTTGCATTGTCTTTCATAAATGTGTGCAATTTTTAGACTTGGCTATCAGTAGTCATGTCGTGTTAACAAGCTTCTTATTAATGTTGGCACTGTTAATTTAAATAACTAAACTAAAAATAATTTAATTTTATGTGTTGACACCCAGGCAGATATTTTTACTTACAATATCACTTGTATTAAAATGTTTTGTAGCCCTTTTTCGTATTTAACACAGTTGTAAGTAATATATAAAACATACACCTTAATTGAGGTACAGTATACGTGCCAAGAAACATAATCCATAAATCATTCAATTAATGATGTCATGACAATGCTTAAACAAAGCATCATTACCTCTTTTTCATTAGGAACTAAAAAGGTTTTTCATACCATGGACAGCCAGACAGGCGAAATGCTTTAAGCTATGAGATAGTGGTTTTGGTGATAAAAGAACAAGGCTAAATTCAATGAATATTGCATTACAGCAGTACAGATAGCGTGCACTGTTGCCAGACTCTATACTACATTATGATGTTTATAAGATTGCTTGGTTGAAATTATTTGTGTGTAAATAAAACATTTTAAGAAATATAATACATTGTATTACCGAAAATAAAGAAAACAGTGTAATATATTATCAGTTAATGTATGTTGTGTAAATGTTAATAATGTAGGGAGTTGATATTTGGATGGAAACCAGCAAACATAATACATGAATTCACATATTCAGTGGCTCTGGGATACAAAATAATTGTAAAGCTGACTAGTTGATCTATCTTCCAGTAATAGTTAATCATCTTGATTAAATATTGTTAAAATTATCGATCAAAATGGTAAACTTATTAATTTTAGAAACAAATAAATTGCAGTATGTTTACATATTAAGAAAAGTATATAAACACTCACGCAGCAGACACATTACAATCAAAATGGGTATTGTGTATAGTACGCAATACAAATATAAAATAGGATGTTCAGTTAAAAACTATGTTTCTAGGGAACCTCATTTCGAAGGAAGTGACTATATAAAGACGTAAACAGAACCATAAAATATTCACTTCAAATGAGATTCCTGTGAGGTTAATTGAGGGTAACTAATAGTTCTTAAGGGAATTAGGATATACAGTTAATAGAAATGGAAGACATACTTAATTTTGAAGAACCAATAAGTTATGAATACAAAATCACCAATATGGAAATTCATGTATATGAACCATTCCTAGCATTTCCGCACATGTTTCCATCATAAAAAAGTATTTATATAAAAAATCATGACATTTATACATTACCATAGAAATCCAGTTTAACGTTTAGAGAAACAATTAAAAAGACAGCCGATGCATCTACCCCAGTAAGTACAGGAATAGTGAGAAAAGAAATACTTCATTTAATTGACAGAATTGCATATCTGCTCAATGGTGTTGAAATCGACCGAACACATGTTGGAATTACTTCCATGATTAAGAACTATCTCTCACAAACTTTAAACAATCTTTATACAGGGCTTATGGCTGGATGGAGCAATGTTAAGAATTTAACTCTACAAATAAAACCAAGTGGAAAATACATAGTTGTTATACCATTAAGTATAGCACTTGGATTTGCTGAAGACTATAAACATGATATATTAAATTCTAAACAAGAATTAATTATTATATTCAGTAATATGCATTTGAATGCTATGTATGATATGGCCAATAATGAGGAATGTCTATCATTGGGATTAAACAGCTATGAATGGCTGATGCCACATATTGAAATTAATGCTCATGAACATGTAAAGTTTTTAAAGTATATCGAAAAAGGGAAGACTCTAGACATTGCATTCAAATCATGGGGGCTGGAGACATTTTCGACACTACCAACATCACAACAGTAATACGGAATGTGAAATCAAGTTTTTCGACCAAAAACCCAAGATATGTTATCATATGTTTTGAAACAAACCAGCAAAATAATTTGAAAGCAAACTGATCATTATTTGATAATTGTATTATGAAAAATATTAAACTTTACCCAAACAATTAAGCATATCCCTATGCGGATTTCAATACAAACTTTGAAAATCGGAAATTCCTTATTTGCTAGAACATGTACCGGATGTGCCAAGAAATATTATAACAATATCAGCTCACCGATCCTTGAACCCAAAGCATTTAGAACCAGAGTAATATTATTTGTATTTGACATAAGCAAACAAAATGACACCATTATTAATAATATTATTGATTAATGAATTGAAATAATTGCAAATACACCCATTGCAGTAAATATTTAAGCTTATGCATTGATCATCCATGGTAGATTGCCAAGCTATAATGTAAGATATGCTAGTGATGACAATGACTTGAGTCAGTAAATGACGAACCACCATTGTGACGAGTTGTTTTGCAATATGCAAGGTTTTCAATATCCAAATAGGTTTATCATTAAAGAATTGGTTATCACTTATATGGAAGTACACGCGACGGTCTTCAGCTTCAGTTTATCGTTCGACTGGAAATATCTAAGTCGCAAATACCAGAAGAATAATAAATGTGTTACCAAATATCACGTTGGTTTAACATGGAAGAGTGAATGTATGGACTATGATAATATAGAAGATATTTGCAATAACTATTTTTAAAATTGTGTTATAGACATATGTGGACTCAACCAAAAAAAGATTTGAAAGAGTTTGTGGGATGGAAAAATAACAGACATTCAAAAATAATATAACTGTCCTTCATTCAAACAGTTATGTAAAACATATGGATGTAAATCGCAATTTTTCTCTGTAAATTAATGCTAACTTATTTGTTGATCACTGATTGGGGTGAAGTGGAGGATGATAGCCCTCCAGAGTCTCCAGTTGATGTTATACAATTAATATGGCATGATCTGGGATGAGAGAAGATTGTAGAGTATTGAGTGAAATTTTGTGTATAAAAGAACTTGGTTTGTGAAAACCTATATTGTTCATAGATGAAACAAGCTCGTGCATACAAAAATGAAAGTGTAAATTGAATATTAGCAAATTATTTGCATGCTGGAGTAAACCACTTAGACCTTGTTTAAAAAAGAAATAGTAATAAATATTTCAGTCAGAAATATATTTTTAAACAATAGCCTATACATCCATGGTGTTTATCGAGCTGGCAAACAGCCTATACTATTTAACTTTTGTTGAAATAATTAGTATATATATTTCGAGACAACCTGTTTCTATTTTGAGTAACATTTTGAGACATTCTGCATGGTGTATACATTTTGTGTATATCTCTGTTCAAGTATAATTGGGTATGTTTTTAAACATCCTGTATGTACCTTATTTTGTAAATAAATGTGTTTTAAAATGAAATAGTCTTTGTTTTTTACCACACCCTTTTAAACTAACATGTTTGAAAATTTAACTTACAAATAAAAATTAAAGTTCAAATTAAAGTATGCTGGACAAAGATTATTGAAATAAATACCAAGATTCTCCTCTTGCATGTTATATACAAAGTTTTAAAATAATGGTTTCTTTAAATATGTGTACAGATTTACCTATGACAAGTAACAATGTCTCAGGAAAAGTGAGAGTAAAGGGTAAGGGAAAACTGGATATCTCCAAGAAAACCCAACAACATCATCTGACATGATAAACAAATATGTAAAGATTCATTTCAGATTAGATATACAGAAATTAAAAAGATATTTGTTAACATAAATATATCATGAGGAACATTTAGAATTAAACATTGCTAGCTGATTATCTTATACTCAGTTCGAGCTTACAATCTTCGTTCTTTGTCTTACATATTAAGGCATGTAAAACCATAATGGCTTGAGTTCAAATGCCCTGTCAGTGGTATCAACTCATGGCCGAAGTCTCAGAGCTTGCAGGATTGAGTCCAACTACTCAAGCAGTGCTGCCAACCACCCTGTTCAGAAACACTCTAACCCCACAATAGTCTGCAGACCTCTCCCCGCAAACCCTCTCATGGACCACACACACAGACATATACCAGCCTGCTACTGGCAGGTCAATGACTAAGGATCTCTCCACAATAACCTGAAGATATCTCCCACCCCGCCCCGCTAACCTGGTCGCAACTGCTCGTCCTCAAACATGCTCAACCCCAAGCATTCTGCTTTGCATTTGAAGAAACATATTTTCTAATTACTTAATTAAATACATACACTTTCCATTCCCCATTACAGTTTTAACTATCCCAGACCAACTTTATAGAGTTTAAGGTATTACGATAGAAAAACACAGAATAATAAAATCAATGTAATGTTACACTTTCAGAGAACTTAGTTGAAATTGTAATATTGTTCAGCAAAGAGATATAATTTTACACAAACTTTTACAGTAATTGTAAAATTTCCTAATTGATTTTTGTGTATATCATATTTGTTTAGTAGTAATGACTTAGAATGAGTTAAACACATATTATTTACTGGAAAACACTCAGCGGTATTTGGTTTATCCAGAGATGAATAGGTATTCTGTGTAACAGACTGTTTTAATCTTAAACACATTTTCAGTAATACACATTAACAGGATATAACAATATATATTTACTGTAATACATGTAAATATGATTGACGAAATACATATTAAGTTATAAATGGGAAGATAATTCTTCAAAATATTTACTTACATTTGCTCCCTGTTAGTTTCGTAAACAGCATGTTACGTGTAATGGCTATGGAAAATATATAAATTGTTTATGTTATTTATTTAAGGTTTTTAAGGATTATTGTATATTTATATGTATATTATGGATGATGTCTCAATAGTAGGGTTACATAACAGATCATAGCTTTAAAGACTACGTATTTGAAACCTTTAGAGAAGAATAAATAACAAGGCACCCTTTAAGAATGTATTACTATTATTAGAAATCCATAGAGGTGTAAAATTGAAAACCTTGAAAGATATCTGAAATTTTTGAAGTAATATGAATAATACATTTGAATGAATTGTGCTTTTTCTCTGTATCTCCAGAATATATACGAATTATAAAAAAATCATATCCTGTTAATGGTATATGAAAATGTGATCGAGCATGTTGCTATCTAACACGTGTCAGAATTTTTATTTTTAATAGTAAAATGTTATTTATTTAATTAGTTGTTATGGAAATGTTTTAGTTTTCATTTGTTAGAAAGGAACTGGTTACAAATGCTGTAGAGAGGTATATTTAAAAGAGGACAATGGGTGGTGAGACTATTTCTTAGGAATGACGACACAAACCCTTGAAAGTGAGATTCAAAATTTCAGTTCGATTATTTTTACTGGTAATATGGACTCCCTGGGTCTATTAATATCCGATTTGTTGGATTATTTGAAGTATTAGGTGCCCTCCTTAGAGATAACACCGCCACCTCCAACAACATCAGCCTCGATGTCGCCTCCGAACCGCACCGATGTCTTCGGCACCGCCTCCACCAGACTCGACGTCACCTTCACTGCTTCCGGCAGCTTCGACGTTGTGTTCGACGCCACCTCCGACAGCCTCAACATCATCTCCACCACCTCCGGCAGCCTCGACATCGCCTTCGACGCCACTTCTGGCAGCCTCAACATTGCCTCCACCGCCTCCTGCATCCTCGATGCCACCTCCACTACTTCCGACATCCTCAACGACAGCCTTGATGCCGCTTCTGACATTCTCGACAACACCTTCAATGTTGCAAGCTATCGATTTAAGTCTAACAAAATCAGGTGAGTATGAGTTGGTTAGGCAGGAAAAGTATTGTTTATCACAAAGTATATGTTTTTATGACATAAATTACAGTTGTGTGCTATCGAACAAACATCATTACTGAACATGTTGTTTGTTCTTACATGGGTAAGCATTATGGTTTTTCTATGTGCTGAAGTATATTGATAAACATGGAATTCTGTGAAACTCTGGTATATTAAAAAATGTGTGTGGGAACATTTAACATTTAGGTTTGTTTGTAAAGGAACGTAATGCAGGTAGACTTTATTGACATGTACACACAACTTTGGATGTGGTATAACAAAATATATATTTGAACTTTTTGTCTCATAGAGAAGTCTACACAGATAGCAAAAACCTATTTTATTTTCTCAGATATAGAATAATATTTTTTAATATGGCTATGTATGTGCATATGTTTACTGTACTTTGAAATTAACATCGTCGAATTAGTAGTGTTTGGCAAATATATGACTAAGGTAACAACATGTTTTAAATGCGGCTTTAATGATCTATCCATGTGAAAACTGTTTTTGAACATTGCTTTTTAATGGTAACAGTAAATAAATATTTCAAATTGCTGACGTATACTTGAGTTTTTATTAATTTTAAAACATAATGTTTAGGTCTGGGCAGCAGGTCGGGTAACATTTTAGAAAAAGTTTTGCCTTGTGCAAGATTAGTTGTATTTATTGATTTAATTTCCTGGTCTTTAGATTTTATAATTTTCGGTGTGATATCATATAATTATCCTGGTTAATTAGTTAAATTAAATTTACTACGTGGGGGCATTCAAAGACAGTTTGGGATGCAAGGTTCGAAAATTTTTTCCAATGGTTCTCCGTGACACAGGGCTGAAGAAAGAGGGAGGTTGGAAGGTCGGGGTGGTTAACGGTTTCTCGCCTGCACACATGCAGGAAGCTTACACCACTCTTCCAGTACTGCGACAGAGCTCGGATTGAGTGGATGCTGGGCAGAGTTCCAGAGAGTGATCATACACAACCTTTCCTTCGTACCATACAATATATTTACGATCATAAAAGAAATCCGATTGGTTTATTTTTTGAAATAAAATGTCTAATATAGTGATGCATTAGTGTGAACTACAACTCTGAGGCCGACCTACATTTGTATAAAGTTTTGTGGTTTTTATATGCCACGTACTACGAGTCAGTGAGCGTGCTAGGCTCCAAGGGGAGTTGATATAAAAGACAATTATTTTTAATAAGTTTCTCATGCTAGGGAAAATATATACAGCAGTAAACTGCCTTGGTAATTTATATCTCATTTCTGTATGCGGGTGTGAATATGCCGTTTGTGATACGAGTGAGTTAATTATTTTTAAAAATGAATTATTTTCTAGGGAAGTGAAATTGTGCATGATTAATTTAAAGCATGGAAATGGGGTAAGATGTCTTGTAGATCATCTACTTTTGTGTGCAATTAGGTGAAATGACATGATTGCATGGCAAATGTTAATTATATATATATATCTTTGTCAGTGGTTAATATTTCATGTGTGTATTTGAAACATTCCAAGTAATTGTGTTAACTGGAAGTGTTTAAGTAGTACATCATTCCGCGTATTTGTACTTTCCTGAGATTTTTTTACGAATTATAAGCTATAGTAAAATCACTTTGTACGTAGTTCAAACATTGTGTTGTAGAGCTGATGAGGGTGGAACATATTTTTAGTAAATAGTTTTTTTATAAAACCTACATTCTTGAGTGGTAAAGTCATTATGTTTCATACTTCAAACTGTGCGTGTTGTAGGACTTATAATATTAATGTAACTTTTGTACATGAAATGGTTTCGTAGATGTTAGTGTATTCAAGAAGTAGGTTTATGATTTACTTCAGACGATAAGTGAGTTTTAATTTTCGTCTTGTGCATTTTTTCATGCAATTTTTGTAGTAAGGCATTTCATTACTTTATGACACCTAGATCGGTAGGGAAATAGGATAACTTTTTTGCTTTGTTAATTACTTCGTTGTAGGTATAATTCAAGATGAATGGTTCCATGATTCTTTCATAAGTATGTTTGTGTATTTTAAGTGCGTGTTTTAATGCAAGTCGTTTGGTTTATATTAGTGTGCTTGATTAATTTAATATGTATGTGTTTCATTCGTTACGAGTTAGTACATGCATGTTGTAGGATTTAATGTATTTCTTTGACATATTTTGGTAGGGAAATAGCTTTGAGAGTCATTAATATTTTTAATTTTTCTACATTATTTACACACATCTTAAATAGGCAAAATAATTTTTTTTTTGATTTGCCAAGTGGGTCAATATGTATTTACTTTTTTAGTATTATATCATTTCTTTTGTGCTAGTCGAGGAGTGAAGCTGGTTGTGTTTCTATAGTAAGAATATTTCAATCTGGTTAGCTAGTGATTCATTACATGCATGTGATTTGATGGAATTCGATGAGTGATTTTGGTTATTATTTGATTTGTGTGATCTGTTTTGGAATTTTAAGTGAGTGTCGTAGTGGTTTTTGTTGTTTGTCGTTAATTATATTGCTAGAAAATAGAGCAGGATAATAAACTGATTCTTTATTAATATTTTTGAATGAGTAGTTCGTATTTTCCTTGTATCAATCTGTATTTGTGACATGCAATTCACAGTAAATTGTATTTATGTCTCTTGGTGTTTAATTTCTTTTCAATAAAATATGTCTTATTTCAAGGAGTATTTTATTGAAGTATTTGCTAATAATTTTATTTTGCGGAAATACTATTCCACATTATATTAAAACATTCCTTTCGAAATACACATCTCCGAATTCAGTCATTACATGTACCTAAAGTTAAGTTTACTCTCTCACACCAGCCCAGGCAGATGTGTCATGGTGCTACCACTCAGTCGGTCCAACGGTAGCAAACAGCAAGGAACTCCTATGCCCTGCTCCCGACAACACCTCCTCACCCCCTTCCATATTTAACCCCTAAATATATAAATTATAGCACTATTTCCTACTACACCCCTTCCCCCCACAACACACCACTGTTGACTGCCAGACGCCTAAGGGTGAACATTGATGCTGCCGCTCTCCAAAAATAAATAAATACCCATGACTATTATGGCACTCTCCCGTATACCAAATATACAATCACACAAGAAAGATCATTTCTTCAAAGAAATTTGATCAAAGTTATTGCATCAAACTTCTTTGATCATATTTCATTGATCAAACAGCACTTTAATATAAGCTGATTTATTTCATCGGATTAAGATTATATTAATCCAATTATTCCAATCAAATGAATTGGATTAATTAGTGGAGTACTTTAATCGATAATCCAATTAAACAAAAGTGAACTTAAACTCCCACGACCCTACTACTCATGTATTTGATACAATCGTGTGCAGGAGAGTTAAAATCGCAGTAATGTTACAATTACTGAAGAATATGTGTCCCAAGAAGCCAGCTGAAATTCTTTATGGTAGATGCTGCTGCTCAGCATGTTTCCTCGGGGATCTCCCATTTTCCCCGCTCTTACATTCCGGCGCTGCACCATACTCACCTCACTTCACTCTCAGCGGCTCTCAAGGCACCGTTGTTAAGAGTTTTCAAAACTTCTCCACTGCTTGCATCCACTCTACTAAAATAATAAATTTCCTGCATGAAGAAAGTGTACAAAACATTTATGTAGTTAGAATGTTTGGTTTCCATATTTAAAAATATAGATATTATTGTATTTTCCGTGGCTATACGTGTCCTGGCATCCATGCCCAACTATTCGTTGGTCTTGTGTAGTTGATCTCTCTAAATCAGATTTCGTAACTAAACAATGCGACTCCATGGGGTGGAAAAGCTTAGGCGAATCAGGGCGTTGGCGCTGGTGACGGGCGTCAAGGGCATTGCGCGAGTGACAGGGATGTTTTTTACTCTCGTTGTCGGTGACATATAACAATAATAAAAATTTTTTTTTTACTTGTTAACAAGAAATGAGTGATTAGATGAAGTAATTCAAAATTTAAATGCATGTAATTAGTTATTTGCCTTTAATGGATGGTTTACAAATTAACGTGTTTGCCACTTAAATATAGAAGAATACGAAAGCATAATCTTTCTTATGCCTGACGAGTCTTTCATACTTTATACGAAAATCTGTTTAAATTTTTATTCTGAAAAATTACACTATACTGCCACAATAAACCTTACATGTGTCAAAGAAATGGTAAAAAAAATTTAATCGCTTTCCGTTCACATTCCCAGCTGGAGACGAACAGCATTGTAGTATCAAATAAGTAAACGTGCTAATCTTCGCACAAAATTATGTCACACAAACAGAAAGAATAATTTGTTACCAAGATCCACTGACTTTTTTTGCAGGTGGACAACATTACCTAACGCAGCGATCGCTTGTACGGGAATTATTAAATGCGGCTACCGCATGTGCATCAACAGACGCAAATGTCAGAAGGCAAAACTTAGATGCACTGTTTTCTGTAAGTGTCAAGGATGTGGGGAAGGCGACTGAAAACTAAAATTTGACTCAAATGTTACAAATACTTGTGTCGTTAAACAATTCTTTGTAAAATATAATTACATTTTTCTTTTTTGCGGGGATTTTAGGAGAAGAAATATTTTTAAGTTATATTCCAAAATAAATTTAATTGTCTAAAATCAATACACTATAAATACTGTTTTAAATTCACCCAATTCTTCATTTGTTCAAAAAATTGGATGAAACTGGAATTCTTTTGAATGTTGTTGATAATTGGTTGACATTATTTGAACTCCTTAGCTTTACGATACTTTTGAACATTGCTCTACACTTTCTAAACACACATGAGCACCCTATTATTAAAATTGACCAAACAGAATTAATTTTATATATTATAAAATTACTTATACAGATTTTCAACAAGTTTCTTTATTCTTTATGCAGTTGCACATTATGGAACTCGCATGAATTTTCATAATTGTAGAAAAGATGAAGTAATATTAAACATTATTGTATAAAATTGTAATAAGATGATTGGATATTGCAATATACTACCATATGTTCAACAAATGTACCAGTAACTGTGCATTAAACCCATCAATGTCATAAGTATTAAATAATTATCCTAAAAACGTTAAGAAAAATTTTCCATGTTCTAAGATATTATTTAAATATATTTTAACATCGTATTACTAATTGCAATATACCATTTTTTGTCATAGAGCAGTTAATAAATCATGTGTAGTGATTTTGTTTGAAAAAATTCCGCAATTTAAAAATATGGTTTTTACCAGGGTCTACATGGATTCCCATAGTGTTTAGGTCACTGCCATATTTGTAAAGAATAAGTGTGCTAAGTTCCGTGCATTTTTTTACACAAGTGCACAGTTCTGTGGTATATATGCACGTATCCACCGAACTTCTAGTAAAGGCCGTGCTACAACCGACATAAGCATTACCATAGCTATATCCATGCCCACAACCATTGTCACAATTAAAATTTTATGCTACAATTGATATAATAAAACAGGATGTTTTCGTTTCTTGACAAGTCAGAGTTCACATTCAAATGGGAAATTTTTGTTGATAGTTATACAAAGGTTTTCTCATGCATGTTAGCCAACCTGTTTTATATAGGCTTTATAGATATATAATTTCCTTAACATGAGAAATTAACATTGCATTGAATTATTCACTGTAACTCTTTTCCACAACAGCCCTTCTCCACAAATATGGTAAAATGTTTGCCTTCCCTCTTTTCACGTGCCACAGTAAACAAACAGTAAACAAATGATCACGAAAAGGAAACAACAGGAGTCAAACGTACTGCTATTTTCAGAACCGGGTATGTATTGTTTCGAAAGACAATTTGAAGTGTGTAATAATACAAATGTATTCTGATTGGCTACGCATAGTTTGTTGCACAAGAAAGTTGAATGTTCGCAAACTTGCTATGCAAGTATGCGTTGGCTATGGTTATGGGTATTGTTATGCGTAGTTGCAGCAAACACCATTAAACAGAAGGTTTTAAAAATTACTGTTTTTGATATGGTTATGGTTATATCGATTGTAGCTCGGCCTTGACGGAGAAAACAATTAGTATGTGATGTACTGGCACGTGGCTACTTGCCTTGGGATTCCATAACCCAGTGCTTTTCACCCGCGGCTGTGTATGTCATAGCTTTGCCTCCCCAATGGCCACGTGCTACTAAGTTGTTACAGGACATACGTCAGTATAAAATGCTTTGCAATATAGAAAAATATAGCGAGAGTGAGAAAAAATAGCTTAAAAGATATCACCCAAACTAAAAAGGGAGGCTTATTAGGAGCTATAACAGGTTTAAGGTGCTAATATTTAATTTAAATGAAATCTCCTCCTTCCGCTTGCAGGCGCTGCATATCCTTTTCTTTGCCCTCCGCCAAAGGTGTGCGAAGTGCAGTGCTCCAAGAGCATCGTCTGTAACCAGAGAAGAGCATGCTAGGCTACAAAGTGAGTTACAATATCGCTAGCACGAGTCAAGATGGTGCTGTCGGGACTGATATTGCCTCCCGTCCTTGGAATATCGAACATTATGACAAGTCGTTGTGCGGATTGTCTGTTTATCGCCTTCCCCCTCAGCAAGTCTCGGCGTACGAGGGTTTGGTCAACAGAACTATAAGAGCCACTGCGTCCATCTTTGTCAAGAGTCTGGTGTCATGTACAGGCATTATTGCCAGGTGTGTGCTACCATCCGAACGATGGGCGGCGACGAAGTATTAATCGAGGGTAGTCTGCAGGCATCGGGAGAGTAGATAGAGAGAGGGTGATCTGTTGGACAGTGTGGACATGGGACTTGATGTGTGAGTGGCAGACGTTTGGAAAGAAATTAGTGTATGGCAGTTACAACTTTGAGCACATATGTAATAATTGAGGACTAAGTGTCTATATCTAGTACAAAGGCAGCAATAAGGACCTTTATTATAATAGAGATTGACGTTAAATATTCCACTCACTGAGTTAAAATTAAGTGTCATAATGTTTGCAGATATTTGAATGTTGTTAATAATAGCTGTGAGTAATTTGATAACATTGTAATTAAGAATCAAAATAATATAGTTCCTTTATTTTCATCAATACCTCACGTGCTCGGAAATGTCCCAGGCCACTTATAACAGTGAGGTCAGAATTCCGATAGGAGCATTTCCTTCTAATTGAGGTTAGACCATAGGCTACTAATAACTGGTATTAGATAAATTATTAATTTTCATACATGTAGGCCACACAATTAAGACTGTTTTGTGAAAGCATCGCAGTGAATGCTGGAAACACAGCTAGCATTAATTGAGGGGCTTAATAGCAAAATTGACAGTGTAAGTGCAAGTGTAAATAACTTGAAAGGTGATGTAAATAACCAAATAAGAAGTGCGAATGTATCTGTAAATACACAAACAAGTAGTGTAAATGAAAGTGTAAACTGAACTGTAAATTTTATTAACAAGAATGTAAATAACCAAATAATTATTTTAAAGGGAGTTATTAGACAAGAAAACAGATTGTGTAGATTGGAAAATGGACACAGTAAATAGTAATATCGATAGTAAACTAAACACAGTAAAAGGAAATGTAGCTAGTGAAATAGAAGTCATAAACGAGTTAGTGAGTTGACTGCATGGACAAGATAAGTTACAGTGAAAACGAAAAATTTGAAAGTGAAACACAAAAGAAAGGGCAGTGTAATTGAAATAGTGGATAGTGTAAAACTAAAGGATTGATAGACTAGAGAATTAAAAAATTGTAAGTGAACACTTTGAAGTATCAATGCCAGGAATTTTTTAATTGCCAAAGTACTATGCATTGTTTGATAGTCGAAAAGTGTTTTATCGCTATCGCTGAGCCGGCAGCCAAGGGAATTGGGGATAAAGGGCAGATTATTCTAGTCAATACAACAACCTCTAAGGGTTACCGGCAACTTTTCAACACTGCTGTTATGCAGCCAGAAATGATTAAGGGGATCGCAAATAAGCACACCCCTTACAATAATCAGAATTCTTAGCAGGAGTACCAGCACCAGTTAGAAATAGTAGCCACCCTGAAAGGTTGATTTGATTCTAGCGGGCTTACTACTTCGCTGCTATACTGAGAAACCCTGCATTGAGGATACTACACAGTCTCTACCAGAGGGACATAGGTAGGTGTACTCGATATTGGCATTGCTTTGGAGCTATGTGGTGAACGATACCTGCCACGTGCCCATTATGCCAATTTGCGAAGCCGCACCCAGCGACCAGGGGAATTACTACAGAAAATATGGCAGGAAATCGTGTGGCTGTTTCACCTGTCTCTCGAGGGGTGCCACGAAGAGGCACGCTACATAATCGCAATATATTATTTCGTGGATACTATTGCCTGTGCAGTTGTTCGCCGAGCGGTATTCCTGGAATCGCCACACAGCATGTAAGATGCCCTGGCCCAAGCATTCGATGTGCGATAGTCGAAGCAGGAGCGGATGCCCCAGCATACAGTGCAGGGAGCTACACTGTGCCATGAAGACAATGGATATCGCATCTTTGGCATCTTGAAGAAGTTGGAATGTACGATGACAGACATCGCTACCTGAGTTTATGTTAGATGTTCCACTTTCTTTCAGTTAAGCGTCGGGAATGTTGGTGGTATGGTTGAACAGGACATTTGAGAGTCCAGTGCCCCAGAAGGATCAGCAGTACCAGATAGCCAGAAGTGAGTACAATCGAGAACATTTGGAGGAGGCTGGAGTCAGAGGTGGGAGGATTTCTGAACAGCACAGAGGCAACGACACCTGTCCCTCGTCGATATAGGCGCCTAAAATATTGGACATGTTAAAGGAGGAACACTTACAAACTCGGTGTCCAAGGATGTCACCCAATACCAATAATCGATAAACAGGCTAAATGACACCTTCACCAATAAATCTGGTAGCAACAGTTACGATACTCAGATTCACTACTCAACGAAAACGACTAGCAACAATGTACCTCAGAAATGAAAGAAATATATATACCTAGCAGTAAGAAGGAGAAAGGACAAATATACAGGTGCCGAACTGCCTAAGAAGACTCTATGATTAATGTGGACAATACGAGAGAAGTCCTACCAAAGGTTGTAAGTGCAAACACACACACGTCTTATGGGGAAGGAATCCACTCAGAAAGGAGCTCGAGAGGAAGATACCACAGTTCCAGTTGGCGTCAAGATAAACGCTCGATATGACCCAAGAGTTGTGGGGGTATATTCAGAAACAGATAGTATTGCTGAATAACAATAAATTTCGTCAAGGTACTCACAGTACCATGGATGATTGAAAGGCCCTTATAAAAATTTTAAGTCAGTCAGTGATGCATACTTCCTGACTTGTTGTGGCGGCGCCCTAAAGTAAAAGGCCATTGTGGTGCACATAGGCCGACTTGCGCTATACGAAGGTCCGTTTGTTGCAGAGTCTTTTCAAGAGGAACAGACTTGAGGATTTAGCAGATTTACATGCAGTCACTCCATGTCCTTTCACTTCTACGCCATCTCGATCATGCGAAGCTCAGTGCTCCAAAATCATCTCCTGCAACAAGAGAAGAGCATGCAGGCTTACAAAGAGAGTTGCGATGTAGCTAGAACGAGTCATGATAACACTGCTGGGACTGATGTTACCAACCGTCCTAGGAATAGTGATTGTCCTAAGTAGTCGTTGGGCGAGTGCTCTGTTCATTCTCCCCACCATCTCGCAAGACTCGGGGAGCTAAAAGTATTCTGAGTCTAGCCAGCTGAACTATGTAAGCCGCAATGCGCCTCTTTATCTAGATCCTGTTGTCATGTACAGCCACAATTGGCAGGTGTGTGTTACCATCGGAATTTTGGGCGACGACATAGTGCCCAGCGAGTGAAGTCTGCTAGGATCGGGGGAGTAGAGGAAGAGACTCAACTGTGGGAATGTGGAACTTGATGTGTGAGTGGCAGACATAATGCATGAGACTATTATACGTAAGCGGACACTTTGAGCATGTACTTATGTGTCACTAATAAGTGAGGATTAAGTGGCTATACCTAGTACAAAGACCGTGATAAGGATCTTAATTATAATAGAGATTGACATTAAACCTTGCACACACTGATAGAAATATGAAGTGTTTGCAATAGAGATAGGTAGTTTAATGTTGTAAGTAATAGTCGTGTGTATTTTTATAGCAAAGAGAATAATTAAAGATGTTAAAAGTATATATTTTATTTTTATTAAGACCTCAATACCTCACGAGCTCGGATAGTTTCCAAGCGACTTGTAACTATATATGGTTATTAACATCGTTTATTTCATAGGTTGTAATAATTAATCAGACTATACAAAATAACACCTCTCGTTATTACAATTTCTAAATGTGGCATACATGACACCTAAAGCAAAATCATTCGTACAAACCCAAGAAAAAATTTTGTATAATTAACGAAACGTAGTTATTTTATACACCACTAAATTTCTACGCATAAAGAACGCTGCGTAAATGAATACTAAGGGAGAAGTCGTATTTTCGAATTCATTAAGGAACCTCATAGAATTTTATTTCAGAGATAATTATTCAACCTTTCCCGCCTGCACACTGTACTTACATATTTTCCAATGGATTCGATACAAATTTCATAAATAATATTTTCCCGTATCTTGATGAATTGGGGCATTTGACCTCAGAGGTTTATATTACAACTTTATCACTATCTTACTCTTTTTGCGTGGCCCTTGTTTCCTGAGCGGTATCATGGAAAGCTACCTAACGGTACCGAATTGTTTGAGCACTTACTTTGATATTCATTTGAGATGCTTTAAATTCTTTTTTGAGAGATATTTCAAGCATTCACCAGTCACTGTTTCCAATATTTTACTTATGATAATTTTTATTCTTTTTGCGATTCCGTAGTCTCTCCTCTTCCGTTACAGCCGTAAAATGATAAATGGCGTGGTCTTCCACCACTTTCTCATAAAGTATCACAGACAGAGGCGAGGTTTAAAAAATGAGCAAAAAATTCTAACTCCATTTGTTGTGAAGTGTAGCGGAAAGTACTGTTGACGTGGGGGTTAACGGATACAGAGAGAGAGAGAGAGAGAGAGAGAGAGGGAGAAAGAGAGAGAGAGAGAGAGGGGGTGGGGGAGAGAGAGAAATCGTGAAGGAGGTATAGGAGTCAGCTTGCGAGAGTGACAAGAACAATAATATTTACTGTTTCTTTTTCCTTAACCACTTTTTCTCAGGAGCGTTATGAATATATGAGATAAATATTTTACTCAGTTTATATGTTGTGAAAATAATGTTCATTTGTTTGAAAACTCAGAGCCAGATGCGTTTGAATGAACACAGCGAACTTTTCTCTTTCATGCATCGGTTGTGATTCCATTCGAGTATATGAATACGCAGGGTGGGGAATGTTTGAGTACGGTTCGCTGCCACGAAGGATAATAGAAACGTACATAAAGAAGCATTGTTTGGATAGCAGAAAAAAAAGTTTACAGAGTTTTCAAGATTTTTTTAAAATATGAAGCGCTTGTATTTATATGTCTTACATTCAGAGAACTTAAATAGAGTGTTGGTTCATGCTGAGTGGAGTCAGCATGCTTACTGATCAAACAAGAAGTGTTGAACGGAGCACTACATACTTTGAGCATAGAAAGCTAATAGCGACGGAAAGTTGTTGGATGCTTGCGGGATATTATAATTTTTATGGAACTTTGTATAAATTGTAGAGAGTATAACCAAGGCGGTTTTCAGTAGATATACGTATATATTTTAATTCAGTTCTTTTTCTGCGCAATCAGAAACTGAATTTACAAAATTAGTATTTATTATCGGGTCCACAAGAAACGGAGGGACGAATAGTAAGTTCAGAAAGTATGCGCAACTTTCTTTGCCTTCACGCCATGTACAAGTACAAGGAGTTGTAGGCACTGCGCGCATCACAGCTTTTGTATAGACCAAAGTTTATTCTTCTAGTGTCACAAAGCAATAGACAGTACACAACGTAATACACCTACTTGTAATCAACTTCGAGTTTTTGAATACAAACTCCTCTAGATACATAAAGATTGTAGTGTAAAGGTAATTTACGCTGTTTATTGTTATTTATTTCTTAGGAAGCCTACATATGGTGTTACCTTACAGTCAAGTTGAAAAATATTCATTATGATATTTTTGAAATGAGGCCAACATGTTAGTTTTCTGAATGCGTATTCCTGGGCTATGCGAAACCAGTAATAAGAGATAGTGCCTCTAATTAAGATTATACCTCTTACTAGGGTAACCATGTATGTTTCAGCAGCTAAATTAAAATAATATATTGAGAAAATTTTAATAGTGTACCAAAAACATTTAAGCTAAAACAAAATTGTATAAATAAAAGTTGTTTGTTATGAACTCTAGTGATGCTGCATTACACTTATTAGAACACATTTATAACTTTATAGTATATTTCATTTTGTATGTAGTCATTACTGCCCTGTTATGAGTAATTTCACCACCATTAATTGTTTTATATGCCTCGTGGGGGACTACAGTGCGCGATATTAGTGTAAAATAATACCAAAATTATTCGGTAAAATATTATTAAGAATAAGTTATCAACAAAACTTTTAAAGAAGAAGTCAAAGAAATTAAATGTATATGCGTTATTCCACTGATGATGAAACTGAAAGGGAAACGTAGCTGATTGATTTCGGGGATTCAGATCTTGGTGCATAGATGACGAAGCTGAATGCTTATTTTGCACGGGAATCTTCTCTGAGGAGAGTATTGGAGAAACGTGGACCCAGTGTTGTAAATGTCGTCGCTGGACACACGAACAGTGCATTGGAAATTGATAACCTCTAATTTGCCCTATATGATAAAATAATTTTTAATGAGTTATACAAGCTCAACACAGTGAATATATTTTAATTGTAGGTTGCTTATTATTATGTTCTGCCTAAAGATATTAGATTTTAAACTGGATGTGATATGCAATTATGTAACACCATTATACATGTTTTATAACAATTAAACGAATTATTCATTAGCAAAATGTAATAATATTTCTTATCTAGAACTATTTGAGAGAAAACAACATTTTACAAAATTTCGTGTTAGGGAGTTTAACATAGGTAAAACTTCAGTTCGCTTAACTTTAAAGCAAATTAATTTTCCAGTTAAATATACTTATCAAAAAATTCAAGATAACACCATGTTATTTGTGTACTTCACCATTCCACCGAGTTATATTGAAGCTGCTGTTTTACTAGTTGGTTAGAAAATACAAAGCACGCAGTTTTGAACCGGCTTCCCACAGTGCAGTCAGTTGGTGCGCTGCAGGTCTGGGTGCGGGACGTTCTGGGTTAGAATCCTTGGTAAGACATGGGTGTCAGTTTAAGCTAGGCCATAAGTTAGTTTGTAAGTTGTCCTCTGATAAGCCTTTAGGCATAACACCAGGGGACGTCATTAAGCCCTATTACATACAATAAACACAGTTTTGAGAAAAAAAAAAAAACTTAAATAACAGCTTTCAAACCAGAGTCTTTGCAATTTTTTAAAGTTAAATCCTGAAATTTGTACTTGTCATACCATAGGCTGTAATGAATTTCACTAATTAAATTGGCAGCTTCTATTTAAACACTTATAATAGCTTGATGTTGTTTTGTGTAGCATGGTTTTGCCATGAACTCACGTTAAAATGGGTTTTACCAAGTGAAGTAAATTAGGATTCTATCTGGATTCGAGGCAAAAACCTTCAGGCTGAAAGTCCTGCTAAATATGTATACTTTATAATACACAATGTCACTAATAGTAACGGAACATCATTTGCTCCGAGTGAACTTTACGGGTAGAATGCTATGTTGGCGAGTTCACAACGGCTTGTACACCAATTACGTGTTTGTTATTAAATTTAGTCAATGGAGAAAGTTGTTAGCGTTTTGAGGTTGCCTGACGGTAGTATCCCACAAATTTAAGCATTCCAGCGCAGAGATTTATCTTCATTTAAACGTTCCTCCATCATCGGCAGCAGTCAGTCTACAGGAGTCAGTCGGCAACGCTCTGTCGGCTGGCTCTCACTCTCGCCTATTCTCTCACCGAGCGAACTGTTGTCTCAGGAACCGCCTGACCTCGACGTCACACCCGCATTATATTTATTTCGGTGAGTTTAAAAATGTTGTAATTGAATTGGATATTTTTGTTTTAAGCAGTAGATGGAATCCGAGATGGTAAACAACTGTCCCGGTCAACCCCTCGGGTTATTTTGTCTTTTCCTCGAACCTTTTACAAATCATCAAGTCCTTTTTTTCGCTTAATTTTTTAAATTTTATTTTATGCGTATTCATTTTCTCTTAATAATATTTATATTAATTTTATCATTATGAGAAAAGAAGTGCATCAGATTTGTTTTAACTCAGCGATAAATTAATACTTATTTTATTTTTCAGTGTCTGGTTTCAAAATCAGGACCCTATGCTAATCTTCACCATTTCAGATTGCTTAAAACTCTATGTCGAGCGCATATGAGTATGTAAAAATCAGAAATTTTTGTACGGATACTGCTTAAAAGTTTTCAAATCTCAGGAATATTAGTAAAATCTAGATCCTCTTATCTCACTCCGGCACCTATATCCACTAGCTAAAAAATATTTTTGATTTTTATTTTTCATTAGTAAAAAATTTCTCATCACGGGGTAAAAAAAGCAATTTTTTTTTCATAAGAATATATGTATATATATTTATTTATTTCAGGTATTGAACTCCGGACACTGTGATCTCATTCTCTATGTAATATTGCTTAAATTTTGATATCAGGTCGTATAACTACCTGCACAATCAGAATCTCATATAAATTAATAGATTGTTGACTGCATGCATAAAAGTACAAATGTGTATACAGGCGGTGTATGAATGTTGTTTTGTGTATTTATGGATGTGGGACAGACGACATGCCGACGGACTGACTATGACTGAATAATGGATTGACGGAATGATAGATAAAATTTTGTTTGAAAGGTTGACAGAGTGAAAGATTTAGCAGAAGAAAGAAATATTGAAAAAAGTCATTGAAATATTTATCTAAACATTTGGAAAACTATTGAAACATTCAGATATTGATTGAAAGATAAACTTAAAGTCTGATTGAAAGGCAGGAATACTCATTGCAGGAATGAAAGATTTGTTGAAATATGGCACAAAATACTGATTAAAAGACTGATTGAAATAATGGCTGAACTATTGTCACTTTGATTGAAATATTGCGCGAAATAATGATTATAAGGTTGATAGACAGGTTGTTGAAATATATTTGAGCTTAATATTGATTGAAAGACTGAAAGTTTGATCGAAATCATTTATTAAAATAGTGATCGAAACATCGATATAAGAGTAATTGAAGTATTGAAATATTCATTGAAAGATTCAGAGATTGGTGGATTGATTGCTAATATTCACATGGTCCTAAAAATACATTGATGATGGAGTCTCGTATAGCTACCATGCTTACAACATAGCTTGAGGAAATGTGATTAGTACATTTTAAAATGGGTAGGGTTGGCTGCAAGAACTCGACAGTGTTAATCAAGAATAATCTTAAACTATGAATAATAATGTAATATGACATTGACCATTGGCAAATAATCACATTTTCTGATGGTAATTCGAATTCACCTCAAACATACTAGTTCTCTGGTATGCCCCTTGCTATACATGCTCTGTTATGTTAGGCTTATGTTTAACATAAATAACTACACCATTTATATTTACAAATAAAAACTTCTTATTCAGAACAGTTCTCGAAAATATTTATGGCCATAAAAATGCGGTGAGCCATAATGTGATGGTAGCAAAACTGATCAAAATATACAGAATTCAGAAATGTATTAAAAATAACAACCTTAATCTGAAATAAGTATCGATACAAAAATGTGCCAAGAGGGCCTTGGAAGATATGTATACAACATTTAAATTTCTCTGTTCTGAAGTTTAGAATTGACTAGTGGATGGAGCACTTGCCCTGTGAGAATAGTGGCGCAAGGTTCGAATCCAGCTGCTCCTCAGGTGGTTATTTGGTTTTCTATGTATACTAATCTTATCGTAAATTGCTGGTTTTGGATCCTTGCAAAATTATAATTCGTATTTTTCTTACAAATATATGTATAGTATGTAACAAGGTATACTTACAGCTCTAAAGATTTTTGAATATTAAATAAATTACACCAACTCCGAGATGTCCTGTGGTTCATCGATTCCACATTGTGACATACATGTTCTCAATTGAGTAATAGAGACAAGTTGTGAGGTCATAGGGTGAGTGGGTACAGGGAACAAGGGTAGATGCAGAGCACGAGCGAGTGAGCGAATGAAGAGAATTGGGCGGCTCATAACATCGAGGTCTTGAGAGCAGCCGAGGATGGAGTGAGGCCAGTATGGGGCAGCGACGGAATGCAAGGGCGATGTAAATGGGAGATCCCTGAGAAAACCCGCTGGCTAGTGGCATCGATCGGCACGATTCCCACATACGAAAATCCAGGAGCGACCTCGCCGGGAATCGAACCCTGTTCACCATGGTGGGAGGCGATTAGTCTAACCACTATATTAGTGGGATATAGTTCCTTCGGGTACATCAAGGATCAGGGAGAGAATCGAGGATATGAACTTGGATGACGTACCTTGTCCGCCATGTTGGATTTTGGACTTCGTGCTCTGTCATTCTGGTCACGCATTTGCTATCTTGCATTCCACAATATTACTAGCCAGTATGCCGCCATATTTGTAGCCAGTATGCCACCATCTTGGACCGCCATATTTGTAGTCAGTACGCCGTCATCTTGGACCACCATAAACGGTAACCAGTATGTCATTTTTCATGCCCCTGGATCCCGAGAGTTTTCTCCGAGTGCTCCGAATTTTTTTCTCTTTTGCTTTCTTTCTTTTTCTTTCTCTTTTCTCTTCCCTCTCTATTCATCTTTCCTTGCTCTTCTTTCTCTCTTCCTCTCCGACGATTTTCTACGAGTGCGCTCATTTTTTCTCTTTTGCATTCTTTCTTTATTTTTCTTTCTTCTCTTCCTGTCCTTCACTCTTCTTCGTTCCTTTCTCTCTCTTTTTCTCTTCTTCTTTCCTTTCTCTCCCATTTGTTCATGATTTGTTTTATATTTGTTACTGGAGGCCGCAATCTTGGTTGTTTCGTTTGTCATTTGTTTCCCACATTAGTTCTGACATTGGCCACCAGGAGAACTGCCATGTTGGTTTTGGCTTTAGTTACTAGGAGCGCTGGTGTCGCTCTCGTTCGATTAGTCGATCGGCCTCCATATTGGTTCTGGAATTGGCTGCTAGGGGCTCTGTTTTTTATAACTCAAAATATCATCTGGAATGGTGCATGGAGGAACAGCTGGATCTTGGGTCGCCAGCAGTGGCTGCCGCTGAGGTAGGGCTGCGGGGCACAGCCCTCCTAATAAAATCTCAGAACACATACCTCTACTTATCTGCTACTCAGTAAATAATACTGCGTACGAATATGGAGGTAATTTTGCAGCTAATGTTTTTGAGATGGTCGAGAATCTTGCCACGAGAGAAATATTTTGGGAAATGTCCAGTGGTGGGGTGGCAGATTCTTCGCCCGGAAGAGGGATGAGGTAGTAGAGAGAGATGACCATAACTTATGACTAGGGGTGATACGGAAGT
Organism: Dryococelus australis; assembly: GCA_029891345.1. Classification (NCBI taxonomy): domain Eukaryota; kingdom Metazoa; phylum Arthropoda; class Insecta; order Phasmatodea; family Phasmatidae; genus Dryococelus; species Dryococelus australis. The sequence continues at coordinate 194,247,650 of CM057009.1, forward strand.
GAGGGAATACTTCAGAGGCTCGGCCCTTTTCAGCAAATTGCTTGCTGTAAATCGGAGACAGCTGGGCGTGCCCCTGCTCAAACAAGAAAATGGTTCCCTGGAACTTGACAACGCTATCAAAACTATTGGTTTTGTAAGTACACTTTCGCGCTCCACTCTTTTGCAGTTGTTAAACACATTTCTTATTTCGAATATTTTTTATTTATAGATATCGTTCAAACTCTCGTGAGCTTCCAATATAGTGTGTAATACTCTGAATAAGTTTGTTGTTAATTAATGATGAGCTCTGAGCATCGGTCAGAAGCAGGATTGAATTGTTAATTCGGCGAGTAACATTTTAAACCTTATTACGACTAATATTTTCAATCATGAGAATAAATAGAGCAACAGAATCTGGGACCAGCAAGGCGACGGTTAAATATAATTCAACAACTAAGCCAAGGAAGTAAATAGTTCATATACGAGAAAATTCGACATAAGTACATACAATTTCGCGGACTGGCTATGCGGGTGTGAAGTTGGAAATGTGTTGTTTTGTTTAATTTTTTTCTAATGTTACCTAATGATATTGCGTGGTCTGTCAAGGGGTAAAAGATTAAAATTATTTGGGAGACAAAGTTAAAAGACAAATCATGTTCGCAACATATAAAAAATTCCATTAAATTTTCATTGCTTGGTAAGGTGAATATACATTGCCAGTTAGATAGCGCGTACAGGTTGAAAAATGGATTTTTTTTACAAATTTATTACTTACGATATGCCACATTCACCCTCTAATTTAAATTTGACATGAATTTTGTATGTACTGTATGCTATGAAAATTAGTACTTGGTTTTAAAAATATTTGTTATCATATTTAAGTTATCATCATTAGTATGGTAGAATTGGTTTTATTATGTTATCTCTCATCGTCTCGTGTAATGTACCACACCATGCAGGTACTGGTTGGAAGGCATATAATCTAAACAAACTTAAAATAAATACATACCTGTGGTAGTGATTAGATCTGTACCAGCAGCCACAGTATGTTGAACATTACAAATTCGGGCGATGATACATTTTCCTTCAAACAACCACACTTATTTTTTGTATTTAACTACATAAGCTACACTTACTTGAGCCTGTCGTATGCAATATATTTATCACTGTGCCTATTTAAAAAATGATATTTGTAATGATATGAGTTAGGATCACTACAGCCCTCCCAGTTTCAAATGTCACCAGCCACCATTGGTAGCCAGACTTACGCCTTAGACCACTCGGCTATCACGACATACACTGGGACAAGTGTTTACAAGTAGTATATGGCTATGTGATGAATAAATAATTTCTTGCCTCTCATTAAAGACATTACAATTTTTATTTCTTATATAATTTTGAATGTTTTTTATTTTATTTACATATAAATTATTTTTTAGTTTTTATGCTAATCAACATTTTTTTTATATATATTTTTATTATACAATTTTTATTTCTTAAGTAATTTTTAAGTGTTTTATTTTCATTCTAAGTATTTTTTTAGTATTTATTGTTATTATATAAATGTTAATTATATTTTTTATTATTTGGTTTTAACATATATATGATTTAAGGTTTAACTTGTAGACTGTTTCAAGTATTTTATTTTTATTTTAAGTATTTTTTAGTATTTATTGTTATTGTATACATTTTAATTATATTTTTTATTATTTTGTTTTAACATATATATATATATGATTTAAGGTTTAACTTGTAGACTATGTCAAGTATTTAATTTTTATTTTAAGTTTTTTTTAAGTATTTGTATTATATTTTAAAGTGTATACAGTGACGAGTCTACAGATTCTTATTTGTCAGGTAGATAATAATATGTTATTACAATATATGACAACGGGACTATGACACGTGCCGTATTGGATTTTTATAGCATATATAAAACTGTTTCAGTAAATATATGCCAAATGTTTTATATTATGAACGTTGATTATTCGCACTTTCCGATTTTAATTTACATATAATAATTTTTTTATATCCCAGATGTAATTATGTAAGGACTTCTACGTTGAACTTAGAGAAAAATTTTCATACTCCTATGTAATGTAATGCTTGTAATTTTTTTCCAGCCCACCATCCAATAAATAGTTCAGTATCCACTTAACCTAACTTAAGATAACCTAATCTAACTTCCCCTAACCTAAGATAACCTAACCCAATCATCTTGTAACAACTCTGAATACATATTTTTTATTTCTCTCGACATTCACATAACCTAACCGTTATACTCTAGTCATTGCCAGACCCATCTTCACCTCCCCTTATTCCAGCCTTACTTAACAGCATCATGCTATCATAAGGTCAATACTATTAATTTATATATCTGCGACACCCATATTGTCTTAATTCCAATCAAAACATCCCTCTCATACTAACCGACCACACCAGCTAAGCGTTCAGCCCCTCTCATACTAACTAAATATCCCACCAATCCATTCCGCTCTTACAAAAAACAAATCACACAATTAAACCATTCTCCTCACACCATTTAATATATACTTTTATTTCATACTGCCAAAATTACCGAACATGTAAACTCATAACTCATACTAGAAGTCAAGCACATCTCAGCCCACAAATCAGACATCTTGGAAAAACCATTGATAGATTTGAAATCACCACGCCCCCTTCATTTTATCAGAGAAACAGCTGATTTTGTAAATGTCAAGAGCAATCTGCACCTGCACAGTAACTGGAGTCTGTACATGCTTCCTGCCTATTTTCACACCTAGACAGTGTCAGACAGCCTAAGTCAGTACATAGCAGGTCTGTACCTACACGGTGTGTGGTAAATAAAGATAGTGAGTCAGCAGGCTTCACGAGCAAGAACAAGCCTGCAACTGAATAGAATATTGGGTCAGCATGAAGGAAGTTTTCTACATATCCTAACCATCATGTAGGACTTTGAAAATACTAAAACCAGACCAACACAAGTAAATAATAACATATTACTTTTCACATAAATCGTTTGTGTGTTAATATAATATATTCAATCAACTAACAAACCAGTTAATTGCACCAGTCATCCATACTTATAGCTACTCTTACAAGGTAAAATACCTCCAGCATCGAATGGTACTGAAACAGATGGTAAGGGGTTAAACATTTCAGAATTTGTTTTATTCATTGTTCAGATATAAATTAAATATTTTTTTTTAGTATTTTATATGCATGTAGAAGCTTTGTTACACACACTGACCTTACTCGTATAAGACTCTGTAAATATTAATTATATTTTTAAAAAATATTCTTAAAAGTTGTACCTAAGAAATAAAACACAGCAAATTTTTTACACAAATTTATTGCACACATAACTGGCAAAAAATTATACAATATTTTTCAATATATATGCAACTTTGCTGTAGGTACTGTCTTTTATGCATTTTGCTATTCACACTTGTATTGCCGTACGAAAATATTGTGACATTTAAAACATCGTCACACTGTAGAGGATACATTATGTACATCATTACACTTTTTTAGAACATGTACCGAAGTTACAAGAGACCTACTTACAGCAAACCTGGTACTGAGGTACTGCTGAGAAATGCACAGAGATTTTGTGGTGCAATTTAAACGTTTATGTCGCCGAGTTAGCGATAATGCGAGTCGTGGCTCCTTGTTAGTTGAAGCCAAACGCAGTTCTTCATATTCACCGTATAGCGAAATTAAGCTTCCAAATCGAACTTGCTTACCCTGATACTAAGGTATCAGCATGCTCTATATTAAATTCTCCCATAACTCGGAAAAACGTCGTGATATTTTCTAATTTCGACAGAGAAAATTCATACTGTTTTAATAGTTTTGGGTCTTGAACTCGGGGCATTACACCATGCCTAACAGTTACAGATTTATATCAGGTGCACATGAATATTACAATATGAAAATTTAATGTATGAACATTACTAAAAATGTTTCCAAAACTCAGGACACTAGTCGAATTGCTATTCTCTTATCTTACCATGATTCCTACATCTATTACTTAAAACTTATATTTCCCGTTTATTATACATTCCTAAAGCGGTCTCCAATACACTGAGCAAAATTGCGAAATTTTAAGTCCAAAAGAGAAAATTATTTGTTTAATAGTTTTAGAGTCTTGAACACAGATCCCTACGCAATGTTTAGCCACTACATATTGCTTAGACATTTATAATGTGTGTACGCAATCACCCAGAAGTTCACACATGAATCTTGCTAATAAGCTTCGAAAACTCACGTCATTAATCGAATTGCGAACCTCTCATCATTCTCTGAATCCTATATCCAGTGGTTAAAACTTTCATTTCCAGTTCCTAAAGCAGGCTCCGAAACACTGCTTAATATTGCAAATTTTTTTTCTAATTGCGTTTAAAAAAATTAATATTATTTATATTTTCCTGGACTCGAACTCTGGGAGTTACACCATACCTCACCTTTGATAATTGCTTAATTACTTATATCAGGTATGCATGAATAGTAGACAGTGAATCATTAATGTACGAACATCGCTAAAAAAAGGCTTCACGAACTCATGACATTAATCTCAATCCGATTCCTATACCTGATGCCTGAACTTCCGTTTCGCCTTTAATATAAATTCCTATAATATTCACCGAACACTGGGAAAAATAGTCACATTTTTTTAAGTCCAATAAGAAAATTAATATTTTAAAAATATTTTTCGATTTCGGACTCAGAGTCCTACACAGTACCTCGCCTTTGGTGACTACTTATATAAGGCACACATGAATACTGCGAAAAATTACTGTGTTCTTTCTAAGTCCAATAGAAAAAAAATTATATTTCTATGGCTTACAGTTTCGAACTCCTAACCAATGTATATTGCTTAAACGTGTATAGCTGGTGCGTATAAGAACATAATTAATCTGAAAATTATATACAAAAGTTCGTTAAAAAAAACTATCCAATATACAGGTGGGTATTCGAACTGGGGTCCCTAGATCATGTTTTTTCTTTGTTAGAATTTTTTCTAACAGCTTGCATTATAAATTTAATACACCATACAATTATTCTGAATTTTATTCCAGCGATTTTTAAAATAAAGTATCAGTTACGTTACACTGGAAAGTCTTTCTCAATTATTATCAAACCAATATAATTTTTCCTGAAAACATTTTCTTTAAAAAATTACGTACAAGTGCGAGGCATTAAAAATTCCATGTCGGCCGCCATGAGACTGTGGCTTGCGGAAAGTTTCCAGCTATGAGATAATGGCAGTTACGTCACGATCGAGGCGACGTGTGAGTGGACAAGGCGTAGAGTGCTTAGATTACATATCTGGCTGGTGTCTATTGCACTATCAGTGATGGGAGAGACAGCAGGAGGTGACTTCATGGTCTATATTCAGGAATTACATCATGGGTTCACGGCCCCCCCCCCCAACCACCCCCAACTCCTTGAGCAAGCATGCAGTTAAACAGATTTTAAAACAATGTTGTATTTCTTAATCATTTCTAATATAATGTAATGCTTGCAATTATTCTATAAAAATACGTACACGAAAGTGGTTCGTTGTTTATCTTTGGTGTAATTTTCTAAGCTTTGTTTGCAGGAGGCGGAGAAATACCCTGGAAGTAGAACTTCAGCAGTGCTTTAGAAAAAAATGGAAGTAACCATGAATGTGCTATTTGTATATAGAGTATTTGCTAATCAATAATACTCATATGAATCCATAAAAACTTTTCACTTCGACTGGGATGGGCAGAGATTAATTTCGTAATGATTTTTCTTGGTCTATAGTGTAGTGGAAGTCCCTATGAATTGGGCGAACGAGTTCCTGTGACCAATGATTCACAGTGCCTTAGTTGATAGGTTCGGCGGGATGCGCTGGTATTTTCATGTGATCGTATATTTTTACTAACTGTTGTTTATAATTATGCAGGTGAATGACCCTGCAGGGTGAAATCACATGTGTAATTAGTTGCTACTGCAATACTGGAAACAATATGTGAGGCTGTCTCATTAAAATAAAAAGGCCTGCCTTCACATACATCTAATTCTAGGCTGCAATTATATTTAAATCACTGTTTTTTTTTTTTGCATTACAGAAGCAAAACAGTGACTACGAAATTAGAAAATAGGTTATGAAGAGGATGGATGGCTCTTAAAATATCATCCCGAGTAAATTCGCTCACTTATGATGTGTTGCAGAATACCCATGATTGGTACTAAAGAAAACAGTATAATGTGTAAGTTAACAAGGCTTTGAGAGCTGATGATTATGAAATGAGGCAGGGAGCCGAGAAAAATCTCGCCAGATAATAATTGGCCGACGTATGGGGTTCATTGCAATGTTAAATCTACATATGGTGTAAAAATACACAAGTAGATCCTAAGCTAGATACAGTGAAATGCGCAGGGATGTTCCCAACTTTGTGTATTAGCGACGCTAAACATTACTCAGCTTGATGTATGGTATTATTTCCATACAGTGTTTAGGTTAAAAACTTCCATTACAGTTTCGGAAGTTTACCAAAAATGTTATATAGAAATTGGAATACCAGATAATTTCATGAGCAGCGTAAACTTGATCAGAAGTACAATTAGTGTATCGTATGTGTCAAATACACTAAAGTAATATGTTTCAATTATGCTTACCTAGCTGACACCTTTTTTTTCTTGCCGAATAGTATTTATGAAAAAAAAATTAAATGTGCTATTATATATCTTCCAAACAAACTTTGTAACTCACTCATGCTGAAACAAGAAAGGGTAGAATTTTAAAGTGAAACAAGTAATTATGTATAAATAATACTTTCAAATGTTACATTATCAGAGCTAAAAATTTTAGCCCAGCAATACATCTTTATGCTAAAGTCACAGAATCATGCAATTAAGTTTGTGTTTCTTTATTATCACCATTATTTAACTGACTAAATTACCATCTGAATTGTGCACTTGTAAGAGAGTAATGAAAGCATCTGAATTGAATACATTACATTTTACTGCTTTACAGTTGAGATGATATAAAATTGCAGTGCACTTCAATGCCACCAGATAGGGATGAAATCTCATTCAGTTTACTCTACTCCCATGTCATTATCTCGTAATAAGATTAAGTTTGAGATTGGGGATCAAATATGGTTATATCGTACGTTGTTGGTCAGTACTACTGGAAAAAATATGCATGTATTGGACTATAATTTTTGTTAAGTCATAATTAATAAATCTATATTGGTCATGAAATTGAAAAAATATATATTTAAAAAAAGGCATTAAAAATAATTATAATAATTATACTATATTTATTATTAAAAACATAGGTAATTCCTTAGACAGACATACACACATGCCACTGACTAAACCCTCACCCCTGTGACAATCGACAATGATACAAGTTCCTGCAGGGAACTCACTAGGAGCATGTCATCCTTGCGGTGATATGCAGTTGTAATAGAACAGTTGTTTTAAGATCCAACATGCATGCAAAAAGCCAGTATTTGGCCATAATTAATTTAACTAGACAGGTGTAATTATACGAAAATGAGTGATATTTTCCTTCTACGCCAACAACCGTCAGCTGACACAGTACTTTGCAAATGGTGGTGGAAGAGTTAGTTTACAAGTTCGCTTTCAGTCATTGAGTAATAAGAGCCTTTTCTGAAGGCAAATTAATTAATTACCACCACAACACACCTGGTGTATTGTCCCTACGATTCACCTTATAGGCGAATAAATTTTGCTGTCAGTGGTCACACTGGGTAAGTGGATAAGTATTTTTATGTGTGTGTCACTATACCTTAAAAGGGCAATGCATGTGTAATAGTGATTGTGAGAACATCAGTAAACAATTACAGAAACAGACCATACTTAGATAATAATTGTAAAATGCCTCTTTTTAAAAGCTAGGAGATTACTATGAAAACCTGCTGCTTCATCCTGCTCGAATATACATGATTGATTTTCACTTAGATAAAAAATTAAAGTAATTTTCAAAAAAATATAAAACTGAATTAATTTTTTTTACCATCAAGAAATAATTTGCACGAAAATAAATAAATTATATTGCAAAGAAAATTAACCAAGGAAGGAAAAAATAAACCACTCATATATATTTTGATATGCTATTTATTTAGTACACAGTCAATACTAAACACATTTATAATTTAAAAATATTAGTTCTTGTAGTTCCATAGTTAGGCTAGGCATTTGTATAACTGTTTGTAGTACAGAACGGAGTCAATGATACATGGAATAAATAAAATAAAACACTCAAATACATATACATACACTATTATATATAATAGGGATGACGAACAGGTGTGCCTACACAACAAAAAAAAATTCTTGTACATTTTGGGTGACTTCATGTCTAACCGTAACTTGTCAATCCACGGTCCAAGGATGAAGCACACCAATTGTGCAGCAGCTATGAGTTTCTCCATGTGTGTGTACAGACAGGTTGTAGACGAGTTGGTGCTGGTCGTCATAAAGTTTTGCCAGCTTGTGCAGGGAAGGACAGCCATACTCGCACTGCACATCGATGATTTCAACTTCGTTTTTACACAGGTCACTCAGCCATTTCTTCTGCTTGGGCCCTGCCATGTAAACCAGTCCTTGTGGATACTGCAACAGCAAGTCGTGCTGAACGTTTCCCACCCGATCGCACGAAAACTTGCCTTCGTCCCACTCCAGTCTGTGATGGTACTTTCTAAAAATTGCTATTCTTTTTTGTTTTAAGAGCTAGGTTTTGTAATAGGTGGTAGTCAAAGGTCAAGGTCACATGATTTCATCCAAGGTCAGGTTAGGTTCAAGGTCATATTATGTAATCTAAGGTAAAGGTCATGCAAAACTAGCAAAGGTTATATGTCGTCATCCAAGTTCAGGTAAAGGTAAAGGTCACATGACATTGTCCAAGGTCTAGGAGAGCAGTTAGTCAGGAGGGGCTGGCAGGAGGAGAGTCGGGAGGGGTCAGCTGGGAGGGGTTAGCCAGGAGGGGTCAGCCAGAAGGGGTAAGTCGTGAGGGATCAGCTAGGTGGGGTCAGCCAGGTGGGGTTAGTCGGGAGGGGTCCACCAGGAGGGGTCGGTTGGGTGGAGTCATCCAGGAGGGGTCAGCTAGTTGGGGTCAGATGGGATGGGTCAGCCACAGGGGGTCAGCACTGTGTATGGCATCCAGGATACTAGCATATGTAGTGAAACAACAATTTGGTAGAAGTGATAATGTAAAGATACAGTTTGCCTGACTCGAGATGGAATACAGTTTGGATTGACACTCAGCATTTGACAGAATGAGGGCAGGGCAAGTGGCCTGCTTGAAGTGCAGTCACTACTGGGTAAAGGATTAACTATATTAACTGGTACAATGGTTGAGTTTCACCAGTGCAATGTGTGTTAATAGGTATAGAACACAATGGCTATACCTAGTATGTGGTACCCATGCTGTTACTGTGGGAAGAACTTTAGTTTTAGAACTCTTGAAGATGGCACAAGCTGATACAAAGCCTATCATAGAGCATGTATCTATGGCTGTACCTTCCTCTTCGTATGGAAAACAGTGTTGCCCCTGTGGGAGGATTTTCAGCAAAAGCTGCCATGCTTTTTGTCATAAGAAAAGCAAATCTGTACAAGGACCGACCTCTATAATACTAACGTGCGATGTGTATGGTGTGACATTTGGTAGACATGATAATCTAAAGAGAAATGATGGTACATGTAAAGGTAATGTACCTTTGATTGACACAACACAGTATGTATATCACACAACAGGGCTAGTCTTCTTGTGATTCGTCATGTAAACTAACGATAGTTCAAGCACCCATAACATTAGCTGGGCCTGCATCATATTCCAATCCGTTGTGCGAAGAAGTAAATATGATTATTGCAGGCATTTGCTATAGAACCATATAGATCGCCAGAAGTTGTGAACAACAACCCTGCACCGCGAACATGTAAAGTGAAAAACTAAGATGCTGTCCAAATTACTGAGAACAAAAATGTGACCTCGAAGACTACTGCAGCTGGCGATGGTGTGAAGTGTTCTACTGATGAAGTGGCGACATCTGCAAAGCAAAAGCACAATGGCATTGCTGAAACCTACTTGAAATTGGGACAGAAGAAACATGGGTTCGAACCTAGTACTCCAGTATAGAGATATGTTGCTACTGATGATGATGATGAAGTGTCAACAACTAAAAGCAAAAGCACAAAGGTGTTGCTGAAACCTACTTGAAGTTGGGACAGAAGAACCACGGATTCGAAACAAGTACCCTGTGCCAGAGACATCTTGCAACCTATCCACCATGGAAGATGGACATAGATGCAGACGACACGTATCATTAACCTTCTGCGAAAAGTTACAGCTTATTTATTGAAGACCCCAATGGTCTGGGTGATAGACTGTGACTGTTGGTTTCACTACAGAGAAGTGGATATCTTTCTGTCGGCTAAGAAATAAATGTGATTATTGATAAACATAGAGCTGGAGGCTATATTGAATGACATATGTATATGTGTGAATTTGCATATAAATAAATAAATAATTTAATTTTTTTTTTAATTCCTATCATCTAATAAATGTACCTTCTGCTATGCACATATCTATAAAATGTTTGACATGTAACAAATGACTTGCTATAACAATTACACTCACTTCCCCGATGACCATCATACATTTTCTTGCTGACTATTCAGACTATCATTGTAGGCGAACATTCAATGACTACTATAATGTTTGCATGATTTAAGGAGCCAATCTGAGACCCTTGCTGTTGGCAATGCAGTTAGTGTTACAGATGGATAATTTAATATTAAGGATTGCATGTCCAGTTATTGTGAAATAACATTTCGTCAAAATACTGTGTTTGTATTGTCTATCTCAGTTTGTGATGCTGCGACCTGTTTGTTACCTACATATATATAAATGCATGGCAAGCTGCAAGTATTTGGGATGAACATATATTGAGTACTACCATGTACAAAAATATTTTTTTGGATAGTTCATTGCGATTGGTACATGATGTGCTCGATACTTAAATATACATAAGTTTTTAATTATGTACCATGTTGTATATCTACCTGTGAAATGATTGGACTCTCTAGGAGAATTGAACATACAATACCTTATTCGCTAGGATGGTGCACTGTCTCCGAACATCTATCAGGGTACACTATTTATTTCCTATAAATTGCAATAGAATATGCATGATTTTTCAAGGGTGACTTAATTGCAGCACTTGTACATTTCAATAGCATATGTAGAAAAACTAAGTACATTTTGTCAAGGGTGGTGTACGTGCAAATGACAAGTTGCTTTCTTGGTTGCTAATGTATAGCGTATAAAGATAGGCAGAACGATCATTGTTTTCTGTGCATTCGTCGAGTTCGCATCGGTAGCTGCGCTCGTGGTCTCCAAGTCTTCTCAAACAGCTACATCAGGTAAACCTCTTCTCTTTGAGTCTTCCAAAAGCATAGTACATACATAGTTGAAATAAGTGTGAAATTGCTGTGTGGGTAATTTATGTGTGTGTATATTTTACATATGTTCGATTAGTTTTACATGTAAATTTCTGTTTATGAACTGTCGATAAATATAGAATTGAAAAATCTTCTCAGGGGAGGTAAGGTATAGGGGGTCTGAGTTCGAGACTTGAAACTCTACAAAAAATAACTCTTAATACTCTTTCCGACAAATTTCTGATATTTTTTCCCCTAGTGATGTGGAAATGTTCTGAATGATGGAGGTGAAACTAATATCAGCAAAGGTTAAATTACAGGCGAAGTAATTAATACACTTTGCCTTAATTTACAGACTTGACATAATACTACTTGATACATGCTCTTTTGTAGAACATTTCCGGCTGTGAGTATTCAAGCGCTATGTATTCGAATCTACCACAGTGTAGTTAACACATTGGTAGGTCTTGTAGACGATGGCAAATGGTCAGTTACTATCTTCTTCATGACATTTTTGGTGCTTGTGCTGTTATGGAAATGTCTTGTCGCAATACTCGCACTCGCTTCCTGATGAACTACAAACATTGGCTTTGTGCTTCTTGTTAGACAAATACAATGCATCACTACAGTTAAACCCAGCATCACAGTGGTACGTCTTGTATGCTGAACTGAACATGTAATGACAACTTTCATGTCACTGTGTATTATCACTTTTACTAATTAGTATTTCAGCAATAGTAACATTGTAACTTCCCTTTCCGACGACGGCGATGTCGGTGGTGGTGTTATTGATGGTAAGTCTTCATCTGATGATTCCGTCTTCATATTGCAGTAGAGTATGCGATCTGCTTTCCGCCATCATCACCCACACCGAAGAAAATTACGTCTTGTTTACATAATGCTAATTTTGTATACCAATCATACTGTATGCTAGTTTGTGTTGCACGTCATGTGGTGGGCTCAGTAGATTCCCGCTGGATGTGATTCATACGTCTTCATGGTTGTTGGATGGAAATATGTTACATCAACCACTCGTTCTCTTTCTAGCCTGTGAAGTTGACCTCTCAACTTGTTTACACTCGTTCATCTTTCCATGTTTGAGGTGTCTTGTATTTTTATTTTGCTGGTCGCTCTCGTGTCTTACACAATCTCCTGGGATGTGTCGTGTCTGTAACGATATCACTACCTTGACCAGCCAAGAATATCTTTGTCCTGTTGCAGGTAGGCAGGTAGGGATGGATTTTTTTCGTGTCACACGAAAATATATTCTTTAGGCATGTTTGTACGCATGATATCTTTGTAGAGTGTTGTAAGTGATTTCATCTTTCCATATACCAATAAAACATTCTGACTGCTAGAACAGCATGTCGTCATTTTCACTATGTACTATCGGCTAGAAAAGGCAATACACTTCGATGTGTGTTGGTACGAACTGCTTAAGCAGACCTGAAAGTGAGTAGGGTGGACAGAAGCATTATCCTCTACCATCACCACTTTATTCGAAGCAAAACTGTAGGGACGTGCTAATATTTACAGCTTAATGTGTTTTTCTTTTTTTAATATTTAGCTCGTACTGAATTCATCTCGCTAATGGACATGCATGTGTAATATACGATTGGAATGGTTGGAAAGTGCTTATAAGATTTTGTAGCAGTGTTGTCCTTATTGTTCCCACACTTCGCGTATGCAGAGCGCTCGATGCTCCTGCAATATGCATTTGATGGTAAATGCATATAAATATTTTGCTATTCAAATCTATTTGCCACAGCACATAGCAATGTCGACACACTTGCTCGACTAATAGTTTAAATACTTGTTTATAATGCTATAAATTATATAAATTCAAATAAGTACATGTATATATAATGTTTAAACAAAATAAATTGTTACCTTGTACTGAATTCCCTTTGTAAAGGGAAGTGCTTGTGTGATACTAGACTGCCACCCTGGAGCATGACACATCTCTCTCGCCTAGTGTTCTGTTCCATCTCTTCGACTTGGTGAGTGCTGCATGGTGTTCGTGTCGCTGACTGGCCACCTAAACTAGTTTATCGCACAATGTCAGCCGTGTCGGACAAGTTCTGCAGCCAGTGATGTGATTTTGGCTGAATTTACAGTTTCGTTTCACTTAGTCCATGCATAAGATGTTGTACTGACCAGAATAGCCTAAACTTGTCTGGCATCTTTTAATACAGCATACAGCACCCAACACATGTGTGTAATATGCGATTGCGCTGGTTGGTAAGTGTTGATAACTATTTTCCTTTATCCATGGTTGATCATGTTTTTTATTCTTATCATATTCATCTTGGCGAAATTTTCCAAAGTTTCAAAATTTTCTATTAACTGTCTTCTCTTTATATTCTTCTCTATATTGTTTACAATTTTTGTTGCCTCATTTATTATATAAAATGAACAATGATAGCTTAAATGTATACTGTCTCAAATGTATGACAAATACACTAAGTTCATATAAACTTACCAATAATAACAAAGTAAGAATTAAATGTGATTGTAGATGTTGTGTAACCAATAACTCGCTATTCACTGGTGGTAGTATAAATAACGATATTGCAAATGAAATTCATAAACCAATGAGAGAAAATTTCCCCAGAAGAAGTGTTTCATCTTTTGGTATCGTTGATCTTTGGCAAGCTGATTTAGTTGAGATGAATTCTGGATCTTTAAAAGGTATACATAGAATTAACAAAGGGTTTAAATATATGTTAACTGCGATAGATTTTTTTTCCAAATATGCATGGGCAATAACAATCAAAGATAAAACTGGTGAAAAAGTTATTTTAGCATTAAAAACTATTTTGATAGATCGCTAACCCATGCTTTTACAAACAGATGAAGGTAAAGAATTTTACAATAAATCATTTAAGACATTAATGGCCAACAACAACATAGCACTCTATTCAACATACAGTGGAAAGAAAGCTAGTATTGAAGAAAGATTTAACTGAACATTGAAGGAGAAAATGTAAAGGTATTTACTATGAAAGGAAACTATAAATAGGTGGCTATATTACCTACATTAATAAGTGAATACAATAACACTATTCACAGTACAATCTGTATGAAATGCAACAATGTAAATGCACAGAATGAAAGTTCTATTCTAATCAACATGTATGGAGGAGAAAGAAAAATGGCTAAACCAAAGTTTGCAATAGGAGATAAAGTTCATATAAGTAACAGTAAAAATTTGTTTGAAAAAGGATATACACCAAATTGGTCCACTGAAGTATTTGAGGTGTGTGAAGTATTGCACACAAAACCCACCACATACAGAATAAAAGATTTAAAAAATGAACTTATTAAATATATTATTTATGAGCCAGAGCTGCTTAAGGCCAAATATGATAGACTACTTAGTGGAAAAAGTTTTGCGAAGAAAAGGAAATAAGCTGTTAATTAAATGGCTAGGTTTTGATAGTAGTCATAATTCTTGGGTTGATAAGACAAGTGTAGTTGTTTAATAATTTTTTTCTATATAATAAACGACCAAACAAAAAACAATTTGAATGAATACAACAAGTGCATTGAGTTTGATATTCTCATTGGCGATGCATTTTCACACCCGAATGAAGCTTATGTTTACCAACAGTATAAGCTAACTAAAAGAGATACAAATGCAGACTATGAAAAAACTTCAATTATTGATCTTTGTGAGAATTTATTCCCATTCCAGTTCTCAAGAATAGAGATCTCTAAACATGGTTGTATAATCGAAAGTATTGACAACCCTGGTATCACTTCAACAATGATGCATACATTGCTAGGTTCGGAATCAGAATCAGCATACTTCCAAATGTCGGGGATAGAACTAAGTAAATATGTTAGGAGAAATAAGTGTAACGAAATTACCTGTCCATTATGATATTTGTTTGGGTTTATGAGAGATTGTAATGAAATATTCTGGAAAGGTGGGTACATGATTACATTCATTCGAAATTCTAGTGACGATGTTCCGCTTTACAGAAGACCTCCAAAGAAAGTAGATGGATATGATGATGCAGATAATACACCAGATGCTGGTAAATTTGTTATTGAGAAATTGGAAATTCTGTGGCCAATTGTTGAATACGATCCTATTTATGGAGACGAAATTAAAGCAAAATTTTACAAACACCCCAAAATTCCAATTAGTTTTAATTATTTTCAATGTCTTGAAAAACCAGTACCTACTAATGCAAACTCATTTCAGTTTGATATAAAAGATCAGTTCAATTCAATCGAATTCAATATGCCAGACTTTGTCATTGTTGGTTTTCAGCACAGCATAAAAAAAGATCCTGGGCAATTCACACACGGTTAAATGTTTGACTCTTGTTTTGTCAAAAATATTTCTATTAAGAATGGACGGAAAGAAGTGTTTCCCAAAGAGAATTGGAATTTAAACATTGATGATAAGATTTTCGATAAGATGTATATTGCTTACAACGATTTTAGAAATTCAAAGACTAAACTATATACCCCTTATCGTAATAATGAACTGTGCTTCAACTCTGCATCATTTATTGGGAGAAGACCATTGTATGTTATTGATTGTTGTTACAGAAAAACAGCTATTGTAAAAGATCGAACTAATCTGAAACTTACAGTTGATTTTAATAAACCAATATCGGCTTCAACTATTTGTAATGTGGTACTCATAAGCCAAAGAAACCTAATTTATGATGTTAAAAGTGAAAGAATCACCGAAGCCCAATAGTATGCAAACATGTCTGGTTATTAGTTTTTAATGGATGGTTATCCATTAAAAACATTTAATGTTATATATTATCGCTATAAGAGTGTTGTAAATGGGATCTGAAATAAAAACCATCTGAGGATGCGCATTCTTAAGTTGGGTGACTCTGCGTTACATTCACTCGCTTCGCCTTTCGCTTTGAACCACAGGTTGCCTTCTGTGTTTATAACATCTTTCGTCGATGGTAGCATGTGCTTGTCGGTGATTGCGTTCGTCGTGTCTGGCTACCACCAGTAGAACTTCACTCTGGTGGCGAATGCGAGAATCAAAGATGTCCGCAAGCCCACACTCTAGCGGCCGATGTAGGAATCAAAGATGTTCTGCAAACAAGATGGCCGCACCTAACAGACGACTGTAAAATAATATGGCGGCCTCCAGCAGACGACATGGAACAAGATGAACGTCAAATAAGATGGCCGTCACCAGCAGACAATAAACGAGATGAACGATGACAATGGAGGGAATATGAGAAAACCCCTCCAAGAATGAGAGAGAATGAGGGAAGAGAAAGAGAATGAGAGAAAGAGAGAACGAAGTGAGAGAGGAAGAGAGAGAACGAGAATAATAGAGAGGAAAAAAGTATAATGCAAATTAAAGAAAACTTGGGAGGATCCCAAGGAAACCCCTGATGATGGAATGCTATAACAGGAAGTGAAAACCAAGATCGACACAATCGTAGACGATTGCAAGAGTAGGAAGAGACAGTGTACTGGCTGACAATATAGCTGACTACATACTAGCTTACAAGGTGGCCACCAAGGTACTGGCTGACAAGATGACCGACTGCAAAATTGGCTGACAATATGGTCAGTGCCCAGCAGGAACGACAGAGCAGGAAGTTTCGCACATCATCCAAAATGGCCGCCTGGCTCCAGAGCTCCAGCGCCAGGCGCCAATTGGCCCACAGCTGTCCTTTTACAAATACTGGCATATATTTTGTTTCTAATAGATGCTGCGAGCATACAAAGTTCGGTTGAATTTTGTCAAATCATTAAATAGATAAAATTAACTTATTTAAATAATTTATTTGACCAAGCTTTTGAAGAAGAAAAAAGCCCGACATACTTAAATTCTGTAAGTATACATGGCCTACTGTAGTACTACTTGTGTGAAAATACTGAAAGGAATTAGTTAATTGGTTCCTGAAATATGGCATAAATTTTACATTTTATCACATGACACTATCTTTTAAAAAGGCAGCCAAAATAGGATATCTGTGAGCACATTTGATGTTTATGAAGGATACACTCGCTGTACAAAGTTTAGCTGAAATTGGTATAATTTTTTATATGGCAATGTTATCTATATTATTTATATGGCAGCCATATTGTAAGACAGACAGACTTAAAACCTGTAAGTTTACTTGGCTTATTGTAGTACTACATAAATGTTAAAAGTTCGGGGGGAATGCGTTGATTGGTCCCGGACATATGACATGAAAGCTCCATTGTTTCATGTGGTGTTATATTCATTAATGGAGAACAAAACGGTTATGTATTGGCACATTCTATGCTTGTTATAGAAACTGCTACATATAAAAGTCGGGTGTAATTCTTTGAGATATGTGGTACACTAATATAAAATATTTGCATGGATTACATTTTAAAAATATGTGACTACATCCTTATGTCAAATAAATTAGATGGACTACAAAAGTATAACTTGGCGCCTGAATGTGTTGGGTATCAGTTAATTGTTTCCCAAGATTGGACACCAAATCTTAATTTGTCATGTAGTGCTATCTTCAAAAATGGCAGACAAATAAGCTTATGTATTAGCTCACTTGATTCTTGCTTTGATACTGCCTGCAGAAGAAGGTAATAGGAAATTGATTACAGTAGTTGTATAGTATAGCATACTGTAATAATATGTTCATGTGGCCGCCATTAGAAGGATTATGGAGAGTCGGGGAAATCGGCACCTGGCACCAGAGTTCGGAGCACCACCTGCTTTGTCTTTCCAGTCGCCTGGCGGCCATCTTGGAAGTTCGTGCCTGTTGACCTTTGACCTTTGACCCATGACCTTTTACATTTGACCTCAAAAATCCAAATAAGTCAATGTATTCCAAAATAATGTATATAAAAATAAAACGAAAAAGATTTTTTTATTTATAAAAAGTGTATTATTAAAAAGTTATAAATATTATTTTAAAAATCTACAATTTTCAGATCTTCTCCCTCGCCCATACTCAGTCCACCATCTTGGTAAGCATCCTCCATATTGGTAGGCGAAATGGCCGCCATTGTGTTAGGCTTTTATATTCATTCTACTGCCATATTGGTAGTCATCATTGACGCCATCTTGTTGACGACATGGCCGCCATCTTGATAGGCTCTCACCTTTGTTCGACCACAATATTGGTAGGTGATATGGCCGCCATCTTGGTTTTTCGTCCACCTTTTTGTTTTGGAGGTCACCATATTGGTTTTTTCATTCATCATTTGTTTATGTGTTACTGTGGTCAACTGTTTTGAAGTTTGTCTTTCAGATTCGTTCGACCGCCATTTTGTTTTTTTCATTCCTCTTTTGTTTTGGAGTTTGTCTCTCACGTTCTTTGGACCACCAGCAGATGACTCTCTCCAATTGCTATGTGCTGTTTTGTCGTTGGCCCTCCACCATTAGTCGAATCGCTCCATCCCCTCCACCAATTTGTCACATTAGTTCAACCCCACCTCTGATTCCCATATACTAATTACTCAGATGTATTCAGAAACTATCGTTCCGACCAAATAGATGCCACTGTGCGAACTCTACCAATGTTTCTCATTGTCCGATTACTGCACCAAAGCTTCTCATTGGCTTATTACTCACTTTTGTTCAATACCATGCCTCTATGTTTCCCATTAGTTAATTACTCGCCCCCACCCCGCCAA